>JBBLXW010000028.1:0-596646 GCA_037893235.1 Trichoderma afroharzianum | reverse complement strand
TACTTTAAAAATTAATAAATATACTTATATTTTTTTAAAAAAAAATTAATTATATTTTTTAAAAATATTAAAATAAATTTATTATTATATATTTAAATAATATTTTAATATATTTAAAAACTAAAGAAAAATATAAAAAATATATATACTTAGTATTTTAAATACTATAGGATAATTACCTCTTTATAAACCCTAAGAAATATTAATTTTATATATAAAAAATAAAATTTTTAAAATATATTATTACCCTTAAAACTATATAAATAAATCTAAAAAAAATTATTATAATTAATAAATAACTAATACTAATATTAATTAAAAAAATATAAAATTTTTATAAATTAATTAATTATTATTAATATTTTATTTAAAACTTTTTAATTTTAACTTAGTTTTTAATTAATATAATAAAAAAAAATTAAAAGTTTAAATAAATAAAAAAAGTAAAATAAGTATTTTAAGTAATTAAATAAGCTATAACTTTAAAACCTATTTTAGCTATATATAATTTAAAAAAACTAGTAAAAATTAAAATTAATATATTAAAATATATAATTAAAAAAGTACTAAATTAATAAAATAATAAAAAAAAACTTTACTTTATTATATTTTACTTTTAAAAGCTTAATAAAACTAAACTTAATTATATAATTTATAATAAAAAATTCTTAAAAATTAAAAATTATTTAAAATAATAAAGCTAATATTATAAAAAAAATAAGTTTTATATTAAAATCTTTATTAATTACTAAAATATTACTTACTTTATATTTATTTAAAAGCTATTTAAAAAATAATTAAAATATTTTAAATTCTTAAGTAAATTTAACTATAAGTTTATATATTATAAAAAATTAAAAAATAAAAAAGTTAATATACTTAGTAAAAAAATTAATTATTTTTAAAAAATTTTTAATTACTAAAGTATTATATTATACTAAAATATATAAAGTAATTATAAATAAAAATTTTTTAATATAATTTTTAAAATATAAAAGTATAATAAATTTTTTAAAAAAATTAAAAAATATATAAAAAATTAAAAATTATATTAATTTTTATTTTAAATTATATTATAAAATAAATACTTTATAAATAAAAATAAACACTAAGTACCCTTAAACCTATAAAAAAAAGTTATAAAATATATTTATAAATACTTATTATTTAAATACTAAGGAATTATAATTATATATTAATAAATACTTATAATATATTAATTTAAAAAAATAAAAAAAATTACTATTAATATTATAGTAATTTATAATAAATATTAATATATTAAATATAAAAAATATAAGCTTTATAAAAAACTATAACTTTTACTAATACTAAAATTATTATAAAAAATAATTACCTTTAATTATATTATAAACTTACTATTTTTTAAAAAACTTTTTTTTAAAATAATTTATAATAATATTTTAATAATAGTAAATAAATTTATAAAGTAAATATATTTTTTATTATATTAAAAGTTATATTTAATAAAAAATTTTATATATAGATATTTAAAAATAATAATAGTTAATTATAATATATTTTAAGAAATTATTTTTAATAAAAAATAAACTTTTACTTTTAAATTTTAGTAAAAACTTATAATAAAACTTAAAATAAATTATAAACTTAGTAATATATATTATTTTAAAATAAATAAATAAATAAAATAAATAAATTAAATTATAAAATAATACCTAAAATACTTTATTAACTTATAGTAAAATAATTAAGTTAAATAACTACCTTTTACTTAATTATATTATAATAATATAAAATTTAAATTTATTAAGTTAATATTATTTTATACTTTATATAAATATATTTTTTTAATATATAAACTACTTTAAAAAAAACCTAATATTAATAAAGTATAACTTAAAGTAAAATTAATAGTTAATATATATAAAAAATTAAAAATATAACTAAAACTTATTTAAAAATATATAAAATATTATATAAATTAAAATAAAATTAAAAAACTAAACCTTTAAGAAAGGGATATAATTTACTTACTTTAATATATATAAAGCTATAAAATACTAAATATTAAAATAAATTAACTAAATAATAAACTTAATTTTAAAAAAATTAAATTATTTAAAATTTTAAAAAAAATTAATAATATTAATTATAAATTAAAAATATTAGAAAATATATAACTAAAATACCTTATATTTTATATATTACTTTTAAAAAAAGTATAAATTAATAAAATAATAGGAAAATTAATTTTAAATAAAATTATTATTATTAAAAATAAAAAAAAATAAAAAATTAAAAAAGTCTTAGCTATATAAAAAAACTTAAAAGAAAATAATAAAATAAAATATTAGGTTAAATAAAAAGGATATAATTTAATTTATAATACCTAGGAATTTATAAAAAACTTTAATATAATAAAACTAATTTAAGATTTTTAAAAAAATTTAAGATTATATTTAAAACTTTTAATATTAATTACTTAATAAATAAAACTACTTAAAAAAAAAAAGTATATAAATTTTTTTCCCTAATATAAAAGGACCTAGATTTATAAATTTTAAACTAATATTTAAAAAAAATTAATTAATATTATTAAAAACCCTTAATTATTAAAAATCTTAAATTACTACTTATTTTATAATTATCTTAGTATTAACTTTAACTATTTTTTAATAAAATAACTTTTTACTTTACTTTTTTACTTTTTTATATATTTTATAAATATATAATAAATAACTAACTACTTTAGCTAACTTAAATTATAATTTAATTATTTAAGTATTTAAAGAATTAAAATACTCCTTAGCTTTTTTTTTTTTATACTTTAAAAAATATTTTTAAATTATTACTTTTTTAACTAAGGAAAGTTAATTACTATTATATTAAAAAATTAAAACTACTTATAAATATTTATAATAAAAATACTATTATAAGATTTCTTTACTATTATATAATTCCTATAATAAAAAAAATATTAGAAATTATATAAAATAACTTTAAATAATAATAATAAATATATAATATATTTATAATTACTTTAGAAATTAATATATATTTTACTAAAGAAAAATTTTTATATTTTTTATAAATCTTTATAAATAAATTAAGTATAATAAAAATATATAAAAAAAAAAATATATTTTATAAAAATTATATACTATAGCTAGATTAAGTATAAGGCTTTATTAAGTTTTAAAAATAAAATTAATAAAAAAAAAATATTATATTATAATTTAAATTAATAAAAAATATAAAAAAAAAATACTAAAAAAAACTATTACTTAATTAATTAATTATAAAAAAAAGTAATAAATATTAATACTTTTATAATTAAAATAACTTATATAAGTACTTTAGATACTTTAAAAAGTAATAAATTATAATACTTTTACTAAAAATAACTAAATATATAAGATTTAATTTTTTATACTTTTTAAATAACTTAAATAAATAGTTATTAATAAAGTATTAAAATTAAATATAAATTAAATTTTTATTATATTTTACTTACTTTATAATTATATTTACTTAAAGCTACTTTTTATTTTTTTTACTAATATAAATTAATTAACCTTAGTTTATTACCTTAGGAACTTACCCTATACTACTTAAGTATTAGGTTAGGATATTATAGTTATTTAGTATATTTAAAATATTAAACTTAATACCATAGGTTTTTCTATTAATAGTTAGTAAAAGGTAATTAATTTTATATTTAATTAGTCCTTTTCCTACTATTACTTTTATAATATATATTATTTATAATATTTATTTTATTAGTAAAATAAAGATTTAGTATTTTTTAATTAGTTATAGTAAAATTAAGCTAATATCTACTTTATTATTAATATATATAGTAATAGAGTTATTAGTAAATACTATATTAATCTTATATTTCCTTAATTTAGTAGTCTTAATAAAGTTTACTTAGATTTACTTTTTCTTAAGGGAGTAGTCTTTTTCTATAATATTATAAATAAGTACGTTAATATAAATAACGTTAAGGTTATTATAGTACTATTATTATAATTACTACTTCTGGAGTTTTTGGTATTATTAATATTTATTAATATTAAGTTTATTAATATAATACTTATAAAATTATATAATATCCCTTTTATAAGTATAACTTTTAGTATATATTTAAAAGTTAAATCTATTATAATATAACTATTACCAGAGTTATTTATAATTTTCTTTTACTACTTAATGTTTTTTATAATTATTATTATAATATTTTAAGGGGTTAAACTCAAGGTATTTTAGTTTTTCTTTTTAATTATATTAATTTTTAATCTTATAGTTAAGGTATTAGCTATATTATAAATTTAGGTATTTTTCTAAGTTAACTTCTGTATAATTCTTATTATATAAATTACTATATTAAATTTAAAAATGCTAATTATAGACTTTATTTTCCTAATATTTTATATATAGTGTTTTATTATATTATTATATATTTATTTATTTATAGTTTTCTATAAATAAGGTATTATATATAAGGTATATTTCTTCCTATTTAAAAAACTAATTTTTAATTAAAGTAGGGTAGTAAAAGTTTATACTAATATATTTTACTAGTTTATTATTACTAAGTATTTATTATTATATAATTCTATATTATTTAAATATTTATTAAAATTCACTTAGCTTTTATTCTTAGGTTCCTTTTAAACTATAGTTAAAGGATTCTTATCTACAGAGGTATTTAAGTCCTTATAGTTTACGTAATTTATATTATTTACATAGTTCTAAAATATTTAAATTAATATATTTTTAGTTTTAAAAATACTATTTTACCTTAGACTCCTTTTCTTATCTATAAATAAATATATTTTCTTATTCCTTTTCTTTTTCTATAAAAGGAATATTATAGGCTTTATCTTATACTACTTTATATTTATTTTAAGTTATATTTACTTATTTATTAGTAGTAATAGTAATAGGTATATTATTAATATTTTACTTAACTTAATTAGTTTTTTTAAAAGTTATTATAGTAATTATAATTAACTTAGGCTACTTCCTTTTAGGTACTTTAGGCTACTATTTTAATATTTCTTTTTTTTCCTTATATATAAAATATAAATTATTATAGTAGCTGGTTTAATTAAGAAGGTTATAAGGTATAATATTAATTACGTTAACTTATACTTCCTAAGTCTTCTTCTTTTTTATATTTTTATATAAAGTATTAAGTTTTTTATATTTTTTTTAGTAGTTTTTTTTATAGCTTATTTTACTATAGTAATTATATTTACTTATAAATTTATAAATATTAATAATATCTAAGTCTATAGGTTTTAGTTTTTTATTATTTAAGGAGGCTAGATTATATTTTTTACCTTAATTAGTATAATACTAAAGGTATTAATAAGCTTTATTATTCTTTTCTTTCTTAACTTATTTTTCCCTTTATTATTTAAATTATTAATTATTAATATAACTAGCCTTTTTAAAGAGTTTTTTAAATATAGCTAGAAAATTATTTTATAATAATTTATTTTTTATATTTAACTTTAGTCTTTAGTAGTATAATATTTTCTTAGCTATATCTTTAAGGTTAGTTTTAGTATAAATTTAAATAAATTTAATAATATATTTAATATATATACTTTATTATTAAAGCTTAAGTAATATATTTTTAACTTTTTTTTTTTATTAATTTAACTAAAAAATATTTTAAATTACTTTTTAAATTTATTATAGCTATTAAATAATATATTAGTAAATATCTTTTTATAATTTTATTTTTTATATTTAAAGTTATAAAAGTATAGCTTAAACTAATTCTTAGGTTTTTTAATAAATTAACTTTTTACTATATTAATTTATTATTTTTCTAAAGCTATAATAATTAAAAAGTATTTAAAATATAACTTTATATTTATAAAAAACTCTTTAATCTTCCTTAAGTTTTTATTAAATAGTATAAATATTAATAGTTTAATAATTTCTCTTAATTCTTACTTATAAAAGCCTTCTAAAGCTATAGGTAAAAGTCCTAAAATATTAAATTATTTATTAAGTATATTAATAATATTTTATTAATCTTTAATAATTTACTATATATAAGTAATTAAAGCTTTAAAATTTAAAAAGTATTATTATACTTTAGCTTTATTAACTAAAAGGATTTATAATATTTTAAAAATTATTATTATTTTTATTATTTTTTTAAATAAATTTAAAATCTTAATATTATTATTATATATACTTTAGATTTTACTTTTATAATTTATTTTTTTATTTAAAACTTAAAATTTAATTATTTAATATTTTTATAATAATATTACTTATAGTCTAAGGTAACTTTTAAATAAAAGTTATAAATATATAATAAATTAAGCTCCTATAGGGTTAATATAAAAAAGATTTTTAAAAAATAAACTTTATATTAGGTTTATATTAGTAAATAAGCCAGGCTAAACTAGTAGGTAATTAATAAAAATAAAAAAAGTTTATTTATATAATTAATAAATAATATATTTTAAATATAATTAAGTATTATTTTATATTTATAATTAATTATTTAACTATTTTAAATAAGTATAAAAAAGTAAAAGTTATATACTTAGTTAGCTAAGTATCTTTAATATCTTTAATAATAAAGTTTATTAAATTATACTACTCTAACTTAATAATTAATTTTATTAAGTTATTCTTTATTAATTAGTCAGCCCGTCGTTTATCCATAGCCTTCTATCCCAGGCGGCCCGTGGTTGCGGCCATAAGAGTTGGCTCGTGACACCTATGTAAAAGATATAAGAGAACTTCTCCACTGGCTCCGCTAGCAAGAAGTCACTTGCTAATTAGATACCGTAGCTAATTAGATGCTATGAATCAGGGCATTTGTTTTGGATTGGGCGAGAAACTTGTCGAATTTCCGGCTTTATAAGTGGTGGCGTCCAACCAACCAGATGTTTGGCCGCATGTCCATTTGGGAAACACGCAGATCCAAAATCTGCAAAGAGTAAAGCACCGGCTAGCAGTGTAAAGTACATTATAAAAGGGTCAATGCAAATAGATACCAAGTAGAAGACTGCCTCTTTTATATATCATTAGAAGTATAGATAGATATGTACAAAAAATGAGAATATCCAAGACGTACCCTGTAAATACGGAATTGCGAAGTGAGGATTTTAAATCTCCGCACTACTCAATACTATATCCGATCGAAATCTCGTTGTATACGCAATACACAAATACATAACCCTTAGTAGTTTCATAGAAGAAGCGATATTCAATATCGTTATTCAAGATGTCAAATCTGATGGGAGGCAACTCTGATTGATGCACTGTGGGTTTCATAATCATAATTTAGCTTCATTAGCTCCGACTGTATCTCCAGTGCGGGCTTATTATATCCGACTTATGGGCTCTGAGCCTACTCGTTATACGTATTCAGTCTGAAGTTCACTAATAACCTGGAAGATATTATGCAGCATATTTTCAATACATTAATCTTTTTGGACTGATAAATGGGCAGAGAGACAGACGGATTACTCTTTGTTTCATTGCTCACTCGCGACTTTTGGCATGTCTAAGACTGACCACAATGGTGTGACTCCATTGGTATAGATTCCGTGGCTAGCCAATTAGCTCAGGGGACAAACGTATCCTTGCTGCAACAATGAGAGGGTAGTAGGATATAGATGAACGATATGCGCCGCTATGCAAACTCGTAAATCGGCAGTGGCAGTAGTGCAATATCTGCAATTAATACTCCGCAGCTACAGCGAGTCTTTAGTATCGTAGCGGAGAGACAAAATTTGTGTGGCTAATAGAAGGGAATAGTTTGTGGCTGTGCAGCGACGGCCGGACTTCGGATTCCGTACAGATTAATACGCACCCCAAGAAGCGGAAAAGGATGTCCGAACTTTGATCTGGATTCGTTTTACATGTTAAGTATTCGCAGATCCCTTACATCACCACAAGCACCTTACAATTCACTAAGAATGCAGCCGGGTCAAACGGAGGAACCCGGGCAAGGTGGAGCTTCTGCTCGGAGAGCTTGTCAAGAATGCAGCAGAAAGAAATCCAAGGTAGAGATCCATATCCCGAGGACGTTTGAGCAACTTAGTGATAGGCCTTGCGCACCTGAAGTGTGATAGGCTGCTTCCTCGTTGTTCGTCATGTCAGAAATACCGTAGGGTATGTAACTACGAAAGGCCGGGCAAGACGCCATTGACAAGGAGGTATGATCGGCTCCATAGATATCTATCTAGGACAGGTGCTTTACTGATTAGTTCGTAGGCATCTGACCCAAGTCGAAGAAGAACTTTCCAGAGCAAAGGCATTGCTGAGGGAATTGCAGTCACGCCAAAGCCGCGAGAACACCAACGGATCTTCAATGTCGCTCCCTGAGGTCAATATACTGGACAAGGAGCCAGCAACACCATCTCCACCTCCCTCCCAATCCAAAGAGTATCAGAGACACAACGAGGCAGATGTAGCCATTCCTCAGCAGAACCCATCTCTTCAAGAATACTTTGGTTCATCGCGCTCCAGAGATACACAGCCGCTGGAGACGGAGTACTGCACCGTGATTGCTCATACATCGAGTCCAAATCATCACAGCTTACATACACCATGCACTGATAGACTGTCGAGGTCAAATCGAGATATCATGGTATCCCTCGAAACGCCCCCAACATCGGGGAGTTTTGAATGGGATGAACGAAGTGGCCAACCGGGCGGACAAAAGTTTGTTGATGGAATGGGGAGTTTGACCAGCGATGTAGATGGCAGCGGTTATCTCGGTATAGCTTTCTCTCCGAGACGTGATTACTCTTTTTCAATGCAAATAAACACTAACTTATTGAAGGCGTTGCTTCAGGGGCTGCACTTTTGCGCATCACCGTAGGCAACAATAGCCATCGTTCTGGGACAACAAGCCCAAGGGTATCCACAATACCATTCGCCCTCACCTCCCTGTCTGCATTGGACGGTTATATCGACGACTACTTTTCGCTCTATCATCGCTCATATCCCATAGTACATGAGGCAACATTTCGAGCTCAATTCATGGAAATAATACCGCGACCCAGCGGAAATGCTTGGCAGGTCCTGCTGTATGTTGTGGCTGCTCTAGGGGCATGGTCTACTGCTACGCAACGGTCAGATGTTCATACTGGACTGTTTGAAGCAGCAAAGGCGAGGTTTTCGATTGATATGTTGGAAACTGGCAACCTAGTTCTGGTCCAGGCTTTGACGTTAATGTCAAACTATGCACAAATGGGAAACAAACCAAACTCGAGTTACAATTACTACGGGTTGGCACGACGTATAGCGATGGGAATTGGCCTTCACAAGGAGTTCTCAGCCTGGCAGCTAAACCCTCTAGTTGTAGAGATGAGACGCAGAGTTTGGTGGTGTTTGTATGTATTTGATGTGGGAAGCATCATTACTTTCTCCAGGCCGTTCGATTTCCCACAAAGTGGAGTTGACGTTGAACTGCCTATAAATGTTCACGACACCGTGAGTATCGCTGCTGTTCTCAGGAAATGCGCGCGGCTGACTGATAATCTAGGATCTTACAATATCAACAACTCAAAGACCGCCGCCAGCAGATACAACCACGGTATACTCACATCTAAGAGCCCAGTGCTCCTTTCATATGGCTACCTGCAACATTTATGAAAGGATGATATCGAACACTTTTCCGACCGCGAAGGAAATGACTACGCTGGACGATATATCAATATGCCCATGGCTGGCTTCACTGCCCCATTATTTTCAGCCGCATGCTATTCAGCCTCCCAAATATGCCTTTTGCCATGCTACGCTTCAATGGCGGTATCGCAACTTGCGCATACTGGCGTACCGTCCATTTCTCGTTAGACGAGCCATGTCAGGCTCAGAGTGGGGACAAGACCAGGACAACTTGGATGACCCAGAAAGCATCGATCTCGCATTTCAACGTTGTCTGGATGCATCAAGAGAATCGGTCGAACTCATTTCAAGCTTCTGGTTTAACAATTCCCAGACGATGATGGCTTCCTGGTACGGACTATACTTTTTGTTTCAAGCAGTCCTTATTCCTATCGTCTGTCTTCGTAATAATCCGCAGTCCGACATGGCGGGAGCCTGGCGTGATCAGATTCGCGAATCCATCAGAGTTTTAGAATCCATGATGCGGCTCAATCCTACAGCAAGTCGGTGTCTTCGCGTCGTAACATCTCTGACCGAATCATATATATCGAATGAAGAAGAAATAAACGAACCAACACAAGAGTCATGGCAGGATCAGTTGACCGGCTTATATCCGATGATGTGGCCGGAGCTTGGGTCGGATTTTGCACAACTTGATCGTATTAACGCATTGTAAGTCACCCCTCGTAGACTTGGAAGCCTTGGTCCATCTCTGACAAAAGTCATATGCTAACTTGTGTGGATGCTAGGCAGGAATCGACCATCACAGATTTTATGAACCGAATGTCTGCATATGACTGATTTCTCAGACCATGTTTTCGCAATTGGATCTGTTGAAAGCTAGCTGTTCGGTCTGGGGCGCCGTCCTCATCCCTCCGATATTTATATCACAGTTGCACCTGTACCAACTCCAAGTCAACATTTGTACTGTCTCCAATCTAAGTTCAACATTCCACATCAGCCGATCTGCCTTAGCTAGATGCATTTGTACAGCATGTATCTAGCAGAACTTGATGCATTGTAAAAACACCCTCATTTCAATCTTCCCTTCTGAGTATTTACCGGCAACAATATCCTCCGTCTATCACAATGTCCGCTCCAGTGGTAAAAGTGCTAGCGTCGCTCGCGAGGTACAAAAATATTCCCTTCAGCTCTTTCGCATCACCCTCGCGTCTCATTGGCGTGAGACTCAACCATTCTTCTTTCCATCCTTTGGGAATCCCGGCAGATATCGGTGTCTTGATATAGCCCGGCGAGATTGCATTCACGCGTGCAAAGTCTGCCCACTCCACTGCAAGAGATTTTGCGAGGTGAATTACAGCTGCTTTAGACGCATTATAGCAGGCCTAAAAAAATGTCAGGGCTTCTGAAGCACCAGTTGGTGGAGCAGGTATAGAACTTAGAACATACCTGACGCTGTGGGACATTTGCTATGTGGCCAGACATGGATGCTGTAAAGATCAGGCTTCCAGATCCTTGCTTTCGGAAAATTTCGCCCGCCAATTTAGCACAGTAGTAGGCTCCGTCTAAATTCACAGCGAGTACTTGCTCCCAGTTTTCAATGGGGTCATCGATACCACCTGAAGTACTTGTTAAGTAAAGAATAGAAGTGCGTATAGAAGTGCGTGAGAATTTTACATACCTGCTGGACGGGAGATGCCTGCATTTGCAATCATGACATCGAGTCGGCCGAAGTCAGCGACTACAGCAGCTGTTTGTTTATGGACCTCTTCGAAATTCTCAACCGAACACTTGTAAGCCTTTGCTTTTACGTCGAAATCTGCTTCGATTGTAGCTGCGAGTTCGTCGGTATTTGTAGCACGGCTGTACCAAAGAGCAACCTGGAGGCACATTAGATGCAAGAGCATACAATGGTAACTTTTAAAGCGCAGTGTAAACCAACATTGGCACCTGCCTCTGCAAGCGCCCGAGCTGCTTCATATCCGATTCCTCCCGAGCCACCAGTGATGATAGCAACTTTACCAGTCATGTCAAACATTTTCATAACGCTGTTTGACAGCGTTGGAGATGGGCTCTCTCCATGCAAAGTGGGGTTCGAAGGATTCATTATTGTGAATTGAAGTGCTTCTGCACTACAATATGTAGTTTGTTCAATTATGCCTCTCCTTTCTATACTTAAAAGATTTGCTTTCAGAGCAAATGGGGAGGCGATATGAAGGAATAACTGGTATAGGATGACAAGATTAATCTGCGAATATTTCCGGCATCTGAGAGGGAGCTTCTTGTATGTAAATTCTCATATAAAAACACGGCAGGTAACCCCCGACTGTCATATCCTGAGGCTGACATCGCGGTGGACACCATCCGAAAAGATAAAAGTAATTACAATCGGACCACTTTCCCCGGAGAGTCGGAATTCCAGATTTATCTAACATGGGAAACCCGCTAGTCCGCCGGGGTGCAAAAGTCCGTGAGAGGAGCTCCGGGCATGTGTTGCCCGATGGTTATTGACCGCCGTCACCTGCTTCAGTACATTCAGTGGAAATAATTAGTAAATAATGTTTCAACACCACATACCGTAGTTATCATAAAGACCCATAAAGACCTTCATCTCTAGTCATCCGTTCTAGAATTGAGATTATCACTGGCAATTGATACTGCAACGCTCTGTCACCCTTCGCTATGGCCACCACCACGGTGAGATTCTGAACCGCTTCACATCTGTCGGTCTTTCACTTAAACTAACAGCTCACGACAGGGACAGAATCCGGCTTTTGTACTGAAAGCAATTGGGGATGCAGATTTTGAAGAGAGACCAGTCCCCAAGCTGAGGGATGCTTGGGATGTTCGAGTTCATATTGCCCAGACCGGGATATGCGGGTCGGATTTGCATTACTATGACAACGGCAGAATCGGAGGTGAGTTGCGTGTGATTGGGGGGTTGGGAACGAAGTCATGGAAGCCGTTACCTGGGCTGATGTGTAAACTAGATTTTGTCCTGACTACGCCTATCATTTTGGGACACGAAAGCTCAGGAACTGTTGTAGAAGTGGGCTCTGCGGTCAAAAACCTCAAAATTGGAACCCGTGTCGCCATCGAACCTGGTGTACCGTGTCGACAGTAAGCTTCTGGGCTTTTTTTATTTTTTATTTTTTATT
This sequence comes from Trichoderma afroharzianum, assembly GCA_037893235.1. Lineage (NCBI taxonomy): Eukaryota > Fungi > Ascomycota > Sordariomycetes > Hypocreales > Hypocreaceae > Trichoderma > Trichoderma afroharzianum. Next base: position 583,888 of record JBBLXW010000028.1, on the reverse strand, counting down.
TTTTTTTGGCACTCAACGCCAGGAGCATTTGCTAACCGGCTTATGTAGCTGTGATTACTGCCGCTCTGGTTCCTACAATCTGTGCCCCGATACAGTCTTTGCTGCTACCCCACCATGGGATGGTACTCTCGCTAAATACTACATCGTCGCGGCAGACTATTGTATTCCTCTTCCAGATCATATGGATATGGAGCAAGGAGCTCTGGTCGAACCAGTAGCTTGTGCCGTTCAAATGACAAAAGTAGGCAATGTGCGAGCCAACCAAACTATTGTTGTCTTCGGCTGTGGTCCCATTGGCGTCCTCTGTCAAAAGGTCTCGAAAGTTTACGGCGCCAAAAAAGTGATTGGAGTGGATATCAGCCAGGGAAGACTGGATTTCGCGAAAAGCTATGGCGCCGATGGGGTTTTCTTGCCTCCCCAGAAGCCAGCAACTGTTAAGACTGACAATGAGTGGAACGAACAGTTGGCAAAAATGATCAAGGAGAAATTTGACCTCGGAGACGGTCCGGATGTTGTGATTGAGGCTACGGGCGCTGCAAGCTGCATTGCAACTGGAGTTCACTTGACAAAGAAAGGGGGCACGTATGTGCAAGCAGGCATGGGCAAAGAGGTAAGGCTTTTATTCCCTACACGACATGTTCCAAAGTCAAAGCGTTTCTAACTCAGTAATAGGTTGTAGAATTTCCGATCACCGTCGCGTGCATTCGTGATCTGACTATTCGTGGCTCGATTCGCTACACGACGGGCTGCTATCCAACTGCCGTTGATCTGGTCGCTAGTGGTAAAATCGACGTGAGACCACTAGTCACAAACAGATTCAAGTTTGAGGACACAAAGGATGCTTTTCAGTTGGTGCGGGAGAGGCACGAGAACGTCATTAAAGTTCTAATCCAGGGAGTTGTCTAGAGTCTAGGACTCACTAAATAGATGCTCGCTAAAGTTTACTTTTCGTATGCTTGCCTTTCTCGATTTAGGCCTTTCATCTTCATTGCTTCAGATCAGAAATACAACCATATAGATCGCCATTACGCATAGAGACGTGGCATCAGTAAATAAGAGCTACACTTATTAGTTATCATGCTCCAACTGTTATTAGTTCTCTCTCAAAGTCTGGATTCGAGTCGGAGTCATTGCTTTGAAGAAGGCGCATCTTGTCCTAGAATAGCATTTTTATGGAAGTTATTGTATTACGAACTAGAATTTATTACGTTGTCTTCTACTGTTGATGTATAGGCCCGTGGGAAAAGTAGTTCGCAATGTATCACTCACACAGAATTCACCAATTCGTGAGGTATGCAAGTCTTACTATATGGTTACAAAGAAACAACGGAAGATTTATTTCAAGATATAATGACTGTAGGTTTCTCCTTCTAGAACCACTTAGACTAGAGTATATCCCCCATCGACAACAAGGTCGGCACCAGTAACGTATGACGAAGCGTCAGAAGCAAGGAATAAGAAAACTCCCTTGAGTTCATTTGCATGGGCCTCCCGACTGGATTGTAATATTAGTATAACTTGCAGCATCATCGTTAATTGTCATGTATTACTCACCCCATGGGAATTTTGTTCTTCCAAATTACCCTCATCTCCTGGGGAATGAAGTTGGATATCTCGGTTGCAATGTAGCCAGGTGATACTGAATTGACTCGCGCAAACTTGACCCATTCGACAGCAAGAGATTTGCAAAGTTGAATCACGCCAGCTTTAGCTGCATTATAAGCAGCTTGCAATTGTGGAATGTTGACGATATGGCCACTGATGCTTGCGGTTGCAATGAAAGATCCACAGCTATAGTTCTGACCAAGTGGGTTCCCGTTTGCATCGGTGCCCTCGAGACCTTGGCGGCGAAAGTGTTTTCCAGCGGCGCGTGCACAATAGAAGGTTCCGTCGAGGTCAATATTGACCACGTCATGGTAATGGGAGACATCTCCTTCAAGGGCAGGGCCTTGGGTCCAAGGAATGCCCGAGTTGGCGACGAAGATGTCCAATAGGCCTCCAAATTCTTTGACAATATCGTCCGTTGCCTTCTGAACTTCGTCATATGATGTTGTATTGACTTTGTAAGCTCTGCCTGAAATTGGCGTTAAGAAGACTCGAATTATGAGAATCAGGAGTAGTGCTCACATTTCACACCGTAGTCGCGTTCCATCTCTGCTGCTCGCTCAACTGCCTTCTTGTTGCCATTGTACCATATTGCAACATTAGCACCTGCTTCCGCAAATGACTGTGCAACAGCAAGACCGATTCCCGCTCCAGCCCCGGTCACAATTGCTGTCCTTCCCTTCAGAGAGAATAAAGGCATTACTCTTTCTGCTCCAGGACCAGGAATGGCATTTCCATGGCTGAAGTTGCCTTCGGCATTAATTCCACCGTCAGACATGTTGAAAATTTCAGGTCCCTGATTGAGAATAAGTCAATAACAACAACAAAATGTCATTTGGTTCCCTTTATGTCAATGCTGTTGGGCTCCACGTTCAGCGGATTTCGACTGCCGAAGACTGTTACATGCCTAACCATGGAATCGGCTGATTGACACCAGCTCAGGCTGAAACAACAATTAGTAATTTGATAACCGGTTTTTGAATCGACATCGGAGTCTAAAGAGCTGCTCAAGAATACCGGAGACGTAACTTAGCGAAACAGAGTATACTTTGTTCGGGGTCCGGGCTCCGGGCTCCGGACGCAACAGAATTCTAAAGTCTTGACCTTTCCCTGCAGCCGCACAAGTGGAGTTGCATCATGTAGCGCAGACATTTACCAAAAGGTTTGTGTAAGTCTATTCCCGTACAATTTATTGAATGATCCAAGAAGCTATTGCTTTTTTAAAGTGGTATTAGATCTTGTTCGCTAATGAAACGGCTGTCTTTTGGCGCACATGAGAGTCATACACCAGTCTCTAGTCGGGCATTAGCTCTTGTCCCAGCGCTCCCACCTAACGCCACATTGTAAAGTCGAGAAACCGGGATTACGACGAACAGGGATTTTGATATCCTTTGCCCCATACATTTACGGTGGGTTTCGTGTTAACCAGTAATCCACGTGCTGGCTTCCTTTGACCCAGAGGCGGGACTACGATTCCGGCGGCGGGAATTGCGGTCCGGTATGATTCATGTGGTGTGTATAGGTCAAGATGGAGAACGTTCTATCGGATTCATTCATTCATAGTCATAAATAAAGCCCCATGATATCACTATCGTCTAATTTGATGAATAGATACCTCTTTGGAACACAATAACCGGTCTGGAATTATACTCCTCCACAATGGCTTCCCAAAGCATGGAGATTATCATATTTGATGTACAGCCAAGGGTCATCAGGGAAACCCAATCATTGCCCACCAATAGCGAGTGGAACGATGCTCTTTCTACATTAAAGGAACAAGATGGCGTACGAACAGCTTATTGGGGTCAGACAATCGAGTCCCAAGACAAAGTATACCTGCTAATTGGTAGGCTCCTCCCGCCGCAGTACAACAAGACTAGGCATGCTGCTGACGAATGATTGATGCAGACTGGATCTCAGCCCAACACTGCGTCAAGTTTAAACAATCCCAAAGCTTTAAAAGCTTTCTCACGAACCTCGATCTCATAATCCTAGGCAGTCCTCAGTCTATACATGTACCCATCGCTCCACAGATGTGTTTGCCAATCTTCCGCGACGGACTGACGGAAATTGCAATATTCTCCTCCTACAACTCGAGTTTTATCGAGACGTTTAACAATCTTTCATCTATTATTAAAAATTCTCCGGGGTGTACTGGTATTATGAAAGATATTGCGAGAAGTGAAATCTCCGGAGAAATGGGGGAGATTGACGGAAGTGAGCAGCTGTATGTTGCAATGATTGGGTGGCTAGATCTAGAAGCACATCGTATTGCGATGGAGTCAAAAGGGTTTAAAGACAACGTTCCGTCGGTTGAGGCCTGTGTTCAAGAGATCATTGTGTACCATATTAAGATGATTATGGTTTAGAAGCCTAGGATCGTCTTATTTAGTTTGCCTACTATAAGACTATAAGGGTGCTACAGGGTAGCTAGTCTTATCACTGGTCTGATAATCAAGGTAAAAAGGTGTAATAAGGTGTAATTAGCTTGTAATAGCTTGTTATTGTTGTAGATGCTTGTGATTACCAGTATAGGAAAATTCAGGAAAACCTCCTCTATTTATATTTCGATTTCCTCCATAAACGTTAAAAATCAAACTACAAGACCAGTACTGTTAGATAGCCCTCTTTTCTAGCTATCGATTGGTATAACCTTTGTATTCCAATTCCTTCTAGTAGTAGCAGAATCGTTGAGTGTTCAACAAGTGGTTTTGTTGAGGATTTACCTTTTGCCACCAACAGCCATTTGAGTGATTTTGAGTCCTTTGGCAAGGCTCCCCCCCTTACGATCCTGAAGACCCGCTTTTTCAAGCAATTTGATTGGCCAAAATCCCCGAAAAGGTGGGTCTGCAAAAATCGAATCCGATTTTTGGACTTCCGCAAATTGGTCGTTATAGAGCTATTTGGTGCTATAGCCTTCTGTAAGCTAGGGAGCTTATAGCTGCTAATAACACTATGCCTAATTAAGCAGTTGTTATTTAGAAGGATAGGAAGCTATGCCTAATTAGGCAGTTGCTTATAAGCTATAGGGTAGGTTGTAAGATCAGGTATTAAGTATAGCTATGTTTAAGGTTATAGAAGGTTATAGAAGGCTATAGGGAATAGCCAACTAGAAATAGTTATAGCTAGCGCTATAAGCTAGCTATAGTGCCCTAAAGAGCACCAAAATAACCGCTATAACTATAGCTATAATATCAATAATAGCTGTAGTCTTATACCTACCATTACTACAATTTTCAGCCGATATTTTGAAACTGTTCTTCATTGGCACTATGTTGACAATTTAAACTGAGTTATCAAAGATAATATATTATTCCTATTTTATGAACACTAATAAAAGGCCTCGCGGCAATAACTTGATAGGTCAACAGAAACGATTAGCGATGACAAATTATACGGGTTATTAAGAATTGTAATAGAAATAACGGAAAGGAGGTCTCTTTAACGTGGATAATGACATAGTATCCCCTTGGATTGTTCCAAAGGCCAGCTGACAAGTCAACTTTGGAATACCGAAAGCTAGCATAATGCAACTGCCTTGAATAGAATATGGAATGTAACCACACACTAGATACACAAGTAATCCATACAAACTGAGGAGAATGATGCTGTATCACGTCAAGAATTCCACGTGTTTGCACCCGTTCAGAGGAGAACCTGGCCGCCATCACAAATAATATCAGTCCCTAAATAATGTGTTAGCAATTAAGAAGAAAATCCAAGATGCTCGGCATTACCTGTCATGTAACTGCCTGCGTTGCTTGCGAGGAGGACGGCAAGGCCAGTCAGCTCGTTCGGCTCGCCCATTCGGCCCATTGGGTTTCGGTCTGCCCACTAAATTATCAGATAGCAGTGGTCAGTATTCGCAAATTGTGGCGGAAGCAAGGATGCGGCGAATAGTCGTTGAAAGCAACATCAAAATATCGCAATCCTCGGGAGAGGAAAATATCTCATGTCATCGTGTATGAAGACTTACAATAGCTCGAGCATCAGCGATACCATCTCCTTCGTTGAGTATGGTGTCCATATAGCCGGGCGAAATGGAGTTCACTCTTATTCCATATCTAGCCCATTCAGCCGCTAAGCTATTCTTCATAGCTAGAACAGCTGCCTTGCTGGTGTTGTAAGCAACTTGCGGTTGCGGGAAGTTGACTCTGTGGCCAGAGATGGAAGCTATAAAAACAATACTTCCTCCGGTGCCTTGCAAAATTATTTGCTTCGCGACGGCCTGAGCACATAGAAATGACCCGGTTGTGTTGATATCGAGCGTCCTGCGCCATTCAGTAGCAGTCATTTCAACTGCGTGGACACAGCCTACTACACCAGCAAAGCATAGAAGGATGTCCACCGATCCCAAAAGCTCTGCAGTGTGAACAACGGCCTCGCTCACAGCAATTTCATCGGTGATATCGACCTGTTTACTCAGAATACTGGCACATGGATATTCGACTCTCAATCGCTCAATCTCGGCTTCTGCTTGGTCGAGAGTCCGATCAAAAATCATCAAGCCCGCCAGTCCATGCTCTAAAAGGGCCCGCGCTGCGGCTAATCCGAGTGAGCCTGCTCCGCCCGTGACTCTGCCCAACATCAGTTTCACGCTGACCATAATTTAGGAGTGAATTCAGATACATTGCATTTCCCTCTACTTGAAATCTGGCTTTTGCCATGTCGCCTGACTGAGAATTGGAGATCCTCTGCGTTGGTTTTGGCGTTCCCTTGGGTTTGTTGAAAGCCATTTGCGGTAGAATGCGACTTTTTAGGGCCTCCCTACCTGCTGCGCCAGCCTCTGATTGTGTCATGTTGTATTCGACTGTGGACCAAGCGTATAAAATCTGATATCTCTTAGGAGATTAGTGGACGATGGTGAGTACAGCCACGCTGTGTATGTGTCAATCAATGAAATAGTTCGTTTGGTTTAGTAATTATTCACCTTCAGTTACAGTTTTAACAATAAAGACAGACGTGGTTTCGTTTTCTGCAGCGAAGCTATCGGAGGCGAGGCTCTCTTCTCTGCAGTTATTTAAGTATAACTGGTATGTGGTGAAAATGACTTAGTACGGGCAGCATAGATTATGTCTTCTTAATATAACGGCTCAGCAATTCTTCGTTCTAAGCTTAATCGTCAAATATTTTTTATTTCTCTGGTATTGCCCTTATACAGATGGGCGACTGATGTCCGTAGCCACTTGTCTCATAACTGAGAGAGATGATACAGGGTATCAAAAGTCCCAGGGCATTTCAACTCCGATAGGCCCTCTAACCCCATTCTGGGTTAACGCCCGGAAAGTGTCGCCCGGGCTACGGACACTGTTTTCCGAATGCCCAGTGTCAGACAAAAAAAAACAGTTACTTGTACCATCGGTAAAAAAAGTGGACGGTGGTAAGAGCGGTAATTGTAAACTCGTTCTGCTAGTTAAACATCCTTTAATTTGCTATAGATTCCTAGATTCCTATGATATAAGTTACACTCTTGTCGTTTTACAGATTCTTGCAGTTCAGCTGTTCTCATAATTCCCATACCTGTACTCGTTGCAGCATCAGTCGGACCATATTAGTCCGAGGAGGACCAAAGCCGATGATTTAAAGAGCAATACAATGCCATAAATGCTGGGCGGGTTCTTATCCATACTTGAAACATGGAGTCGATTTACTCTTTCCTCACCACCCGTGCGCTGTACCTTAGAAAGAGCCATGGTGATCAAAATCGAGTCATCGTGGCTCTAGCTGGCCCTCCCGGGTCTGGAAAATCCACAATCGCAGCTGAAGTTGTTTCGCGTCTCAACACACCGGGCTCACTGCCCATCGCAGCGGTGCTGCCAATGGATGGTTTCCACCTTTCACGCGCTACCCTCGATACAATGCCCAATAGCGCCGAAGCCTACGCTCGCCGAGGTGCCCCGTGGACATTTGACGCAGCTGGTGTAGTGCGCCTCGTGGAAGAACTGGCAGAATCAAGATTTGGGGGGCATAAGCAGACTATAATAGCGCCTAGTTTTGACCACGCAATCAAAGATCCTGTTCAAGGGGGCATCACTTTGGGCCAGGAGACTCAGTTTGTACTTCTCGAAGGTAATTATTTGCTGCTGGATGAGGAGCCATGGAATAAAATAAGGGAGCTGGTTGATGAAACATGGTTCGTGGACGTGGACCCAGCCCTGGCGACGGAGAGAATTGCTAAAAGGCATATTCAAAGCGGTATTGAGCTGAGTTGGAACGGGGCATTGAGTAGAGCAAGGGATAACGATTTACTTAATGGCGATCAAATTAGAGACAAGTTATTGACTCCTGATGTAAAGATAGAGAGTATAGATAGTAAAAAATGACAATCTGCGCTTCGGCAGCCCTTTCACTTTCAGAAGGGCGCGATGTGCGAGAGTCTGGTGTCTATATTTGCAGGCGCTATTAGAAACCCCAACCTAAATGCTAGCATAAGCTACCATAAACGAGCACTCGCGACAACACAAACTTTGAAGTTCTAAGCTTCCACTGTGACTACATAATGGCTATAATAATAAATTAAGTCGTAGGCTTATGATTATTTATGACGAACTGCATTCCCGAGGGCAATGAGATATGTTGCAATCTGGTCATTCTCAACACCTGATTTGAACTCATCTATTCACCCTGTGATGTCTTATTACATTTGCCATCTGTAACTTATTCACCCTTGCAAAGCGAAGCAGATAGGTTCCTGTACTAATTGCATCCTTTAGGAAGTACGCCCAATACTCACCTATAGACCCAAGTTTGTCACAAGACTACAAAGTATATCTAAAGTATGGGCTGCGATCTCCCAGCTCCAATAAATCAACATTACCGTACTTCTCCCTGATATCTTCTTCCGTCATTTGATCGCGCTGTGCATTGATTCTCTTCAACGCATAGCGAAGGGTTAAGCATGTGACAAACGCCGCACAATCGATTCCCAAGATGAAGCCATAGCCTGTCCAATAGTGAGGCGCTTCTTGTGCGAGAAAGATATTAGAGCCTGCAATGCCACCAAGATTTCCCATACAGATGAGATGGGCCATGCCGACAGCTCTTTTGGAGGAAGGTGCGAGATTGTTTGCTGAATGTTACCAAAGAAGGATTAGTATGAGAGCTATAGCCTTCCCCCCTGGCCAACTGCCTGGAGAGTTATCTTACCGACAAAGCATAGAGTAGGGACCAGCGACATATAAATTCCAGATGTCGCGAGAAACAGCATGCCATATGTCAATCCTGGGAGCTGCGGGTGGGGAATTGCTAATAGAGCCGTGAACCCCGCTATTCCTACCGAAACTCCTAGAAGTATGAATGGAGTTCTCTGCCGGTAGTGATCCGAAACCATGGCGTTGATGACGGTGAATATCATGGCAACGACATAGATTGGAACTGTAAGGAGTTGCTATATCAGGAATCAGTAACCAAATCTACCGATTTACTCACATGCCAGCAACTTACGGCATCTGCAGCGGTGTATCCCAGTTCGAGAATTACTGTAGGAACTGTATAGGTGAAGCCGTAGGAGGAGATACTAGTAGCCCAATACATGAACTTCGAAAAAGTCAATGTGGAGAACATATATATCTAAGCAGATAGAAAAGAACTCACCACAGCTGCCCACACTTTCCAGTCTGTGAGACCAGCGATAACTTGTCGTTTGTTGACTTTATCATTATTTGTGACCCTGCCTCGGCCGGAACCTGTGTCCTGTTCTAACCTCAAGACGATGAACTCCCGTTCTTCAGTAGTTAGAAAAGGCGCCGTGTTAGGGCTGTCGGGGAGCAGAGACCAGATGAAAAATGAAAGGAAAACGGTAAAAATGCCTTCCAAGATGAAGATCCTATACGCTGACTTTTAGTAATATGTCGCTAAAGAGTTATTATTCATATAGAGCATTGAACTGACCATCTCCAGCCTTGCAATCCTGCGACTCCATCCATCTTTTGGATTCCAAATGCGAGTAGACCTGAAAATGCTCCGGCCAGTGAGACTGCAGCGTAAAAGAATACCATTCGAGATTGGACTTCGTAGCGGGTGTACCAGACAGTAAGGAGATAGGTTGCTACAGAGATTTAGAGACGATATATACCCGATGGCGGGTCGTCAAACTTACCTGCGGGAAAGAACCCAGCCTATTCAAGAACGCATTAATATATGTTGTTGGCAACTGAAGAGTATATTTTGTAGTAAACTTACTTCTGCAACACCGAGAAAAATACGAATGGCCAAAAGTCCAGAAAAGTTTTGAACAATTCCGGTCAAAGTACTGTTATGGTTATCTTGCATTAGATAACGTCAAAAAAGAGTGGGTTGAACAAGGCATACATAACTAGTCCCCAAGAAAACATCATCAACGAAATCCAAATGGATGGTCTGGTAAGCTTGAGGATGACATTGCTCGGAACTTCCAGCAATGAATAGGGGATGAAAAATAAAGTGACGGCTATGTTGTACTGTGTTCCTGAGAGATGGAGATCTTTCCCTAGTCCAGCAACTTTGGCATTGCCCACTTCTTACCGTTAGCAAGCGACGTAAGTGCAGAAGCAGTAATATTGTGGTAGAGTTACAGTTCCCTCGGTCAATAAAGGACACGAGGTATAGAAAAGACAAGAGCGGAACGAGGCGCCAGTCCACCTTTCTTAGGATTCGTTTTTGCTCTTCAGGGGTGAACGAAACCTGATAATTTTCCGCTTGTTCAATGGAGGGACGTTCCTTTTCGAACAAGTCATTTTTTTCTAGTGCCTCCATGGCTGGCACAGAAGTTCCGGACGGTTCTGTGGCTTTCAAAGCCATAACGCTGCGATTCCAGATATCTGTTGATTAAGGTGCTGAGAGCACGAGTAGCTAGATATCCAGCATAAGGCTACGAGCTTGGTGGAAAGTCAATTGAAAGAGAGTGCTGACGCACAAGTTTGTTTTATACCCAATTTTGCGTCGTCCGCCTCTCACCTTGTATTCTCGCTGTAGCCGCATGAGGATATGGTCAAGGTAGTCATGTTTCCGATGGATCCGTAAACCCCAGGGGGAGTCGTGGTGTTCTCCAGATTTCAAGGGCGTCTATCTTCGTCCGGATTATTGACCGCTATCAATACGTGGGCCCTTAGCTGATCCAATGGTCAGAAGCTAGTGGCCATACAGGTGTAAAGAATACGTAGTAGAGCTGAACATCAATCGGGGCGGCATTGGCTCCGAGCCATTACTGACTGGGCTGGGTAAAAGTGGCGGACACGGTGCCGAGCCATTGTGCTGCGAGCTTCGGGACGGCGTCCGCAACCTGGCGATATTCTAAGTGCTTCAGTGGCAAAGAATACTATGTATGTTCGAAGGAATATCTCGGGGACGATGAACAGTTTTCGAAGGTTGTTTATGCCAAGCTTGTGGCTGGATACTAGATTGGAGATTTGACGCAAATGGACATAGTTTGCTTCGCAGCGCGGAGATGTCATAACTGGAGACGATGGGCGTAGTCTAGCGGCGGACGACGATACGACGCTGTATTCGGACGCAGATCAAATAAAGTAGTAATCTTTTTAAACGAGCATCGTGGTGTTAGATCTCTAAAAACCAAGTTCACGTTCCTTTCATATGCGTTTGCTTAACGTCAGCATGTCGACCATTCGCTCCTCGTTCTGGCGCGGTGGCGTATGCAACGCCCTCATTTTCCATAAATCCGATCTTCCCACGGACCGGTCAAAATGGCAGCCTCTGTTTGCAGCAGCCCTGGGCTCTCCCGATCCGTACGGCAGGCAGCTAAATGGCATGGGAGGCGGTGTTTCATCCCTTTCCAAAGTGTGCGTTGTCTCACCGTCTACACGAGATGACGCCGATGTTGATTTTGAATTCGTTCAAGTCGTCATTGATGATGGATCACTGGATTTCGCTAGTAACTGCGGCAATATGACTGCTGCCATTGGACCATTTGCCCTGGACGAGGGACTTGTCGGCTCCTCCAATGTCACGTTGGCTTCTGCGATGAAACACGCAAGCGTACGCATCTACAATACCAATACCAAAAAACACATTATTGCTTCATTTCCCGTAAATGGAGATGTTCCGAAATTTATTCCCCATGGAACTTGTCGAATGGATGGGGTTCCTGGTACGGCATCAGAAATCCTGCTCTCTTTCCAATCGCCCGGTGGAACACAGACTGGAAAAGTGTTACCCACCGGTCAGGGTATAACATCCATGAATGTTAAAGACAAGAACGGAAGGAAAATAACGGCTTCGCTGATAGACGTGGCAAATCCGGGAGTATACGTGGACAGCAGCGATCTCGAAATCGCACCAGATATTACACCTACTGAGCTAGACCATCAGAAGGATACAATGGCTTTGTTAGAAGCTGTTCGTCGGGAAGCTGCAAGAATGATGGGTATGGATCCAAAAACTGGGAGTGTGCCCAAAGTTGTGATATTGTTCAAGCCTACGGATGAAGAGGCATCTAAGGGGGCCAATATTAAATCCTTAACCCTATCCATGGGACAAGCTCACAAGGCCATCCCTCTCACTCTAGCTCTAAACCTTGGTGTTGCCTGTCGAATAGAAGGTACACTAGCTTATGGGCTAGCAAGGAATATGAGTCGAGACGGGAGGGTGACAATACAGCATCCTAGTGGGATGATAGACATTGGTGTTGATATATCAGGGGAAGATGTCTTGAGCACAACTCTATATAGCACTGCAAGGCTATTGATGAAGGGCGAGGTGAATGTTGAATAGGGGCACGTGGTGTATGTTGAGTGGCAGTGAGATACGATGGGTTGTAGAGTACGTTCAACCAGGCTCCCACAGTACTATGGCTCCAGGGGCTTCTTGACGACCTTTCAAACGAGTTCAATAGTTACGGGGTATAAATAGCTTTGTAAAGAACAATCTTACTACTAGTTGATATGAAGTTAGTGATGCCTGACAAGTTCACAACATTGCTTTGGCAAGCTGATGAAGGCAGCCATGCGCTGCTTGTCACATCCGCGTCCCAATCGCTCCATGCAATAACAATTCAAACTATCAAAATGGTTCAAATAAGGCCAACTCAGTTTTATTTTTTGTAAAGAACTAGTGAGCAGCCAGTTCGTACATCACGCCGATCCCTATCATTTCCCTTTGCCAATTCATCCTACTTACAACGCCCATCGTGGATCAGAGCTACGCACACAAATCGTGCGTTCATTCTCGCCACAACCTTATAATGGAGCGTAACAGCTAGACTATCTCATTCCACACTACGGACAGCGAGCGCCGTGATTGCGGTGCTGACATCTTTTCACCTGTATCAGACGCGTTCTCTAAAATTGTGGCTTCGGGCCGCCGTCCGCCACTCCAACAAGAGCTCCTGCTTAATCATCCTTTTCTACATTCAACCACATAGTACCCCTTAGTCCTTTACACAAGTACACCGTCCTCCTGTTGTTCCCGATATGGCGCTTTCCGTGATGGGTAGCACTGGCGAAGAGAGCGATTTTATTTCTTAGATGTAGCAAGCTCTTAGACCGTGATATGCATGTAGTGACCAGCAACGGTCAGTCAATGTCGGCTTGGGATAATGGGGAATCAGGGCTGAGATCCAGCCCGCCATTTCTTCTTCCTTAAATCTCGAGCTGCTAATTAAAACCTCAGAGCAAGCGAGATAAGATTCTAATATGTAAATTCGTTTAAAACTGTATGAAAAAAAAGTAGAGAACGACAACAGAAAATAAGTTCCTGAAGACTTTTACCCCGAATCATGAAGAAATTCCACAAAATGAATTATCGTAGAGGTATCTTATTCGCAGGATCCTCGGCATGTGCCATAATGCCAATGCTGTATCCCCCGGTTCAGTGAGAGTCTTGTGAAACACAGTCATCGGAATCTTCGTCACCCTGATAATCAGTTAGAGCAGGTGACAGAAACAATTTGAACATTGTCCGACAACTTGACTCCATTTGTATCTTTGGGACATAAACCGTCGTGTGGCCGTTCTCGCCACCGCCACAGGTTGAGCCCTCATACCTGAAGCTGAAGTCGCATTTAGCAACTCCAATATTGGCGCCGACGTTGATGTCGCCGCAAAGTTTACCACTAAGGTTGGACAATCTGAGATAGAAACCGAACTTCTTGCCTGTAGATTCATTGCGGGCTTCACCACACTGATTATCCTTGCCGTTGCTGTAAACAACTGGCAGCGACATTTCATAGGCTTGCCGTTTATTTATAAGCCAACTTCACCTCGTTTGTAGAGGTCAAAAGTTAGTCCAGCCAGATACAAAAGTCTTTATAAGTTCGGAGCGAGCTAAAGCTTCGGTGAAAAGCGGCAAGGCGCCGAGAAGAGTGGTGATAGCAAACTGGAACTTGAACATCAGAGAGGGTTCTGCTAAATGTGACAAGCATCTTGGAAATACCTTCATTTTAACTGACCCCTACTAGGCTAGTCTTCTTTCGTTGACAAATTAGTGAATGATAGGAACGAAGAGGCCAGTTGACGCTCCTACTGGGTCATATTGATGTAGAGTGTTTTGTAGGAAGGTTGAATATTAATAGACAAAATTATTCCTCTGGCCGTTGTTGATATTACGAAAATCAACACGTTTGAATGGGGGGTTTTTTTTTTTACTCGCCAATGTGATGGTAAGGATCTGTCAGGAGCAGCCCGCATATCCTTCAAATAGCGGTTTAGGCAGCCGACCTAACCAGAGAGAGTGCTTGTTGGTCCTATTATAGGGAGCCATTCATACCTCTTATGTGTGCTGAAAAAGTCATTTCTAGGGCAATTCTCTTTATCATCTCTAGATAGACGGTGGCAGAAAAAGATCTGGCCGCAATGCTACACTAATGCCCTTACACGTTCTACCCTTGCTACCCAATCTCATCTAATGAGCAAAACGTGTAAATTTGATTGGCGAAGAATATATGACCGCTTTGTCTTGCAACCAACATGCCTCTTGCAGCCCACATGAATCACTAGATACTTGATAAACCAGTGTCTTGATGAGGGAACTACAAGTACTCCGTACATTATGGTTAATTAGGCAGCCTCCCTTATCCCGATTCCCCGAACCCCGCTATTGCTCAGCTTCCACTCTCCCTCTTTTCTCTGACCATTTTCGTTAACCACCATCGACTTTGGTCCCAAAATCGCCACTAGAACAAATTCTATTAATGCGTTTTAAAAGCTGAGAGTCACTTTCAAATATGGCACAACAAAGCGGCACATGGCGTCCCTCAGGTACGGCCCGCTTCCCAGTTGATTATAAGGTTTACTAATAACCTGATAGATATTAAGCAGATCAAACAGCTTAAAAAGAAAGGAAATAATCCTGAATCGCTCGAAGACGAAAAAGTCCTCACGAGTCCCGAAACCTCGAGTAGCAAGGATAACAAGACCGACGGACAGGAGTGGGACATCGTTAAAGACTCTGATGCCGAGCCCGAGACACAAAGAGGTGGCTTTTCAAGCCAATTTAACTTTGAAGTCGGCTGGGGGAAATGGAAGATGACGCTACTTAGCTGGGACATTAACGTCCGAAGGAAAGCAGTACAGACTAAGGGAAGAGACCCGTCATCTGCTTCCATAACTAGGAACAAAAATAGTGATACTCAACCGGCTGAACGTGACTAGCTGCGGGAGTCTTGCCATTGCGTATGTAGCTTGCGGCTTCTGATCACATCTTATTTAATAACATAATCCATTTCTAACGAATATGTTGTTTAATCAGCCCTGTTCCTTCCGTATGAGATAATTGACGGTAGCATTACTGGTAAGGTTTTACAGCTTCAAGACATATATTGGCTATGTATATGCTGCGACTGAATGTGATGTATACAGCTATACCCGACATTGTACATAGCTGTCGTTCCTACTTCTTGATTCATTATGTGGCCGGCCAAGGATTGCTCTAGTAATCAGCTGCGTGAATAACCCAGAGAGGTGAATTATATTGCTACACTCAAAGGCTCATGCATAGGCACCCCTTGGACGGTGGAATACTGTAGTGACTCCTTTGTCTTTCATTATCAACTATGACTGGTCGAAATGTTGTGTATTGGAGACGATAAGACACCGCTTGGTTCTTGCTCATTTAATACCGACAGTTTTGCCGTCTAGTGTCCCAATGCCAAATGGCATTTGATTCATCCCGTAGGTGATTGCTGCGTGAACAGGATTGAGGTGGAAATAGGGTTGGAGGTGTGACGCTGATACAACTGCATAAGTTAGGAAACTGCGATATGTTTAGGTAGTGATGAAGAAATTTAGTTAGTTGCTATAGCCCACTGCTACCCTTGCAGCTTGGTTTGCTGCATTATTGCCAGACACTCTAATGCAAACGAGAATTTACTAGAGATAGCCCGATATTCCACACCAAGATCTGTAACATTTCGTAATTATATAACTTCAATTAGTATGTATATATAAACTATTTATTAAGTATGCTTTTAGAATTAGGAAGCATTCGGGGATATGCTATTTGCTGAATCAAGTTAAGCAGCCCTTTGGACCTAATACCAGAGTGCTCACTGGCGCTGCATTCGGATCATCACCCTTCTATCCTTCAGTGCTCTCGTTGTCTAGCACCGTTGTATCTTGAGTGGCTCTTGTAATGCCAAATAGAACTACAGTACTTAGTCGTAATATCTTTTGCATGATTGTACTTCCCAAGTTAACAGATGCCCAAGTAACGTTTCAACACGTCCAAGAGAATGCCTCACTCGTTTTGGAGTACCTTAGTGGAAGGCTAGTACTGGGCGATAACTCATCAACTCACGAAAAGGCATGAAGCCCGTAGTCCTCTATACACGAGTACTGGAGACGCGTTAGGTAAACTGGTGCTAAGTAAGCATACTGAATGGAGCAACACATGAATAGTTATTATAAGCTAGGTAGCTTGGGGTTCTTGGTGCCCTTCAGCTGGTTCAGCTTGTGCTTTGCTTCGCCTAGCTTCGGTCTTTCCTTCTTTGGAGCTTCCGATTGCAGGTCTGCAATCTTGTTGATTGTGGATTTGGTTGTTCATTCAGCCATCTTGCTGTTGCGATCGGGTTGCGGCTATTGCGGTGCGTTGTCTTGTTGTGCGGTCTTTTGAAAGCGTTGTGTACGCAATCCATTTTCAGGGATGGTCGCTGCCTTTTATAACCTGATGGAAGGATCAGGCTTATCTGGTCAGTTGCGTTGTGCTTGAACCTTGTTGTTCGGGCCGTTTTGCGCACGTATCGGCCATACTTTGTGACCTGAATCTTCGAGGTTTGACTTGGTCGGCTGTGGCCGATCGGGTTGGGCTACGGATTGATTCTGGATTTTGAACCAAAGGCTGGGGCGTAGCCTTCCTCTGACCTAGCGATTGCAGCCCTACTGACCCTCCTGATAATAAATATAGCCCCCATAAGGGACCCGTGTAAACAAGGATTGTACGGCCCCGTGGACCTATGCGGCGCCCTATCTATGACATTGTTTGGTTATATGTGGACACTTGTACGCTAAACTGTTGAGGGAATCGAACACAAAAGGCTGAAACTATACATAACACAAGAGCTGCAGTTAATTCGGTAAGGGTGTGTACTTATTGATTTTTTTGTGTGTGTATATTTATCTTGCGGTCGCTGTTTTTCTGGTCGCCGCTTGATTGCGTATCGAATTGCAATGTTTTATACTTTGGATATGTTCACATACAATCTACCTAGGTACAATGTGCACTCAGAGGACCAAATTCGGTCAGTACTAGGTAGGTACCTACCAAGCCATATGGAACGTTGAACATGGCTGCTACCTTTCGTGCAGAGGTACTGAAATCTCGCTTATCTCTATTTCACGTGCGAAAGCTCGCCAGGTGAACAAAATTTCATACACAGTATTCCGATTGTTCTAACAACGGTGTGGAAAGGTTACGTAAGGCTGCTGAGACTGACTTTTTGCCAGAAAAGTAAGCCAGTTGTCAAGAATCAATTCCCTGGAGGCAGTATATAAGTTGGTCAGCCCAGCTTTTCTCACTAGCATCCGGCATTGGAGAAAGAACACTAAAACTTGGAAATTAGGGGCATTGATTCAATTGCCGTTTATTCGATATCCTGCTCAACCAGAACCATGGCTACTAAGGAGCGCATACCCGCTTGCCGCATCCGGACAAGGTGTCTCATCATTTCAGACACGCATGGAATGCAGCTGCCAGTCGACATACACACGCCTGTCGACGTAGCTATTCACTGCGGCGATCTGACGCAACATTCAAGATTGGACGAATTTCAATCCGCCATCGAGCTTATTGAGAAATTAAATGCCCCTCTAAAGATTGTTATTGCTGGGAATCACGATTTCTCGCTAGACATACCTGTTTTTAAACAAAAGATCTTGGAAGCAAACAGACTTTCACTGGAACCTCTGGATAACGTGACCATAAGAAAGGAATATGGCGACTACGGCACAGCCCGACAGATGCTGCAGGAGTCTAGAAAAAAAGGTATCATCTTCGTTGACGAAGGTTCGCATCGGTTTTCCCTTCAAAATGGTGCTCTTTTGAGTATCTATGCAAGCCCATATACGCCATCAACAGCATCATCCTCCGGCTGGGGCTTTCAATACAGCGGCATCCACAATTTTGAAATCGAAAACGGGATCGACATTGTTGTTACCCATGGTCCGCCTCAAGGAATCATGGACTTATCTGCAGAAAGGAAAAGAATTGGATGTCCGCAACTTTTTGCGGCTGTCGCAAAAGCTCAACCACGAATTCACTGCTTCGGACATGCTCATGATGGATGGGGCGCAAAGATGGTAGCTTGGAGACCTCAAATATCCGACATGCCGTCCCACTTCACCGATATAGACAACGATAAGTCCTATGTCATCGAGAATATGATCAGCCTAAATGGATCCAAATTCGAATCAGCGGAAGAGATGAAGGCAAGAGAAGATAGGATGAACGGCTGTAAAGAGCGCGGATACTGTGAACAAGAATGCACTGACTATAACACGCTCGGAATGACCTTGTTTGTTAATGCTGCTGTGTCTGGCAATAATGGCTCAAATCAATTACCGTGGGTTGTGGATATTGAATTGCCACTCAATAGTTGACGTTTTAGAAATATTCGGTCTGGACGACTTGCATGTAATTCTAAATTAGTTCGGCCTATTTCTCATCAGAGACGGACCAAATTTTTTTAGATGGATCTAATGGAAAAACGATAGGTAGTCCATTGATTTGCGTTCCAAGAAATAATATATACACAATGGCTATTAGATAGTTCCTGTATCATATACCAAGCAGCATCAAAGCAGCTTTTTGATTGTTAATACCCATAACAGCAACCAAAACCAATTGATCTAGCGGATCCATGCATTTTCCAGTATTAATTATATCATCAGCTTCTTTCTGATTTAATTGTGGAAGCATTTCACCCTTTCTGGCCAATGCTTCTACCAGCCACCGGAAATCTTCCATATCTTCGTCATCTCCACGGTCTGCGGCTGTTGCTGCTCTTAGTCTTAGAAGATCGGCTTTAGATGCCAGTGAAGCCCCGAGGAACGGCTCTACATGATGTATATGGTTGATATATCCACCGCCCATCTCAATGAGATCAACACGAACTCTAAAACCTTGGGATGCATCGTAGGCGATTCTTCCATCGGGTTCGAGGCTTAAGCCATTCGCCACAGACCGTACGCCATTCCAAACGCAAATGAGGACGTCAGGAGGTGCGACGATATCAACATCCTCAGTATACTATGCTGATGAATGCGCGATGCTGGCTGTGCCTCCGACAAGAATTATTTGGTGGCGTATTTCGGGCTGAACAAGGAGAACTATCGCCTGGAAGCACTCTAGCAGTGCATCTTGCAGCGATTTTGAGACTATTTGACTAGACTTTGGCATTGCGAATTAATGGGTCGTGGTCTGGAATTGTGAAATTTGGGCGAGTTCTGAATTGTATTGTTTCATGACAAGGAACTTCTTAGAAATTCCCAGAGTGATGGTTGGGCAATGGCTGTCACTACAGAAACATGAACTCAAAATTTTCCACTGCTCGATCTATGTTAGCAGTAGCAAATGTCTATGTAAACCGGTGCTAACTAAGCACACTGAATGGAGCAACACATGCATATTTATAATAATTTGTTATTATAAGCTAGGTAGTCCGGCCAGTTATGATGAGCTGATAACGTACTAAATAATGGCATCTATCTGTGCTTATATATAGCGGGTGTGCTTCATGAGAGCCACCTGCAGCATTTACCCAACTTCAACAAAATAGCACATCGGCCGGTTTAAATGACAAAAGATTGTGCACGTCATAAAATGGCAGCCAGCTCGATCAAACCTATTCGCGTTTGGCTGACACGTAAGTTGAAGTCTGGCACGACCTGTTTCGGCTTGTCTTGTAGTAAAGTTACCAGATGCTGCCATTTTTGGCAATCTGTGCGCTATGGGGCGGGATGCTACGCTAGAGTATTGACATAACGAGGAATGTCATTAATTGCAGCTATACCTTGAGTATGAATTACATCGCGAGCGGATGCCTTGCCAAGGTTGGTTGATCAGAGGGCCCGTTAGACAGGCAGACACGTCTTAGAGGCTTAGAGCGAGTGGTTCGTAGCGCTGACAGGTACATGACTAGTAATGGATTGTTGGCCCAGCCTCATCATTCAACCGTCTCGTTCTTCCAAATCCGGCTCGCTCTCGATACCGTCCTATTTAGGGTCAGCACGGCGCGAGATGTTCAGCAACAATCTCAAAACGTAATTAGTCTATCTCGAATCAGAACCAACAAGATTCGTGGTAACGAATGTAACAATCACCTATTTTGGCCTTCCGGGAGTGGCGCAGTTGCCTGTTACAGTGGGGAGACAAAAGTGTCGATGCACCCCATAAAAGCCCGCAAAACATAGCATTTTATAATATTAAAAGAACACTACAAATAATATTATAAAAGTAAAATAAAATATCTATATTATAATTAAATAGTAAAATTTATTTACTGTAATTTTACTTTTTATTAATATTTATTATTATCTTTACTATTTAATTTTAAAGTTATACAGTGTTTAATATTTTAGTTATAGGGGGCTTATAGCGGAGTTATAGTAGATATACAGTGTGGATAATACTGTAAATTTCTATATAAGCGATTTAAAACCAGATTCGTCCACCATATAGTTAAAAATAATAAAAATAAGTATTCTTATATAAAATATAGCTAATAATTATTATTAGTTATTTTTTTTATCTTTATATATATTATAAATGTTAAGATATTAGTGAGTAACACTTGTAGATTTTGTTTGGCGTAAGGTGGTGCACTGTGGAGCGCATCGACACTTTTGTCGACCGACTGTAGGATCTCTTACCGGTCTAAGGATCGTTGGCGCAACAGGTTTGGGCAGTGATGATTGAGTTCGTTAGTCTCGTACATCTAGGTACTGTAAAGATATATATGTGTATGTGTCCATGCGAAAATGTGAATAATACCCTTTTATCTTTGGCTTATCTAGTTTCGAATATTTGTAACAACCTCTTATAAAGATTTACGACGCTCGACAGTACACGGTATCATAACGTCCAGATTAATAAAATGACCGTTCTCAACTTTCTATGGTTAGTTGGTGCGATGGCATCTCTCGCCACGTCCACATCTCTATGCCAAGACTGTGACTTTGTTCTCTGTCACAAATCGCAAGAGAACGCTGCCAAAAACTACATCGATACCTGGAATGGAGATTCAGCCTCGAAAATACAACGTTTACACCTAATGTTAACTTATACCAAGACCGGTTGCCAGGTTCCAACGGCTCCATAGAACTATCAATTGGAACGTCTGGCGAATTCATCAAATTCATGAAAATGGCGCACACCGGGTGGACTCATTATCAATTTGTTGTTCACAATGTTGCTTTTGACAAGTATAATGTCGTTCTTCGATGGGCGTTGAATGCAACCGTAGGACCATATGACAAGATGATCATTCCAATGTAGGTGCACCCAAGTGGCAGGCCAGAAGAGTCACCCAATTTGAGCATCCTCACAGACTTTGGGCTAATGAGTTCTGATATTGTTGAATCTAGCAATAAACCCGAAGGAAGTCATATTGCGTACAATGGTACAGATTGGCTGTATCTGGATGATTGCACGGGCAGGATCAAGCGGGTCGACTCGGCGCAAGACTACATAACTGCATTGCACGCACAAGGGCTTACAGAAGTCAAGGTGTAAATCTGCTTTGATTAGCAGCCGAGGATTGAATCGTAAATGTTATGTTCGGCGTATTTTAACTAGAAGTACTGGGCCTTATTCTTGTCCATTTTGGTAGATAGAAACATTGTCTAACAAAGACAATGTTACAAAAGCTCAATGTCTCGCGTTACATGCTAACATCTATCCTCACATTGCGTTAATTAAGACTACTATCTAATACAATACCTGATTCTAGCAGTAAAGGGTGATATTTTAGAAAACTGGATATGGTAAATGAGATAACCGACTGAACTTATGTCTACACTGTATATTTATCATTTTACCGTACAGTCTCTGTCCTAATGGGCGTAACTTTTATTCCGCCTACTCCAACTTTCGATCCCTCCCAAAAACCCCCATAAAAAAAAAGTAAAAGTCAAGGAAGAGGCTTGAGCATAAGGAGTTGGTGTGTTATATGCTTTAATCACATGCGCGCGCAGTGATTCCCAAGTCACCAAGCAACGGTTATGGCTACTTTGAACATCTTCTTCCATGAACGACTAACCGAATAGTGAAGTTGAAGAGTACCCGGATTGATCTCTTATAAGAAACTCCCGAGCGCGCGCAAGGTTAGTATTTGTTCGATGGCCCTTACCAAATATCTAGTGCTGCATATCATTTACTTTCTTTTCTTTTCCTTTCCTTTCCTTTTTTCTTGCGTGTTCTTTAGTCTTACAAATTGGTATTTAGAATCACCTCGTTGGTAAGGAGCTTCAGTCCAATCAACCATACAAAAGAACTGCTACGCCTATTGCAGAGAACCCTTTATCCACCACAAGGGTGAACGATTTACCGACCACGGTTTGGGGAAAAGAGACAAGTACAAGATGATTTGGCTTAGCGCACGCAGTTTCGCAACCGCTTGACTCACAAACGCTGGTTCAGCTTTCTTGTAGAGAATTTACCGCAATACCGAGGGGCGATCTCGCGCCAAAGAATATCGCTACTCTTTAGCAGAACTCCACCTGCGAGCATCTCTTACTTATTACGATTTTCAGTATCCCGCATATATCAATATGTATGAGCCAGCTCCTCCTCGTCCCAAAAAGACCAACATATATCGCTCTCGCACTGGTTGTAAAGTGTGCAGGCAGAGGCGGAAAAAGGTACACGGAGCAATTGATTGCAAATTCGGGGTTTCAGTGACACAGCTGACGGTTCAGTAGTGCGATGAGCGGAAACCTTGTAGCCTGTGTATGAAGCTCGGGGTATCCTGTGAGCAGGTCTTCCCAACTTTCGAGTTTCGCAGCGTCGTAGGCCCGTCAAGGTCCCGCAAGGCTGGGGTGCGACAAGGCACTTCGCAGCGTCAGCCTGATCGGCTATCAGACAAACCTGTTGCTGTAGCATGGACTCCGCCGAAGCATGCGCCATTCTCGTCCCCTAGGATCGCGGGCGGTGTTGACGCAACTTTCGGTCCTGACATTTTGTTAAATGAAGAAAAGACCCCAGAGACGGATTTAAGTCTATCCTATACCCTAGATACTCACAGTGGAAACCGAGATACTCTCTCTGGCTCCCACCCTTTGGAAGAATTGTTGCACTTGGGGAGTTCCGACGGGATGGCTGTCAGCTTAACCCCATCCTGTCTGCTACAGCAAAGAACAAATGACGTCGTCAGATTCTACATGAATGCTTGGGAGGTGCATTGTGTGCCGGCTCTAAACTTGTCATTCGAATTCATGGCTATCCGTGGCCATTCGTCACTCATCACGGACGCCATGGCTACCCTTGCAGCCAATCGCTTGAGTCGGAAACTGCCGCAGAGGCGATTGTTCAACTCGTCTGATTCACCATGGTTCTCTTTCAGACCAGATTCAGGTCATGAGTGCCTAAGCAGTGAGCTGTATGGCTCTGCACTGCGCAAAATGGTGCGTTGGAGCTGTGAAGAGTTTGACTTGTATCCAATGCTGGCATTTGTCGTATTGGTGCTCTTCTGCTATGTGGAATCCTCAATGGGTAACTTCAAAGAGTTTTACACACATTCCCAAGGTGTAGAAAACCTGTTGAAGAAATCCGCTAATCTTGTCTTTCCCCACGGTGCTGGCTTGCTTGCGGCCTGGGTGGAAGTCAAGATGCAGAATTGGTGGCGCAGGGCATATTTCGGCGTTCCTGAGTTCTTTGAGGCCTACACCGATCCGTTGCTCGATCCAAAACTGCAGCTCATTCTGGACACCGATAGCGGACATACGGCTACTATACTTTGGATTCTTTGCGAATCGCATCGTCTCAACACTGCCGCTCGCATTGCGTGCTGGGCAAGGGCAAGGCAGGCAGATAACGATCGGACAACCAGAAAAAGCACAGCCTTTACAGATAATACCGCTTCATCATCAGAGCATACCATGCTCTTCAGTGAGTTTGTGGCCCTGATGGAGATGTACTCCGAAAAGCTAGAGATGTGGCGCGTATCCTTCCCAGGCTGGATCGAAGTCACAGGAAATCCGAATTATCCGAAATGTCTTGACTTGCGAAACCCTGAAAATGAGGCTATATATTTCCCGTCTCATAAGTTAGCCATGAACATGGCTTATTACGTGGCGGCCCGTGTTATGCACTGCTCCGGGCCACTAGAAAGCTTTGCAAGTGCATCAATCCATAATATTGACGATATTTATGAGGAAACAGAAGCTTTGATCTTCATCTTGCTGCGCATCGCTGCTGGGATCAGCTGGGAGGAGTGCATTTCCCTCAATGCTTACACCATCGGGTTCGCTGGACTGTTACTTTCGTGTGCTCTCTGCTCTCGACGTCTTGAGACTGGGCTTTGGATCGAAGAGTGGTTAGAAAATTGTCTAGAGCCGGGTAGGTTTGAAGAGGGAAACTTCCCTGTCTTTCAAATCCTGGACGCGGTACGACTGATCAATCGCGAACGCAAAAATGGCGTCGATGTAGTTTCGCTGTTTCAAACGGTGGATGATGGGGGCGGTAGGGGGAAGTTCGGGTCATATTCGAGCCAGCGAATATGGTCGATGCTGGTCTACGGAAGGTGTAGAAGTACGGGAGAGTTGATCTCATACTATGTCTCGACAAAGGGCTTGGTGGACACTATTGGGGGGGTAGAGATGTAGATTCTATGTCGTATCGGTGATGAATAGCACAACCACCAGCCTAGCTTCACCAGTAGATGCTATATGAAGTATTCTTCTCAATTGACGTATATCACAGGCGCTTTTGGTAGCAGAGTTGCTCCCTTCCTTGTTTAGATCATTTGCTACTGCGGCCGTCTTCTCCAGCGCCCGTCTTATACTCCACGCTCCATACTTTGGACATCCCATTATTTCACATGACAGGCTTTACTTTCTTTGCGTTGATTGCTTCCAAATAAAGATTTGCCACAGAAGTTGATATTTCTATTACTTCATATCCTGAGACCGCCTCGACATAGACGCCTTCCTCTCGTGTGTGCATAAGCCTACTATTATCACTCTCACCTACTTTCTAAACGCTTCGAACTTCGGACATAGCCTGGCGTTTGTGGTGCACGGGAACGCAATGCTGGGATAAGTGTCGGATACTAATATCCCCGATTGTTTTTGTAATATCTCAAGCCATGCCGCATCTAGTGCACGGAAGCGCAGTCCATGTGGACAAGTCGAAAGTGTCAAACAGATATTGGGCCTGAATGTGGAATAAGACGATTCGAACTTTACCTCTTGTGGTGAACGGGAGCGCAAGCATGCATTTATCCATTGCGCTATAAGAGCCAACGTATTCAGTTCTTCCCCACTCACGCACAAGTGCCCAGAGATGTCCTGTACAAACCTGTAACTTGGGAGTTAACGCGGGAACAGGCGCCTTACATCGCGAATCATTGCGTCGTTCCTGAGTCGTCTCTTATTTAACAGGCCCTTCCCCAGATTCGTCCTGAACAAAATCAGGACATTGTTAAAAAAGATATCTAATTCAGTACAATATAGAATAGTCTCAAATGTCTTTCCAAAAAGTTGGAGTGTTTACTGACGAGGCGCCCACGCTTCGCCCAGGCGTTTACACACCAGCCATCGTCGCCAATGGCTTCGTATTCACATCAGGTGTATTGGGTGCCGATCCTATTACAAAGGAAATTGTTCAAGGCACGGTTATTGATCAATTTGTATGTCATCTTTCTTGTCCGATTCTTAACTAAATCTCATTGTGTTTCGTAGCACCAAATTATGAAGAATCTTGAGGCTATTCTTCAGCAGGCCAATTCCGGTCTGGAGGGCGTAGTGGAGGTCACGGTATTTTTGACCAATATCCTCGACGCGGATGAGTTGTCTGTCCCCTACAAAACCTACTGGGGAGACCTCAAGCCTGCACGCACGTAAGTTTAAAATGGCCTCCAATGTTACTCATTCTAAAACAATTACTTTTCAAGCTGTGTTGCCGTGAAGGAACTGCCCTATGGCTCGGATATTGAGATCAAGTGCATTGCAGTAGTTAAGGGTTAGCTGACTGATTTCTGGTTGCTCTGTGGATGTTAGTAGTTCACGTTAGTGGGATCCATAAGTAACATTTGTAGCAAAACGATTGCAGATGCTTTATATAAGAATTGTATTTCACTGTTTCCATGCAAATAATATGATTGTTACATGGTAATTGGCATTTTCCACCCGTTTGCCCTTTCCCAAACATCTACAACTCGCTGCCCGTTCTCCGATGAATCGACTACATAATACCAACCATGCAAGGCTCCGGTAATACAAGCATGATTTGGGAAAATGCGAACAGTCTGACCTACTTGTAGCGGTATTGGTTGTTGAGAATTCCCATCGTCATGTCCCTTGATAAGTCCCCATGACACAATGCAGTGTTCCTGACTCACCCGCTTCACGATCAGTCGGCGATCAAGATTAGGCGTATCAGGAGAATAAGCGTCGCGATCGATAATTCCCCATCCCTCATATGCCGCACAAGGCTCACGTCCCAATCCCAACACTCCAACTGCAAGTAAAGCTTCAGGTTGCGGCCGCTCGCCATCGTTATAAACGCTGCAGACTTCTGCCATGACAGAGATGGCTATCTCATCCTCGTAGTCTCCTAAGTGAGCTCGGGAATGCGTAGACAACTGTTGAACATCGAGCAGAGAGTATACACCAGCGTGAAGTTCAAGTTTGGTGCGAAATCCACAGTGCCTTTCGGTCACGACCTTGTGCAAAGTCTGTCGCAAATTCTCGGCGTCCTCTGATAATACTCCCTCAGCCACAACCAAATTCTCTATTGAAGTTACCTGCGGCGAGGCTCCGACACTGATGGTTATTTCCTTGTCACTCGAGAACAGGTGCGCGTTTTTTTCGAGCGCATCAAGACACCCGGTAAGTTCGCCGCCGAGATTGGCCATTGCTTGCTTGGCGGTGGAGTCATTGTAGCTGAGACTACTGTGCGAGTAAAGCCCAATGAAGTTTATTTTGCCTTCATTGTCAAGGTTTATCAGCCTTGAAACTAAGTCGTCCTTGTTGAGACCTGAAGGAGGTAGGCCTGCTCGGTGATAGCCAGTGTCGACCTTTAAGTACACTCCAGCTGGAAAAGAGGCTTGCTCTGCAAAGCGAACCACATGACTGAGCTGGGATGTGTGATCAATCATGACAGAAATGGTGCCTTGACCCAGCCGCCGGCCGATAGCTGCCAGGCGGTCAACCTGGGAGGGTGGCAAGGGGATACCGTAAAGGACATTGACCTGGCGGCCACTTTCCATAAATTCGTGTAACAATGGTTGTAGAAACTCAATTTCAGCAACGGTTGATGCTACGAGTCGAACGTCTTTTTTCCCTTCCCCAGCTTGCAGGCGAACTCCTTCCAGAGTCTATCCTTCAATGTCAGCTCTAAGAGTTTGGAATATTAGGAAAAGAGCAACTGTAACTACCTTGTGTGTCTTGACATGTGCCCGAAAGTCTACACCCAAATACTCTACGGCATCTAGTAGAGATTTGCAGTGCCGATGCATTTTGGCCTTGTCTAGTACCAAAGCCGGCTTCGGCAGTTGTGTGATATGTTTTCCGACATAGTGTTGTCGAAAATCACCCGCTGTCTGTAAAATTTGGCTTGCCGTTTCCATCTTGAAGAAGTACGATGAATTGGCTGTTGAACGAATAACTGACTGCACCTGGAGCTGATCACAAGAGTGCCTTGGATTTGTCAGTTCACTGCCGTGCACGCACTTCTTATAGTCTTGACTTGCAGTCTCTTCTTCTCTCAGGGCTGTTTACTAGCTGAATGCGAAATAAACGTGTCGACCAAAAAGGGTGCGCGAGTGCGACATCAAGGAGCGGGTATCCAGGATACTGCGGCTATTCCGGATGAGGTGTGCGGCTGCGACTTGGACACGAATTTAGCATCAGTGGGGTGCGTGCTAATCGTCTGTCCAAAGAGATGACGGAACATAAGCCACAGAAACAACGCCTCGAGCTTAGAAACCCGCATTCTTCATAAAGAGCACAAGTCGTATATATAGGGTGAGTTTTGCTCATATGAGTCCATAGAGTCGACGGCCTCCCACGTTAACCAATATCTTATCCAAATTCTTCATACGTCACAAATTGTCCATCATCATGACGCCTTCATCGCCGAGCTGGAGACCAAAAGTGATTATATTCGACCTCCTTACCGCCCTGCTGGATTCTTGGAGTCTATGGGATGCGTCCACGCCGTCCGCAACCGCAGCAGAGGGACGACTTTGGCGTGCACGCTATTTGGAACTGACATTCAGCACCGGCGCTTACATCCCGTATGAGCAGCTCGTTCATCAAGCTGCAAAGGACGTTGGCTTGCCTGAATCAGCTCCAAGAACATTGTTGGAAAACTGGGACAAACTGCAGCCATGGCCCGAAGATGCCCAAGTGTTTGAGCAGTTGAGACTGCGAGGCTATAAGCTCGGCGTAGTTACCAATTGTTCGAAACGTCTGGGAACTATTGCGGCGGATATAGTTGGCAGATTCGACTCCGTTGTCACCGCAGAAGAGAGTGGCTTTTACAAGCCTACCGAAGAAGCTTACCAGGCTATCTTGACGAAGATGGGTGTTCAGTCCCAAGACGCATTGTTTGTTGCAGGCAGCGCAGGAGATGTTGAGGGCGCAACAAACGCTGGCATGAAAGTCGTTTGGCATAACAAGGTTGGGCTATCGAGAAAGGGCGAATCAGTTCCGCTCAAGGAGGCTACTCGTCTGGATGATGCTTTGTCCGGCTTTATGTGACGCCAATTGCTCTTTCATACGTAACACATTTTCAGTTAGTTTCCTGGCGCACAGCTTGTCTTCATTTGCATGTAGATGTGATGTAAACTTGCATAGATAGCGATGTTATGACTATTTTCGATGTCCTCTGAGTTGTTGAGAGTAGCCCTTGCTAGTTAGTTTTGCGTCCGCCAGGCCAGCTCTGTATTTCTAAGCGTCTTGATGCCGAAGTGTTGGACTTGTTAGGAAATATTTTAGCGCGTGTTAAAAAGGAGTTAGCCTGTCGACAATGAGCTAATTCCAATAGGCTGAGAAAGCGGTGTAATAAGATGAGAACCAGCATTTGAATGCCGGTAGAGGTTGAGAGTTGCTTATAATTTGTCCGTCATAGATCCGTGCTCTTGGCAAGGGTTCTCACTAGTTTATTTAGTTGTTATTGTGAGCCATTTATTCTCTACAAGGGTTTCGTAAGCATTTCTTGTTTCGTTGTCAAGCTCGACAAGAGAGATAGTACCAAGAGGGGAGAAGCATGAACTTTAGGAGTTGGAAAGTTATGATATGTGCTGTCAAGCGCTGATCAGAAAGGCATCATCTCCATATGGTATATACATGCCTTGAAATAAGCTGACATAGCAATTGATACTTCCGAGGTACTTCAGATGAATCTATAGAGTGTTTACTAGAAAGATAGACAGAGAGTGGAAGAACAACCCACCTGCTTTGAGTAGTGTTAAGAATGGCGCTTTTCAATTCGCACTTCGGTTTTAAGCACATACTCTTAAAGCCTAAGACCATAAGATCCCTAGCTTTTCTCGTCTTTTCGAACCCCGTAGGCGAAGGATTGTAGTATGCTTGTGTCCAACGCGATGATCCGACGTTCTGAAACGGCCACGTCAGGCCGGGGTTGCCGAACCAAAGAGTGCTGCCTTGGCCACAAATGCCTAATTACCGTTGGCCAATGAGGTACAAAGGCCAGAATGGTCTGATACCAGCGAGATCAACTAGGGCCTTGTGGAGTGTTGGTTCCAAAGCGAGTTGTCGCTGCATCTGACCCTTTTCTTCATAAGGCCAATGCCACTAAACTTGCTCAGGTAAGGCTGTTGGTCTGTGACACGGGAAGGGCGGGCCCAAGAATCCTCTTCGGCGGTGGAAGTGCGCATGAGAGAGTAGCAGACCCTGAATGGCCAATAAATATTTGTCAATATTTGCCATTACATATTTCAATTTTAATTTCGGCATCTCCCACTCGTTAATCCAAGTTCTAACATACCCACCCCTACATGTCCTCAACAACAACTATCGATGTCAGACGCCATGAGCATTACTCCAATAACTGGCTCAGAACCTTCGCATTTCCAGACACACGATTTTAGTTGGCTGGAGGACCAGTACTCAGAAATAGATTTCATTCAGTTCACCGACACAGCTCTTAAATCGACTTCTGCTCAGGGTTGTGGAGGAGAAAGCTGGTTACTGGGCTTGAGTTCTACAAGCTTGAACGTAAGCGGATCAAGTTCAATGTGTCATGGCCTGATACGTTGCATTATATAAGGAATTTCACACTAATATATTCAATCTTAGGATATATCTAACGTTGCATCGCCAGAAACAAGTCGCTCCCCAGCACCGGAAGAAGTAACAAGAGACTCATCTAATTCGGATGGCGTTGTTGACACCACAAGAGCTCCAAGGAACGCACCACGCAAACGCCCCGGCCGTTACAAAAATGCACCTGCACATGTTTTAAACGTATGTGTCATCTCAATATATATTCTTATTTTCTCCTGAACTGAAACTAAATATATGCCACATAGCGTCGACGAGAACAGTGTAGAGTGGCCCAGCAGAAGCATCGTCAGCGAAAAGACAATCGTATAGCTCAGCTTGAAAAAGAGCTGAAAACTTTGAAAGAGGAACACCAAATCGTGCTAAATGCATATATGGTACTAGATAGAGCATACAAAGCCATCGCAACGGAAGTTTCATCAAGGTTTCCAGAGGGGGTTAGGCATGCGAGAGGGTTCTGCCAGGAGAAAATTTAAGAGACCGAAGAAATGGCGTCAGCTATGATTCATGAGGAACTATCTTATACATACAACAGGTTATCAGATCCGCTGATAAGATTATACCCTGGCCTTTAGGTACTGTTGCCTAAACGTCCATCAGATTAATAAAGTTGTTGATTACTGTGTATAAATATATATTCGTCACGATTTGCAGCTATAGTCACTGCTAGCTGACATCTTCAAACACTAATCACAGCTTTGAAACCTAAGATGAATTAGATTTTGAAACAGTGCAGTGGTATGCACTTATTTTAGGCCTTACTTCGTCTCCATTCCGATAGGTGATACCAACGGCCAGAGATAGAGACTCGAACACTCTACACCGATCCTAACGCGTTGTGATGCGGCTGACTATGAACAGATTCCACAGACGTAAATTCTTTTGTTCTATTTGAGTTCTCTTCAGTTGTCCCGCATATGCAGCAACCATCGAGAGTACAAGAGCTTCTGTATAGATTGTATGTACAAAAATATATTTATCGTCGAAAATTGGGATAAATAAAACGAACTAAGTCCAATATGGGTACAATACAGTTCACCAAAATATCCAGAGGTACCAAACATTTTCTTGAAAAGCTTAATGGAACCAGCAGCTTCAGCATGGCGTTAAATAGTTGTGGTACGATAATTCGAGTTGGCTACATCGGTGCTACCGCCAAGAGGTTCGGCTGGGCGTAATGTACATTACTGCAATTAGGGTCTGTATCGCTTGGGCTGAGCCGAAAAGGCTTAGGAGAAACGGAAGGATAGCTAGGTGTGACTAGAGTAAGAGATATCTCAGAACATCGTCTGGCGTGGGACTGCCGCTCATATCTTGTTTTCGGTCGAGCTGTAGTGGCAAAGAAAAGGCGCTGGCGGACTTCAAGTTTGTAAGAAGGGTAGAATGCTAGAGGGAGCGTAAACAGTTGATTCATTTGAGTGTGTGGTGGTCAGAGAATTACGATTTCGTTGAAAAGTAATGACTCGGTCTCCTAAAAATTAGTATAAGATAACCTCCCAAGAAACAATCCTATTGCTGGGGTTTATATCGACAAGCGATTTAGTTAATTGGATCGGGCAGAGATACTACTTAGCTCGTAATAGTAATAACAAGACCACTACTTAAAAATTGATGGGTATTGTGAATGCTCTATAAATGACCGGGTTGAGTAGTCCAACTAAAGGTAATGTAGCTACGGAACACCCCACTGAACTAGCTCGAATTACACCATGACATCAAAAACACGGCTTGACTAACTTCTATAAAGAACACGCCAAGGACCCATCTGATCTATCTGCTGCGGCTGCGCTTCTTTTTTGATACAATGGCCATCTCGGCTGCATTGGGTTGTGGTAGCTTGCCATGGTTCTTCTGCCTAGTTCGCAGGAGAGGCTCGTCTTTTATTAGTAAGCCGTGTAAGCAATAAACATAGCTACTCATTGCTAATAGAAGCAAATATATCTCTTCAGCAAATATATACCAGATTAGGTCTGTAGAATATTTGAGAAAGCCGTCTCTCTTTACTTTCCGTGTTTGAAGATGGTGATGGGCAATCGGTCTTGAATTTATCCGCGAGGATTTACCCTGGACGCTGTCGGTGCAAATGTCTGGTAAATTAGTAGTTATAAAAGAGATCTGTGAAAAACCCTTTGCAACAAAAAGAATACAAGCCATCTTCAAGAGATCTTAACGTAACAAACTTAATATTAACTGAATAATAAACATCGATGGCATAAAAAAAAAGACATTCATTATAAATGTGTAAACTTTGTAATAACACAAGGGAATTTCTCAGACAAAAAATGATCAAAGGTATGTGGACATGCATAAGCACCATGCTAACTATTTCCTTATTTGCTTATTTATTTTCTCTTTTCAAGGTCCCCCACCCATCTTTTCCTTGCATTGCTCTTTCTTACCTTTTTCTCCCACCCCTCTCACATAGCAGCGCAAAATGGCCAAAACACAAATAAACCAATTTTGGATATGGATCCTTTCATCTGCTGCAATCATTGGAGTCCTGCTTATAGCCTTTCCTGCGCTGCATTCTCTCTCAGCAGCTTCTCCTCCAAGCCCATCAAAATCCACAAATAACGACGGAACAAAAGAAGTACACAATACTATCTACAATCCTGGTGACAGTGTTTTACAAGGGGCCAGATCATCTAACGAAAGGCCAAATTTTCTCTTTGAGTTCCTCGAGCGCCATGATATCGAGTCGCTGGATAGCGCGGCTGATGAAGCGTGGGATCAAGCAATGAGCACTCCTCTCGGTGGCTTTCTCTTGGTTAAGCACAATGAGACATACAACCTGGGCTGGGGTGTCAGCATGTTTCACAGTGTCCACTGCTTGAGAATGCTGCGCGCTACGATGCAGAATTACTTTGGCCTTGCTGCAGAAAACACTGGCCATGGGACACATACGCATGGCGGGCGCGATGGTGCGATCCTGAAAGTAGATGAGAGAACGCATGTTGAGCATTGCTTGGGCTATATTGGTCGAGTCCGTTACCGTTTCCTCCTCTTCTATACGGAATTCAGATTCATATTAACGTCGCTTCTCGCCGCATTTAGGCTTTGCTATGCAATGGAGATGACACTCTGGAGCCACCATTTACGAAAAAAGACGCAGACGGTGACATCCTCCTAAGCGCGGTCAATGGACAGGGCCATCAGCATTCTTGCCGTGACTCAACGCTGGCTTGGCAAACTGTGTTTGCCTCCGAGGAGGATCCTGTAGAACCTTTCGAATGGTCTGCCGGGGATACAGTTCGTAGTGTATTCGGGAGAAAATAGTCCTTGGAATGTATGAGTAGTCACAGATAGCAAGAAGAAGCACAGAGAGTCACCAGGAAATGCAGTGAATCTGAAGAAGTCATAGTTTTTTACATATTCTTTTTCTTAAAAATAATAATAATTGGGAATTAATTCTCTGCCCCGCTTAGATGTATACTATTCATCTCCTCCGAATCGCGCTTTCAATTAGTGAAAATGGTCGACTCTGTAGTCGCCTGGTCTGGGAAGCAGGGTGGCGTTGGAGTCTAGAGTGACCATGTGCTGCATCATCCAATCGTGCAAGGTCTCGAAATTACGGCATGTGTGCGTCCGACTGAACTCGGGATCTGTCTGACCGTCGTCTCCGACCCAGTAGAACGGAACAAGTCCAACATCAGCCGTACACATGATCCGTTGGCGCAAATTGTCTATGCAATGGTCTGCGAAAAACAAGAACAAATTAGCACACAACTCTTGGTCTTGACTCAGAACCATGTTCTTCGCAGACGGATGGTGCCCACGTACCAACGTGGACGGATAGCGTGCGATCTGGATGCTGAAACTCGTCTGCGCCGAGCTTTCGATAGTAATCATGGTTATACCATGTCGCCTTTCGAAGTAGATTCTGCACAGAGAAGAGTTAGATCAAAGTGTTTTGGGAGAGAGATAAGCGCGTCATACCAAGCAATGTAGTTGATGAAATACTTCAACATCGGCAGGAATCCCCGTCAGATTGGCTTGATCTGGACCGCCAGCGAGATGAATGTGATCAGATGTTAGATCCGATTCACTGGCTTGATCTTCGGGAATGAGAAGGAATCCAACTGCTTAACTATTAGTCTGATGATGGTATAACAAATGATTGGCATAGGGAAGTAGGAGATAGTAATATGTATCATACAATTGGCGCCTGCGAAGTTCCACGCAGCATCAGTCTCCGGCGATGGAGGCTTACGATAACGGCTGCCCTGGCTATAGAATGTTGAGTCAAACTTGACATGTATTGTCTCGAGGTTCAGATCTCGAAGCATCGGCGCGAGGCTTGGAGGTTCCGCCACTGACGCTGGAGCATGACATTGTGGTCTTGTGGAAGCGGTGATCCAGAAAGTAAGAAGGTTGGTTGCACATAGCAGCACTGGGAATGCGATGACAACACTGTACCATCTACAATTGGAGCTACGTGATCTCCTGGGTGCCGGTGACAAGTTTGTGCCTGCGTCTGTGTCTGTGTCTGTGCTGCTTTCTTCTAGAAGACCCTGTCCCTGTTCAACTTCATCAATATCTGAGATGGTCTTGCCATCGATCTCTTGTTTCCTGAATTTATTCATGTTGTTTTTCTTTCCTTCCTTCTTTCCTTCTTTCTTTCGCCTCTGCTTTTCCCTAATTCTGCGATTGTCTTTGGCGGGGTATTGACCAAGAGGGATACGTGGGATGAGAGAGTGGGATGGATGACGGTCAACCTCCGTCGTCTAGAGAAATGCCCGTTCGCATCCGCAAAAGTAGAAGAGGGTCTAACATCGTGTGATATTAGCGGGCTTTGTGTATCCAGGTTGCCAGGTTATAGATACGAAGTAACCGTGGTTTGAACTGCATTAGTATGCAGTAGCTAGCTTACTCTTAAGTCCAATGCAGTAGTGCGTCTTACTTGAATGCATCGCAATATATCCGTATCCATGCTTCTTTCCCCCACTTACTCGTACGAACTACTTATTCTAGTGAGTGATAAGCGATCCGTCGCTGCTGTACCAGGGATCATCTGGCGGGTGCGCGGCTATATCCACCTCAACCCGCAGATTACTCGTACAATGAGGACATCTACGGAGTAGGCAATGCAGGATTTTTTGCCTCCGTCCATGGTTCTCCGCGGCCAGCGGCCACCCTTCTGCAAAGAGTCGGGCAAAAATTAAGTAATTATCGGAGAGGGGTATTGATAGTGCCGGATTTTATCTCCTTTAAGGCAATGTCAATCTTTGAGGGAGGCAATTGTTTCTTGGTCCGCACCTTATTATCGCATTAGAGAGCAGAGACGGTTGGGATCAGATTTTTTTTTCTATCTGGCCGTTCCAAATCCTTCTTGTATCGTAGTCTTAAGTTTTTAGCTCGCCCAAATCGTATTTCTACAACGATAAAAGCCAAGCTCCACCTCATTGATGGCGTCATCTCCTTCTCTCCCCACTGTAAGCTGGTCTGCGCAGTGGCTGGAGTGATGAATACTGATCGTCTTGTTATCGATGTATTGCTCATGGTTGTTAATAGCGAACATGATTTTCCGCCACTGGAATAAGCAGTGTTCCCCATGATAGATGTGTGTGTAGACCTTGATATTGCTTCCACGCCAAAGTGCCTCCGATTCGACTTCATTCTAAGTAACAAGTCAGAAACCTTTTGTAAGGATTGTTGATGTTGCCGGACTGAGGGAGGTGGACCATACTATCATATCCTTTTCGAGATACCATTTTCTGTCTTCGAACACCGGATAGCGGTCGGAAAGCTCTTTGTACACGCACTGTTTGGGCATCCAGCCGTAGAATAATGGCTCCATGACACATCCGCGTTGTATGGCCTCTTCACTTGACCGTCCACAATGATTCCATTTCTCGTCCAGCGCATCTCGATGGCCACGAGTAATCCAAAGCCAGGCGCCTATATTCGCAACACCAGCAAGAATAAATAGAACTACCATCAGGATACTGAATTTGCTTGGGCGCTCCATGCACGACGGTCGTTTCGTACGCCGTATATGCGATGGAACTCCAACTTCTTCATACTCGATGTAGTCTCGAACTTCGTCTTTCTGCTCCATCTTGGAGAAAGAGAAATATTCCTTTTCGTCGATAGAGCTTCCCGAGAGAGTGAAACTGAATGGAAGTAGAAACAGAGTGGAAAGGACTGATCTGCCCAGGAAATGAAACGAGTTTACGTTTGCACAAAGAATCCACGGAGAACAATGTCCGATACAGAACGCATGTAACCGTCGCCCAGGTAGGGTAGTAGTTCTCCAGTGTGGGGTATAAGATAAAGAAACGAGTTGGGGCAAAAAAGCCAACTTAGATCCAGAGTAGTAGCCGGGGTCGCTAAACAAAATATCCCGGTAACATTGGAAAGAGAGTGCGTGATATAGCTCTGCGTTGTCACATAAGCATTATGCACCTGCTGCATCAAGTTAGATGGGGAAATTGTCTCAGATCTAATATCACACCGTAAAATATTAAGAAATGTTACTCAGAAAAATGATTATAATCGTAATAAACCCAGGGCTATGTAAGATTGATAAGGAGTGTTGTACACCGTAGCCGTACTTTGAGTTAACTCTATAGAGCAATTGGCTAATTTACAATTCGATGCTAAATCTCTGAACATACCAAAGCTCCCTGTGATTTCTTGTTCAGTAAGTTTACAGCTGCAAGTCGAGCAATAGAGAAGCCTCCACCCTTACCGTGCTTTTGCTAGGGTGAGATATTTCATATACTCGTATATGCCCCTCTGTTAAATAAACCGGTGGCACTTTCGGTCTAACCTCCATATGCATTATACTGGCAAATTCAGTATTGATATGTAAGAGTATGACGGCATGCTTTCGACTAATACAGTCGTCCGATTGCACCAGCTTATACACCTGCCGCATTTGGAGAAATGGCTCTTCTTTGCGTTTGGAGATTCTCCATAATTAGAATCCTTCGCCAAGATCGGTCAAGGCACGACCTTTTGAACAACCCAGTCTGTGGATACCGAATCTCTGCTTGTTTTGAATCACAATGATGATTGAGGGGGTTCAGTGACTGCATCTGGCAAACGTTTTTCTCACTGGTAGAATCTGAGAGGGGCTCTGAGGGGTAGGGAACAATTTGGCAAGCCTTTAAAGCTGCCTACACCAAGTATTTTGGTATCAAGCTTTCTTCCTTCTGCTCTTCTTTTGTACCAAACCAATCTTTTCTTTTACCTAGCTTTACGCTGCTGTACAAAATCTCCACTAGCTTTTGACACAATGAAGGCTACTCTTCTCACTTTCACTCTTTGCACGGTGGCTCTTGCCGCACCGGTTGCACAAGAGGGTATGGATCGCCTCACACCTTCATCTATAAGTTGAAACGTACAAACGTTCATTGACTAACACCTGCACCTTACTATAGCCAAACGTGACAAGCTCCAGAACCTGTTTTACGTTCCTGCCGGCGCTGAGGGAGAGTCACCGGAGAAGCGTGACAAGCTCCAGAATCTCTTCTACGTCCCAGCTGGTGCTGAAGGCGAGACACCCGAGAAGCGCGATAAGCTTCAGAACTTGTTCTACGTTCCTGCTGGTGCCGAAGGAGAGACGCCAGAGAAGCGTGACAAATTGCAAAACTTATTTTACGTTCCTGCCGGTGCCGAGGGAGAATCACCTGAGAAGCGTGACAAGCTCCAGAATCTCTTCTACGTCCCAGCTGGTGCTGAAGGCGAGACACCCGAGAAGCGTGATAAGCTTCAGAATTTGTTCTACGTTCCCGCCGGCGCTGAAGGCGAGACTCCAGAGCAAAAGTAAAATAATCCCGTTGGTGAAAAACAATTATATATCGAGCAGTGTGCTGCCTTTATCGCGTCATAGCTAGTTATATAATTGTAACTCTTGCTCCAACTACCTAGATGTACTGTGCCGTTAGCTCAAAATTAACGAGTGATTGTAGCCAAAGATAGTCAATCCTGCCCTGGCCTAGCGGGTATTAGACAGCTCCTCTAGAAATCCAGCATGTCCATGCTTTGTGGCAGTAATGACAAAGCAAATCAAAGTCGGAGATGCTATCCAAAGAGGTCTTCTCTCAAGGGTAAAAACTACAATGCTACTAATTTCTGCGTCTGTGCAGACCTAATTACAATGTTTTCGGAGTATGATGGTCTTGTGTAAGTATTAAAGAAGATGCAGGGGCCTACTACCTCACTTCTCTAGTAAGCGACTATTAGAAAATTTTACTTCTAGTGTTTCATCGGCTCGTGTTTAATGATAAAATGCATGTGATTGAATAATTTTTTCTCCTGTAGTAACCATTGCATCATTACCGGTCGGCACTGTATCAGTCATAATTACATTCGTCGTGGTGGAAATACACACAGGTATTTTTGTCTAGGGTAACACTCATTTTTAGTATAGTATAATGGCCCAGAAGTGATCTGATGAAGTAAACACGTCCCGATCATAGGCTAGTGCCAGATATATCACGTTAGGTATCCTCGATTTGAATCCGGTAGTCACTTATGTATCACAAAAGGTAAGGATAGATAGATGCATCGTCAAGAAATGCTCTATTAAACCCTAATGTTTAATGACGATCTCGGTATATGCTGTTGTATTTGCAGCGATAAAGAGGGTTACCGTATAAATCTTTTTCTACGGGTTTGCTACATATTCGGCTTCGTTCCAAAATAAATGGTGTTCTTAACGTCAACACTTCGAACATAAAGATGAGATTTTAGATGATTAGCACGGGCCATCCCATGTTCATCATATAATGCTTGTATACTGTTCTATCCCCAACCTGTCGAGACGCGTCCGCATTAGGTGTGGTGCTTACAGTAGGTATAGTTGTCCTAATTTCTTCGACAGTCGGCTCTTGAACATTTCCTTTGGGGACTGAACCATCTGGTCGAATAGTATTATCTGAGGACCTCTTCAAACCGAGACGCTGGAGATAGCCCTGATTTGCTATGAGCTTGTTAAAGGTGCCTTGTTCGCTAACGATGCCATCTTCAAGCACGATCACGTAGTCTGCCGCAGGCAAGTGTCGGACACTATGAGTACATAGGACAACAGTAGAGCGTCGTCGCGTGAGAAGCCCTTCCGCGCCGAAAACTTTACGAAACACCTGCTGCTCCGTATCAACATCTAAACCACTGAAGATGTCGTCAAGAACGAGAAAGTCTGTCTGTAGATACAAAGCTCGGGCGAGAGCAACGCGTTGCTTCTGGCCTCCGGACAAGGATATGCCATCAGATCCAACATTTGTTCTGTCTCCTTCTGTGAAAGTGGCAAAGTCGAAAGCTAAAGCTGTAGCATCGATGACTTCGGCATATCTTGCTTCGTCAAGTGAACAAAATCCGATAATATTATCCTTGATCGATCCATTAGATAAGAATGCTGCTTGATCACAAAATCCAACATGTGGAATATGTGCATCTAAAATAATCCGGCCTTCGTAGAATGGAATCTCCCCCAGCAGCGCTTTGCAGAGCGTAGATTTTCCGGAGCCAACAGGTCCGACGGCGGGGGTGAGCGAGCGCTTTGGTATCCGGATGTCCACATCTCGCAAGACTGGTTTGTCTGCCTTCCAACCGAAGCTTCCTTTTTTTATTAGTACACTCGACTCAGATGGAAGTATGCTCTCTACTGGAGCTTTCCCAGAATTTCGCTTTATATCGGCAAAAACCTGGCGGAAATCATCACGCGTTTCACACTCCAAGAACCCCTGAATTCGGCCTATGCAGGCCAGAGCGGAGATCACTTCCGGAATTGATTGGAAGACTTGAGACAACGGCATAGTCAGAAGCGTAAGAAACGAAAGACTCGTGAATATCCGTGAGGCATCCAGTCGATTTTGAGCCAACGCAAATGTTAGAGCCGGACTCAAAAGCAGTGGAATAAACCCGAAAAGAGCTGCTGCGATGAATATTTTGCGGAATCGGACTCCGGCTATTAGTTCCTCAACCCGAAGCTTTTGCACGAATTGGCGAACCGGGGACGAAAGGCCGGATATTTTCAAATTCTTCATGCTAGCAATTACTGTAGCAGTCAGGCCGACTCGTTTTTGGACCATTATCATCCAGTCTCTCTGTGCGTTTCCTATGAAGTTCATGACAATCACCAGGCAGATGAAACAGACGATTACCACTCCGATAGGAGCGACGAAGACCACGCCGACCCGGCCGTATAGCATCCACGCAGACAATGCAACTTGGAGCACACTTGCCCAAATATCGTGCAATTGCCTGAAACCCATTCTTATTCGTTCAATATCAGTGCTCATGAGAGTCAACGCAGCATTGTCGTCGCTCGTCCCAATGCGGGCTTTTGTGGCTGCGATGAAAGTCTCCGTGACTAGGATCGATCGCAACATAGTCCTCATTCTATGGTGATAGTATCTATACTTACCCATTAGCGCTTTGTTATGCTACCGATGATTTGTATGAATAGGCATACCGATGAAAGGCCCAGCAAAGGGCAATTCCTGCGTAGATGAAAAAACTAGCGCCAATGAGCCCGTAACCGATATTTGGGTCGAGTGTGTCCTCGGCAAGATAATCCAGCAGCCGCTCAATAAAAAGAGGCTGAGCCAGTGTAAATCCAAGTAGGCCTAATCGTGGAATTGTGGGAAGAAGAAGGGGTCCTATGAGTGTGCGTATGAGAACTTTAGTAAGGCCGAACATGTCACCCTTCATTCTAGAATAATCCATATTACGAGAGAACTTCTCATGGATTATTTCGGGGTCTAAGGACTTATCAAGGGAGTAGAGGTCGTCAAGCAACATAACTTTGCTATAGCCGTCTAGGAATAGCTTATTCAACCAGAAGAAGACACCTAGCGACAAGATGCCACTAGCTTCCTCTGGGCTGTGCTCTTTCTCATTCCAGTTCATCCATCTAGACTTTTTCCTGGATTCTAAGACCAGTATTGCTGCCTTCAGAACAACGGCGGCGGTGAAGAGATTGCTATAGGAGAGCTCTGCAGATGTAGCTGAGGATAGATAGAGCGTTCTTGCCTGCGTCACATCGAAGAGCAGAGACAAGAGCAAGTAACTTGTTAATAACACTGATGGTCGGGGTGACCTATTGTGTTCTACAGCCGTAAGAGGGATCATCGAAATACTTGACAGCAGCTTGAGAACTGATGCAGCTATGAAGATGCTTGCTGTATGGAATAAGCCGAATGCGGCTGCAAGAATAAGAAGTGCGAGTTGAAGCACGGCATAAGCTGTTAAAGCCGCCTAGAGCAACAGAATCAGTAATTTGAGTTTATACGTAAAACGGATGAACATACCACTTTGATGATCTGGAAAAGAGGTGCTTTTACCAACACAGGTTTCCGAGCCTGGGCGGCTGTCCTCCATGATGCAGCTATTATAAACAGAACGGATGGTAAAATAGAAAGAAATACTTGTTCAAACTCTATGTTAAAGTCGAACTGCTCATTATTCTGCTGAAATAGTTCGTCATTTCTAACGAACATCGTCATTATAACGAGGAAATTGACGACTTCAATAAGTCTTGTCACGTTTAGAGGTTGTCGAAGACGAATTGGTGCAACAAGAAGGCGTGGGTATCTTAGTACGTTATATGATCCAAAGCAGCCATTCAGTCAACTAACAACGAACACAGCGGAGTTGCGGAGAAAGATCGTGACTTGTGGCGGACTATGTCGTGCTTAGCACGGCGCGGCCCAACCAACTAGAATAAAATACATATACTTCGCATGTCGTCCTGTTTTGATTTCTAAGCATCGATCCTTCGAAACAACAAGACCCAATTAGCTTGGTCACGATTCTTAATGGCTCCTAGAGGCACATCCTGTATTAATGATTCAGAAAACAAACAATGTGGCGGCATCTGCCTTGTTCTTTGCCACGCTGTGGGGTTTCTTATTGAACTTTTCTACAATCTGTAAGTCACGGTGGAATCAAAAATTCGTGCAAATACTGAGAATCTGGTTATTCAATCTAATGATATCGTGTAGGGCTCACGTACTGGGTCGATGATATAAATGCAAAAAATCCGGTGCACTCCCATGCTTTCTGGGCTGGGATATATGCTTTACTTCAGATCGGCGCTTTGATATCATTATTTCTCCTCGGTGCCTCGATCTGGGTTATCTCAATCAAACGTGCAGGCGCCAATCTTCACCAAGATATCCTACGAACATTGTTCCGAGCAACATTGTGCTTCTTCACTGAAACTGATACTGGCGTCACCACAAACTTGTTCTCGCAAGATTTGAACCTTATCGACACAGAATTACCGAATGCAACGGTCAGCACTCTGTTTTCGGTATGCATACACTGTCATAACCCTGGAGAGACTCGAATCCACAAGTTGACAAAGATACTAGATCACTCAAGTTATCGGGCAAATGGCTGTCATGCTCAAGTCGTCTCTGTAACTTGCAATCAGCTTTCCGTTCCTTGTCGCTCTTCTTTATATGGTGCAGAGATTCTATTTGCGAACTTCGCGACAGCTACGATTGCTCGACTTAGAAGCTAAGAGTCCTCTATAGTGAGTTCATGGAAGCCTCACGTGGCACCATATTTTGTACTGATCTATATCTAGTACACATTTTCTTGATACTGTCAGAGGCATTGCAACTTTACGGGCATTCGGTAAATACAATAACCCACGCACATAATTATGGCGCTACTGTTAACCCCAGCTTTGTAGGCTTTATTCCTAATGATGTTTACAAGAATTTCCGGCTACTTACTTCTAGTCAGAGGCCATCGTATCTACTTCTCATGATCCAGGAGTGGCTGAATCTCGTTCTCAACGTCGTTGTCATGCTACTAGCAATAGCCCTTACGACGCTCGCAGTCCGCCTCCATTCCAATTCTGCTTTCGCTGGTGCTGCTTTGTACAGTCTTTTGAGCCTCGGCGAAAATCTTGCCGGTATTGTCCTTTTCTGGACCAGTCTTGAGACCTCACTTGGGGCGATTGCAAGACTCAAGACGTTTAACGATACTGTGAAGCCGGAAGACAGAGACGGAGAGAGTATCATTCCACCTGAACACTGGCCACAGCGTGGTGTGGTGGAGCTGAAGGGAGTATCCGCCACATATTTGTAAGAACCTGAATTCTAATAATATTTTTGGCCAAGTACTAACTCTTCAAACAGCCCTGAATATCACGAGGGTAGCACAAGTCGTCTTGCCCTCCATAACATCCATCTGACGATCAATTCTGCAGAGAAGGTGGCCATCTGCGGTCGCACTGGCAGTGGTAAATCTAGTTTTATCGCGTTGCTTCTCAAGCTGCTCGACCCCACATCAACAACGGCTGAGAATATAGTGATTGATGGCCAGCTGCTCCAACATCTAAACCGATCTGAGCTACGCCAACGTATCATCGCGGTGCCCCAGGAAACCGTCTTCTTGCCTGATGGATCTACTCTCCAGGCTAATCTTGACGTATCCGAAGAAGCAACGCGTGAGGAATGCGAGGCTGTGCTTACAGCTGTCGGTTTGTGGGAGTTTATTCAAGAGCGCGGTGGTTTGGACGCAGGCATGAATGCGTCCACCTTTAGCGCTGGACAACGGCAGCTGATGTCGCTTGGACGTGCTC
Source organism: Trichoderma afroharzianum (assembly GCA_037893235.1). Lineage (NCBI taxonomy): Eukaryota > Fungi > Ascomycota > Sordariomycetes > Hypocreales > Hypocreaceae > Trichoderma > Trichoderma afroharzianum. The sequence continues at coordinate 539,845 of JBBLXW010000028.1, read as the reverse complement.
TGATCAGGCGCTCTGTTCGACAACGGAAGTATGCGGCCGGTGCAGAACATGGTGGCATCTTATTACTGGATGAAGTCAGTTCTAGTGTGGATCAGGAGACAGAACGTGTGATGCAGCAGACGATCAAGACTGAGTTCAAGAACTATACAGTTATCGCGGTTGCCCACCGGTTGGATATGGTAATGGATTTTGATAAGGTGGTCGTTATGGATACAGGGAAAATTGTTGAAATAGGTATTCCGGCGGTATTAGCACAAGAGGCGGGGAGCAAGTTTGGAGATTTGGTGAGAGCAAGGAATCATTAGATATGTGAATAATCGGACGTCGTCGTTGCGTTGGCATACACGGTACGTAAATTCGAGCGTCTTCACTAAGTACTCAAGAGTTTAGATCTGGGGTTCCATAGAGCTTCAAAGCTCTTTATCATCACATATTTAGTTACATTTCCAGTGCTCATTTCTCAGCAAATGTTTGACCAGCTGTGTACCCTAATGATCTCATTGGGCGTTCATTCAGTCGTAGATAATCTTAGGTAGGTAATTTTACTTGCAACCTACCTACGCTTCAAGACAATCCTACCAATCTTTAGCGACATATTTAGTGAGCCAGACACTAAAACATAGCGGCATGAACTGGAGTTTGCCCTCGGCACTCATTTGTGGTTTCATCATGATGATTCTTTTCTACGATGGGATCTTTTAGAGGGAAAATTCTTCACAAACGGCAGAAAGTTTCGATACACCGGGCAGGAATGTGCAGATTAATCTCTGATTTTGTGATTACTTCCTATTTCCTATATCAAACTCCCATATCTGATCCATTATTCAATTCTATACTATTCCTTGCTACAAAGCGCCGACGCATTTGCAATCTTACTAGCTGTTGCAGTAATTGGAACGGCTGCCATAATATCAAAAACACTAACACGGGCTTCGACCTCCTTTAGAGCCCAGTCAACAATCTCGATAGCGACGAGAGAGTCTAAGCCATAAGAATGTAGCGCCCGTGAAGTATCGACATCTTCTGCCTCTATCTGAAGCATTTTTGCTATTCGGCTTACAAGCGACGCTGTTATATGCCCACTCGCCTCAACCAAGCTCTCCGATTTGGATATCAACGCTCGAATTGAATCGCCCTTGCGTCTGCTATTCGAGTCGCCAGCAGAATCACTCACTTTTTCAAGATCTATCGTAGCCATGATAGAGAACTTGGCATCCGAAAGATAGAAAGGGGGAGGAATACCGGCTACTACAGCGCTACCGCCAGTAGCAAGGCCGGTTAAGACTTGGGCGGGCAGACGGCCGGCAATTGCCAGTTTGACCAGGTTTCGTAGCTCGCCCTCACGGACACCATATGGCTCTTCCCATTCCTTGAGATTGTCTGTCATGCCGTTTTCTGCCAGAACGCCTATGTCACGCATAAGGCCAACGTCAAGAGTTGTGGCCTTCTTTCCTTCATCGCGACGCTGAAGGGCAAGGGCATCTTGGTATGCGCACCCTGCTGCATAGTTACTCTGGCCACGATTGCCAAATGTACCAGCAAAAGAACTAAGCACCACAAAGAAATCGACGTCAGGCAATGCGTTGTGGAGATTTTGCGTTCCTTGAACCTTGGGAAGCGTGGATTCCTGCCACTGAACATATGACATGTTGGTAAAGAGGGTGTCTCGTAAGACCATCGCACACTGGATCACACCATGTACTGGACCAAGCTCTGTTGAGCAGACGTCTAAGGCGTTCTTGAGTGCCGATATCTCTGATACATCGCACTGCAGACATCGAACCTGCACGCCGAGCTCTTCAAGATCGCTGATAAGATCGTTGGCTGAGGCTGAAGCTGCCCCTGATCGCGAAAGGAAGCACAATTTTCGTGCACCGTTTTCCGCAAGCATGATGGCTAGACTGCGGCCCAGACCACCAAGACCACCAACGAGGATATAGCATGCATCGCTTCTTAGGTTTAGGTCAATGGGTTGACGTTCACCAGATCCCATCAAAGGTACAGAGTCATCATCATTCCATGATAATATGATCGTCTTGTCTTGTCCCTCTGTCTGCGCATACTGAACTGCGCTCTCCACTTCAGAGGCCGAAAAAACTTTGGAAGAAGCTATGGGCTTCGTAATTCCTTTGGAGTGGAGTTCGAAAACGGCGGCTATGATTTGAGTCATAAGCTGAGGACTCTTGCGGGCAATGTTGCTGAGGCTAAAAGAGCTGAACGTTGTGTCTTGAGGGACAAAAGTTGCGTCCAACACCTTGCTGTATGAGCTGTCGAGTAGACCAATCTCTACGAAAGTACCAAAGGCTGCAAGGCATTGTGACATTTGTCTGTGAGCCGCATTTCGTGGTGAGCCGAGGATGATGTCGATACCACGGCCGTTCGTCATCTGCTTGATACTGTCCACAGCATGAGAATCTTGCAGGTTGAAGATGTGATCACTCGGAACATCATATGAGTCGCATAGCAGTTCTCGCTCCCCCTCTTCCTTGATGGTGGCGTAAATTTCCACGCTGTAGTTACGTGCGATCTGAATTGCAGCTTGGCCAACATCTTCCGCTGCAGCATGGATCAATATCGATTGTCCGCTCTGAATCCGAGTGATTCGGTCCAAAGCGTACCAAGCTGCCGCATGAGCAGCAGCCCCACTGATCGCTTCTGTGAATGTGTATCCCGAAGGTAAAAGATGACAAAAATCTGCTTTAGTCCTCTGCAAAGTCTGGCCTGCGATGCCAAGACTATACGTGACTACCGAGTCACCAGGCTGAAATTTCGTCACGCTGGATCCAACGCGAACAATCACACCCGCTGCTTCAAATATGAGAGGCTCATCAGTGTCGGCAAATAGATGATTAGAGCTGAGGACCCAAGTTAGCGGTTATGCTCAACAGGCTAAGGACAAGGATGGTTATTACCTGATAGTGCTTGCTTTGACATTGATCTCTACCTCGTCGCCCTGAAGATCCGCTGTCGGGACGCTATCGCGTTTAAAGCATACTGCACCAGTGCTGGTCATGGTTAAGCTTAGGGGAGCATCTATGCTAGTCAATGGAACATGACTAGTTGCATCGGCGTGTTGCGCGTCATCAATCTCAGCACTCAGTTCCTCATCTATTTCGACACGGCTGGTATATATCAGGTCGTTTTCAGCAGTAAATTCGTTGTCAGAAGTTTTCGAGTCCAACAGGTGACAGATCAAGTGTGAAAGACGCTTTGGTTGTGAGAGAGTTGCTGATGATACGTGAAGAGTCTGGAGCTGGCTTCCCGGGATTTCGTTGCGGACTACTCGTGTCAAACCATTGATCAGACCTTTCCTGGCATCATCCAGTGCATCAATCCATAGAAGACTTCTGCATTGGGTGATGAGCGTTTGCACAGCATAAAAGTCCTCCTCTGCCAGTGATTCTAAGACAGCGGATTGTGCTTCAAGAAGAGCAACGCAGTCATTGTTTTTGAGAGCAGATACGTTGTCAATGCCCCACGTATGAGTGGATGCGCCATAGCCAAGAGCTGACAGTGTTGTCTTCAGTTGCTCCGCCACTGCGGTAACGGATTCATCCGCATTAGCTGGTTGGATGAGCACGATGTCCTTCTCTTTGAGGCCAGAGGCAGCAACATTCCCGCTGCTCTCCACTGAGCCGACCAGAAATACAGGCTCGCCAGAGGCAGAGCCCCCAAATTGGAAAAGGTTGGTGAAGCCGGCTTCTTGAAGAACAGATTTTGCTGTTGCCGCTTGTTCTGGGGCTTCAATTGCGCAAATCTTTCCATCCTCTTTGAGCAGAAGCCTTGCACTATTGGCAATGGTTGACAGCGCCGAAGATATTGCTGAGCAGACGACGAGATCAGCTGTCCTGGCGTATTCCTGGAACAAATCTTGATCGGCTTGTAGAGTAGCCCCTTCGGCCGCAGGAGAAGAATCCCCTGGTCCAGATTTGATCTTTCCATCGTATCCGAGGGTTATGTAATTTGCCGTCTGCAGCACATTTTTCAAAAGAGTTTTATCTTGAGCAAAAGTAGAGCTTTCTTGCGCTAGTTCTACAATGCGCATTGTCGGGGTTGTGTGGTGGATGATGTTGATGAACTTTGAGAAGCCATTGTCAGCCAAAACCAAGTGATACATCCAAAAGGAGTACAAAAAAAAAAGACTCGCGAATTCAGAATTCGGGAAGAGAAAAAAAAAGTCGTTCGGAAGTATACAAAGTAACTTACCTCAGAGAGCTGCTGATAACTGCGCATCTGTGTTGATGGGTCTGTTGATATAGAAACAATGCGCTGAATATCTTCGTTGGTAATGAAGTTGATCGATGGCCTCCAGATTAGCTTGCTACACATCTTTCGGGCCAGCACGGCTGTCTTCTGAGCGGCGCTTGTCTGCGCAATCTCAGTGCAGTGTAGCCCGGAGATTTCGAGAACTGACTGTTGCTCCTCTTCATCCACGATCCCGATTGTTGCCTTCAACAGCCTTCTGGACCCGAGCTTACGAGCTTTTGAGTAGCCTTTTAATTTGTTCTGCGCCAAGTATGGTATATCGGTTGAGATATACATCTCATCCATAGACTTGGGCACCATGGGTACGGCCAGCTTGCTTAGATGATTGCTATTGGCCGCTGCGAAGGCCAGATGGAACATGGCATCCAAGGTTGCGGGGTGGATTACATGTGGCCTTTGTGTATCGTGTAGACCAACACTTGGAATAGTCACAGAACCGCAACTCTGGCCGTCACCTACCGAAACCTCGGTGATGTTGGCGAAAGTTAGCCCATAGTTGTATCCCAAGTCGGTAAGCGTCTGGTAGAACTCAGCCGGCTGCTGCTCTTCCTTGCATGAACTTGATGCCTGCTTATACCGCAGCAATCCAGGTTCTTCCTGGGCTTCCTTTTCAGTTGTCAGGTTTTCTGCACCAGAGTTGTCATAGCAGACGCGTATGAGACCCCGGCAGTTCCGTACAAGAGATTTGCGATCAGGCGAACTGCATATAACAAATTCATTCCACAGCTCTTCCGAAGAATTGGTAACTGATGAGTGAGGTCTCAGAGTTATAGTGTGTTCAAGCTCTTCATCTTCTGGTACAAGCATAGCCGATAAGAACTCAATGTCACGCAAGCTCAAGCCCTTGACCTTGCGCGCTGTGTCTGCATCTTGCAGTGCTGCCTCGATAGCCATGGCCAAAAAGCCAGCTGCTGGATAAAGGACAGAGTCTTGAATGTTATGGTCTGCCATCCAGGGTTCTTCTGATAGACGCAAGAAGCCACGCCACACTCGTTCTCCCTCCAGGAAGCTTGGAACAGGTGCACCTAGCAAACTGCTAGCAGATACAATTCGGTCTTTGCGTCCGCGTGCTAGACGTGACTCGGACCAGTATTGCTGTGCATGATTCCATGGATAGGATGGGAGATCGACTAGTATTTTATTTTTCCCAGTCGCTGTCCCATTCAGAGACGCAAGCTCCACAGGTCTACCGTATGCTATCAACGTGCCTATCAGATTCAGCGTCGGTTCAACTGCGCTTTCATTGCGCACTACGGCTGACAGATATGGCTTGTTGTTAACACCTAGTGCTTGGATACTTTGAGTTGCTGGCCCCCGAAGCGCCGTGTGTGGACCAATCTCGACGAGGATGTCGACGGCGTCTGTGCCGCTGGATCGTGCGTCTTCGTCAGGGCGCATCAAATTCTGTATAGCTGTGGCGAACTTCACCGGTGAGACCAAGTTCCGAACCCAGTAATCGGGTCCCAGGTCTTTGTATGTGATCTCGGATTCGGTTACACTGGAGTACATCTTACAGGCTGCGTCACCGCATGTTGTTGCGTTTGCTCGAGGCTGGATATCTGCAATTGCTTTGGCATATTGCTCCGCTACAAGCTTCATATGCTTCGAGTGATAGGCCGTATCCACTAGAAGCTTGCGTGCAAATATGTTTTCCTCTTGTAACGCCTCTTGTAATGAGATTATAGCTGCTGCATCTCCTGACAAGGTTACGCTTGAAGGAGAGTTAATACAGGCAATGTTGACTTTGTCTGGGCAGACGCGCTCAATAAAAGCTGAGCAAGTATCTGGTGATGCACCAACAGCCATCATTGCCCCTTCCAAGTCTGGTGCCGCAGTCTTCATATTTGAGCAAACCACGCCACGACAGTAGGCGATTCGCCAAGCATCTTCACGGGAAAGATATCCTGCACAGTATGCTGCACCAATCTCTCCGCTTGAGTGACCAACAACGGCATCGGGAACAACGGCCCATTTGCGTAATAGGTCAACAAGGGCAACTTGCAGTACGGTACACAGAGTCTGCGAATAGAGCGCGAGTCCCAGGCGGGAGGTTCCCTTGCCGCGAGAAAGCTCAGCCCGCGCTGACCACGGGCAGCCAAGGGTTTTCTTAAGGAACACGTCCGCTGACTCGATACTGGCGCTGAATTCTGGGAATGCCATAAGTGTCATTCCCATGGTGGCCCATTGCGCTCCTTGACCGGTGAACACGAATCCCAGACGCGGCACGCTGGATGACATGACCTCTATTCTGCCACCGTCAGCGGATTCCAGGGCATCAGCTAGCTCATCCAGGGATGAAGCCAGCGCGAAAGTCTTCCACTGCAATTTTGAGCGCTTGTCGCTGAGCGTGTAGGCCAGGTCTGCGAGATACTTCTCGGCCTGTGAATCATCATCATGCAGCTCATCTATCTTGGTACGCAGATATGATGCTAATGACTTCTTTGTACGCGACAAGCCGGCGCGATCTTGGGCTGTAAGCACGTAAACTCGCGGCGTATTCGGTTGGGGGTTGTATTCATCGTCCTCCTCTTCTTCCTCTATGTTTTCATGATCTTCCGAGGAAACGTAGTGCAACCCCCGAAGGCCGCGACCTCCAAGGTACGAATACGCATCATCAAGGATTGCATGAGCGTTAGTCCCGCCGTAGCCGAATGAATTGATACTGATGCGGCGTGGTCCTTGACTCGGCCACTTCATCAATTGGGTAGGAATCTGGATATTCCAATTCTCAAAGTCAATCTTTGGGTTCGGGTTGTGAAAGTGAATGTTTGGTGGAATGACACCGTGCTCCAGCATGAGCACACTCTTAATGACGCCGGCCAATCCAGACGCAGCCTCGAGGTGGCCAATCTAAGTAGGTAATGTTAGCCCCATGTGATTCGCCAGTTCGCATGCATATACACTTACATTTGCCTTCACTGATCCGACCACGAGCTTATTTTTGGACGAACGGCCCTTGGCAATTGTCCTAGACAACGCCAATGTTTCTGTAGTATCTCCAGCCTGTGTGCCTGTACCATGAGCCTCCACATAGCCGGTCTGGTCAAACTCTAGGTTCGCAAGCCGGTATACATCTCGTATCAGCGCCTCCTGTGCATCGGCACTCGGAAGTGTCAAGCTCTTCGTGTGTCCATCTTGATTTGAGCCAGTTGCACGGATAATTGCTCGAAGAGGATCCAGTGCCACGATGGCATCATCGACTCGTTTTAATACTATGGCAGCGACACCTTCACCGCGCCCATATCCGTCACCAGACGCATCGAAGCTTTTGCATTTGCCATCTGGAGAGAGAAAGCCCTGACCAGAAAAGGCCACAAACATGTCAGGATTTAAGAGCACATTTGTGCCGCCCACAATGGCGATATCTGATTCTCCGGTACGCAAGCTCTGACAAGCGAGGTGGAATGCTACTAACGACGAGGAACATGCCGTGTCGAGAGCAAAGCTGGGTCCACGCAAGTCGAATGTCCAAGAGATGCGATTAGCTAATGATGTTTTGTTCAATCCTGTAGTGGCGTACGGCGGTATCCCATCGGTATCGCTTATAACAAGTTCCTTGTAGTCACTTGTGAAATGACCCATAAACACTCCTGTGCGCGTGCCTGCTAGGTCTTTGACTGAATAGCCTGCAGATTCCAAGGCTTCATACACGACTTCTAATGCGAGCCGATGTTGCGGGTCCATAGCATTGGCTTCCAAAGTTGAAATATTAAAGAAATTCGCGTCAAAGTGTGAGACATCGTGCTTGAGGAAGTGACCACTTTTGGTGATACTTCCGTGGCCCTTCTTGCCACTGGCCCAGAAAGCATCTCCATTAAAGCGCTCTTTAGGTATCATGGACCATGCCGCTGTTTAGAATTAGCTTCAAACGACCTGGCAAAGCTAGCGTGAGATTCGAACTAACATTTCCCTTCGCTCACCAGCTTCCAGTAATTACTTGGGTTATCTCCATCGCCGGGAAAGCGACACGAGAGCCCGGTAATCGCAACAGATGTGCCGTCATTCCCTGCTGTAGCCATTATGGTAAGGCTGGTTGCTGAGAGTACGCATTTCGTGCGTGCACACGAATGGCCGACATGTCGACTTATGAACCTAAATGCAGCAGTTCATCACCAAGCCAACACAACCCCTTGCGGCTGATTGCAACGCAATGTGCATTACCATAGGCAAATTTCCATGGACCGGTGACTTTTTGTGGTTTGTTTTGAAAACACCGGGATATAAATCAACCAAGCCGGACATTAGCCAAAATTGATATAAGCTACAGGTGTTATCTAGGAAGGTGAGATAAAGCAGGAAATAATCAACCACTTTTGCCCATCGAACCCTTTTCAGTCATGTATTCGTGGGCTGATACTGTAAGCGCCTAAACGCAGGCAAGCTAATTCTCGGTAATTATTTCACAATACTAAACATAATATACACATGCATCAGCCATTTATCCAGTTAATATTCTGCATGTGTGAAAAGATATCGATATCCATGTTACCAAATTCCGAACTCTAACAGACCTTCATTTCATCGTTTTTTTATCATTACGCAGCTAAAAATGGCAGATACCACTAGCAGTCCAAAGGAGGAGCTCCTTGCAGTGATAGCGGAAGAATTGGGCATGGACATTGATGATCTTTTCGATGATACAGACATTTCTCACTTGCAAAACGACACCGCTTTATCTCGACTCATCCTGAAAAGAGTTCCTTTTAGTCTTCAGGATGATATCAATCGCACAACCTTTCAATCTTGCACCGATATTGGAGATCTCAAAGCGCACATCGACCAAGTGATGACACTGCGCGAGCCTCCTAAGCAATCTGATAAACGCAAAGCGAGACTTCCCATTGTGTTACTTCTCACAGGCAACGAGGCCACGGCTAAGAAGAAAGTATTCCTACTTCCTGATGGCTCGGGGTCTGGCATGGCCTACATGTCCATTCCACCAATTGATCCAAGTATTTGTCTATATGGGATCAACAGCCCATATCTTCACTCTCCTGATGTTTTCAATGGTACAATAGACGATTTGGCTCAAATCTGGACCGCTGAAATACAGAAAGTTCAACCAAACGGCCCGTATACTCTCGGTGGCTGGTCTGCTGGAGGGTATTTTTCTTTCGAGGTCTCCAAACTCTTAATAAGTAAGGGCGAGCGTGTTGAAAAGCTCATTCTAATAGACTCCCCATGTCGACTATTATTCGAGGCTTTACCCCCTCAGGTAGTGGAATGCCTGGCGAAAAATAACTTGATGGGAAACTGGAGTGAAGGAGGCACACCAAAATGGCTGGTCAACAGCTTTGTGTCAACCATTGGTGCCGTGGAAAAATACATGCCAACTCCAATGGTGATTCCCGATGGTGCCAAAGCTCCAGAAGTCTTTATAATCTGGGCGTCCGAAGGAGTGTTCCCAGATGGTGTAGAAGCGTATCCGGAGCTAGATATGAGCGTGAGGGTCACTCGATTTTTAGTCAACAAGAGAGTCCAATTCGGTCCTCTTGGTTGGGATAGACTATTTCCAGCTCAGGATATTAGCATTGCCAAGATGCCAGGCAGCCACTTCATGATTGTTCATCAGCCGAACGTGAGTATGCATGCACTATATGATTCTGAAAGATTTACTAATCCATCTTCAAAGGTTGACACGCTGGGGAAGTTGCTAGGAGACGTCATCCAAGGCCTCCCGGCAGAGAGGAAAAGTCATTGGACGGTATGGCGGAACAGGTCATGAAGGATAGATGGACAAGCAAATTAATACATAGCCTACTATAAACCCTCTTCAAAAGATCAACAAGTAGTAACAGTATACCAGAAACGCCGATTCAAGCAGATAGTTGCACTTATGAAATTTGCAAGGCAAAATTCTCAACCTCTACACGGTGACTAATCTCATGCATAGGCTATTTTCCCAAAACCAACTGTATAATAGTAAATATCAAGGCCTATTGTATATTTCCAATCTATATGTATGAATACCGTAGGGGAAATCGCCTGCATCTAACAAGCTCTAAATATTTACTGGCGTGTAACCCTTTACTCATTACCGAAGGAGTGTATAATGTAACTACAAATTCTATCTATAAAAACGTCTACTCAACATGGGACCATCTATTTGCTGACCAGTCGGAATTAAACGCCCCATTTACAGCTATTCTTAATACTCCCGGAACATTTCTCACATCTGCGTACTTTTCACTATTGTGCTCATGTTTCAATATCCTGGTTATTTCTGTGATGAGCAATTTTCCTTCGCCCTTGCGTTATCAATGGCTAAGACATTACACCACAGCAGACTTGTATGGTTTGAATGGAGAGGCGAAATGCTATCCAATCGCAAACCCACCCGGAAGGTGTCAATAAGCGAATCCAGGAAATTCGTAAGTGATTGACAAAAGCTTTTTTTTTCTAGGCTACCTTTATTGGATACTATCGAGAGATTTTTTATTATTTAAAATTGCATTAATTGCATCTTCGAGCCACACAGCCTGGAGTGACTGTATCTCGTACGATGAGTTGGGACGCATATTGTGTCACTTCGTAAGAGAAAGGAAAGTAGCCGGTCGGCAGAGGTATTTGCTAGGTACACTGCACATTCCTGATTTATATCCCTGGCTGCCCTCCCCAATCTTCACTTTTCCCCTATGAACAAGCAACCATCATTAGCCGCCATATTACGAACGATATTGGTTTCCGTTAAATAAGCAACGATCGATTACAATGCCAATTCGCGTCATTATTGTCGGCGCTGGGATTGGCGGCCTCACAGCTGCCGTATCTCTTAGGCAGGCTGGATGCGAAGTAACGGTAGGATCTTTCGCGGTTTTTTTTGTCCCCATGCGTACATTAACCATAATCTTTTTCGTTGGGATCTTTGAACAATAAAACTTCGTCCGGTGTTTCTGCAACACTATGCCAGGCTACGTTGCTGACAGTCTATTTTTTGGGTTTCCATAGATCTTCGAAAAATCGTCATTCGTGGGTGAAATAGGCGCAGCATTAGGACTTACGCCCAACGGAGGCCGAGTCTTGGAGCATCTTGGCTTCTCATTCCAAAAGGCCCGCACTTGCACATTAAAAACATGGGCTACTATAGACGGTCTCACTTACAATACTCTGAATCAATTGGACCTTAGCAATGCTCAGCGTGCTTTTGGCGCCCCGGTGCGTGCAGTCCACCGAGTAGACTTGCACACTGAGCTGCTAAGATTAGCTACAATGTCTGGAGAGGGTCTGTCCCAGCCAGTGAGATTGAAGCTGGGCAGCCAAGTCGCTGAAGCCCATCCCGATGGCACGATTGTTCTTCAGGACGGCTCCAGACATACTGCTGACTTGCTAGTGGGAGCTGATGGGTTAAGATCGGTTATTCGCGATGCTGTTCTAAGCGAAGATGATCAAGCAAAGCCAGTCCATTCAGGCCAGGCAGCGTTTCGATTCCTGGTTGATACATCCACATTAAGAAGCGACCCAGCTCTTTCATATCTAGCAGATGGTAATACGGATCAACTGAGCCTTTTCGCCGATACATCTGAAACCGTACGAGAACGCCACGTCATTTGGTACGCCTGTAGAGAGTAAGGAAGCCCTCCCTGGCCGGTACTACGGTATCACAGCTAATATGGTTCGAATGTAAAGTGGTGAAGTGCAAAATTTTGTTGGTATTCATCCTAGCCAAGAGGTTGGAAACCAAGAAGGCGACGGTAAGTTATGTCTGCTGTTGTTGGATGAGCAGATAATGTCTGATAATAATGCAGAAGCCAAGGCGGCCATGATGGCTGAGTTTTCACACTATGACAAGAAGATCCTTCGCTTGTTTGAGTACGTATACGAATGTCAAACATGTAAAGTATTGAACAGATTTTGACTGCTGACTGGATACAGGCTTGCTGAAAATGTCAAACGCTGGCCTCTCTACATCCATGATCCATACCCAACTTGGGTAAAGGGAAGAATTGTTCTGGTTGGAGACGCAGCTCATCCGGTAAGTTGTAACTTGCGTGTGGAAAATTGCTTTGGCTAATACAATTTGCTGATATAGATGCTACCATTTGGTGGCCAAGGGGCAATGATGGCCATCGAGGACGGTGGTATCCTCGGTTCTCTCTTTACCAACGTCCTCCCAGATCAAATTGACGCACGCTTATCGGAATTTCAGCAATTGCGCAAAAATAGAGTTTCTCGTATCCAGCTGCTTTCTTCAGTACGCGCGGGACGAGAGAATGAAGTCGACGCTCGCATCAGCCAGTACGCGGATGGCCCAACTGGTTGTCAGTTCTTCTGTACTAATCCACCATTTATTTATCGAGATCCTAATTTTTGCCTCAAACAGCTATACCCACAACGCATAGGGAACGCACTATTCACGATTACAGGTGAGATATTATGTCCACCAGACAGACATAGGGCAGTGCTAATAGTTTACCGGCTTCACAGTTACGATGCATATGCGGATTTGGAGAAAAGTCTTGCTTCAAATATATAATCTATTTATTTCAAGTAGCAAAAAATGTTTATATCAAGCTAGGACTATGAATCAATACTAGAAAAGATTTGGACTAGGCGTTCCTTTATAATCACTCGAAGAATGTAGGCCAGGCTCTCAATTGAATGCTTCAATCCCCCTTCTAGATACCTAAAGGGCATAGTTTTGACACCCCGACCGGTTTTCCGCCATTTCCTTCCAGAACTGAGGTATGTCAGAAAAGACACAGTAAACAAATTTCACAGGTTACTACGAACGTTATCTGTGGCAGTGAACTAATGTGGTAATTTGTAAGGTATATGGTGTCAAGGTGTGTTTAACGATTTAGTTCTTATTTCCCGACATCCATCTTCTCATCATCAGCCGTCTGTACACGTATCGGCGAGTTTTAGAGGGCTATAGTGCCATAATTCTCCAGTATAGGCTAAAATGTGACATGGTGCAGCAATGCTACCCATGAGCTGCAATAGGCAATGCCCCACTGAAGCGGCATATTAATGAATGAACCGTGAAATTTAGTGGCCGGTGATCTCTTCCCATCCGGGGACCAGATGTATTATCATCTCACGACTTCATGGGGATTCAACGATGTACCCATGAAGCGCAGCTGTGTTTGGCTTGCTGAAGAGGCTTCTATATAATGTTTCCTGTTATGTTTTCAAAATATGTATTGAGCTTTCGTCACATGTTTATCTTGCAAGGAGATTTCATATCTTCAAGCTAAGCATACAATGACGGCAATCACGAGTCGACATCTCCTACTATTTGGAGACCAAACGGTAGAAAAGCTCACATCGATACGAGCGTTGGTTCGTAATGCAAAGACTTCTCCTGCGGCCAAGAGATTTCTCCAGGAGATCACGGATGTAATACAGATCGAATTTTCTACCCTAAGTAAGAGCGAGCATGGCTGGACAGGAACTTTTGACACACTCCTCGGGTTGGCGGAAGAGAATGACGAACAGAATGGCGCCAATACCTTAGTGTCAACTGTGCTGATGTGCATCGGGAGGCTTGGAGAGCTGGTAATGTGAGTTTAACATGATCATCGCGGATGAAGTATATGAACTGATGTTGTAACCAGTCATGCCGAGAGAGATCCTACTATTCTGGGAACACCAGAGCGTCCTGTGGAAATACTAGGCTTTTGTACGGGTCTTCTACCTGCTGCGGTAGTAGTAGCAGCCAAAGACACATCAGAACTTCACACTCTAGCTCGTGACATTGTCCAAGTCACATTTCGCATGACACGGGAAATAGTTCGCCAGACGAAATTAGTCGAGGACAGCTCAGGGGACTGGGCGAGAACCTATATTGGGATAACCCGGGAGAAAATGGATTCTATTCTTGACGAATTCCACACAAGCAATGTTAGTCAAGCAAGATTGCAAGATAATCTTCCCCCCTGTGGATGAAACTCAGCTGACAACGTTCTCAGAGCATTCCCCCTACCAGACAGATATCTGTTGGCGTCGTATCAGAAAAATGGACAACAATTATCGGTGCACCATCGTCACTAGCCCGATTATCAAGCTGGTCTTCTGAGATTCAGTCGGCATCACATGCGAAAACAGACATAGGTGCTCTTATTCACTCCAAGGTCCTGCCCCCGCTTGATCTTGAAAAGATACTGGCTCCTTTCTCCTGGAGAGACAGGGTGCTTGACTGGGCAAAGGCAAGGATGATATCTCCTGCCTCTTGTATCGATTATACAAACAGCTCCCTCGGTTCACTCATTGGCCAAATAATTAACGATATAGCAAGTAATGCGCTTCTTATCGATGAAACCATTCAGGCTTGCATTTCTCGTCTAGATAAGGCGACCTCGTTCAGTGTTACTGTACCTGGCCCGACGGGTTATCTGCCGGCTGTTGAACAGGCTTTCAGATCATCCAAAATCCAGTACGAGCTGAATAAACAGACGACTGATGCCACAGGTTCTGGTCGAGGTGGGTCTGATATGATTGCAATCATCGGCATGAGCGGAAGATTTCCAGGTACCAATAGCCCGGAAGAATTCTGGGACGATGTGCTGGCTGCAAACTGTCACATTGAGAGTGTTCCAAAAAGTCGCTGGGATCTTGATGTCTTCTTTGACCCAGAAGACAAGTCAACGAGGAAGAATGCAACTACCGCAATGCATGGCGCTTGGCTTGAGAGCCCTGGACTCTTTGACAATCGGTTGTTCAACATGTCACCGCGCGAGGCCTCGCAGGCTGATCCGATTCATCGACTACTGCTAACGACGAGCTATGAAGCCCTCGAATCAGCGGGCTATTCGCCTGATGGTACTATCTCAACTGAGAGCAATCGAATTGCCAGCTTCTTTGGACAAACATCGGCCGACTGGCAAGATGTACTGAACCAAGAGGGCATCGACATTTACTATATTCCAGGCGTAGGAAGAGCGTTCGCGTCTGGACGAGTGAATCATCACTTCAAATGGGGCGGCACCTCCCTTTCGGTCGATGCTGCCTGTGCTACCGGCATTGCCACAGTCAGTCTCGCAGTCTCCGCCCTGCTTGCTCGCGAATGTGACATGGCTTTGGCTGGTGGAGGCGCGGTCCACGTTTCTCCAAACACATATTCAGGGCTTAGCAAAGCTGGGATGGTATCAACCACTGGAGGCTGTCGAACCTACCATGACGATGCTGATGGCTATGTCCGGGGTGAAGGTGTCGGCGTAGTTGTGCTAAAGAGGCTGGAGGATGCAGTGGCAGAAAACGATAACATCTTGGGAGTTATCAGAGCCGCGGCACAGACATACACATCAACCTCGTCATCCATCTTACATCCTAGTCACGTTTCTCAAGAGCGCATCTATAGAGAGGTATTGCATCAGTCAGGCCTCCAACCTCAAGATATTGACTACGTTGAGATGCATGGCACGGGGACTCAAGCTGGCGACGTGGAAGAAATGACATCTGTTATTAATGTTCTGGCCAAGAACCACACCAAGAATGAACCTTTGACAGTTGGTGCGGTGAAAGCCGTGGTCGGACACGGTGAAGCAGCTGCAGGTGTTACTTCTCTCATCAAAGCGCTGATGATGCTCCGTGACGGCCTCATTCCAGCTCAGCCGGGATGGCCATTCAAAGTCAATCGCAACTTTCCCCCCCTGTCCAAAGCTAACGTCCGGATTGCAACAAAGACGTTGGATCTCAAGCCCAGCTCCAAAGCTGACAAGAAGGCCAAGATTCTGATCAACAGCTTTGGCGCATCTGGCAGCAACAGCTGCGTGATTGTGGAGGAGCCACCGGAAATTCCAGAAAAACAAGATGATCCTCGAGGTTTTCATGTTGTTGCTTTATCCGCAAGGAGTGCCTTCTCCCTGAAGAAGAACCGAGAGAATCTGATCGACTACCTGGAGAGAAAACCAGAGACCAGACTTGTTGACTTGGCTTACTCAACAACAGCACGACGAATGCATGAAACGCTCCGCATAGCCTACGTAGGCAACAGTGTTCGAGACGTTGTTCGTCAGCTACGACATGATGCCACTAACGGAGGTCCAAACGATCCCAAGTCCAAGACAAAGAAGTCTCCACGTCTCTTCTTGTTTACGGGACAGGGGTCGCAGTATGCAGGAATGGGTGCCGAATTATTTGCCGCCGATAAAGGCTTTGCAGAGTTGCTAGGAACCTACCAAGATATGGCTACAAATCTCGGGCTCCCCGAATTTGTAGACATAATCCGCAACAAAGAGATTGACTTGACAACAAAGTCGCCTGCCCAAGTACAACTGGCAGTAGTAGCGCTGGAGATTGCCATTGCCCACACGCTGAAGAAATGGGGTGTATTCCCTGATGCTGTCCTTGGTCACAGCCTCGGAGAGTATGCGGCGCTCGCCGTATCTGGTGCTCTGTCAGTCGCAGACGCACTATACCTCGTTGGAAAGCGTGCTTTGCTTATGGAAAAGCATCTCGAGCCTCATGCATATGCCATGCTCGTCACCAGCTTGAGCGCCGAAGATCTCCAACAAAGGATTGCGGAGCTGAAGCTTGAATCTTGTGGCATCGCATGTGTTAATGGGCCTTCTGTGTCAGTCGCTAGCGGCCCGGTCAATGATCTGAAGAAACTGGAACAGCATCTTTTTGACTCAAGCGACATCAAATCAACATTCCTCAAAGTCCCCTTTGGCTTCCACTCGGCTCAGGTCGAGCCAATTCTCGAGGAGTTTGAAAAGATCGCTAACGGCGTTACATTCTCCAACACTCATACTACTTTCGTGTCTAGTCTTACAGGAACAACTGAGTCATCTGTTTCACCTGCATATTTGTCCAGGCAGACGAGGGAGTCTGTTCAATTTACTAAGGCTCTTGAAGCTTGTGAGGCAGCGGGCTTGATAGGGGGAAATAGCCTCACCATGGAGATAGGCCCGGATCCAGTCTGCCTTAGCCTGGTTCGCAGAACTCTCAATATTCCCACGTCGGCAAGGCTTATCCCGTCCTTGAAGTCGGGACAAGACAACTGGAGCACCATCTCGACCGCACTGAAAGCTGCGTACGAAACTGGCGTCAACGTCAATTGGCCGGAATTCCATAAGGGCTTCAAAAACTCTGTTCGCCTGCTTGATCTTCCCACATACGCATTCGAGTACAAAGACTTTTGGACGCCATACCAGGAGCTTGAACCAGTGCAAACAACAGCTCCTTCTCCGGTTGTCGAAAAAGTTCAACCTCCGAAATATCCTGGCTTTACACCTACTTCCTCGGTGCAACGGATTGAGTCAGAAAGTATTCAAGGCAGCAAGATTACTGTTGTATATTCTTCTGAAACATCAGAACCGGCCCTCCTTCAGGCTATTCAAGGTCACTCCGTAGTTGGCCGAACAATATGCCCAATGGTCGTCTACTGCGATATGGCCATAGCAGCAACTAAATATGCGTATTGGAGGTTACACGACACAAAGCAGACGCCCGATATGTCAATATCCGATATGGAGATGGCCAGGGCGTTGGTGATTGAAGAAAGAGGCTCGAGACCAGTCATCAACATAAGAAACATTTACAATCAAGATCAAGGTTTCGCCCGTGTAACGTTTTATTCAATCACGCCCGAGGGTAAAGAGGTTGCTTATGGAGCCTGCAAGGTCAAGGTGGCCAAGGGTGCTGCCCAGAAGAACTCCCCCCAGCAACTAGATTTCCTCCTTCGATCACGCATGGTGACTTTACAGGAATATTCCAAGAACCGAAAAGCTCATGCGTTCTTGAAGCCTGTCGTTTACAGGCTATTTGCCAATGTGGTTGGCTACGGTGAGGCCTATCAGGGACTCGAAGAGGTCGTGGTCGATACTAGGGGCAGTGATGGAATGGGCACCGTCAGACTACCGCAGAGTGACAGCACCGGCCATTTCACTCTCGATCCATACTTGAACGACGCAGCCATACACTTGTGTGGATTTCTAGTCAACAGCGGACTGAATTATCCGGAAGACGATGTTTTCATTTGTCCCGGATTCCAGTCGTGGCGCTTTTTCGAAGCTCTTCACCCTGGGAAGGCCTACTCTACCTACGTTTACATGCAAGAATCAGCCTCCAACGATGGCTCCATGTCGGGCAATTGCTATGTCCTTGATGGAGATCGGATTGTCCAGGAACTAGTGGGCATAAAGTTTCACAAGATGAAGCGAGCCGTGCTGCAGTTGTCTCTTACGAGTACTGGGGCACAGCCTAGGAACCCTCCAGCCGAGACTCATCGACCGAAATCACCCATTCCACAGCAATTCTCGTCCATAGAGACTACTACGATCTCAACCACGGAACACCAAGCGTCCGACGACTCTGCTTCAGCCGGTACCAAGACCCCTGAAGCGTCGGATTCGGAGATTATTGACACTCTGCTCTCCATCGTAGCTCGCGAGATTGGAGTGAACGTAGACGAGATGCTGGATGAAACAGCTTTTATAGACCTTGGGGTTGATTCATTGGTTGCTGTTACTATTTTTACCACATTGGAACGAGAGGTGGGATTGAAGCTCCAAGCATCCTTTTTTGTTGAGCATACAACCGTTGGAGATGTGAAACGTGCACTGCACGAGATGCTCTGAAAGATCATTGTAGGTCATTCGAGGCATCGATACTGATGATATTACGAATGGAGGTTAGAACATTTTTGTTAAGGATAAAGTACTGAAATTACGAATACTCGCTTTGATTATTGTGACGTTATTTCTCAATGGGGGTTTGCAACACTAATTAGAAGCTATTTGATCACATTTTTTGGCGTCTTTTATTGCAAACTAACATTCAAAGATTCGTTATATCAATGGAAACAAATTCATTTGACAAACTCAATGAGGCACCGCTTTTGAAACAAATTACTTCAATAACACAAATGAGAACAGGGCACACAAAGGTCTATAGATGGGTATATTTTCCGATACATCTAAACACTCCAATAGCCGTCTATGACATTTTCGACAAATTGAGAAGATGTGGTTGTTCATGAGCTTACACATCGCTTGTCTTTCTTGGAGAAGCCAAGATAGACCTTGATAGATGAGTGAGCCCGTCTATAGTATGTTCCACCATTGACAAATCACCAGATAAGAGAGCTCCTGGCTCTGAAAAACGGCCTCCGGACACCTTCTTGCGCTCTAATACGCTCCTAAAAGATTCCAACACGTTATTGACTTTCTGGACCATCATGGACCAGAGCATATATAATAAGGATGACTTATCATCGCCGGTTAGCTCAAAATCTCCAACCGTCACCACTTCAAGCTCCACATCTCCCTCCACACTCATACCAGGAGAAACATGCTCCGATGCGGTAAGTGATACATCTTGATTCCCACCGCAGCCCCAACTCACATTTTGAAGCTGTAACAACATAGATCGAACGCACATCAGTGCCAATATTAGCACTTCTTGATCGTCGCCTCGCATGCAACTGGTACAACCAGTCAAACCAAGCCAAGCTGTCTGAGCCTCTTGCATATTCGCAAGAATACTCTTCATTGACATCTTGCCCCCGGGCCTAAAGACCTCTGAGCCTCTCAATTTGCAAAGCAAACTCGTTTGCTGCTGGAGGCATGTACAAGTCAAAACACTGGAGTGTTGAAGTGGACTGGGAGTATTGGACACTCTCTCTTCCTGGTTCATTGATACACTTTGAGAGAGCTCTGCTGAAATTGGTATCGTTGTTGGTGGAATCGCAAACAGATGTGCCAGTTCTGATTGGTTTGCCGCTGAAGCCTCGGTAAAAGTTGGATCATGTTCTTTCTCGAATGTCTCTTCGTGGTGGAATAGGCCTCGGGTCTGCGTTGAGTCATCGTTAATCCATCTGGCTGATGCCAATTTGGAGTCAAAAAGAAGGCATACCATATCTGCGGACTCAAAGTCTTCCTGCAGTCCCCATTTATCTTCTGGAAACGGCAGAGAGAATTCGAATGGCGATGTAGCCCAGGACATGGAGTTTACATCAGTGAAAGGAGATTGATCATTGCTTTTCGGACTGGATGAATTGTCCGACGGCACGCTTGCAGGACCTTCAATACTCTGCGTTGCAATGATGGGGCGCGGTGATAAGGTAACTTGGTTCTCGATGTGTATGGAGGAGCGCTTCCGAGTCTTGCGTGCGTCTCTTGGCCCTTTGTTTCTCGTAGCAGTCTTTTGATTCGCTAACGATTGTGTTTCTCTGCCTCCTGCGTCTCATCGAATTAGCGTTCAATGCCGGATTACTTATCCAGCCAAAAGATGTCTCACCTCCTGCCACCGCACGCTTGTTTTTCGAACCTAAGGGCCGGCCAAGCCTATTTGACATGCTAAAGACACATGTTCTGCACGACTCGGTACACGAATCGCAGGGAAGATATCCCGAGCATCGAACTTTCAGCTGATGACACGCATCACACGCGGAGCGGAGCCGAGGAGTGACTGGCATGGCTGTGGGGTGGGAGCAAAACCGACAGATTTTACTTGAATCCTAAGAAACAATGCCACCAAGGCGGTAACACGACTTGTCCCAAAGTTTCCAATGTCACAGTGACACAGTCGATGGTCAAAGCAGAAATCGACAAACTGCTGTAACCCTTCCGGAGTCCGGATTGCCCGCTTACATAGCGAGAGGATAGGATGGTTAAATGGACACAAACTCCCAAGATGCGATGACAATATCAACAAACGAGCGGCCAGACTGCACGCCGCGTGCCCGAACAAATCCGGCCAGATTCCATGCCGAGTGCTACCCCTCCCCGGGCCGCCCTGGCCCGCCCTAGGCCGCCTTTTGGTAGGGTTTAGTTTTGAGATAGGCGCTGGTGGTTCCGTAAGACGGAAATGATGCCGATTAAATCCTTTGACAGCGTGTCAAGCATGGGTTAGAGAATGCTTCATTGGCAGTTACTAAACGTCTCTGCTGCTGCTCGACGCGATGCGACGCAGACTTGGTTGTTTCTGATGGGAATGCAATGCTACGAGTACTACAGTAAGCGCACTGCATGTAATCCTATCTGACATGTATGTAACACTGCCAAGAATGCAATCCTATACTAGGTAGGTGTGTAGTATTGGCCAGCAGAACCGTTAGATAGACGTTGTATCTGTGCACGAACTTCTTCAACGGAGAAATTAATTGTTCTCCGCACGGTACCTGCTACTACCCGCTAGCTTCGCGAATATTGACTAGATGGGTAGGAGGTTGATAAGTGGACATGAAGGATCTATATGACATACATACCATACCTATTCGGAACTACCACTTGGATACCTATGCTAACGACTCCTTGAGTCATTGATAGATAGAAATTGCAACCCTACCTTTAGATGGCACTTGAGGTAGCGGTTGAATCTGCAAAATTGAGACAGACACTAGGTATAGTAGCTATCAGGCAGTAGACAGTCGAATCCAGGAGGTGATACTCCGTAGATCAGCATTCTTTGGTTCCTTTGATGTGTTTCAAATTGGCTTACACGTGCCAATGGAATATATTAGCGCAAACGCAATCTTGAGGCTACTACTCCGTACTTACCTGTATTGTCTACACACCACTGTCCCACCATTTTCGCCGGCTAAATGTGCATCACTTCGTTGGCCATGATCGCCAAGATAAGTCCAAGCGGACCGAATGCAGAGTGAAAAAAGTAGCTTGTTTAGATGACATGAGATCGTGTCAATCTTCAAAGCACAGACCACTACTTAAACTTAATTAGCTGCCATTCTGACATAAAAAGCGCCGATGCAACGATGGCGAAAGAATACCACGCAACGTCAAATTTTCAACTGTCACCACAACAGTCTAGAACTTCTGACACACACCCTGGCAAGCACTCAAGTGTCTTCAAGGGCTTCCCTCGTCTGTTGGTTACTGGGACTACTGGAAACAGCAAGAATAACACGTGCCACCATTAGCTATTTCTGTCTTTACTGCAACTGTCAAATATAGCCATTGTGTGCTTCCATATCTTCTCTGCCATGCCTGTTCGCCGATATTCTTCCAGTAGGTCCCTATTCTGCTTCTGTATCTGTCCATCCCAATTCAGTAAATAAGCCCCCGACCCTCTAACTCCATCGCTCCCCTCGGCCACACCATTCTTCTCAGTCGGCGTGCCACAGTTAGAGTCGTTCGGAAGCTCCGATGGGGGATATCGGTTCGAAGTCGCCATGAACAGATGCCTCTCTCCTGTCTCCTGTAGTCCAACTGTCCATGGAGCTAGCAATGGCCCCGCAACTTTGAACGCAGCTCGTAAATAGGTCGGCAATCCTGATCCGAGGTTTGTTTTTACCACACCAGGAGCCGTGTGAACAAATGCTGTTCCCTTCCACGTAGCGGCGAATCTCTCAAGCATTAAATCCGTCATTACACCGCAGTGTGCGCCGCAATTAGATAGAGAAAAGTTGGACTTCAGATCAAGATCACTCTCTACCATCCGGTTCCCAATGCCGGCACCCAACACGGTCATGACGCGGGACAGCTGGGAAGATGACGCAGAGCTTGTGAGAAGCGGAAGCAAATTCGAGATGAAACGCATGCGAGAGTAATAATGGACGGCCATTTTACGATCGAGGCCTTCAGGTGATTCTGTTCAGGTTGGCAATTAATTAGCATTTTTATCCATTGAGCCGGAGGTGAGTGGTACCGTTTCTGCCGTCAACAGTCAATATTCCCGTCGTTAACACTAGCAGATTCAACCGCTTCTCTCTTTGGATAATATCGGAACAGACGCGGTCGACGTTTGCTATCTCAGAGACGTCGGCTTGTAAAAATTCCACCTCGCTCGTCTCGTTGACTTCTCGGCACTCTTTTATGATGCGATTGGCAGCATCTTGGCTTCGGCCTACTACGTAGACCTTTGAGGCTGCAGTAGCGCCCACGAACGCCTTCAAGATTGACTCTCCGATACCGCTTGTGCCCCCAACAAATACGGCAACAAGTCCTGGGCCGAGGGCCTTGAGGGTAGCATTGGAAGTGCGGACAGTGTCCAGGGAAACACCTTTCATGACTGCAGAGTTTGAAAAAAATGTCTGGCCCAGTATCAAGAAGAAGAGATGGGGCGACAAAGATATAGTTGACCCTTGTGTCATCAAAATTTCTACATTGAGACTAGGACTCGGCTCCTATACCTTGAGCGGCGGCTCCTATATCTCGAGCGGCCGCTCTGAACTATGAAGCGGCCGCCTCCATACTGAGGGGCAGTCTACCTATTAGTGGCTGTACCAAGTCTGATTGGCTACGAAAGGACTGAAATGAAATGCGAAGTGTCGATATTCATGCCATCATCAGATGAAATACGGTGAAAAGGAGTTGTCGGTACGGCGAGATGCTACATCTGCCTATCCCC
The DNA here is from genome assembly GCA_037893235.1 of Trichoderma afroharzianum. Lineage (NCBI taxonomy): Eukaryota > Fungi > Ascomycota > Sordariomycetes > Hypocreales > Hypocreaceae > Trichoderma > Trichoderma afroharzianum. Next base: position 516,325 of record JBBLXW010000028.1, on the reverse strand, counting down.
GATTTCAGAGATGCGGCGATAAAGATTCTCCATCTAAATAGTTGTATACGTATAATCGAGATATAAAAATAGGAGATCCCCCGTTGAATGTTTTACAACTCATCAACCATAGCTCATCAACAATAAATCATCAATCAGATCAAAACTCTTTCTATACGAAAATGCCTCTTCCCATCACCCCAGCACAAGAAGCCACTATCAGCCCTCAGGCTGTCGAGTTTCTCTCCGCGGCGGAGGGTATCCCGATAGAAGCCATCCAGGCAGTAACCATGACTCGGCAGGCGTTTCATGCTGCGGAAGAGACCGTGGAAGAGAGTCTGATCGAGAAATTCAATCTCAAAACAGAGAATATCACCATGGGCGGCATTCCCGTCCTTATTATCAGCTCTTCCTCGCCAGATCCCAAATATAAGCAACGAGTTATCTTCGACATTCACGGAGGAGGTTTCGTCATGGGTACTGCTAGAGAGCGTACAGCCCTCATGATAGCTGGTGAACTTGGTTTGACAGTCTACTCTGTCGACTATGATCTTTCTCCCGAGGTCAAATATCCCATCGCCATCGAACAATGTCTCACTGTTTACCGTGAGATGATTGTCAAGTTTGGTGCCAAGAACATTGTCGGCCTGAGCAGCTCTGCTGGCGGCCAAATCATGCTCTCGCTCATCGTGAGGGCGCAGCGGGAGGGTCTTGAACTGCCTGCTGCTCTAGCCTTTTATACTCCCAATACTGATCTCTCGAGTGTTGGTGACTCGAGTGTCTTTAATGATGGCCGTGACCTAGTCGATAACAATGTTCTTGTTGGAGCAATGAGCACTCTATACGCTGGCGGGGTGGATCTAAAGGACGAGCTGATATCACCAATCTATGCTAAACTAAGCGGGCCTTTTCCACCTACAGTCATCAACACTGGTACTAGGGACTTACTTTTGAGCCAGTGTGTGAGATTGTATTGGAAGTTACGGGAGGCTGGGGGTAAGACGGAACTGCTCGTATCTGAGGGTATGTGGCACGGGTTCAACTGGGAATTGGAGCTGCCTGAGGGAATCCGCGCACGAAAGGCCGTATACAGCTTCATCAAAAGCGTTTTGGATGGAATGTAATCACACAGTAACGAGGCAAACCTCTTTTGGGCCAGATATTTTTATTTCATTAGTAACTTATCTATAAATACTATCCACTTCTCAAAATCACTCGCAGTTTCATCCATGCCTGGCAAAAGTAATAATTGCATGTATAGAATTCGGGTGTGTCCTACACATACACCAATGAACCTTCATCTTCATCTTGGTTTGCTGTTAACGATGAGATATCTCAGGTACAAGCATACTCAGCTCATGTAGCTCCAGTGGGCTTCAGAGAGGCAATAGTATCAGTTAGACCGCTACTGCTTGGTAGATTTACATACAAACAAAGTGTATGATATATCATATGATTTGAGTATTTGACTACTTCTTCATCAGATCTGTAAGAATACTTTCTAAATTGAGATGACAAATTGCAGATATCGATGATAAACAACAAATTTGTTATGCAAATTTAGAATACAATTAGCTTTCTGCTATCATGGGCGATCCTGTCATGTCGTATCCGTTTAGTTAACAGAGCAATGCCAACACGGACATAGCTTACATGAATAGTCCTCCTCCACATTCGACAACCTAAATGGATACATTGTATCAGCCTATTGGTTCACAAATATATCGAGCACCCTTGTAAGAGCCACAATCATAATAAGCTGCTCGAAGAAACATAACTTATCGCTTGTTCTTGGAATAATTTATGATTGTAGAAGCCGAGACGGCGAGAGAATTATCTAGTGATAGTCCGAGCGAAGACACATAATGTGTCGTGACCATAAGTTTGAACGAAGTAACTTTTCGATTGCACATAGTTCAAATCCTTGTTTTAACTAAATCGGACAAACCTCATATACTGTAGTTATATACCGTTCGGAGAAAAACTTCAGGTAGGCACAATACTTCTGTAGCGTAAATCGCATTCAAGCCGTTTATGCCTATTCAGACCTCCGAAAGCTCAAACCCCCCAAATCCAATGTGGAATCTACAGAACCGCTAACTCGCATACCCAATAATCAAGCGCTGCAATCCTGCTTCTGGACGCTCTCCTGCCGTCCAGTCCACATTGCCGAAGCCCACTTGCTTCATAATTTTCTCCCAATGAGTAACAGGCGCAAGTGCATGATGACGCCCATCTTGAAACAACCACCAACCTTCCAAGAGCCCAAAAACGAAATCTACCCATGGAATTTGCTGTGTTTGCTCCAAGAGTATCACAAACCCGTCCGGTCGTAACATACTATGAATGTTTTTCAGGGAGACTGGTAGGCTCCGCGTCGCATGGATGCACGCTGTAGAGAGAATGATGTGTTGACTGCGTAATAGCTCCGGGTCAGGTTGTGACTCAACATCGACCACCTTGAACTGCATAAATGGGTATTCGCGATACTTCCTTTTAGCAGCAGCCACTAAGGAGGCCGAAATGTCTGTCATGGTATACACGATAGGCACTCCGAGCCGCGCTAAGACAGGTATCACCGTTGATGTTGTGCCGCCGGTGCCCGCTCCCAGCTCCATGATTCTTAGCGGTTGCCCATTTTGAGGCACTCTGTTAACGAGCTGTTCCAGGAAATAGGTAAGCTGCTCTATCCAGACGCGATTGATTGGAGATAGGGCATAGAGATCTGAAACCCGTTGACGGCCCTGGGCTGTGCCGAAGATAAGTGCGATTCCATCTTGCTTGCCAGATAGGCAATCAGCTAACGATGGTCCAGTCACCTGTACGAGATTAAACTCTGGCGCATGAGAGGGCTCATCTTGAAGTAAACCTTCGAGCAATTCGGTCGCTGATTTGGTTGGACAACTTTGTGCTGCTCGGACAATTTCGGACCCATCCATCTCTATCAGAGCTTGTTCGCGGAGCAGTTCATAGAAGAGGTCCATGAATTTGTCATATTTCGGTACATATGGAATGCGCTTGAGCTTATCTCCTGGCTTTGCTGACTGGATGCTACAGCCAAGCTGCTCGAATGCCTCAACCAGATATGCTATGCAGAGCTCTGTTGATCTGGGCATCACCTCGCCACAGTAATTCCCCATATGGCCATCGACAATGAGTTCATCTGTGATTTTCTTTGTTGAACTGAATGCCTCTTGGATTACAGAAGCTGGAAGAGTATCATTGGTGGCAGCGGACCTTGAGTCCTTTTCCTGTCTTCTGGATGGTGTCTCTTTGTCATTACCACTTGTTGTTCCATTTCCAACGTCGAGAATGGACTGTATGTAGTGAACAACACTTATAAAATTTTCCGATTCCAGGATCCGGCTGCTCTCTACCGTGCGACCAGAGAATCCGCTGAGCTTCCGTGCCAGCTCTTTGGCCAAGATAGTGTCGACTCCAAGCTCGTCTAGTTCTGAGTCCTCCTCGACTTCGTCCGCATCTAACCCAGTAACATCACAGAAAATTTCACGAACTTTTTCGAGTAACTCTCCGCTCATTGCCTTTTGAGCTACCATTTCTTTTTCCGCTCTAGTTTTGCTGGAAACCAGTGGTTAGATGAAGCAAAAAGGACGATCACTGTAAAGGGCCCATTTAAGAGAATTCTGCAAACTTTGAACTGTTGAACGATACAATGTGGTCAATACAGTGGACAACCCACTAATCTATACCTGACTACCAGATAGGTAGTTGGCTAAGTCTGCATTTGTAGACTTACTCTTTGCGAATGCCACTATTCACCAGAAAAAGTCGCCGGGGTGAGAGGCAGATACAGGGGAAATAATTACTGGGTAAAGAATGTGCCGGTTGTAAATTCACCGATCCACTGGCTACAACTATACAACTTGAGACTGAGACCACATCAGGCTAATTATTTTCTATCTCGTTCGTACGCTGTTTAGCCACTTTCCCTAAACATCGCCCACAGGGCATCTTTCACAATACTCCGAACGCTGATGCACTATGCTATGAGACTCTGCGTATGGTACCTACTCTGCATATAATCGACATACCGCATACATTTATACGGAAAACCTAAAAAAAGTAAGGGAAAAGAAAGCTCGCCATTTTATCTCTTTAGGCTACAAGCTCCAAATATCCACCGTAATTCATTGGATAGATGCAATGTGTATCTCTATGGAGTAGTACTTTACATGCCCAAGTAATAGTCTAACCAATGGTATACCCCCGTTCTGCTATAGCAATAGAGGCCAATATTGTATTCAATGCGTGGGCGGCGTGTTAGTGACCACCCCACTAACAATTATAGCACCTGTAGAGATGAGCCTTGTGTCGCAACATGTGCGCACTTGCTCCTGCAGCGGCTCTTTTTCTTCATTTTTCTATTAACATCATGATTTCCCGTTGGGGTTTAATTTCCCCATCTTTTCCATTATATCTTGCTCCTATAATGTGTTGTTGTTACACTACGTATTAATACTCCGGATAAGGTTATATACGAGGTCTATATAATAGGAGGAGCAAGAACTATTGCGTCTTGTATGTCTATATGCGGTATCTTTGATTCAATATCTTTAGCATGGCCCAATCAGACCTTACACTCGAGAGCCTTGCCGCTCGTGTTGTTGATTTGACAAATACTCTAACCGCTGCGCTTCAGGAACGCAACAGTCCGCAGCCATCATTCTCTGAAGATGCTCCCGACCTCCTGTCGCCTGCTCCAGAAGTGCAAGGTCCTCGATTGCAGCTTGTCGAAACTCTGACGAAGATGCTACATCTAGCTACTGGGCCAACTGAATACTTGATCCAGCAGTGTCTTTTTGTAAGTTTCCTGTCTTCGTAACTTCCTTGGTTGTTCATTATAGCTAACATATTTTCAAGCCGAATGCCGACGGACTGATACTGGACTTTCTCAACCGTTTCGATATCTGGCATCTTGTCCCGCTAAACGGTTCTAGCAGCTATGCTGAGATTGCCGCTGCTATCCAGCTTCCCGAAGTGACAGTCCGTCGGTTCTTGAAGCAAGCGCTCACCATGTTCTTTTTCCTTGAAGAAGCGCCCGGGTCAGATCGCATCGTGCACTCGGCAGCATCTGCTTATGTTGCTCGCGACGCCGCCAGGAGTGCATTCATAGGACACTGCATGGAAGACGTGCGTCCCGCTGCTGCAGTCGGAGTAGACGCTCTTCAAAAGTTTTACGTCGGACATAAAACACATAGCGAGGAAGAAGAGCACTGTCCCCAATATTTGGCCAGCGACAGAGGGATGGTCCGCGGAAAGGCCTACTGGGCGTTTGCCGAGTCGTATGAAGAGCCTGGGAGGCCGAAAGGATATCGTGCCGAGCGATTTGCTTTGGCCATGAAGGCATTATCTCAGACGCAACTCACGGCCCAGGTACTCGAAAAGTTTGACTGGGAGAGTCTTGGAAATGCGACTGTGGTAGATGTATGTGGATGTCGATTTCTCTTTCAACTCTTTCTCCTTTTGTCGACTATTGCAACAAGATGACAATGACGTGTGTGCTAACTGATGCTCTTTCACAGGTCGGCGGATCGACAGGACACATCAGTCTTCTACTTGCAAAAGCCCATCCTAAGCTGAAACTGATTGTTCAAGACTTTCCAGATGTAGAACCCAGTTTTAATGAAGTAATAACTTCAACCGAACACGCATCACGCATCTCATTCAATGCGTACAATTTCTTCGAACCACAAACTCTCACAGCCGACGCCTACCTATTCAAGTCGATTTTCCATGACTGGTCCGACAAATACGTAGTGCAGATCTTACGGAACTTACTTCCGGTGCTCAAGTCTGGAGTGCACATCATCATTTTTGACAATATTATTCCCCCAGATCATGATGAGCAAGGCAAGCCCGTAGTACCACTCTCGACCCGAAGACTTCTTGGAGCTGTCGATTTACAGATGTTTGTAAACCACAATTCGAAAGAGCGCAAGGCGTCAGATTGGACTGAAGTCGTCAAGCGTGCTGATAGTCGCTTCGACCTGAAAGGGTTCTATACTGTGGTTGGATCACCAATGGGAATTATCGATATTGTCTTCAACGCATAGCACGAGATGAATATTGACGTTTAAGATTTCTCCGTATTGTACACTTCATATGTACTTAGGTATATCTACTAGACGTTATAAGAACCTCCATATATTGTGATCTGTTTCTCATCAAAACCGCGGCAAGCAATGCCATCAACCTCTTGCGCTCTTCACGATTAAAATTTAGAGCATCCCGAATTTATCAGAGCCGAAGCTAGTTCAGTACGTTATACAGATCAAGAAGCGAAGACTGTTGACCAGTGATACGCATTTGAAGATCATCGCTAAGCCTGTATCGGAACTCTTTGTGGACGAGAAAACATTTTCCAACAGAGCGGCGTGGGGAAATAAAAACCTGACCTGTGAATCCGACTCTTCTTCACATCCAAGGCAAGCCTCAGAAATGTAATGAAAAGAAAAAAGCCTGTCAGACGTCCATCGACATCCACCCCGCTAATGCGCCCGAAGGCAGACCATCAACGGGGTCGAGATCATCAAGAGAAAAACAACTCTCTATACAGCAGATGCACAAGGCTTCTACCGCCATCGTTTCGGATGGTTCGAGAGGACCAGAAAATATTCACTCTTGGATATCGAGGATATACAATCATCAACCAGGGTGGATTCGATGGCTCTTTTGGGAACCAAAGCAAGAGACGAATACTATAGAAATGATTCTCCTGTAGGCGATTTGTTAGCAAACTGTCGTTGCAGTGATAGCGAGCAGTTAGGGGTGCACATACTGAAGTATTGTCGACGTAAAGAAGAAAAAAGAAAAAGAAAATTGAAAAGTTCGCCAGCGAAGCGAAATTTTATAGGTGCCCAGGATAAGTGGGTCTATAGGCTCGGCCCGAAACATTCCGTACCTGCCTCCATAATTCAGGGCAAAGGTACATAGCGGTAGGTACCTACTAGGCAGTACCTACCTAGTAGTACGTACCTCCATGGACCGAGTGGTGGGCTAAATGTTGCTCTCAATATTATCCCGCTATTCACTTTTTAGTATGTAGGGTAGCAAAAATGAAGGCTATTAGAATAGAATGAAGAGTATCAAGATAATTATTCGTGCGCATAGCATACCATGAAATACTCTATCTATCATGCTAGCAAAGGTTGGTTTCTAAAATAAACAAGGCAAACGTTGAAATATGTACTCCGCGTGGCTGAATATCTACTGGTAGCTCGGTATCTATCGCAAGTGTTGATGGCTTTTTACTTCAAAGTATTACTTGTTAATACCAACACACTCGCATCGTCTCATGGAAAAAAAAAGCGGGAAAAATTCCCGACTGACTCAAGGAAAATTCCGCAGCGGACCATTGATCTCAGGAGTACAACAGATGGTAGCAGGAACGTGGTGAAAATTCATAGTGCGGAGTATCATGGCTTCTCATCCGATTCTGGCGGAGCGGCGGACATGACGGAGACGCGATCGAGAAGGATGAATTCTTGATGCCGTCTTGGTCAGCTCTAGCCCCGGAACAACGCCTCTTTATTGGCTGGATGCTGCAGGGATCGAATTCGGCGACGGCGCGATTAGTCATTTCTCTGGGACCAGCTTAAGTCGTTTTCGCTCTCGCTCCGCCAAATTGGTCTTCGCGACAGAGGGCGCAAAGGAGACTTCGCTTGAGATTGGATATCTTCAGTGTATTTTGGGCCTCATGAGTGTGGTTTCGAGTCTTGTGCAAAGTCCGCTCGAATGGAAACACGGGCAAACTTCGTCTTCCGGCTTCATGAAGATGGAACAATGAAGATTTGAATAGTAATTGTATTTGTTTTGCTAGCGAAAGCATATGTGTATATACACTAGATATTTTAACTTCAGAGTGGCCTGACTGTTTCTTGCTCAACAAAGTAAATCAACTTGCCTTCGTATTCTACTTCACGACTACTCATCAAATACTACGGAAATGTCTTCCATCTCTACTGTTGAAAACCGCACCGCCTTGGTGTTTGGAGCTTCCGGCATCACTGGATGGGCTCTTTTGCGCGAGGCCCTCAAGTATCCGACCACCACGGCATTTCAACGTGTTATTGGCCTCACAAATCGACCATTAGACAAATCGACGTCTTTTCTGCCCGAAGATAGCCGCCTTACGCTGGCTCATGGCATTGATCTTACCAAGAGCATAGACGATGTGGTGGCCAAGCTAGCGGATATTGAGGGCATCAAGGATGTCACTGATGTGTACTTTGCTGGTATGATTTAGGACTAACCCCTTTCCAAAAACATTGTTGTGAAAAACTAACAAGAATAATTTTTGTAGCATATGTTCAACCTGCTGGAGCTTCAGATTTCGAAGGCTTTGACATCCTCAAAGAGGTCAATGTTCGCATACTTGAAACGGCAGTTCAGGCAGTTGAGCGAGTCAGCCCGAAATTGAAGTTTTGGACTTTGCAAACTGGAGGCAAGGTTGTTGCGCCCAATCCATTCCAGGCGATTTATAAAAACTAACTCCTATTTGATAGTCATACGGTTTTGTGCATGTTCCGCAACTGGGATTTCCCAAAGTCCCTGCCAAGGAGACAGACCCGCGTATTCCTCAGCCATACGAAGACCAAGTCTTCTATTATGCTCAGTATGATGCACTCCAAAAACTTTCTGCTGGAAAGAGTTGGCGCTTTGCGGAGATTCGCCCAGATTTAGTGGTAAGCCCCCCTTGTGACTTATGACAATCGTGCTTGACTGATGGAATCTAGATTGGCTTCGTCCCCGGTGGCGGTAATGCGATGAATTATGTTCAGGCTTTGGGTATTTTCCTTAGCTTTTACGCATACCGCGAGAAAACTTCTTCCGGGACAAAGAAGCCTCTTCCGTACCCTGGTCCTCTGGCTGTCTACAACAGTCATTACACCGAAGTTGGCCAAACGACCTTGGCCAGAGCGCATATTTTTGCTTCCAGTTTGAAAGAAGCACCAAATGGTGAAGTTTATAATGTTGGAGATTCTCCAGTCACCAAGGGAAATAATTGGGCCGAGAAATGGGCGTCAATTTGCGACATGTTTGGCCTTGCAGGCATTGCCCCAGAGGAAACGCCCAGTCTTAGCGTGGCCGCATACATGACTCAACATCGCGATGAATGGGCGAGCTTTGAGACTAAGCATGGTTTAATCCCAGGTATTATTGAGAAAACTAGCTGGGAATTCATGGATGTGCTCACATCAATGCCCATATTCGATCGGCAGTATGACTTGACCAAGTTTGCAGCCACGGGATTTGAGAAGAGCTCAGATGTATTAAAGAATTACACAGAGGCCTTTGATCTGATGAGAGCAGCCAAGATGATTCCTTAATTATAGATTCAGGGGGCACGGATAACTTCATGAAAACTACTTAAGTAGCTGGATACACGGGAATTCTATTTTGTTGATGAGAGCATGGACTTGATTGGCTCGTTATTTCGTCGATGATTGCATTGTGCGCAAAGAATGTGAGTGAATGACGAATTTAACCGGTAGCTTGGATGGATTATAGGTGGGGTTTTCACTCTATCTCAAATTTTGTGGAGTATTATATGACTGATGAGATGACTCTGAAGGATTTAGCGATCCTTCATTGGGCTTCTAGCTGGTTCAATCAGATCGCTTTCCATGGTTGAAGGATTCCACACTATGAGCAAGGCTCACAGCAAGTCGCATGTATTTACGTCAGTAGGATCTGCTAGTGATGGGCTGTGAAGTTGGGCGATACCCGATTTTTTACTTATTTATTTACTACTAGTCTTGTTATTATGGTGTCTTTTAAGAACATATCTTAACTTCAAAACATTTTTGTTTTCTAAGTTTGCAATCTAAGTGCCGTGAAAACGTCGGTCAATTGGAATTCTTCAAAAAAGTTATCGCAATAATGGTCTCCAAGTCATTGTTTCTGGCAACATGCAGTTTTCTGACCCTGGTCGCCTCGCTGGCCGCATTGCCGCCGCCTTCATTCCGCCAATTGGACCATCGCGAATCGCACCTCCTTCCAAGTCATGTCATTGCTCAATTTCCCGCTGGTACTTGGATTGAGAATATTGCTGTTCGAGCCAACGGCAACCTTCTTCTCACAAGTTTTCTGCCAGACGCTACACTATATGAGGTTTCTGACTTGGACTGTCCCTCGCCAACCGTTACCCGTCTATTTACCATAGACTCAGTCACCAGCTTATTTGGGATAGTAGAAACATCCCCAGACGTATTTGCTGTTGCCAGCGGAAACTTTAGTCAGTCAACAGGGGGTGTTAAAGGAACCTCTCGTCTTTGGAGCATCGATTTCAGACATGGCCAGTCCTCTTATCCAAGGCTGATTACTTCCATTCCCGACGCGGTTCTACTCAACGGTGCGACGACAGTTCCACAAAGCAGTCACATAGTTCTCCTAGCGGATTCGATATTGAACACTATTTGGCGTGTTGACGTGGTTAAGGGCACGGTGGATAAGGCGGCTCAATTCCCGCCACAGGACACTGCCCCATCACAGCCCGTAACTATTGGCATTAACGGTATTCACATCCACGATGGGTTTTTATGGTTTACAAATGATACATCAACAACCAATCCGTCCACGGGCAGCCTTGAAACCTCCATGTATCGAATCAAAATTGACAAGAATGGATACACACCTATTAATACCGCACCCGAGAAAACAATTACCCTACCATCAGAGGCACTGGATGACTTCATATTTGGTCCCGACGACAGAGACATCAAGTGGATAGCTACAAATTCGGAAAACAAAGTACTTGCGGCTGCTCCAGATGGCAGATATGTCCGTGTTGCTGGCGCACCCAGCTCGTTCGAAGTTGCGACGGCAACAGCCTGTCAGTTTGGGAGAACAAGGCGGGATTCGCATGTTCTTTATGTAACTACTGGCGGTGGGAAGATAAACGGTACAACGGAAGGAGGCAAAGTGCAGGCTCTCGATACTAGGGGATTCAGCTTTTGATGCATACAAGTAGCTGCTGGTTTATGACAGATGAGCTGATTACCAGTAGGAGAGGTAGTGCGTCATAGGCGATAAATCATATACCTGCCATGCATTCCACATATGGATATTATGTCCAGAAAGAGGGTAGTCATGAGCATCTGCAGAGGAAACTAAGTAGCCTAGACATTAGTGCCCGTCTGTTTGGGGGCCGGAGGTTATTAAAAGATGACAGGATGTTAAAATGCTGCACTCTTCACCCACACGTTTCGGCTTTTCGGATATCATTTGTTTTACGGAAACAAGGTGCTAGGCTGCCCTATTCAAGCTCTGAAAGCAACAATATTTCTTGCTATGCTTAAGACCTGCTATTCAAGACACTGCCTCTTGAGTTTGTGACAGTAGTGCCTCAGAATTGGCCATATGAGAAGAGAGCAAACGAAATACCCCGAATAACAGCTGGAGGCAAATTAACATTTGGTTTAGGTCTATGAACATCTGTCGTAGAATCAGCTGTTTGAATTACATGAGAAACAATGATTGTGATTCAATATATAAGCTTTGAAGCACCCTATATGAAACGTTTACATGTTACAAAAGTAGAAGTTTTCAGAGCGTAAGACCTAAATCCGTGTGGCTTGAGCCGCATGAGCCGCATGCCACCCTCTTCTCACAAGTCACAACTCACTGGAACCGTGACTTGTCTTTTACCTGACTTGCCAGGCTGCCTTGCTCTTGAGGCTGCGTTGGGGGCTGCAAATAGCGTTTCTTGCCCGACTTGTCTCTGATTCGGCCACTGGCACGACCAACACTTGGGAAGCGGCACGTCTGCTCCATCACCACATCGTATTTGTTTAGTGCTTTCTCCGCAAGCAAATCAACTGATGGATCATTCCTGTGAGCGAGATTCTTGGAACTACTACTTTGGGATCTATTACCTTCATTTTACAGGCCCCACTGCGTTACTCCACCTCAGCCCAAGTTGAGTTTCGATCCAATGACAGCAAAAGATGGTATGTAAGAATAGCAACAAGTGGCCAGGAGACGAAGACGGCGTCTTGCCATGCATTTCGGTTTAATAATCCCTCGTTTGATAAGCTGTTAGCTGCGGGGTTCCTGGTTCTACTAGTGTGACCTTTGCTCGTCTTGAAGCGCACTAAAATCACAGTTCGTGCAAATCCGCCGCTTAACTGTTTAATTCTCTCAGCGTTGAGAACTTTGTAACCTCTATAAAGATGCAACTCTCATAGCAGATATTGACCAGTGATTTAGGTGGTGCATGGTCGCTATCAACTTGGTTAATTGGGGCATCATTCCGGCGTCGTCCCAGACTCAAGTTACAGGATGAAGGACATCGCATCCTGCGTCTACGCTAAGTTCGAGGGGCTGATAATAAGCTGCATGATCAGCCCACAGGCAACGGACAGGGGATCATGCGGCCATCGACATACAGTAGAGAGGAATCCTACGAATGAGCATGATAGGCTCATTCAGCTGCATCTCTTGGTGTGGTGTGGAGCACATTATAGGGCTGAATGAACTCGGGCTGCAGCCGAATATGGTGCTTTTACCAATATAATGGTGTCGGTTGAAGCGATTTAAGAGAGGCTGGGACCCCATATATCACCATTGTGTTCGCATAGTTTGGAGCTCTTTCGTGACCACTTATAGGAAGAAAGATTAAATGTAACCTTGCCCGTTCTAATTCTGCCTTTTCCCTGCTTGGTTTCAGTTGATCTTCCCCCTCTCTTTAGCAACATGGCGTCCAACGGGGAGGAGAAGAAGACAGTGCCAGAAGACCTGGAGAGTGATAATCGCGATGTTGCCGATTTGTGGAAGCAAGCCCTCAAGCAGTACAAGGGCATCGTGGGCTTTGACTTGCAGCCCAAGTTCAACAATGTTCAGGCTATGATAGACTTTGGCACGAACGAAATGAACTCTTTTCACAAATTTCGACACAATAGTAAAAAGGTGGACAAACTCCGCAGCCTTTTTGCTGCCAACATCGATTACATTGAGAAAGGCGCCCAGCAGCTCATCAGCGCTGCTGTTCCCGCATTTCCCCCGGCTGCTGCTATTGGCACGGCTATTACATATCTTCTTTCAGTAGGCTTCTCTTTGCGGGTATGAAGGCATATCCGCAGCACTCGTTGGCTAACGTTGCATCGTACCCCCTTAGGCCTGCAAACAAGTATCTGCTGACTATGATGTCGTCGTTGTGTTCTTTGACGATATGAATAGCTTTTTGGAGCGCGTCGTCATATTGGAGACTCGCCTTCCATCACATAAGGCCTACCAGAATTGTCTCATGGACGTCTTTACGTCCTTCTTGACGTTGACAGGTTATGCGCACAAGTATATAGAACTTGGCCGTTTCAGTAAGTGCCTCTACTTTGAAGTTTTAATTAAACTGCGGCTCTGCTCACATTCCTTGCAGAAAAATGGATCACCAATTTAATTGGAGGAGAAGATAGCGATTTGGGTGGTGCCCGAAAGAAGATGGACAAGGATCTGACGAGGCTGCAGAATGCGACCGAGTTTGCGATCCTAGGCAACAGCGAAGAACTGAAGAAAATGAATACAGAGCTCCAGAACAACCAGGAGGCACACACCAGAATGCTCGAGGAGCAGAAAGAAATCATGTTCTCAATTAGTCAAGATACTGGGAGCATCCGCAGCGACGTCGCCAAGCTGCTCAAAGCCTTTACGGAACAGAACGCAAAGCATGATCACAAAGGAAAACCGTCGACTCAGGATGCGGGGAAGCCAGCATCCGCCAATAGAGTACGAAACAGAATGCCAAATGTTGAAGGAGATGGCCATGAATACACAATCCTGAAAGAAACTCTGATACCAGACACTTGTACCTGGGTCTTTTCTCAACAAGAGTGGGAAGACTGGGTGAAACAAGACGAAGATGTCAGTGTGCTGAAGCCAGTTCTTGCTTTAGCAGGACAACCAGGTACTGGTAAGAGCCATCTAGCTGCAGCGGTGCACGACAAGCTCTACAGCTTGGCAAAGGAGGACTCTAGTCAGCGCACATGTGTCGCACATTTTTACTTCCGAGAGCAGCGAAAAGATTTGGGCCTCTTCAGAAGCGGACTGATTACTGCCATCAATCAGATAGTGGAGCAGAGTGTGCCGCTCTGTGAGAGGATCAACGCAGAGATGGTCCGCGACGAGGTTATCTATAATGTCTTTGAATGGAGGGATTTACTCCTCAAAATTCTGGGACCATCGTTCAGCAATGACTCTCCGAACCGTCTTTTTGTCCTATTTGACGGCCTGGATGAATTGATAGACTTCCCTCAATTCCTGGAATTTGTCAAGCTCGTCAGACAGGAGAAGTTCAGAATATCGATTGTCGTCACGTCTCGCCCCGATCTGTTGCAGAAATTATCAGAGCAGGCAGATGTCAGCATCATCGATGTCACAAAGGAGAAACAATTACAGGACTTCAAGACGCTCGCATGGCATCGAATCAACGATCTGAACTACCTCAAGAAATTTACACGTTACGTCCAACAGAGAATTGCAGAAAAAGTGGAAGAGGCATCACCTAGTAAGTCGGAACGTTTGAGACAGCGTAGAGAAAGAATCTGACAAACTTCTTCTTATTAGACTTGTTATATGCTGAGCATACTCTGGAACGACTCAATGCTCTCGGCCGTGAAGGTGCAGCTCTTCAGGTGCTAGCGCAACCAATGCCAGAGAACTTGCATGGAGTATACGAGATCATGTTGGACGAATGTCAGCGCCGAATGCCTGCTGACCGTCAACAAATTGCGGCCAAACTGCTTCATTGGATTGCTTTCTCATATCGCGTCCTCACCCTCGATGAAGTAACGTCGCTGCTGGTCTATCTATCTAAAGATGACAGCTTTACACTCGAGGAAATTCCTGAAGTTGCATCCAAGTTTCTCCAGATTGGAGACCCCGCCTTTGAAGCTCAAACACGAGAAATCGCTCACAGAGATACTTCTACTGGTTCTATCGAGGACCTCGAAAAGGCAGAAGCTGCATCCGATAACCAAGATGATGTCTATAATGATGGCGCTTTACCTGTCAAGTTCAAAGAGAGGTCAATGCGTGCATTCTTTAGGGATGCGTCTGATGTGGACTCTAAATGGCATTTGAAAGCATCAGAAGCGCATCGCCAGATCTTTTTGGCCAGTGTTGACCTAGTCAAGCCTGAACCCCTGGGGCCCGGCCACCCGATCAAAGAAGGTCTACGGCTATACGCCGCCTATCGTCTCCTCTCGCATTTCGTCGAGCTCAAGTTGGAGGAGCACACACCTCAAGAGAAAGCAGAGGTTATGGAAGGGCTTGCTATGGCGCTATCACACACTGACTTTGCAGACACACTCAGTCGCACGGGAATGACATATAACAGGGGCATCAAGAGTCTTGTAAACGACAGAGTTGCTCTCTGGGCCGAATCCCTCAAAACTCCAGAAATTACGTCTCTTTTGAGCCCTGATGCAGCTGCATGGTGGGCAGATGTTGCCATAGATTCCCGAAGATGCAGATATGGGATGGTTAGGGGTTACGTTAGCCGCATATATACTGCGGCGAACCTTGAAGAAGTATTAAGTGCATACAAGCTTCTCTATGGGCTTTTGGGCGTTGTAAGTTTTCGCTGGCTGTATTCCCTTCTTCTTCTTTTACATCGACTCTTAACTGACGACATTATAGTCTGGACTTGATGAGCTCCTTGTTGACAAAGCTAAAGCTAACTTCCCAGACGAGGCTTCGGCACCAGCACCACCAAGCAATGATCCACCCGCTGACGATAGTGGAAATGCTGCGAACCAAGCCAAGGGAGAATTAGGGGAAGAAAAGAGCTCATTGGGTTTGCCAGGAATCTTCAGTGATCTCGAGATGGACGGAACGGCTTACCGAGCTGTGGGAGAACTATTCTTCCATTATAGCCATTACAAAGCAGCTGATTTGATGTGCAAAAAGGCATATGATATCTGTCATTCCGGAGACGATAATGTGGAAAAGTTCAAGATATCAATTCTGCACTCCAAGGTCCTGTTGAAGCTACACGAAAAAGACAAGGCTTTCGAAACTATTTTGGAGCGTGTCAAGGACATTGAAACGGTCGATGTCCCTACGGCCTTGAAGCGCGCAGCTCTCTTAGCAAAGACTGAAGTTGAGACAAAGCTGAAGATGCGTCAAGCCGCAGCCGAATCTTACACCAAGGCAAAGTCGATCGATCCAACTGGAATGACTACGGGAGATGCTCTTGTGAAAGAGATTGAGCTTTTCGAGAAGGTTGACGATTACGCTGGGTACTTTCGAACACTGAAAAGTTGGAGCCCTATTGATAGGCTAACTTGGATGGCGTGGAACTATTGCTATGATGGCCGTGAGCGACACGACACGCTTCGCTCTCTTGCAATCAAGGAGGGCGAAGCAGAGTTTCTCATCGAAATCTATAAGAACGCGATCCAGTTTCTTGATCGGCTCAACTCTGGCGCCCCATTGCGTCTTGAGTTAGCGGTGACGTACTTTAGGGCAGCAGGGGACCTTGAGAATGCTCGCAAATATCTGGACGACATATTCAACACTACATCCGGCGGATACCCGTATTCTATTACAGACGAGCAACCTCAAACAATGCTCCAAAGGGCTGTTGACGTTATGTCAGACGTTCTGTACGAAATTTTCCGCAGCTCTCGCGATCCCAAAGTCAAGCTAGAGGCTCTTGAGGCACTCAAAGGTCTAATGGATAGGCCACTCTCTTTATCTGTACCGATCTATACAGCTCTAGACCTTGTACATCGTCGCATCGTTATTGCGTCAATGTGCTTGAAAATGGGTCAAGGTAGCGAGTTCCAGGAGCGACTCCAGAGTGTTTTCAATGACTGCTTCGCCGGCCTGAGCGATAAAGTCTCTTGGAACGATGGGCAAAATTTGGAAAAGCTGGGCCATGCACTTATGATACTGAGCAAAGCCATTCCAGACGGGCAGGATATCCAGCGATATGCACGAATTGTGATATCCGCCATGTTTTCCAAAATCACGACCGCTTCAGACGAGGAAGACGGGTTGAGCTCCGAATCGGATGAATCCGGCGATGAAGAAAGTGACAGCAGCGATGATGAAGATGATACAGCGCCCGAAGGAGTGGTACCTCTTGCTAGAGCTGGTAGAGTTGGCACGTTTGAAGGAATGGCAGCGTTCGAAACCATGAATAGCCTCAGGAGTGGAAATAAGTCATCACCAAAAGATGAAGGAGATCTTGGCAACCCCGACATCGTCGTATACAGCTGCGACGGAGGCATATGCACTCCCACAGCTGGGTACGCCTGGTGGGGAGATTCTGTGGTGCATTACTGTGCCGAATGCTCCACCACATTGGTTTGCGAAATCTGCTACAACGCGAGACACACTCCCGAGAAGGTTGGATCGCCAAATGTGATGCATTTTTGCGATAAGAGGCATAATTACATCAAGTTGCCCGTGGAGGGCTGGCGAGGCATCAAGGATGGCGTTATGAGGGTGGATGGAGAAGAGCCACTTAAGTTTGAAAGCTTTCTGAACCGCTTGCAGAATGAGATTTGCAAGGATGCTTGGGATCGGTTCTGGACTGGTGCCTGAGCGGCTGACGAGATATGATGTATGAATCATGGACATGTTTACTTATTTTTCAGTGCAGTGAAATCTGATATGTATCTCGAATACAACACCACTCACGCGTTTTTCTTAATGCAATTGAATTAGACCGTGGACTGACATTTGGTTGTGAACAAAGAAGCCCGATGCTACCTTCTATGCTCCGTATCTCACCCAGCTAATCGTTAGTGCCCGGCTACCTGCGCAAAGAAGGGGGTTCTAAACATCTCTGTGCCAGAGCAAGAATTGCCATTGGGAAAGATTTTGATAGAGCAGTTTTTTTGCTTGCAATTTGACTCATGGGCGAAGTTATTCGCAGCGGAGATTTTGTTCCTGTTTAATACCAGTAAGAAATAAATTTAAGCTTATAAGCTTATCGTATGGAAGCGGGGGTATGTATTGGAACTACGTTTCACGAGGCTTTCCCTCCCTTCCCTGAGCTGAGGGGTGTTCATTTGCCTTTAAAATTATAATCTTCTCAACGTGGATGTTGTACTGCGCAGCTCAATGTTCTTTTCAGCAGATGAATGTATGTATATGCAACAATGGCCGTCACCGCGTTATTGGGCCTTGTTTCACATATACTAGATGGGTTTTGACGCTTGAGTGCGCTAATATACCATCTCCGCTCCAGTGCCCATAATAGGAGTACACACACACTGCAAATGGTGGTCACCGCCAATTTGGAGTTGTGGTTCTAAAGTCTTCTCTCGAATTCCTGTATTTGTGTACTGTTCCTGGTGGTTGTAGTTAATGATTTAGCTTTTTCTCCGTAGCCTGCCTGGATACCACTCGCATAGGATGTCATAGGCCAATGTATGCTGCATGAAATATGCCGAGAAACGTTCCACGACGGCCTGTCATGGGTAACAATGATTCCGTGTCTGTACATATAGTAATTCGTCCGATGCTTTTGAATCACGGGTTGTTCGGCTCGACAAGAGAGAGCCACCTCTTAGGTAATATTCCGTGAAGTCCGTATAACACTGTTAGCAGGAAGAGGAAGGAAAGACGTAGATACTGTGATCGCAACAGGGAAGTGAAATGGACATCCTTGCTGGCGGCATATCCCTCACCGACAAGCATGCAAATCTTGAACTTAATCGGATGTCATGTCAAGTATAGAGTGCTCCGTAGCGGCGCCAAGATCTGCAAGCACGCTTATTTCTTTCCCCTGTTTCCGTCTGAACACCTGTTGCTTGCTTCGTGAAGTGCTCTTTTCAGTGTAGCGCGCCGTCAAGCTCGTATAAGCTTTCGGCCCACGGCTGGCTCAGGTCTGGGCCAAGGGGCGCCCCCGCGTAACGAATACGGCTACTACGTTACAAATGTGTCCCAGAGGCAATTTGTGTCCTGATTTTCCTCCAATCTTACCCAATAGATTCCTTTGACCTTCCCTTTTCACTCAGCAACACCAAGCTTCAACTGGTGATGGTTAATTTAGATGCATGTCAGCGTTTCAACGATGAACTCGGCCGTGAGCCGAATTGGCGGTGGTAGAGTAAGGTTAGGTAAGGTGGTAGGGAGAGATGATCCGTTAAGATGTCAAGACAAATTGAAGTGTTGAGGATCAGGTTTGAAGGGGTATAAATTGAATGGACCATGCTCAAACATACTATTTGTTTGGCATCAGCGAAAAGCTTCTTCCAATCTAATAAACACGTTTCTCTTACTTACAACTTATAACTCATTATAATGCGATCCAACACTCTCCTTGGCCTCGCTGCTTTCGGCACAGTTGCCTCAGCCTTCTCACTCCCCGCTAACCTCAAGACCATCTACGACAACCACAAAGTAAGTCATATCCACACCAAAGGGCTAGCGAGATTTGTCCCTCATACTTACCGTTCTTTAAGTCGGGAGCATGTGCCAAGAAATTGTCGGGCACTTTTAGTGGCGGAGCTTCATACTGTGGTGACCTTGCCGGTGCTATCTTCCTCAAGGGAAGTTCTGGCAACTATGACAACCTCGACATCGATTGTGATGGTGCCAATAACTCGGCTGGTGCTTGTGCAAACGATCCCAGTGGCCAGAGCGAGACTGCCTTCAAGGATACCGTGAGAAAATTCGGCATTTCTGATCTCGATGCCAATATTCACCCGTACGTCGTCTTCGGCAATTCGGGCAGCAGCCCCTCTTTCAACCCTCAGTCATCCGGCATGCAGCCGCTCAGTGTCATGGCTGTTGTGTGCAATAACCAAGTTGTAAGTTTGGATAACTCATTTTGCTCTATCATAAGTCAGAAACTGATATACGTCGCTAGTTCTATGGTATCTGGGGTGATACCAACGGTGGCACCTCCACTGGTGAGGCTTCCCTCGCTCTGGGCAAGCTTTGCTTCCCCAACGAAGGCCTTAGTGGTGATAACGGCCATGATCCCAAGGACGTTTTGTTCATTGGATTCACTGGCTCCGGAGCTGTGCCCGGCAAGAGCGGCGCAAACTGGGCGGCCAAGAACACCAATGACTTTGAGAATAGTATCAAGGCACTGGGAGACAGGCTTGTTGCCGGCCTCAAGGCTTAAATAACGGTGCCTTGGCAGACGAAAAAATCATGAGATACGGCCTGAACAACGCATCACGCAAATATGAGTACATATTCGGCTACAGTATATAGCTCCCGACCCAAATACATACATACGAATGAAATGCTAGTTCAATCGCAATCGGTGTGCTAAGAAACATTTGTGGCATGTGACGAAAATAAACTACGCGCGGGGGAACCGAGTGAACGAATCGGATGCATCCTCGCAACTCCCGAGTACTATTTCGTCCTCTGCTACTATATGACACGAGCCATTAAATCCCAGGTTATTACCGTCTCGCATCTTGCATCATATGTTGAAATCTGGGGATCGTGAGAGTTATTGGTGCGCATGACCTTCGTATCGCCATTGTGGATTTTGCGGAGATCAACTTCAATAGTAAACGGCACTGGTGGTTTTATGTACTTCCCCAAATTGCCCCATTGTCGAGTCAGTCCCGCAGATGCCATTGGTGCGCATAACTGGCCAAACCTGGAGAGATCGACATACTTGCCGATGGAGTTTGCTACTCTGGCGTAGCAAACTGAGCATGTCTTTGCTGCACATTTTCCCCATGGGTGACCCCATGATTGCCGGGTTTTCGCGGTAGATCTCAATCGGACAATGACCGGATGGCTCCGACGAAGCGTTTAAGCGTCTGTGCTGGCGAATGGGGGATCGTCGTCCTTAACGATGGAGTTCTCTTTTGGATACCTGTTTACTGAATTTGGCATTTATTGTTGCCTAAATGCTACACGGGATGCCGATCTTCGGCTTTCGCGATAATGCGCAAGTATATAAGATCCTCACCAAACATTCCCTCTGCGGAGAAGGAAATGGATTGAGAGAAATCCACATACGGCTATCGTTTTCTGCGCGATTGACAACATGGCCAATCTCACCGGGCCGTTGGCCAAATACTATGTGGCTCATAAGCTTTACAAAAGCTCCCTTCTGAATTCCGTCTGTCTTGTAGCGGGGTTGTCGATTTTCTTCTTCGGCTATGATCAAGGATTGATGGGCGGTGTCAATACGGCCCGCGATTATGCTGAGCGCATGGGCTTTGGTCACTGGGATGAAGACCAGGGTATTGTCGTTGTCGATAAGCCCTTGTTACAGGGAGGCATCGTTGCCGTGTATTATCTCCCGGGGACTCTATGTGGCTGTCTCCTCGGAGGCTGGCTAGGCGACCGATATGGTCGTATCAAGACAATTGCTTTGGCATGTGCTTGGAGCGTTTGCGCCGCTGCTCTGCAGGCTTCAGCCATGAACTCGAACTGGATGTTTTGCGGTATGTTACAACGAGACCATTTATATGCAGATCCTGTGTTATAGTGCTTTGACTGACTGAAGATATGGAAAAGCGCGTGTGCTTAACGGTGTTGGCACTGGAATTTTAAATGCGATTACACCCGTTTGGGCAACCGAAACCGCTGCTCATACTTCTCGCGGACAATTTGTTTCCATCGAGTTTACTTTGAACATCCTTGGAGTTGTCGTAGCATACTGGCTAGAATTGTTCGTGAATTCTTCAGAGGCTATGTCTTTTTAGCGCTTTGCTAATATGCTAACAGTGGCACTTCCAAATACCACGACAACACATCCTCATTTATCTGGAGATTTCCCGTTGCCTTCCAGATTCTCCCTCTCATTGCCCTCTTCATTATCATCTGGTTCATGCCGGAATCTCCGCGTTGGCTTGTCAAAGTTGGCCGTGAAGAAGAAGCCCGCTTTATCCTAGGTCGACTTCGTGGTAACGAAGGCGAGGATGGCGTCAAAATGGAAGCAGAGTACCAGGATATCATTAACATTCGTAACCTGGAAGAAGATACTTCCAAGCAGCAGGGCTATCTTCAGATGTTCTTTGGTATCGGTTCCGGAAAATTGCACACTGGTCGGCGTGTTCAGCTTGTCATTTGGCTTCAGATTCTTCAAGAATGGATCGGTATTGCGGGAATCACCATCTATGGTCCTGAAATCTTTACCATAGCTGGAATTAGCTCAAAGGATAGGCTTTGGGTCAGCGGCATCAACAACATCACATATATGGTACGCCAGCCAACTACCTATCGCCAAAGCTAATAGATACTGACAATACGCTAGTTTGCCACATTGATCTGCGTCTTCACCATCGATCGCATCGGTCGTCGTTGGACCTTATACTGGGGGGCAGTTGGACAAGGCATATGCATGTTTGTCGCAGGTGGCCTCGCTCGAGCCACGATCAATGCCGAGAGCAAAAGTAGCCAGGCCCATATTGGCGGCGCCGCAACATTTTTCGTATTCCTTTATACTGCGATATTTGGTGCTACTTGGCTTACTGTTCCTTGGCTCTACCCGGCTGAGATTTTTCCTTTGCAAGTTAGAGCCAAGGGCAATGCTTGGGGTGTCGTTGGCTGGTCCATCGGCAATGGCTGGTGTGTAAGTTTTTTTCCCATCCTTAAAACTTGTATTTTCCTGAAGCCATTGCTCATCAGCTTCCTAGGTTTTGCTGCTTCCCACCATCTTTAAACGCCTCAACGAGAAAACTCTTTACATATTTGGTGCTGTCAATGCTTTATCCATCCTTGTCGTCTGGGCGCTGTATCCTGAGTCCAATCAGCGAACGTTAGAAGAGATGGATCTCGTGTTTGCCAGTGATAGTATCTGGGCCTGGGAGGCCGAACGCAATTTTGCCAAACTGAAGACGGAGAACCCTGACCTTGTTCAGAGTTCAGGACCAAAACCTGGAGTTGTAGATGTTGAGCACGCCGTCGCACCTAAGGAATAAGGTCCGATGGAAATTATACATTTTCTGTGGCTGTGAATCCTTTGTTATTGCTTCTCATACCCTTTTCTGAAGCAGACCACATCCGAAAACCAAGGTCATAGATATGATAGAGATATCGATAGACCATTTATGATAACATTTTTGTCTTTACATATGACAACCGATTTGCATTGCAGCCGATAGTCTACGTATACTCTGACTATAGTGAAGAGTCTCTCACTTCCTTATCCTCAGGAGTGGGTATTAAAGCTATCCTACCAACAAAATAGAAGCGATATTTTTAGGTTGATCTTTGCTTTTCAGCCTGAAGAGTGGCACACTCATGCATCTTATAGTCATTTTTTAGAGAAAAGTTTGTAAATTCTCCTGGTGTCTATTACAGGAGGCTTGGATTCTTTAGATAGTATAACAATGTTATAAGAGTATTCTTAGCAGTTATATTCAAGCTGAGGTAAACCTATTCTTGACTGCAACATTGAAAGGGCCATCCACCTCCTGAATCTCAACAACAAAACCCACCGCTGAGGGGATTCCTACATCAGGTTAGCAAAACACAAGTCAACATATCATGAAACCTAGACAACTCACATTTTTTGTCATAGATGATTTAGCAAAAAGCCCGTGTATCCACCAAGTAATGAGTCTCAAAGTCACAGCAAGCTCCTGTAGCACCACATGTACGGGTACATGTCGTGGTAGTGCTGGGGTGCATGTCGACCACATAGTTACCATGACCCGTGTTCCAGTGCAGGTATTGGCAGTTCTCTACCCAGGCACTGTTGACAGCTCCACTGATTTGCATGTCACAATGAGCAAAGTTGCTGCAGCTCGTATGGCCAGATGCTTGATTGTTGTCGTTGGCGTTGATGCTGACGTAGGGATCAATGGAGCCCGACTGGCATGACCCTGAGATGGTAAGGCAAGCCTCGGTGGCAGCAACTGCCAATGCAAGAATTGATAAGACGCCCTTCATGGTGTTATGGGAGAAGGAAGATAGAGGTAATTGAAGCTGGTTAAAAGTGGTGTTTGATCAAGGTGTTTGACAATGGGTTATTCGGCGGTCTTTACTTTGGTTCTTATACTTTTTTTCCTTGAAGCGAAAAGAACACTAACGCAAGGAGCAGGATTCACACCAATAATTCATTGACCAACAATTGCCTTCCTCAGAGATATTTCAGTCACATACTCGTTGGTTTACACTTCATTATTCCCTTGTACTGACCCAATTGAATACAGAATTACCTGTTTTGCACCCCGGAGCGGCTTCAGAAGCTCTCTCTCGGTGCCGAGTTGATATCTCTACTCTCCGCCCCCACAGGATGTTACTTCGTAATACCAGGCCAAGGCAATCCTGCTGGCTAAATAAGGAAGGTAAAAATCCACACCAATACACTCCGCACATCCCTATTGGTTGGTAGGCCCGATTTCAGAGTGCAATTTTATTTTTGGATAGGATCTAGCTAAGTATACAAACATGCATAGTTCAGCTGAAGACACTGGGCGATGACCCGACGGATGCCTTTAAAGATGCTATACTTAACTACAAGGGGATCTAGTTTTCTAGTTGCGATGATACTCTTCAGCGCTTAGGCAAAAGAGCATAACTTGCCAGTCGGTCAATCTAAAGATCATTGAGCGCAGAGGGCTATACCACTCTAATATACGCAACTCTGTTGTGGGCGGCTCAGGGTTATACGTTAGGTGCCCACAAGCCTGTAGTACAACTCCAAAGTTTGTGTGCTTTGAGCGCTGACTGCTACAAACATCAATCCTAGCGTCGTCATCACTAGACCATTTCCGGAATTGCCCTCATATTGTTGGGCTTTCATTTACTACTGCACAGGCAAAAACAATGACAGCCCCAGCTATCGATGGCTTCCAATTCATTTTGCACGCTCCTAATGAACGACTTTCGAAAGAGAACCGTTCCAAGATACGCAAGTATGCTATGAAAGTAGTGGGGGCGGCGCGCCGTTCAACAAACGACGCGTCGCATAGAGAATCCGCCAAGTATTACAAAACTTATCCAGGCATGGAAATGTCAAGCTTGTTACCTCCTATGCCACTCTCTGGCCTGGAACTGCTGGTCAAAGATCAGGGTTTGGGCCCTCTCGATCTCTCATCGCTCACAACTGTTCATATAGGGCCTATGTATGTTGTTGGTAGAGCAGTCTCGTGAAGAAAGCTGACGGCGTTAGTGCCTCGTCATTATTACAGCTAGATTCCAGCCAATTACCAGGTGTTTTAGCATACAGACAATGGTCCTATTTCTCTTTTATACCACCCCGTTTTGGACATGTAGCTGCACTGGATGATGCGTTTCAGTGTCTCGTTACAATTACACACTCACTTCTAGTTCCCAATCATCGGCAGAGTGACAGAGTCATTCTTCAGCGATATGGGAAAGCGCTCCAGAGTCTTCAGAAAGCAGTAGATGAACCAGGTAGTCGTTACTACTCTGAGATTTTGTGCGCTACTGGGATGTTATCAATCTTTGAAGTCAGTTAGTTGGTGTTGAATCCAAGTGTTGGTGAAAGGCTGACATTCTTGGTATCACAGCTCTTGAACTCACCAAACGGACAATTATGGTATCACCATATAGCAGGAGCCTCTCAAATTATACAATTTCGGGGGCCAGAAAGATTCTCTTCCGACTTTGACATTGCCTTGTTGTTGTCCTTGGGTTATCCTATAGTAAGTTTGCAGTTTCATCAGTAACATGTTCACTTGTTCTAGATGACTGATCGGAACTAGTGCGCAGAGTGTCTTCTAAATAACAAAAGTTGTTTTTTGGACGACCCTACATGGATACAAGTCATAAAGAATGCCATTGATGATCGCGAGAGTTTAACGGATCGGTCACCTCTTGGTATAAGGCTTCTGACACTCATGGTAAGAGTGCCTGGCCTTGCCAAGAAGACTTATCACGCGGTGACAATGTAGCATTCTCTGCAATCAAGAGATTTCGATTCCGTAGCAGCAAAAGTGCGCATTTTACGATCAGATGTTGCAGCTTGGCGCCGAGATTTCAACATGACCTTGATACATGCTACCGACACAACAAAGAAAAGTAGTACACCTGATACTGATAAACGATATGAGTTGCTTGGGGTTGCTCTCATCATTCAAATTTTAACGAGTCGAATGATTGTTTGTGTTTCACCAAACGACCGCGGCCTCCTTGAAGAAGAAGTTCAGAGCTTTGCCACTGAGCTTAAATGTCTTCTTGGATCCGTAGGACATCACCGCCGAGCCGAGTTTTTCCTAACACAAAAAGTCAAAATCGCTAATGCTGCGCTTATCACGCATGATGATTTTGCTGCTGCAATTGGAAGCGATCGTGTAATAGAGGCGTGGAAGCTAAAGAAATTTGACAATGCTTTTGGGAGAAAGACATGCGATGGAACAACATAGTGCCTACTGGAGGAACGATGAAACTATCGAAGGGGAACACTTCCTCTGTCGCGGAGATGATCTTATGTCATAAATACTCTCACAATCTTCATGCATGTTACCTCCCTTTGTTTTCCTTGACATATACAGCAGGAACCTCCATTGTAGTAGCGATGGAGTAGCTTTTTTTTGTCTTTCTTTCTTTCCCTTCTCCTTACTGTTTTTAGGCTGCACAGGTCATGATGCAATCGTGATTGCATTGTACTACGTTATTTCGATGCTATGACCTCTTTTGTGTCACTGACCTGGACAAAGATTCACAAGAAGACTGTTTATACAGATACATGTAAGTACATATGGCTCATGTTGGAGATGGCGTCAGAGTCAGTGTAGATAGGCTTTATCCGCTGGCAATAGCTAGATAGTCGGTTCTTTCTTAGCGCACCATGGTAATCCGACCCTATATCCTGGACGGCGTGGAAAATTGTAATGAATGAGTATAATAACACGCATCAAATGCCATATTGCCATAATGAAATACAGTAGTCCCTATAAAAAGGCTCTATTAGATGGTTGCCAAAGAGACATCACCCAAACGCGGTTAAACTCATAAGTTTTATCTTGCCGAGAGTTGTAGGGATGCTAATTGACTGCCCTACTACTATCTCCGGTTTGCGCGGCTTTGGTATTTTATCATGAGTCTCTTCCAATCGGCAATATGTTTTTTATCCTCGAAATGAGTTCATTCGGAGCAACGCGCATTCCGACTTCACAACTATTACCAACTGTTAGTGGCAACTGTTATTCCGCCACTTCTCAACAAAGCCCTCAAGGCAATAAACGTCGGTAATCGCTAGCGTTTCTAGATGTGGAATGTGCTAGGCTGGACCATATGCTCAATTAGGCATTTGGTATTTTGTGGAGCAACAATGAGACCCTCGCAACTCGATTCCAGTCATGTACTACAAACAAGAATGATGGAATCAATTTCATGGGCCAAACATATATAAAATATGGCAGAATCCCATATATCTCACCAACATTCAGATTCATTCTATAAGCTTTCATACTACAACCATTCTCCGAAACATCCATTAACAATGGCACCAGCAACTTGGACAGAGCTGCTTGAGGGAAACCGGTAAGCCAAGGTGTCAAGGCTTCACTTTGCAGAAACTGACTCAAGTCTAGCGTCTATGCGGAGACACAGCACAAGCCTGCAGCACTCCTCGGTCAGCCTGGTTTTGAGATACCCCCTGTTATGACCTGTATGAAAGTCTGATCTTTTTGACACGCAACACTATTTGCTAATACTCTGCAGTTACATGCATCGATTTTCGAGCATCGGCTGAGGCATTCCTCGGCATGAAAGGCGATGGTAGGATTTCACACACTTTAACGTTTTGAAGCAACTATATTCTTACACAACTACGACAGAAGCGTTTGTGGTTCGAAACCCAGGTGGTAGAATTACCACTGGCATCCAGTCGCTGCTCTTTGTCGACACATTAACGGGTGGGCAGGCTCTTAAAGATATTGTCATTATTCATCATTTCGGTAAGTACAAACAATCTTCAGTGAATGTCTACTTGTTCTAAACGATTGAAACCAAGACTGCGGCTGCACTCATATTACCGACGATGTCATTAAAGATGCTTTGAAAGCTAAGAGTCCCGAGCTGGGAGCTGAGATTGATAAGATGGCCTTTGGCACTTATTCTGCAAAGAATATGCAGCAGTGAGCTAGCCACAATCACCTGATAATACCGATCTTTGGATAGGATGATTCTAACCTCGATAGACACATAAACAACATTGAGACGGACATCAAATTCTTGAAGGATTCGCCACTCGTGAGAGAGGAGTTGAAAGAGCGGGTTCATGCTTACATTTTCGACCTCCAGAGTGGCAAACTAGTTGCTGTGCCAATCAATAATTAGTCCAGAGAGAAGAATGGTGGAGTTGCTGATGGTAGTAGAGAGTGCTGGATTGACACGACGAATCATTATTTGAGTTTGAAGTCGGTGACTGGTGCATCATTATTACTACTTGACTTGACTAAGGCCTCTACCGGAATATATGCATATGTGCCTTTACCTTCCTTGGAATAATTTAAACGCAATGTGATACTGTAGTATACATCATGGTTGAGGAGATACATAAACATCTGCTTTTCGGAGTTGAACTCATGCTGATGATACAATAAGGGTTCAAGTGAACATTTTATTTTGTTTTCAATTTATTTCAATTACTTCTTCTTCTTCTTCTTCTTCTTCCTCTTTTCAAAACTCTGTTGATCGCAAAATACTAAAGAGATGAAAAATGATACTCGCTACGTCAGTTTCAAGCTAACTTTGTCAAAGATGTAGCAAAGCTCTTTGCTGTGTCGAGATGATTGTGAATGTGATCCCGGTTCAAGTAAATAGCCCCGAGCCCAATGAGCCCTCCAATAAGAGTATTCAAATAGATCCCATTTCCTGCCTGTTCACTCGCCACTCCTTTGCGAAATGTTGCCGAGGTGCGGTAAGCGAAATCATCCCAGGCAACGAAAATGCTTCTCAACCAAAACTTATACTGCCAATCAGGAAACATGATAGTATTCCTCTTAGTATTCCCATCAATGAACCATGACGTGCACCCTGATGCCCAGACGAGCTTTTTGGCCATTTCTTGTACCTTTTCAATGTCTCGTTTCTCAGCTGAAGGCTTGACGGTAACAATGTCCCGAGAAGGCCGGCCAACGACCAAACTTGACGTATCGGTGCGCATGGCATTCAAAATAGGCCTTATGATGCGCAGTGCAAGATTGATCTGGCATTCCGTAGTATAGATAACAGAGAGATGACCGCTGAGAGTATTGGGACCCATCATGATGAAGAAATTTGGGAACCCTGACAGGCATGTTCCTAAGTAGGAAGAAGGGACACCCTCGCTCACTCGATCCCACTGCGTTGAGTATTGTTAGATAATGCCATATTAATGATCACTGGTAGCTATGATTTGCACTTACATGTTCTAGGATGCTAACTCCTCTTTCTCCAAAGATTTGCAGAGATCCAAACGGCTTTTGTGTCTCAAAACCCTGTGCAAGTACAATTGCATCCGCGGGGATAATCTTTCCGGACTTTGTGCGAACTCCAGTTGGCACAATTTCTTCAATCGGATCGTCATATATAAGATTGACATTCTCCTGATGCAGACTCGCGAGGTAGCCAGTATCGTTGACACGTCTTTTGCATCCGATTTCGGTCTTGGGAACAAGGAAGTCTCGATACTTTGAGGGTGCATTAGCACGAATGTAGGCGGCAGCATCTTTTGACCAGCCATTGCGGATTTCCGCACCAGTCTCTATGTCAAATCCCTTGAAATCTTTTTCTTGATCCCAGTATAATTTGGCTCTGTAGAGACGCATCGCTAGAGGGACCCATTTCATCGTCCACTTGAACAACGCAGAGTACTCTGGGTTGGGGCGCTCAGCTAGCCAGTGTGCTTGTCGAGAGAACTGCGTTACCATTTTGGCCGCTCCGGGGCCGGAGGATATCTCTGGGATTATTTGTGTCGCAGAGCATCCATTTCCTATAATATTGAGTGTGAGAATGTAGCCATTAATTAGCTGTTACGGGGGCGAGAGACTTACCAACGACAATAAGCTCTTTATCCTTCCAATTAAACGTGTGGTCCCACTGCGCCGTGTGAAACATGTTCCCTTCGAAGGTTGAGGCGGCTGGGATGGTGCATTTCTGCGGGACAGACAGTGTTCCAACAGCCGAGATTAAAATTTTGCTGCGATATTCTGTCACCTTTGACGATTGAAGATCTCGAACCATGACGCTCCAAGTTCCCATTGCCTCATCCCAAGAGGCCTTTTCGACAAGAGATGCCAATTGTACATGTTTGTGAATTTCGTACTGAGCGGCTACCTCTGTGAAATACTCATGTATTTCAGATTGCAAAGCAAATCTTCGAGACCAGTTGGGCTTCAGTGCAAATGAATAGGAGAAGAAATGAGATGGAACCTGCCCCGGACTACATGTTAGGTCTATCCAAGAAACAGTAGTATGAGATTGAAAACTTACGTCGCAACCGCAGCCAGGGTAAGAGTTTACCCACCATGTTCCACCAATATTGTCGGATTTCTCGATGATTGTGAAGTTTCTGGTCCCAAATTGCCGGACTAATTGCACAGCAAAACCGACCCCAGAGATGCCCCCGCCAATGATGAGGATGTCTGTTGTTTGTGACATTTTTGGCAACCTTGACTGAGCAAGTTACTTGGTAAAACAGTAATTCAAGAAATTGAGGCGATGCGAAAGAAGTGATTAGGCAAAGAAGATACCTTATTCTTATATTACATGTCTTTACATGGTGATTTACTTTTACATCTGCGTTTTAGTATTGCCAACAGTATGCATCCCAGTTGCGTCACCTTTAGAGCGAGGTGCATTACATGATCTGCGTGCCTCTGTTGCCGTAGGAAGCAGGTGAGC
Organism: Trichoderma afroharzianum; assembly: GCA_037893235.1. Taxonomy (NCBI): domain Eukaryota; kingdom Fungi; phylum Ascomycota; class Sordariomycetes; order Hypocreales; family Hypocreaceae; genus Trichoderma; species Trichoderma afroharzianum. The sequence goes on along the minus strand of JBBLXW010000028.1, from coordinate 485,593 downwards.
CGACAATTATTGTCTGGAGAAGGCAGTCATTGATCCGGCTTGTACTCCAATTTTTACTAGCTGAAGCGCCGCATAATGAAGCGGTTGAAGTTGAAGTACTGTCATGTTGAATACGAAGCAAAGCACTTTTACGGCTCACTTGCACAGTGTTCCGATCACCGCAAACGGGCAACTATGCCGAGCATGCCGGACAGATTTAGCAACGAAGCCGGACCAATCCGATATCGCTTCATCGATAGTTTGGTAGCACTGCAGGTTCGGGTAATGAAGTGGCTGCCCGCTAGTTTCTTGATGCCTAGACACCTGGTGGGGGGAAGACGGAGGTTGTGGGTTGCAATGATTGTTTAAAGCAGGCGAGGCGAGAATATTGGCATTGCAATGCATTCCGTAACAGATTACACGAAGCGATTCCTCAATGAGAGACAGCTAATGCAGATTTTCTGTCGCCTCGCCTGTAGCCATCTAACACATTGGATTTGTTGACTAAGTCCAAGCATTCATTACACTTCCCCATAACAAAGAATTCACTCCATTATTTTAGTTGGAAAAGGCAAATTCTTAGCTCTGGTCTCTGGATCTGAGAGGGACTTAAAGACCAAGGGCGTCTCGGCTTAATTGCCGTAAACCTTTCCTTCATACACCGAGCTATCGCCATCTTCGCCCATCATATCCTACGTCGGCATTGATGCCCTCGAACTGCTCAACATTTTCAACTTATTGCCCAAAAAGTAATACACCGATGGGAAAGGCTAAGAATAGGGCAAGTATGCGTTCGTATAGCGGTTGGTAAGTACGTGTAAGCCCCATTATTGGAGCATTTGTCTAAAGTGTAACCATAGCGTCACTTGCCGGCATCGAAAACTGAAATGCGATGAAGAGAGGCCAGTGTGTCAGAATTGTACCAAGAGCTCACGCGATTGTCGCTACGTCGAAAGAGCAGTCTTTCGCAGTTTTGACAGTAGTGTACTATTGAATGGGAAATTGAAGAACAGCGTAGACACTCGCGAACCGTTTGATGACAATCAAACATGGCTGAGCATCCCCAGACGTCGTAAGAAAATCCACAGAAAATATCCTATCTATCAATTAAGTTACAGTTCTCTAACATGAGGGTTAGTCACTTTCATCAATATTGAGGATCCATATGATTACGATTCCCCATCTTTGCCTGAGTGTGACTTGGAGAACCTGGATCAATCAGTGGCACACAACCTAGACGACGAGACAACACAAACGCCTCATACTGGCAAGGATGAAACATCAGATGGGGATAGAGATAATCTCACACACTTCTCAATAGCTCTAGATGGCGATGAATCGCTGGCTATACCTCGATCAAATGATGATTCGCATGACAATATATTGGCCTTGCGACTACTGCGACACTTCAAAGAAGGGCCTGGACAATGGTGAGGACAGCATTGCAACTCCTTGAATAATCGAAGTTCTAATAGGTTAGGATGGATACCTTTGATACTGGAGCCTACTTCTCACACAAGGTAACAGTTATGGCAGCCACAAAACCCTTGTTGAAATCCGCTGTGTGTGCTCTCACGGCCAAACACCTGGGGCATTGTCAAACAAATTTGACTCGACGATATGGAGAGCTTTCAGATGAGAGACGTACTCTTCTGTCTCCGTTTGATGACAGAGTTGACTGGCATTATCAATCTGTGAAACATTATGGTTATGCCATAAAGCATCTCAAAATTGCTATCAATCGGGGAGCTTTTGAAACAGATGACGCCGACAAGGAAGAACTATTTGCTTCTATAACTATATTATGCACATATGAACTAATGGACGCCCCGGGAACAGCTTGGAGTGCCCATCTCAGCGCTCTACCGCTATTCAGCCCAAGACCGGATGCTGAGTTAATTCTGGGCTCTCCCATCACAATTCCGAGGGCTGCTGTGTCCGGGCCGATATTCTGGAGTCTGGCTAGACAAGATTTGCTCTGCTCCTGTAAGTTTATTTTTATTTGCCACATTACTCACTTTGATCTTCGCAGTCCTAACTCTTAGTAGTCATAAGTGAGACGCAGACACGACTGGATCTGAAAGATATTCGTCTATGGCAAAATGCGGGTCTTGTCACCGACGAACATGGATCACTGATGCCTTTTTACATCTCCAATGCTGCTGATGTTGAGGAAGATGCAAGAAGTAATGAACTAGTCTGGCTGCTGGGTAAAATTGCGAACCACATTGCCGCCGGAGATGCCCTTGATCCTAAGCACTATGCTCTTCCGCCAGGGCAGCGACCCCTAGTCGGTGTAACACAAGAACAGCTGCTGGAGAGGTGGAATATTCTCATTAGAGAGCTTCAAAACTGGCGCTGTAGCCTCCCAGCCAGCTTCAACCCGAGTGCCCGAACCACTGGTGCTGAACCGACGGGAGCGGTTGAAGAGGGGGAAGAGATTTGCCCTCTAAACTTTGAGAAGATATGGTACGAAGCGCCGATATGTGCCGCAACAATGCAGAGCTATCACATGGCCTGCATTTTGTTACTAACAAATCAGCCTCAAGAGTCCACCGCAGTACGATCGTCTGTCTCCGCGCGTCTAGACTCGTATCGACAAAGTGAGCGTGAAGCTCTCCGCCACGCTCGCGAAATTTGCGGCATCAGCCTAACAAATCCTCCGGATTCGGTGCGCGTGCACTCTGTGCAGGCCCTCTTTGTGGCGGGACAAGTATTTACCGATTCACAAGACCTTCAGGTGGTGCTCGGCCTTTTGTCCAGCATTGAACGAGACCTTGGATGGACGACAAGCCACCATGCTTCGCGAATTGCAGATTTGTTGGCTAGGCGGAGCAGTGATGAAGATCCAGAATGGATCTTTAGCTAAAATATGTAGACAATTATAGCTAAAAAGAACTATTGAAAAGACCATTCAATTAAATGAGACAAAAGCGCATCGCGGATATACGCACCTCGTATGTAATGTAATTGCTTCGGTTCACCTGCCTACGCTAATAATCTACGGTGGAAAGTAAGCCGAGTCTAGAAGGAAGGGCTTCCGACTAGCTGCATCTGCCTATGATGCGGGCAAAATAGCTAAGTTTGTCAAGAATTAAGCAATCAGATTATTAGAAAACATTATACATGCAAACTCCTAGAAAGCTCTTTAGAGTTGTAGTATATAAGATAACCACCGAACAATCTTGCAAAGAGAAGGTGCATCAACATTTCCTCAAGACCACTCGAACAAAATGGCAGAAACAACTTCATCCCAGCGCCTACTGAACAAAGTTTGTATCGTCACTGGGTCTTCTTCCGGACTTGGTCGGGCTATTTCGTTGGCGTATGCTCGCGAGGGTGCATTTCTGGTCTGTGTTGATTTGAAACCCGATGCTCAACAAGAAGTTGAGACTGAACGGGCGATCGACACTGATGCTCTAATACGGCAAAATGGGGGACGAGCTTTGTTCATCAAGGCAGATGTGAGCAATGCCGCTGAAGTAGAAGCAATGGTGAAGGCGACAGTCGCAGAGTATGGTCGCATAGACGTGTAAGAAGACGAAACCCCTTGTCTTTTGGACAATTGACTTCAATTATAAGCATGTCACAATTAACCAGTTCTATAGATTGGTCAACAACGCTGGTATTTCTATCGAAGCTGGACAGAAAGCTCTAAAGATCCACGAAACACCAGAGAACTGGTGGGATATAACTATGGCAGTCAATACCAAATCAGTCTTCCTGGCTAGCAAGTATGTTACTGGTCAAATGCTTTCTCAAGATAAGTTTGCTTCCGGAGATCGTGGCTGGATTATCAACATCTCTTCTATCTTTGGCCTAGTTGGCGGTGGAAATATACGTAAGATTACTTGCTTTGCTGAATTGTACAACATAGAAGACAAAAACTAACGATGTTGGCAGCATGCTACGCAGCTTCTAAAGGAGCGGTCGCAAATCTAACAAGGCAGATCGCGATGGACTATGCTGAAGATGGTATTCATTGCAATGCCATTTGCCCTGGATGTAAGTAATGCAAATTTGCAACTTCATGTGAATCTATGAATTGGTTGCTAATACAGTTTCGGCTAGATACTGCAACAGCCATCTTTGTGAAAACGACCCAGGTTCACGATGCCGAGGAGATTAGACGGCGCCATCCGCTACATGGTATCGGTATGCCGGATGATATAACCGGAGCTGCTATTTTCCTCGCAAGCAGTGAATCTCGATGGATTACAGGCGCTATGCTACCAGTGGATGGAGGATTCACAGCGCAATAATGGGCCCATCGAATAATGGATTTGATGTATGATGATGCCATCAAGTAAATGATTCAGGCACAATTTATAGACCCTCACTAGATATATGTGCTGATATAGCTGGTTCATTGATGCATTTATCCTCTTTTATTAGAGATAGAGGAATGCCTTTACTTATTGTGCTATGGCAGACAGAACTATGTGCAGCAATGTCAAAAAGCGACCAGTATTCGGACATCGAGGGGTGTGCAATTGACGAAGACTTTCCTAAATATTGCCACTGACGTATCGTATAGAATCATATCACTGGAGATTCCTTAATGGAAGAGAGATAAAATATCATTAACAATAGGTACCATAACAAACTCCGAATATGCACCACTCATACGTCATGTTCTATCCGTCTATATAAGAAGTAAACAGGCCCTAACACCCACCAATTCCTACTCTATATACCAATATCCATTCTATATCCATAACCAATCTATAACTTCTATACCCTTGAGGAATGTAGAGCTAGAAGAAGCGGCCAACTTAGGCTGAAACTTTGCAGCGGATTGAGAGTATGCTAATAGCTGCGCCGCCGTTGAGTAACACCTGATCGATTCCAAAGGGGCTTGCGACTGCGACAACGCCATTTGGGTCAGAGAATGCCTGGCAGGTGGCATGGCTAGAGCCCTCAATATCAACAATCTCTGCAGAGTTGGCAATGCTGAAAGAGGCCGCGAATGGCGAACCATCTGCCGAGACCTCAATCTGCCGCGCTGAATCATCTGCCGAGTTGATCTGGACACGCACGGTCTGGGTGGGAGGAGGAGGAGGAGCCCCGTTACCAGAGCCAGAGCAGACAGGCACTGTGTTGGGGGTTGTAACACAACAGAAAGAGCCGATTGGAACCGCTTGATCGAGCTGCGAATCAACTCCTCCGTTGGATGCGTCGGTAAAGCTGACCAGCGTATGATCGTCAAATATCCCGCCAAGTTTGATCGTACCAGCAGCATCGCTGAAGGCCTGGCAGACGCATCCAGATGTGACGGCTTGCGCATTCACACCAGCGTCGACTTGCCGATTGTTGGCGGTGGAAAAGAGGGTGTTGACCGGAATGCTAGCACCGACGGATGCATCACCATCGCCATTCTTTAACTGGATGAAACAGCTTCCAGGCTGGCGTGGGAGGTTGGTTGTAGGGAGAGCGTTGGCCGAGGCCAGGAGAACGGCAACTGAGCCAACGGTGGTCAAGAACGACTTCATGTTTAATATGTGAAGAGAGGCAAGTGTTGACTTTGTAGATGAAATATGAAGTTTGTGGGATATAATTGATGATGCTTATGCAGCCTGTTGTGATGGAAAAGTGATGTAGTAGTGATGAGTGGAATGAGGTAATGAGGATATTGTGATTCTGAGTGTAGAACATTGAAGGTTTTATATATCACTGAAGCCGAACTTCATTCCTCATATTGCTACTACAGCCTCATGACAATAAACATTTTTAGAAGACTATTTCTCACCCAACAGCTCGGATCCTGCCTTTCCGTAGCTCCAGCCTCGTGCCTATCCACCAACATCGCCTTCAACTAGCTGAATGGGTGAAAATATGTTGGCTTGAGAGATCCATTCACAAGCTGTTGGTTGAAAGAAACACTAAATTTAGCAACAGTGGTTCGATTTAGCGTTGACAAGAGTGGCGACCGACACCGGCTTAGAATGCTCCGGAACAAAGACAAATGAATTCTCAGTCCAAGCGCCAGAATTATTTATAACAAAGAATTGAACTTTTCCTATTGGCCATGCGACAAGCAATTTTTGCGGAACCTGCTGTAATCAAGCGGGTATCAATTTGGTATGAAAGCGCATAGGCGGGCGTACAATAGTAGACTAAAGGGTGCTCTTATTATCGTACTTTTAAACGAATGTGTCATCACTTGAGGCTTGCTGCAGGCTTCAAAGTTTGGGAGGCACTAATTTATTCCACATACAAGAAACATGTTTCAATTGTTCAAACCAACAATATTATCATCATGTGACATAGACGCTACTAAGAATTGAGCGACGGTCAAATGTTTTAATGCTACAATATGCTCACGGAGTTGTGACTGACATTGACATAATACCACAAGCAATTTGAGAGTGGCAAACAATCCTTGGGCTAGCACCGAGTCTCTCTCTTCAAATATTTACAAGTGGTCATGCGATGAATCGATACTTCGTACAGCTGCCAAATATAACTGACATCACATTACCAACCATATTCTAATTTAGAATCGGAATATTGCTGGAAGGAAAATAAGCTGTTGACAAATTATTTAACGCCAAATCTCCGCACAATAGAGGTTTTCATGACTATTAGCCACACAAGGCAATTGAAGACTTCTGGGGTTGAAACTACCTTTACCATCATCTCAAATTGCTAGGTTTGGCCTTTATATACTCGCTATCGATATGTCGTAATGATCCGTCGAATTGCGCGATGGTACGTTCGTGATCTCGCACTAGGATCGCGTCAAACTGCAGTTCGGCACGCAATCGCGGGGAAGACACCATCTTTAATCACTGATATGAGGCAACGCCGATAAGCCGTAAGTCCGTACAGAGAAATAGAGTGACCACAGAGAGATTTGCTGCGAAAATCGCTGGCCTTGGTAGCCGACTTCCGTGGTTCAGCTGGTACACGCGATGCTAGGATGCGTGATATGGAAAAGATCTTACCAATCAATATATGATAAGACATGCGCAATATCAGGGGATGGGAATGATGTAATTATAGGCAGTGTTGCACAATTGCATAACAAAAGACATTACTACACTGGGCGAGAACTATATAACTCATTGTCGTATATAATAAGTAACGCATTCTCGCCTGCTAACTCATCGGAACATTGGCAACGTGGTTCAAGTCTTATAACCCACATCAAAACGAAGCATATTGCCTCTTGATATCTGTTAAAATGGCACCATCCGTCACAGAAACCGTCACAGAAACTGTGACTCAAGTCACTGAAAACCTCAAGCAGAAGCCTGCTGCAAGCCTCAAGGATCAGACCGAGCCCGCCCTTGAGACGGGCCATCGGGAGCCCTTGAAGCTGAGCGGAGCACTTAACCAATTCAAGCAGTTTGAAGTTACACCAGTCATTGGAAAGGAATTTGTCGACGTCGATCTAGCTGAGTGGCTAAGGGCACCTAACTCAGACGAATTGCTGAGAGATTTGGCCATCACAGGTACGATTTTGAGAAGCTCCTGCTCCCATCTCATTCTATAACCCATTCGCTTACAAAGTCACAAGTGTCACAAAGAGGTGTCGTTTTCTTCCGCAAGCAGGACAACATCACCAACGACCTTCAAAAGGAGCTCGTACAGCGTCTTGGCGAGCTCAGTGGAAAGCCAAAGACATCTGGGCTGCACATTCATCCAGTTAACAATGGTGCTCGAGACCACGGTGTTGAAGACAATGAAATCAGCGTCATTTCCTCGGAGCAGGCCAAGAAGATTTACGCGGACCGCTTTCTGAAGACGAATAAGCGCCAGAGTCAAAAGTCACAATGGCACTCTGATATCACTTTTGAGCCCATCCCTAGTGACTATGCTCTGCTGAGATTGACAGAGCTGCCAACAACCGGAGGAGGTACGCACATGCAACAAGTTCTTGGTGCTATAAAAGCTAATGGACATTCTTAGATACACTCTGGGCTTCTGGATATGAGCTTTATGATCGCATCTCCAAGCCGCTACAAAAATTCTTTGATGGTCTAACGGCCTACTACGCCCAGCCCGGCTTTAAGGAGGCTGCTGATCACAACGGATTTTCCCTCTTTTCCACTCCTCGAGGAGCACCCGAGAACATTGGCGATGTTCTTGAAGCTATTCACCCTGTCATTCGTACCAACCCCGTTACTGGGTGGAAGAGTGTCTTCGCTGTTGGCCATCACGTCCAGCATATTCACGGCCTTTCTGAAGAAGAATCCAAGTATTTCCTAGACTGGTTCGTACGATTGATCGTCGAAAACCATGATCTGCAGGTCCGAAACCGCTGGCAAAATGTCAACGATCTGGCCATCTGGGATAACCGCAGCGTCTACCACGCCGCCACGCCAGATTACCTTCATCAGGGCCTTGGCGAGCGGACCGGATCTCGGTCTGTGAGCTTGGGCGAGAAGCCTTACTTTGACCCTCAAAGCGTGAGCCGCAGGGAAGCCATTGCATCCGGAAAGGTATGAGGGAATGAATCACGCAATGGAGATCGTTTGACGATAAGATCCATATGATGTTAATACAGACGAATTCTAACAATTGAACCAAATAATTCTCATGGTGTGCTTGTGATATGAGCGGGGCACAGTAGAAACCGAAATTAGTGTAAATATGATTAGCTCTCAGCAAAAGCCTTCACAACAGCCTTTGCTCCCTCAGGATGCGTCATGAGTCGATCCATCTCCTCACCGGCCTTGATGTGATATTTGCCGCGTTTCAACATATCCCTCTCATATTCCTCTACCGCCTTGTTTATATGCTCCAGCCCGTTTTCTTCAATCTTAGTAACGAGTTCCAAGGCATCTTTCATGGCGAGATTGACACCCTCCCCATTGGGTACCGATAAATGGGCAGCGTCTCCCGCCAAAGTCACACCTGGTACCGAGTTCCAACCAAAGCTTTCTGCAGGAAGTTGATACAGCGGCCAGCTGCGGAAATTCTCTGCACCTCGAATATAATCTCTTACATTCTCAGCCCAGCCTTTGAAGGAAGAAGACAAAAGCATATCGCGAGTGGCTTGGGGGTTGTTCAAGTCCATAGACGTGCCAACAAAGTGCTCGGGGGCAGTGATGCCAAAATAGATCCTGTATGAGTTATCGCCTTGTCGTTGAATGATCATACGGCTTGGCCCTGCTAGAAACAGAGCTATGCCACGACCGATTTTGTCCGTCAGCGTCTTGTGCAAAAAGCTGCTTTCCTGTATGCGAGTTTCGATAAAAGTACTTCCTGCATATTGTGGCTTCGTAGAGGTGATCTATAACTATTATGTTAAACGTCTAGCTCTTAATGTCGAGGAAGTGATCACAGCCGTACCGCAGCTCGTACTTTGCTCCAGGCTCCATCCGTCCCGACAATGAGCGAGAATCCACCAACTGTGTTGCCATTGGAAAAATGTAGGATGGGAGACGAGTTGTCACCGTCGAAACTTAACTTTGCCAGACGATGAGACCACACGATTTGGTTTTGCGGGATTGATTCCAGAAGGATGTCTCGTAAGCTCCTGCGGTCAATCTCGGGCTTTCCACCGGTCTTCAAGCCGTCTTGTCCATCTTCTGCCTCGCCAGTAGCTCGATGCAACAGCTCTCCATTGGAGTCAAAAAAGGTAACCCGATCGTCCTCCCATCTTGCTTTCTGAGCAAAGGCATTGTACAAACTAGCCTCCCGAAGAGCAAGCTGACCTGTTTCTTTGCGTATATCAAGTGAGCCACTAGAGGCTAGTGTCGCCGCTGACTCTTCTTTTTCGTAGACGGTGAAGGGGATATTCTTGCGGTGGAGGAGGCGGGCTAGAGTGAGGCCGCAAGGGCCGGCTCCGATGATGACAATGGCACTCTTCATTGTGCAGCGACAAACACGTGAAGTTTGGGCGAAGAAGGGTTACTGTACGAGTGAAAATTATTCTATAGCCTTGGTGAAGCATGCTTGATATACTTTTCTTATATAATTTTCTTATTCAAGCGGCTCTACCTAAATGATGTCCAGCAGGCTTCCGGCTTTGGAAGTCCACCTTGGGTGATTGCGGCACTCGGGGCCGAACCACTCGGGACCGAGTCACTAAGACCCGAACCCACTAAGGCCCGAGCTACCGTGCAAATGAAATGTTGATTCATCTCATCTCTATCTCTTCATCTCTGTTTCATTGGCATTCTTCACGATAATTCTCAGCACGCCGACACAACTACTGATTGTGGATCGGCAGGGAATAGCGGATTAGCTCTACAACGAGGGATCATTCTTTCTCTCCGCCTAATCGGATGCCATGGGAACTGCACGCAATCCACCTTTGAGCGATCCCAGCAGGCCAACTTTTGCTTGCGTTCGCTGCGCTGGGCGGAAAGTAAAATGTGACAGGCATATACCATGCACCGCGTGTGTCAAACATGGAGTTGAGTGCGTGTTTCAACCTCCGCCGCCTCCTCGGAGAAGACGTCGACCCGGGGCAGTTGGACCTTTGATAGATGGGCGCGAATACCCGCAAACACGCCTTCAAGCACAAGGCCACACCCCGAAAGGATCATCCAATCCTCCTGATACTGATTCACGGAGTCCGCTGTCGAATCGGGAAACTCGCAGCTCACAATTGAGCTTATCAGAGCCGAGCGGGAGTGTCAGCAAAACTCAAGTTATCCAAGGACGAGGGCAGTCAATGTTGATTGATAAGTGAGTCCAGACCCCCCCAATAATTTAGATATATTTGCTGAGTCTCCACGTAGTAGCTTGTGGTCAAGAGTTGTGGAAGAGGTGAGTGTCCTGCCACGTATCTTGCTTGAGTTGCTTGCTGGGCGCTAACGGCATCATAAGTTTCACGACCCCGAGGATGCTCTGCGGAGGAGTTCAGACGACTCGAGTGATGCAGAAACCCTCAATGATGACTTTAGTTTTGTGCTTGGCGGCCCACCGACATCTCGCAACAAACTCCTTCATCCACCGCCTCAACAGATACATGAACTATGGCGCACTTTTGTGGAAAATGTTGATCCTCTCTCCAAAGTTGTGCATATCCCCACATTAGAAAAGGCATTCCATGAGGCTGCAAGTCAAGTAGACACGGTCTCGCGGAGCTTTGAGGCACTCATGTTTGCCATCTGCAGCGCCGCCGTCATGTCACTGAGCGATGTTGAGTGTAAAGAACGACTCCACGAGCCTCGAAAGTCTCTGCGATCTAGATTAATGACTGCCACAAAGGCAGCATTATCGCGAGCCAACTTCATGAGCACAGCTAGCCTTGTAGTTCTCCAAGCATTGGTCATTCACATCATCTCAGCGCGAGACATGTACGAGCCGCGCGCCCTTTGGACCTTGACAGGTGTGGCGGTTCGCCTTGCCAACGGCATGGGCCTTGATCGCGATGGAACACTTCTTGGGCTGCCACCATTTGAAACAGAGCTGCGGCGACGCATCTGGTGGTTTCTGAAAGCGCAAGATCTACAAAATGCTGAGCTGTGCGGCCTTCCCAAGTTTCGAGATGTTGGCCTGAGCAGCGACTCCCCAAGGCGTCCCACCAACATCAATGACATTGAGCTCTATCCGGGAATGCCTGTCTCGCCGGTGGAGTCGGGAAGTTTGACGGACATGACGTTTCTCGCTATAAGATACGACCTACTCTGGTTTGCCGACGCCCGCGTTGCCAAGTTTCGTCATCAAGGCAAGAGTCTGAGCCAGTGGGATCAGGATTTCGCATCCGGAGGTGATAAGGCGGAGACGGATCAGGGTGTAAAGGAAATAGAAGAGCATCTGGAAAAGAAGTACCTTCGGCGTTGCGATCCTTCGCAGCCGCTGCAGCTAATGTCGATGCTGATGGCACGGGCTGCGATAGACACGCTTCGCTTCATGACACACCACCCACGCAGATGGACCAGCATCAACCAGGCGCCACCATTTGAGCGTCAATGGGTGTGGGAAGTCAGCATCAGGCTTCTAGAGCAGCGCGACATGCTGCAGTCAAACCCCTCGCTGAACAAGTTTGCATGGCACGCAGCGTTTACCATGCAATGGCCTGCTTTCATCCACGTGCTCGATACCCTCCGAGCCAATCCGTCCACGCCAGATGCCGAGAAAGCGTGGAGGCTGATTGCGAACACGTTTGAGAATAATATGAGCATGTTTTCCGACTCGAGAAAGCCCATCCACAGAGCCGTGCGCAGTCTCTGTCTGAAAGCATACGATGCTCATAGGCTGCAGCGCACTGGTGTTTATGCTCTCCAGACGCCGGCGTTTATCTTGAAGCTACGGCAGCAACAAGAGGTGGTGAAGATCAAAAGACAAGCCTGCTGTAGGAAAGCCGAGGATGCATTCCAGCAGGACACCATCAGCTCAGAGGCCACTACCGCATCGACAGGTCTTAAGCACGGCATGATATCCAGCCAGGAAGACGCTGCGCAACACGGGGACGCTGGTGGTCAAAATCAACGATTCGAGCATGCCAACGAGCACGGCAGCGAAGCTGAATATAGCTATGCTATGGAAGACATAGACCTGGATTCGCTGCTGGCTGGGGACGTCAGCGCAGATAACAGGGCGTATCAAACCATCAACTGGGAGCAATGGGATCTTTTCCTCGCCGATTCCAAAATTAATTGAGCAAGTAGCTTAATCCGAATAAAGGCGATTGTCCCCAATTACACTGCAGATTTTGCTCCCCACGTAGGCAACAGTGCGATATGAAAGACGGCCAATCGCTGCCGTTGACCTATTCGATGCCGCATAATAGCTATAATCATTCAAATGGCAAAACAATGGACTACATTGTTGCCATTAGAAGTACATATGATGCATGCATGTGTTGGGCGTTGCCGAGCGATGGTATTGCATGCTCCTTATACCATGGATTCTCAGAAGCAAAAACAGGAAAAGGGAAAACGTTAGAATTAAGGTTAATTTTACACGAACTGCTACTCTGTACTCAAACACGCTTTAGCATACTTGCGATAGCGCCGTGTGTGCCTCGCCAACGCAAGGCAGAATATAACGCAGAAATCAATATTGCGGCTGAAAAAGCTGCACGGGACAAGCTAGGTAGCCAACAGAACTAGTTCTGCTTTTCTTTCAATAAAACCCCCATTAAGGCGGTCCGCGTGCGTTAGGCATCGCCAGGACTCCTACAGTTGAGCAAAATGTCGCTCTTCAATCATGAGCTGTTGAAGCCGTTGAAGCCATTCCAATATTCCCCTCTCTCTCCGTCAAAGCGAGTATTTCGCCTAGTTCAGCTCCTCCCTCCAAAACCAGCTATTATTCCAGGAACTCAGGGCACCATCCGCATCAGGCTAGTTGAAGCTGATATCGACTCTGGCATCCATTATGATGCCCTTTCTTACGCGTGGAATGTGGCAGCAGGTCAGACAAAGCCAAATCGAAAAATCATTGTCGAAACAAATGAAGAATCTTTTAAACTCTATGTTTTCCCAGCACTGGAAAATGCGCTGATTCATCTCGCCCACCTCAATATTACAGAATACCTCTTTATCGATCAAATCAGCATCAACCAGGAGGATCGCGATGAGAAGAGCCATCAAGTGATGCTTATGCAAGATATATATGCAAAAAGCGCACGCACTCTTGTTTGGCTAGGCCCACCAACTCGAGCATCAGACGAGTACTTTGACCTTGTTCAGGAGATATCTCAAGAAGGAGTATTAAGCGGACTCATGGGGCCACGCCTCGGTCATTTCATGCACGTCTTTGACGCTGTAATGGATCCCACCTTATCGGTTAACGAAGAAGAACGTGAAGATCGAGATGCTGTTTTAGATCTGGTTCATCGATACGGCGACCGTTTCCCATTGGATGGCTTTGCCGATGTACTTGATCGAAGTTGGTTCAATCGTTTGTGGGTTATTCAAGAAGCCTGCCTTGCACCCTCTGTCGTTTTTGTGTGCGGCGATAAATCACTATGCTTTGACTGCTTCAGAGGAGGAGCGCTTTTCTACAACATATACAACACCCATTGGGTAGGGCAAATCACAGGACCTATATCTCAGCGCGTGCTCCGTCAGCGGGATGCTCTTTTTGGCAAAACAATTGGACTGAGACGGATTTTCCAAGAGCGAAAGGCCATCCACGACACGAGAGTGAGACAGGGCCTACACGACCTTGTGCTCAAATACAACGTCAATGACGATTTGAAGAAGATTGGAGCAACGCTGGAACAAGACCGTATTTTCGGCTTACTGGGACTAGCGGCGGACGATGATGATTTAAGAAGCCGAGTTCGGGTGGATTATGAAGCCAAAGTTACGCAAATGTATTCCGAAATTGCGGAGCTACTTCTAAAAGAGAGTATCGATGTTCTCTTATTCAACCAGCAACCAAAGAAAACTCCAGGCTTGCCCTCGTGGGTACCAGATTGGGCTATGAATCTTGCTATCCCGGTAGGATATTTGGCCTTGAAGCAGCCTACCTTTACAGCTGGGGGTGCAAAAGCAGAAGCTCCTGTTCTCGTGAAGAACGAGCATCCGCAGCTTCATCTTCGTGGAATTTTAGTTGACGAAGTTTTGGACGTGGGGACACGACTACACGGCGCACAGTCTGATCCACAGGTGGCAGAGCAGATTGATTACCGCTCAGCAAAATTGTTTTTTGACGAGGTCTCAAAATTTGCCCAAGTAGGCGCTGCTACAGTTCAAGGCAGAGATCCTTCTGTCTCTGGCGCTGAAGTGGAACTTGGTTTACAGCTACGCTTGTGTGACTCGAGCCGATCTTACAGACATTTCACACAGAGTCTCGGCATAGCTCCTGGCATCGAGAGACTTAAAGCTTTGCACAGCAGTATATATTCTCTTGGAGAACGACTTATCAGGTCGGACGAGACGGTTGCGTCCTATCATATTACCCGCATCTATCGAACAATAGGAATTGTCCCTTGGTATTGGGAACCCATGTCTGAGATGGAAAGTCTACGAACCTGTGCATTGAATCCAGCTTTGGCTGGAAAGATTGCATGCCAAGCTATTCGTGATTTCACAATAGACATGGTCGGTCTTGTCGTCGCTTCGTTTAGAGTTTGGTTTGCATCCAAAGTCATCATATATCGTCGTCGTTTTGGCAAAATGAACTTGCGACCTTCCCGTGAGACCGTTGAAAAGGTAGGGCTTGACCCTGATGTTAGCCTTAGCCCGGATATGAACACTTTTACGACCAATATGCTCAAAAATATGCGTCGAAGACTGTATCAGACAACAGCGGGTTATGTAGGTCTGGGACCACCGGATATGAGGGCGGGTGACCGTATAGTTATATTCCATGGCGGAACTACACCACACGTATTAAGGAAATTTGAGGGTGAAACTCAAGGCGACAAATATCAGTATATGGGTGAGGCATATTGCGATGGACTCATGGACGGGGAAATTTTTGAAGACAAGACTAAAAGCGAGCAAGTTTTTGTGCTAGTGTGAGTGAGCAGAGAAACGACTGGGAGTCTTTATCAACGCACAATACATCCATGTATGCTTGCGCATGCTCCTAACTCTGACTTGTGAACTGGAACCAACCATATAAGGCCATGATTTTTTATTATTGAAGATTCGAAAGCTGGAAATACTAGTACTAATGTTGCCTGAGACCGGTCAGATATTCTCATCATCTCCAACTCACAGCATACGCTGGACGGCCACATTTACTACTATACGGAGTACGGAGGCGACCAATTGTTTATGCTCAAGCTTAAGAGTGCACCAAACTCCAGTTTATAGTAGCCACTAGTTAACTAGTTAACAGGTTATTAATGAATATAACGGAAATACTTAGCGCAACATCGCCTTAGCATGATTACACCTAAAGGGCTATGATCAGCAGATCGAGAAAACAATTCCAGCAGTAAATGCGATACGGCCCTGACGTCATGAACTACGTATTACGCATAGTTGCGTCAATGTATATTTCTTTGATCGCAACTGTTTTATCAAAGCCATCTTTTATTCTTTAATCTATTGACTATTGACTAACATTTGTATCACTTCAATTGTCATCTTCAGTTGTCAAAGCCGACAAAATGAGTATTGACGCTGCAAACCTAATTAAAGCTGCTGTTCCAGAAGCGGAAGGGCGAAGCGCACGTATTATTTCACAGAATGTGTCAGATCACAGAGATCCCAACTTCCTTTCCAAGGATTTCCCGCGGCGACCTCCAAAATTGTATTTGACAGCTGAGAGCGATGAATTTGACGCTGTAACCATTGCTGAATGGCAAGCTGAAGGATTCGACGTCGAGTACCTCCCGATGGGCAATGGTGGAGATGAATATTTGCAGAAGCTTCGAGGGTTGCGAGGAAATGAGATGAGCTCATTTGAGATTTTTGGCATTGTTGGTAAGTTGGGAAATGCCATACAAAAGTCAAGCAAAAGAGCTAATGAGTCTCGTGGTAGCATACGGCGATGCTGCCGCCATGTGCCTTGAGCACTATCACATTATGGATAATAACGCTGATTTCAAGCTCAAACTTCTCATTGCTTATTATCCGACCGCAATTCCAGACCCAAAAGGCCAGTTTCCAAACAATATCTCCGCTCTCGTGCACTTAATTGCCGGGGAAGATGTCGGCGTCACAAAGCAGTCGCAAATGATTGGCATCCAAGGTAAACGACGCACAACACATAAAACCATTCAACCAGGAATCGGTACGGGCGGCCTGCTTAGTCTTGCATACCCCAGCTATACTTATCAAGCACAGCCTGGATTTGCAGAACATGATTTGGATGAGTATGATATGATATCGGCAGGCTTGGCGTGGAGTCGAAGTCTGGCTGCGGCAAGGAGAGCGATGGGACAGACGGTGGACTTGGAACCGGTGTGGGAAGAAAACGTCCAAGGTAGGTTCTGAGATGCCTTTTCCATGATGATACTAATAAGGAAACATTGATTTCTATTCTTTTCGCTGCATCCTTGGCTTTAGTTGCTGACACTGTCATCAAGGAAAGTTTTTTACTCGCAATCTCAAGCCGACCATGTCGAGCTACACAACTCATAAGAGCCCGCATGTGACTTACATTCCCACCCTAACGGGAGGTATTGGGGCCAACGAGCTTGAAGAGTTCTACTCTCAATATTTCGGAAACCCAAAGTCGCTCAAGTTGACTTTATTATCTCGAACAATTGGAGCAGACCGCATCGTCGACGAGATTCATGTTCGATTCAAGCACACGCAAGAGATGCCTTGGATTCTGCCAGGCGTTCCAGCCACCCAGAAGCGGGTCCAAATCCTTGTGGTTAGTATTGTCACGATGAGAGGAGGAAAGTTATACCACGAGCACGTCTACTGGGACCAAGCCAGTGTGTTGTACCAGATCGGAGCCTTGGATCCCGATGTGGTACCAGAGGCAGCTCGGAAGTTGGGTATCGAAAAGTTGCCCATTGTTGGGAGCACCGCGGCATCGAGAGTACTGAAAGGCTGGGATCCCGAGGAGGAAGGGGAGGCGGACAATGACTTGATAGCTGGGTGGCACGATGGTGACGATGGTGACGATGGTGTTAATGACCAGCCTCAGAAGAGCGAGGGCAAGGACGACAAAGAAGCCACCGGCGCCGAAAAGCCAGAAGAGAAAGTCGTGAAAAGGCCAGACGACAAGGGCTCCAAAAAGCCAGACGAGAAAGGCAACAAGAGGCCAGAAGACAAAGGCGGCAAAGGCCCAGAAGAGGGCCAAGGCAGTTAAGGCAAACGTCAAACTTATTCATGTTCCCGCGAAGTTTGTGTAATTTAGAATCAAGTTGTCTGGAGATGGCGGTTATATGATTAAGCGCTGGATTGTTAAACCACAAGGACACATGGTCTTCGGGGCCGGCTTGAACGCCTCCTTAGGTAGTATTGCCAGACCCGAATCGCTGTTTAGGGGCCGAGCCGGTCGTTGATGCGACGCTCCAAATCCCGAGTTGAGGACGGAATTGTCGCGCCCCCGGTAGATACAGGTATAGTCATGGGTAATAATTTCACCGATTGGATCTTGTGATCTCGGTAAGTGGCAACGGGAGGAGAGAGATCTGCTTTGTGCAGCCATTGCCAGCCATAGAGAACGGCTTTCGCTGGCCAGGATCGCGGAATGGAGGCGCGTTTTGCTTCCCCACTGGGCCGACACCATCCGTTGGGTCCATAGCTACTCCTTAGGCTGTTACACTATTTGTCCGAAGCCTTGTGGTGCGGGCGGAATCTGGGGTAACTCGGCATTCGGCCATCATTAATGGTCTATGCTGGAGGACAACGAGTAAATATTAAAGGGGGAATAAATGAATATTTATTTGGATGATGCAGTTTTCTTGTTGTTGTTGTTGTTGTTGTTGTTGTTGTTGTATTTTCTCTCTCTCCGGTAGCAACTCAAAGCAATCATGTTGCCTTTGAAGCTTATTGGTTTGGCTGGGGGTGTGGTTGTCTTAGCCCGCCTTCTACTCTTTCTTATCAGAAGCCTCACTTCGCCTACACGCAAAATTCCCGGGCCTTTTTTGGCACGACTCACTCGATTATGGTATTTCAGGCGTGTGGCCCTCGGCGGCTTCGAACAAGAGAATATCCAACTTCATCGAAAATATGGCCCGGTGGTTCGTCTCGCCCCAAACATGTACAGCATCGATATACCAGAAGCAGTAAACACGGTGTATGGCATCGGCTCGAAACTACCAAAATCAGAATGGTATGACGGATGGAAACATCCGAGTCCAGATATGTGGACCATGTTTCCAGATAAAGATATTAAACGGCATGCCCAGACAAGAAGGGTTTTTCAAGGCCTGTACAGCATGTCCAGTCTTGTCAGCTACGAGAAATACGTGGACGAATGTGCAGATGTCCTGGTAAACCGCTTTTCCATATCCTCGAAAAGCCGCGAGCCCATTAACATGGGCCACTGGTTCCAGTGTTACGCATTCGATGTTATTGGGAACATTACATTCTCCAAACCATTTGGCTTTCTCGATCGCGGAGAAGACGTCTCTGGCCTGCTACAGGCTCTGCATAAAGTCATGGCTTACTCTACTCTTATTGGCATTTTCGCATCCCTTCATCCCTATGTATTTGCCGTCACCAATTTCTTCGGCATTGGAGGGGCTGCTGGACGTATGTATCTCGCAGGATATGTAAAAGAGCGAATCCGTCAACGAAAGGCCGAAAAGGAGATGAGCGAAGAAAAGGCAATATCGCATGCGGACGGGTCTCCTGAGGATTTCCTGGAGAAAATCATGATTAAAAATAAAGATGCCCCATCCAAGGTAACCGACTATCATGTTTTTATGATGAGCATGTCCAACATTATTGCCGGCTCCGACACTACTGCCATCAGCCTATCGGCCATTTTGTACTATCTTCTCAAATATCCAGATGTCATGAGGACACTCAGAGAGGAGGTTGACCAATCTACCTCTGCCGGCGACCATTTGAGCTTCAAAGAGAGTCTTGAAATGCCGTATTTCCAGGCAGTCATGAAGGAAGCATTGCGTCTCCATCCCGCCACTGGGCTTCCTCTGTGGAGAACTGTCACTGAGGGTGGACTGGAGCTGAATGGACACTTCTTTCCAGAGGGCACAACTATTGGCTTAAACACATGGACTGCACACTACAACGAAGACGTATTTGGCAGAGATGCTGCAGCATTCCGGCCAGAAAGGTGGCTAGAAGCTGAAAAGGAAGGAGGCGACAGAATAGCACAGATGAATGCGTACTACTTGCCGGTAAGTATCACATAAGTGAATGCGCTGTGTGAGTTTACAAAATCATCAATTACTAATGTGGAAGTAGTTTGGCTTGGGATCTCGGACTTGCATCGGTCGACACATTTCCTATCTAGAAATGTCAAAGCTCATCCCACTACTCATCAAAAACTTTGACTTTGAGCTACAAGATAAGCAGAGGGATTGGAAAACAACAAACTACTGGTTTGTCAAGCCGAATAACTTTGATGTAACCGTCAGGGCAAGGACGGTTGTATGAGAGTAGCTGGACGGGGAGACGATCGTGTTATTTCTGATATCAAATGATAGTATTTGTGCCTTCTCCACCAAGATAGGTAGAGCCGAAGCCTTATACAGTTCGCAGAACATTTCTGTTTGTTCGAATATCTAATGGCAAAGAGCCCACCTTTGGACTAATGCCGTAGGGGAGCACCTTCATGTAGTCTAGAAAACATACTCTACCTGTTCAAGCCTAGATCACTAAATATGACAGACGCTACCTATGCTTGGCACTTCGTATGGGTACAGGCTGCTTCAGCTACACACACACACACACACACACTTATCATTCATCCGGCGGGGAAGCTCACCGGTTGAATAGCCCAGACCAGTCATATTGCCATGTCAACTAGCCTTTGGAACACAAAATACGCCGCCCCAGCTTTATACGAGGACAGAGAAATCCCCGAGGCATCAACCGAGGCATACTGTGGACAAACAACTTGAAATCAGTAAAGGGGGAACAAAAGCTGGGCCTCTAGCGGGCACGGCGTCTCCAGCCATCGGTCCTTTTCGACAGAATCGACGAGTGTCAAATTACATGTACTCATAAGAACCAGCCGGCAAGGGGATGTGGGGTTACAGCTAGGCATTTTTAGGAGCTGACCATCGATCCAGCAGCGTAGAATCCGATCGAGAATGCAGAAAGAGAGACTGCATGAGTCTAATATGGAGTACAAGTAATGCTGCCAACAGCTTCCTTCTATGTACAATGTGTATCGTAGCCTGAGTTTTATCAGGCAAAAGTCGACGACGCAACAAACCGCCCCAGCCACCAATAACAGACCGACCCAAAAATCATCACCAGATGTGAAACTCCTTCGTAAACCAAGAAACCAAAAAAAAAAAAAAAAAAAAAAAAAAAAAGACAGAAAAAAAAAGAAGAAGAAGAAGAAGAAGATATTATTATTCTATTCGCTTATTCCCTTATTTTCCCATTTATCCCGTTCGTTGTTCCGTTTGTCCCATTCATCGTATACGTGTGGGTGTTGGATCCCTTTTCTTTCATCGAGCCAGTTGTCTCGGGTTCTTCTGGAATCGTGACGAACTTCTTGAGCACCTTCTTCAGGGCTGGCCGCCTGATGGGTTTGCTCAAGAACTCATCCATGCCTGATTCTATACACTCTTTTACATTGCTCTCTTCGGAGAAAGCGGTAAGCGCAACGATGGGGGCCACGTAGCCCATCTTGCGAATAAGTCGAGTCGATTGTAAGCCGTCGACGTTTGGCATCTGAATGTCCATAAATATTACATCAAAGCGCTGGTTCTTCTCCATGCTTGCTTTGACCAGCTCGTAAGCCTCCTGGCCATCCTTGGCAATGGCAACGTCGTAAACTTCTTCGAGCTTGAGCATCCTACTCACCACCTCGACGTTGGTTGCATTATCATCGGCAACCAACACGCGAAGTTTACCCTTGCCCGTCTTGTTCGCCATTGCCTTGTCAATGGCCGCGGTCTGATCCTCTTTGCTTGGAGGGGATGTAGACTTTGCAAAAAACGGCGCGCTGAGGCCAACGAGACGGGGCAGTTTGTTGTCTAACAGAGCCGAGGTGCTCTTAGATTTGGCATCTTGCAGAGGCGATGCCGATCCATTCATAGACTTTATGGAATTCAGGGGATTTCGAGCATGGTCCCCAGCTATAGATCTAACGCTGGTTGGTCTTGAATTCGTGCTGCTGGAAGCGGTACTCGGCGGGCGGTCCTTGACAAACTTGAGGGGAATGTGCATCGTAAACGTTGATCCGACACCCACAGTGCTCTTAAGACTAACTGATCCGCCCATCAGCTTGGCCAATTGTGAGCAGATGCTCAGTCCCAGGCCTGTTCCGCCAAACTTCCTGTTCAAGCCCAGATCACCTTGAACAAACGGTTCAAAAATCTTGTCCTGCATATGCTCAGGGATACCAGGGCCTGTATCTTCCACCTCAAACTCAAATATGTAGGGCTTCGCGTTTAGCGGCGGCGGTGTCGGTGACCTCTCTCGGACGCGAACATGGGGAGTGGCCTTGGGGTCCATGGGATTGATTGAGAGAGCAGTGCCATTCCTGAGCGTTGCAGAAGCATTCGTTGTTCTAGAATTGGTAGATCGGCTAGATCCCGTACTGCCTCTATGCCGGCTTCGCCCAACTCTTGTTGAACCACTTTTAGACAAAGAGGAGGTCCGGCTATTGTCATTATTCGGCTGCTCAACCTCGGAAATGCACCGGATTCGCAAATCTACTTTGCCGCCGGCGGGAGTGAACTTTAGACTGTTGTTGACGAGATTAATCATGACCTGCAGAATTCTATGCTGGTCACCCCACACATAGACATCTTTCAGTCGACCCATGCCGTCGGGGCCAAGGGCGGGCAGTCTCTTTTCTGAGTCGAAAATCTCATCTAGCTCTGTGCTTTCGGTGCTGAGAAGGCTCACGGTGAATGTGATGTCGCTCTCGCGCACCTGCTTGTCGAAGATGGACAACATCTGTGACTTGATGTCGCCCAAACGAAACTCTCTCTCTTCGAGGCTGATGTGCTGGCCAATTTGATTTTTGGAGAAGCTAAGAAGATCTTCTAAAAGATGTAGCAGGAGGTCACCTAGTGAATGTGGTAAGTAAGATATCAAGCCAGCAGATATATACCTAGCTCTTCAACAAGCAGGGGGGGTGTTACGTACCTGATCTATAGAGTGTTTTGAGGGACTGCTTTATTCGTACAATGTCGTCTTCCTCCATGCAAACAGCGCACATGCCCATGATGCCATTCAGAGGTGTTTTCAACTCGTGAGAGATATTGGCAATGAAGAGCGTCTTGCTCTGGTTGGCAGCCTCGGCCGCTCTCTTACTAACCTCCAACTCCCTCGTTCTCTCTTGAACCTTTTCTTCTAAAGATGTGTATTGTTTCAACAGCTCGTCTGTCATGCTGTTGAATGTATCGGTAAGCTCCGTCAACTCGTCGGTAATATAGTGTTTTCCGACCTCGACTCTCCCGGGAATCTTGAAGACGTGTCGGTGAGCATCGGCTTCGGAAATGGGGATGACCTTTTTCTCCCTGAATATCCTCCGCCAGATGGTAGCAAAGAATCCTCGATCGGATCGCTTGGAGCTGGTAGCTCCCGAGCTTGGGTTCTCCTCGTCAAATGCATCATCAAATTCGTCATCGTATCCAGGAGGGTTGATGGATTTCTCCGTGGCAGACTTGAGCCGGCGGATGGACATGACACTGAGGTGTGCGCAAGGAAAGATGAGAATTGCGACAAGACCAGCTGTCCCAAAGACACACCCCAGGAGGATATCTCTCAGCTTGTCGATAGGCTCATAGGCCTCGCTCTTGGCCTTTTCCACCACAACGGCCCAATTGACGAGGGTTGTGGCCGGACGGGCGACACCCACGGCCACGGGGACGCCCTGCTCATTGGTGGTTGATAGGTCGACAGTGGAGTTGTCCAACGGTGACAGTTTGCGGGTGTATACCTTTGCCAAGCTCGGGAACTGATTTAATGAGAACGGACGTGCATACCAGCTGCCGTCCATATAATTCCTGCTAGAATGCCGGTCGGGCTGCCCATCCTTGGGTATGGGGGGGATGACGAAACGAACAGGGGTGTTTTTGAAGCTGGCCTGCGTAGGCGAATACGTATCGTTGCTGGCCGGCTGAGACACGTTGAAGCGATTGGAAGGGTTGGCTGGCCCAACAAGGAGGACGATGCCGGTTGAGCCCAAGCCGTCTGGCGACGATTGAATGTCAGACAGCGAGCCGGCGGCGAGAACCAACGTCATGTATCCAAGGATGAAGCCCGAGATGGCGTAGGACCTGATGGGGATGGTGAGGGAGATGAGGGCAAAGGTCTCGTTGATGACGAGGGGGCCCAGCACAAGGCCGCCGCCGGTGCTGAGGTTGACATTGGGGAAGGCATAGGCACCAAACGCCGGCGTTGACGGGACATATGGGTTTGGGTATCCGAGATTTGTGTATGTGATGTTGGGGTAGAGCGACAGGGGGTAGCCGTACTGGGTGTCGCTGAGGTTGACCCGGGAGCCGTCGGGCGTCAGGTAAGGGAGCACAATGTTATCTGTCGCATTGCCCACGCCGGCACCAGTGACGCTCAGAAGGCCGCCGTGATCGCCGCCGGTGGTGTTTCGGGAGTAGAGCCGGGCCTGCAGCACGCTGTTGATGCCGCCCTTGACGCCCATTGCGGTCTGCAGATCGGCACGGGCTTTTGCAAAGGGACTGGACGAGTTTTGGTTGTAGAAGTCGGCGAAGGCCTGCTGCAGCATGATGCGGCTGGCGATGGTCGAGCAGATGGTCTGGCCCAGCTCCAGCTGGGAGGTAATCTCAGAGGCCTTGAGCGTTGCCGTCAATGCCAGGCCGTCGGACTCGACGCCGACGACAAAGTTGTGGACAAAGATCCATGTCGGGATGGAGATGATGGCGAGGGAAAGCAGGACGGCAAACAGGACAAGCGCGGCGAGCTGCTCCCGGATGGCGACTCTCATTTTCGGCGGGCGATGGTGATGGAGAATGGCGATGCTGCAGCGGGCTGGCAGTCCAGGCAGGACATTCTCCGTGGGAATGGCTGCTGTTATGGATTCTTACCACGCAACATGCTGCTCAAGTGGTCTGTCCAAGAGATGATGGATTGAGGATTACGGGTGAGTGTCGATGGCGAGATGCAGCATCAAGGATGTTGTCTCCAATCCTGGCTCTTTTCTTTTCTTGTCTGCCCTGTTCGCTTTTCGCTTTTTCTGATCGAGTCGCTTGCCGCTGTCGGGGAATCCGGATCGAGTCCGTCTATCGAATGAATGAATCACTGTCTAGAAGCCTCTTTTGCAAAACACAGAATATGCGTGCGTCTATCGCAAGTTGTAATCCAGCAAATGTGTGGATATTGAAATGGAACGAAAAAGAAACCTACAGCACGCTGGATGGCCGGCCCAGCGCAATGATCAGCGCTTGTTGGTGCTGTGCTTACTTTAGTGTAGGCTTCAATGTTGTGCTGCTGCTGCTGCTGCTGCTGCACGACAGTGGACGCGACCGAGAGACCAGAGAACCTTGGAAACCGGGCCAGGTGGGATTAGGTAAGCCTCAGTCCGCTTCGCCGGTTCGCCGGAGATTGGTCGGGTGCCCAGACAGCCAATCAGAAGACTACAAACCGGAGAATGCCGGCCAAAAGGTGGGGTGTTGCGGAGCAAATAGTCCTAAACATTTACTACCTAGGCCATCAGGTTTTGGGGTATTTTCACAGCCCGGATAGGCTTAGCGCGCCCCGGCCTCGCGCCCTTCTTCCTTGGAAATCTCGGGGCCAAATGTACGTAGGTACTAAGGTAGTAGGTAGTGGGTACAAAGTACCTAATCGAGACTTGCGCCGATGCCGATGAGTTTGTACTTGTACTAGTACTAGGCGAAATAGGGCCATTTGTACTTGTCGGCCAGCGCATCCAAGCTCCGGAATACTGACCCAAAATGGGGAATCTTCAAGGTTAAAATCAAGAATTCTGGTAGGATGTGGGAAATAGGGGAATGGGGGGCTCAAATTCTCAAACTACCAGGCAATACGGAATACTGATCGTTATTACTACTAG
Source organism: Trichoderma afroharzianum (assembly GCA_037893235.1). NCBI lineage: Eukaryota > Fungi > Ascomycota > Sordariomycetes > Hypocreales > Hypocreaceae > Trichoderma > Trichoderma afroharzianum. The sequence continues at coordinate 460,141 of JBBLXW010000028.1, read as the reverse complement.
GTACTAGGTACTAACCAATGGTACGAGTACTGCTACTGCTACTGCTACCATAAGTACGAGTATGTATTTAAAGTCTGTGCCTCCTATTACTGTAATACCAGGCAGTAGATGCGCAAATCTCAACCTTAAATCCCATTTTCATAGAACAGCCCTGCAGAGCCTACTCGTTCTAGTACTAGTAAGCACCTAATATGCATGTGTTCAGCCTTATCCCTGTCTCTTGTCTCCTTGACTCGCGCTCCATTTAGACTACGAGGAGGACAGAATAAAGCAGGTCTATAAAAGTTTTCAATATGCGCGGATTTCTCCTGTTGCCGCTGGTGTTCATAAGGTACCTATGCTTACACCATAAGGTACATGTTTCTGTAGATGATGAATCTACTGGGGAAAAATTGAAACTGCCGTGAGATTGTGTGCACGCCCAACGTACTACTAAGGTACCTACTAGGTACTGTACCACCTCGCAGAGTCGGAGTTAGAGCCAGAGTCAAAGCCAAAATGCAACACTGCATCACAAGAGCTTTCTTCTTTCTTGTACATGTAAAACTCTAAAACAATCTGGGGTCGCCCATCTGCAACCTTTCACGCACGTGGATCAGCCTTGGCAGATTCAGTTTCCCCGGATCGACACTCACTCACACATCTCTCATCGGCCCCATTCTTTACAAAGGATGCCAGTTTTGACATCTACAAGGCGCAATTCTATAACATGCAATTCATCTTTGATAACCTGGACACTCGTGTACTCTTCATATCTACCTACCTACTTTATGCGGTCTTCAATTAGCGCCTCTTCGGGGAATCTTGATGTGGAGCTTGTCTGGATAAACCTTATGTCTAGCATTCGCCAACGCCAGGCTTCTAGTCAATCAATGTCACACACGCAACTCAACAAGCCTCTTTGCAATTATACAATACATGATGGGCTTCATCTAGCTAAACATCCCCAAGGTATCACTTCCAACTCCCATGTAACCTCTTTCCTCTTTCTTCATTCAAGAACCTCAATCGCATCTCAACATCTCAATGTAGGGTAAGGGGACTTTTCGGGCAGACTTGAAAAATTATTTCTGCCTCTCCACCAATTGTCAAACTCAATCCACCTGTACCGAGAGCCTAATTAGATCTAGTAACGCGCCAAGTTCGGCCCTTCAGGAACATCTCACATCTTCTAAACCCCCGATCAGCACCGAGTTTTTGATCCGCGCTAAATATGTCTTACAATATGGATTCTCATGTCTGTCAACTGGGCCAATCCCCTTGGACAAATTGACTCCTCCTCTGTACCACTCTAATTTTGTGATCCCAACCCCGTATTACTACTGCATTACTGCATCATAATATGGTTTATTCATGCATGTGACTCGGCTACTGCAACCTTACTCTTCATGGACGCGAGCATGATGCACCATCGTCGAATACGTGGCTCTTAGAAGCAAAGTATAATAGACACAGTCATCAAGTAGTCGACACGACGTCATTCCGTCTTGTGAATAAAAGCTACATGTACTTTGCCATGTTAATTCCACTGTCTCATCACGTCGTCAACCTCTTGCAGAAGCTGCTCTTTTCTTATTGGGGAGCACCAGCTTCCCGCGATTGCTCCTCGAGCAATCTTTCCCCAGTCATCCACAGCCAATCCGAAGGCTTCCTGAACAGCACAGTAATTCTCTAGTATGTAGCCTCCAAAGTAGGCAGGATCATCGCTGTTGATGCTGAATCTGACATTGGCGTCTAGAAATTCTCGGATAGGAAGATCATGCATCCTATCTACTCCTTTCAACACCACGTTGGAGATTGGGCAGAGAGTCAGCATTGTATTTGACTCTGCCAGCTGCGCAATGAGCTCTGCATCTTCTATGGACCGGCGTCCATGGTCAATGCGTCCCACACCGAGAATTGACAGCGCGTCCTTGACATAGTCCGCAGGACCTTCTTCGCCATAATGAGCCGTGAGATTCACAATCCCCGCAGACTGCGCTGCCTCGTAGACGTCTTTGTACAGCGAAGGATGCATCCCCAACTCAGTGCTGGACATTCCAAATCCGACCAGTGTTCCATCGAAAAAGTGCCCAGATGCAACAAGTTCGGCGAGCAATCCATGTCCGGATGGCACTGGCAAATGACGCAGCAAGCAGGGAATGAATTCAACACTGAGCTTGGGGAAATCCACGGCGGCCCTCTTCTTTGCGGCATTCAGACCAGCAATGACGGTCTGATATGGGACTCCCCGTGAAATATGGGCTTGCGGGTCGAAGAATATCTCTGCATGATAGACCTTTTGTGAATATGCAAGAGAGAGATAGTCATAGGTCAGTGCTTCAAAGTCCGAGACACCCAGAAGGACGGAGAAGCCGATGAAGTAGTAATGCAAGAAATCGTCGAGAGATGTGAAGTTTTGGTAGCGAGCTAGAAGTGTTGCAGGACTCTCGAAGGCTGGGTCATCTGATGGAAGAGATATCTCGTTTTTGGAAGCAAGGCTGAACAGCAGTTCTGGAGAGACGGTACCCTCTATGTGAACATGATGCTCACATTTCGGAAGAGCATGAAGAAATCCGTGTAGTTTATCGTTGCACATTTTGGGCGCAGTTGTTCTCAAAACTCAATTGTTCAGCGTTTTGCAAGACGTTTTCTTCTCCTTTTTTTTTCGACCTGTGATTTAAATACCGTGAAATGGGATGAAGAACGAGTGGGGATTCACGGTTGGCGTGACGCCTGGCTCGCCTGCTATTCGACCAAATTCTCATTTTGGTCCAAAGTTTTCGAAGCGACCATCGGAGACCTCCGAGCGCCGAGCGCCGGTGCTCCGGCATCTGCTCCTCTTCCATCTCATTATCAACAGCGATCAACACGTTGGCATTGGCAATGCGCTAAATGCAGAAATGCGTGCTATAGGATATCGGCGAATGTCGATTGCATGGGCGCTGGTGCAGTTGACCCTGAATTGGTGATAATAATTCTACTGAGAAGACAGCAGAACGGCGGCTTGTTTCATTCTGCTACTTATGTCAACAGTTGACATCCGAGGCGCGATTGCTTGGCAGTCTTCAATGTTGATAAGTGCATCTGTTGAGGAAATATGTATCTCAGACTTTATCTCACTCCAAATTGACTCAATTGAGTTAATAGTGGAACAAAGTTACTCTCACTCTATGGCGGCGGAGTTATAAGCAAGAAGGTTTGTGATTTTACCATCATGGAGTCGACATCTAGATATCGCGCACGCGGGAATGTCAATTAGCGCTCTGGATATCGCTCACTTCACGAAAGAATGGTTAAGTTGCTAATCAACTCATCAGTCAAATGTCGAAGACGAACCAGCGGACGCGATGTCAAACCCTACTTTCCAAGGTTGAGAGCCTATGCTGTGTAACAACAGTTGCACCCGCATGTTTCTTGATCTCGTCAAAACTTATGCCACACCTTACTTCAAAGGTACTCGTATACCGCTAGGACGTTGAGCGCCAAAGCAATCCGACCGTGGGTGATTAAGGAAATACCGCATGCGATATCTCTGACAGCCTGGCGGCAGCGAGCGCGGGCCGGTGGCGATGGCCTCAAGTAGGCCCTTCTGGTGATATAAGAGAGATTTCACGAAACGAAAATGTTAAATACTTCTGTCAGCAGGTTTTGGACATGTTGATATAGCCTAGAATTTCTCAGCTGTATAAGAGGATGACAATTCATCAAAAGTAGTAAAGGCTATCAACATCCATATTGGTGGCTTCGTCCTCATACTGAACTTGGTGCGCGATTAATTCATCCTCAGTGGTTTCTCCCATGATATCTGTCCATCATTCATGTCCGTCAACTTTATTAACAGTCGGGTACTACCTTGCAGTCTACAACAGCCGTCTTTCCAGCCTTGACTTTGGCTACTGCATCCTTAAGAATGCCTTCGAGTTCACCAGTTTTTGTCACCCTGAGCGCATGAATATCACCTGCCCCAGCTGCCGCTGCTATGCCAGCATAATCCGGCGATGGACTGAATGAAATGTTCATTTCCTCGTTAGTTGCCTGAGCAGCTACACCGTCAGGATGAATCAGCATGTAGGATTTTCTCGGCGCGTTCCATCCTGTATGAACCTGTCAGCATGCTTCAAGGCCTTTTCGGGTTTCTGACATGCAACTCACCATTATTGTTCAATACAATGGTTAATATGGGGATATTGTATCGTTTTGAGATCCAATAGACGCTTCCAGGTATAGAAAAGAGATATGTTCCATCACCCACGACCTGGCACACGAACTTGCCTTTACCTTCGGCATCAGTAGCCAGCTTGATACCCAGAGCGCCACCACCAGACCAACCAAGGCCACCTCCTCCACAATTGATCCAGGAGCCGGGTTGTGTTGGTCTGACGTTATCATGAATAAAGCCTGTATTTGTCACTGCCTCGACAACCCATATGGTATCCTCGGGACAGACGGTACGCAGCACTTTACTCAGATAGGCTGTTCCAAAGCTGCCATTAGCAAACGGCTGGGCCGCGTCCTCGATACGTTGAATCTTGGAAGAGTAAGATTGATGACGGGTCTCTTCGGCTACACTTTGGTCTTTCGCTGCTAATATCTTGGCTGATTCGCCCGTCTTGAGATTGTCAAGGATTTGTCTGACAGATGTCAGACTATCAGCTAAATATCGAGCTCCAGATTCGATATAGAATAAAGGCATCCGCTGCTTCAGGGGGTCGGCATCTATGTGAAAAATTCTGGCATCTGGGTTCGGCTTGCAGCGTGTTTGGATCCACGGAACATCGCAATCCAAAACTAGGATAACGTCGGCTTCCGGAATGGATTCATCGGCGCCTTGTCTAACTCCAAGCCACGCCGGATGGTTGCCAGGGAAGCACATGTCACTACCCGCTGTGTCAAGCACACGTAACGCCTTGACAGTATCAGCTAACTCAACTAGTGAGTCAGGCATGCTGTGATTGCGACCAGAGTAACCAGTCACTATCAATGGCTTCTCAGCACTGGCTAGCGACTCAGCAATATTACTTGCGGCCCTTGAGGAAAGCCCGCCTAGCTCGACCGGATCCCAGTGTTTCTGGTTAATGGAGTATGGCTTGATCTCTGCTTCCATGACTTCTCTCGCAGCACAGAGATACACTGGGCCCTGTGGAGCGGTTCTGGAAAATTGCAAGGCTCGATTAACCATCTGCTTGACGTTGACACCAGTTTTAATCTCAGCTGTATATCGGCAGTATTGCCCAAGGATAGCCTTCTGGTCAGGTACATCTTGCAACCAGTGAATGAACTCAGTACGCGAGCCACGCAGCTCACCCTCCTGAGTGAAAGGGGACATGCCCGCAAAAATGAGGACGGGGGCATGACCACTTGAGGCGTTGTGAACAGCAACACCCAGAGCCTGCGTTCCGACGTCGACGTGGACAATAACACATTGTGGCTTGCCAGTAAAGCGAGCGTAGCCATCTGCCACGGACATCGCCACCATCTACTCATGCTCGCAGCTATTAGCAGCCACCCTTACAAAGAACTAGGCTCTATAGAAGAAGGATGATACCTCACTAGGGCAGGTAATGATACGCGGAAACTTTCCCTTGGCTTCTCGCTGGCCCTGGACCATGGCCTCAATCATGCCTGGATGATCTGATCCTAGATTGACGAAACAATGTGTGACCCCTGCATCCCATATTGCCTCAAAGAAAGCAAAGGAAGTCGAATACATGGTAAGTTGACTTTACACGTAGGCACACCTAAGGGTATGTCCTTTCTGAAACGCTGGACGGCAAGTAGCACAGCGAGACTGTCATGGCTCCTTAGGAAGTTGGCCGTTCGCCCTTGTTAAAGGGTTTGAATATGGATGCCGTTCCTGCTGCCGAGCTGCATGAAATCATTCCAGTCCCCCGATCCAGGGCCGATCATTAGCGAGCCTCCACGCAGGCCCTAGTCTTTTTGAACTTCCCGCAGTAGCTCAAGTTGGCAGTCTGGACCCCAACCTGTACTCGTACAGTACTGAAGGAGGTGAACATGACCTCCCGGTCCGTCCCGACGGGGAACAGACCCCAGTGAGTTAGTGCTAGGTCTGCCGCGGGACTCTATCCTTGTCTGCCTGTGCGAACTACGGGTCCATGGGTCCTCGAATGCATGCTCCAGCAGGGTAGTATCATCACCTTGTTCAAGGTTAGCTCTCATGTTCTGCTCTCGCTAAGCTAACAATGTTCTAAATAATACAGCGAGCTGCCTAAATCCCTTCGGATAGACTCGAGGATAATTGAAGTTTTCCTTAGTATCTACCTAGTGATACTCGTACCTAGTATAAATGGAGACAAGTTACTCCCTTGCATCCAGCACTGCAGCGGAGATCCATTGAAGTACTAGTACTAGCACTGCAGGAAACATGGCGATCTTGCGCTCAACAAGCAATACCACTCTGTACAGCATACCTAGTACATCCTGTATAGACAGACTTTGCACTTTGCATACATTTGATGCACCTAGCAGTAGCTACATACATACACCATCCAACACAACCGGCCCGAACAAATATGGAAGGTGGTCCGCATGAAGCCTCTCGCCAGCAATACAACGTGCATAGGAACGAGCATGTACATGGATGTATTTGCTATTGCGCGTCGGTTATTGAGGCATCACAAATGTTTCCACTCTACTTGAAGAAAACTGAACCACTCAGACATGCAGGAAGACATTCAGGCTTTTCCACGATCCGAGGATGGGACTGATGTTATAAGGGCTGCCTGGAGAGCTTTGAGAGTGAAACTAGTATTATGGAACGTATATCGCTTCTATTGTTATAGTTAAGTTAACGCAGGGTATCCAAGACCAGAAAGAGAGCTCTTTGTAAAGGAGATAATCCACCCAAGAGAGTAACTTCTTAGAGAGTAAATCGAAAGGTGGGATACGCATCGCCCAGATTGTTCTTCACATCCTCTGGAAGACTCAGCCTGCCATCCCGCTCACCTGCATCGCGCTTCTTATTTTCTCTCCACATGAGCACAGCCAGGATCGTGGCACAGATCATTCCCAGCCACATCATGGCAAGCGAAACACTGTAACCAGTGACATAGGTGGGAGCTTCGTTGACAAGGTAAATGTTGCTTCCAATGATGCCAGCAATATTGCCTATTGTGACTTGGATTGAAGATCCGAATGCGCGCTTCCAGTGACCTGAGAGATTATTCTGCAGCCATGCAAGCGCCATGGGCGTGACCATGTAGGCACCGCCAAACACCAAGAAGACCGCGCCGAACTTGTAGTCTCGAGACTTTCCTTCTTGAGCAAGAAGCATTCCGTAGCCAATGGTCACCAAGCTGGTTCCGGCAACGAAGAAGCTAAAACGGTGTCTGAGCTTGTCAGAAGCCCAGGCACCGATGAGCATCGTACCACCTGCAACCACATAAACCGGGATGGTGCGGACTTGCGCCTCCTGAGCTTTCCAGTTGAACTCTAGGAGGATAGTTGGAAGGAAGAATGTTCCAGACAGGCCAGGAACGCCGACACCCATGTATACCAGGGCCCCGAGCCAGATCTTGTAGTCCGACATAATCATCTTGAACGAAGTCTTGTTAAGGACATCCATTCGGCACGAGTCGTCGACATCAGCGGCAAGGCGGCGACGGAGCAGTTCTTTCTCTTCAGCGTTGAGATATTTGGTCTGCTCTGGCCAGTCAATGATAAGAAACACGGCGATGATGGCGAGCGTAGAAGTTATGGCGCCCTCGATGATGAAGATCCAGCGCCAAGCAGCAAAACCGTGATGACCGCCAAGCTTGGCGATGGCGTAGGCCAAAAGCCCTCCAAATGCGCCGGCGACAACAGTACTGCAGAAGAAGAAGGACATGCGCTTTTGATACTCGTGTCGCTTATAATACATCGATGTGACGTAGATGATGCCGGGCAGGACGCCGGCCTCGAAGATACCAAGGAGGAATCGGAGACCAATGAGCGCACTATACGAGTGAACAAACCCCATACACATGTTGATGATGCCCCAGCAAAACATCAAGGTAGAAAGGTACAATGAAGGGCGGAACCTCTTGATGACCATGTTGGAGGGGACCTCTAATAGGATGTAGGAGATGTAATAAGTCTGTGCAACGTCAATTATGTATGACGATGGCATGGATTTATTCGCTGAAAACTTACAAAAAGCGCGACATTGAACCGATTTCCCGTAAGATCGAGGTCTGCAACCATTCCTTGAATACGCGCATTGCTAATATTGATGCGATCCAAAAACGACATCATGTAAATCACAAAGAAAGTAGGGAATATGATGAAGTCAAGCTTTGTAACTAGCCTGCTCTCGGCCTTGGGATCGACTGGGCCGTCTGAGAAGTCTGAGCTGCTCTCCTGGTGCGACTTTGGAGCCACTTGCTCGCCCGTCTCGACGGGTTGCTTTTCCTCGACCGCCGACATGATGAGGCCGTTCCGATATCCCGATGATTGATGGAAATGACAAGCCACGCAAAGGGAAAGAGGCTTTTCACAGGATCAAGGACAAAAAGGAAGAGGATATTCGGTAGAAAGGCAGAGCGAAGACCTATCAAGGTCCCCGGATGGTGTCGCTGTGTGACGTTCAATGTGGCGAGAATAGCAACAATGTGGCTGCCACGAGGGATGGACGTATAAAAGAGGGTGACAGAGAATAGCTATGAGCTAGATGGCCCAGACAGAGCTCCGTCAAGCTGCATATTCAGTCGGTTAGTGAAAGATGAACCCTCGTTAAGCAATGCAACGAGAATTTAATTGTAGCAATGCCGCCCTGTTACATACGAGTCTTCTATATCGAGTATACCCATTAGGTCAGCCGCAGGTAGGACAGGACAGGAGTCTCGGCCTTGATGCCACATGCTGTGCGGTTTAGCCTCTCCGTCCCCTGTATGCCATTTGAGCCAATCGCTATATGAGGTTATTGGGGGATAAAAAGAGAGAGATGGGATAGTGACAGCATTCTCAACGGGAGGGAAGCCCTGGCCAAGGGTCGGTCGGGCCCTTAACGGGAACGGGGGGGGGGATCGCGGCGATGGAGGTCACCCTGCAGCTAAAAGCATATGGGTTTAGGCGGAATGCAATCCACCTTTACAGGAAAGGAATTATACCAAGAAGTCAAAGTAGGCCAGTGATGTAACAGCCTATGTAACGTGGCCATTTAAAGAAGGGGTTATGGCATGATTTGCTCTGCCCAGCCGGACGAGGTACTCGACTGAGCATGTGGAAGTAGTCGTGTAGATGATGAACACTACTGCGGTTGTATGGCATATCAAGATGCAGCTAGAAATTACTAGCCCTAGTTTGTATTATGCCGGTCCTAGTCCCACAGCTGATTCGATGGCCCTTCGACTTGGTTCGCCCTCGTTGCCATAATCTTCACGCGTATGCGACTTGTCAAATAGCCACTTGCTGATCGCCAACTACAGTAGACTGGTGGATCGCCGCGGGAAAATACTAGTAAAAGCAACTGATCAAGCCACAATATTCCTACAAGCCGTGAGCTTCAAGTGCCGAACGGCTGGTTGGTCTGGCTATCTCGCTCTCGGTCTGAAGGATCAACGGTTTCTGTAGGAGGTAGCATTAGGTCTCTCGATCGACAGATACAAGAATTTCTCCCTGCAATTCATTTTGGAACCAAAAAGCTTGCGACCAATGGCACTCATGACCTGGCGATGCGAGCTTTTTCTTTGCAGTACTTTTGCTTGAAAAGCCTTACGACCAACACAAGACATGCACCAGGGTGGATGCGACAGGGGACCTGGTTGGAGGGCGGAGATGATTGTCTTGGACAAAGTCGTGGATGTCTAGAATTTCCATCTCCCTCCCTTTGTACATACATGTACTCCATTCATCCAGAAACATTTGCTACTACCTAGCAAGTCGATGGGAATCTGATTAATTCTTCAGCCAACTGGCTTCTAAACATCTACGTATACGTAGGTAAGCGCCAAAGACTCACACAATATCCAGCGGGATGGCATGGCAAATCTGCTTCAACAGAAAGAAAGAGTAAAATCACAAGAAGTGTCCGCTACATGGAATCAAGACCTTCATTCTGTAAAAGATGAACACAGAAGCCAATTTGTGACGAGAAGATTTGGTACTTATCCTAAACCTGCACTCTCACATGAATGCAGGGTACCAGCGGCCAACAGATCGCAGCACATGTGGCGATGTGCACTCAAATACGATTCCAATGCTCATGAGATGTGTACATATCCGGAAGTGCAATTACGATGAAACAAGTAAAAGTTTTATTCAAGCTAAACAGGGACTGTAACAAATGCTACTATCCAAAATGTCTGCCGTAGATGCCAAGCTTTTCTTGCAACTCTTCGGCTGTCGTCGCTTGAATGAAGATGGGGGCCGATGAAAATAGTAGTATTCGGAATATGCGCAGGGTCACCCTTGTTGCAAATCGTGCGAATCTGATGATCCTTTGGCTCGGCACTCGTGCTCAGAGCTGTCTACTAGTCTGTTGTCTGAGAGATGGCTACGAGGTCCTCAGCTACGAGTGGATAGAGCGGGATAATCCGTGACTGCGTTACACCTCATTTCAAGCCGGTAGATACAACGTACAGGAAAGCCACGGTGGAAATGAGTCGGCGGCTGACTTGTTTCTTGTTCATTACACCACTTCTCTGCGTACGGGTACGACACCAATCACCTGCTTTCCACTGTTTGTGACCTAATCAAGACGTAGTGACATTGATAATGTAGCATTGGATCCTCTCAGCTTGATCGGAAGAAGTTTGACGGACCCAGTGCCGTGCCCTTGCATCATGTGTTGACGCTCCCTTGCTGGATGGCCATTCGGAAGCTTTTTTAGCTGAGTACAGGTCTCGTACAATTGCAGCCCAAAATTAAATAGCCATCATTATAATGGCGTGAGGGTAGCCGCCCTCTGTGAGCTTCCGAGTTTGGTTGTGGTGTTTTTGGCGATATCACATCATTCACTGCACATTGAAGTCGAAGTAGGACGTCCCAAATCCGACATGGCCGTCACAGATGCACCGGCTCCCAATCCAAATGACAATGTGTCGCGTTTGGTATACATACCGTCGGCCATATTCATGGTAATATGTCCTCTCGTCGTTGCGTTGCGCGTCTGGGCCCGACTGAGGAGTGGCAAGATGGGCCCTGACGATTGGACTGCCATTGCAGCCTTGGTAAATATCTCTGGACCAGATTAGGCACATATGATCCTAACAATTGAACATCACTTAGATATTTGCACTTCTGACTAGCGGATTTCTGGTCGCCTGTAAGTGAACAATGGCGCGATCTCCACCACATCATGAAGCTGATGGATTTTGCAGCTTGCCATTATGGAATGGGCCGCCATTTCGTATACATAGAAGCACACAATAGATATGAAACTCTCAAAGTACGTTATGATGTGTGCTATTCGTTGTTTTCTCAACATCTGTCTAACGCAAGGAGGGCGATTAGTACCTGTACATGTCCCAAGTCACCTACAAGGCAGCCATTAATCTCAGCAAATGCTCCATTCTGCTGCTTTATCTGCGTCTATTCAAGATTGTTGGCTGGATCAGGTGGGCTTGCTGGGGTGTACTTACCTGTGTTGTCATCTATTGCGTCTCGTCGATGATCGCGACCATTTTCCAGTGCAGCCCCGTCGTTAAAGCATTCAACAAGACTCTACCGGGAACTTGTATCGACCTTGCCAAGTTTTGGTTCGCAAACGCCGGATTCTCGATTGCTACCGATATTATAATCTTGTTGCTTCCTATGCCTCTGGTCTATCAGCTAGAAGTTCCTCGGGCTCAGAAAATCGCTCTAATGGCTGTCTTTGCCGTTGGCATCTTCGTCGTGGTTACTTCCTGCCTCCGAGTTGCAACGCTCGATGTATTCGCTACTTCTCCCGACAATACGTATGATATCGCGAATGTGATGTGGACCATTATCGAACCGAATGTGGCCGTCATTTGTGCAAGCTTGCCAATTCTACGCCCATTGGTTGTTAAACTCTTCCCGGCTCTGAAGAGTAAAAGCTCGGCCAATAGGTACGGATCTTCGGGCTACGCTGAACAGTCAAAAAGAACAAGAAGAAGTCAACCGCATGGAGATGACTGGGCGGAGTCAAGTAGGAAGCCTAATGCTATCCACATGGCAACTCTTCGAGGGAGTAACTCAAATGCAGGAAGCGAAGAGAACATCTTACCCCTTGGGCAGAATGACAATGGTGCAGGAATTCAGAAGACGGTGGAGTATACTATTCAATACTCAGAGAAGAGATAGATACCTGGAATGGAGTTGGTCACCACATGCAGAGGAAATGCATGGATAGGGTTGTAATAAAAGCGCGTGAATCGCCGTATCGAAGTAGTTGAAATTGAAGGTGTTTAATAAAATTTAGTGAGCAAGACTCAAAAAGCTGGTCTTAAAAATTTAGGGTAATCCTATCCATATCTATGGATCTTTGCATCTCATTGATCGATGGTCACAATACTATTCGTAAACTTGCTAGTGGGAATGTTCATTGCCAGACTCATGCATGTTGACATGTTTGGCTGGTAGGCACCTTGGAGTACATATTCGTAAGTAAGGCAGCAAACCTTTGTTTTTTAGAGGGAGAGACGTGCAGGCACCCTAACCAATTAACTTTCACAACGTGAGATTTCCACGCACCAGGCTTACTTAAACTTACATTTATGTCTAATATACAATGTGACAGCACTAGGTACTAGGTATCGATTATGTTTAGATAGTAGCCACGTGGTTAGCCACTGGAGACATAGAGCTGATCTTGTGGCCGTGTGCTGATCCCCCTTTCTAACCCACCGAGGTGGTGATGAGTAATTTCTCTTTCTTTGTTCCATTGAGTCCTATGTCTGAGTTGTAACTCATCATCAACTCAGTTCTCCCACATCTGCCCAATTTACAAATAAATCTTCGCAGCGAGGCCATCTCAAAACCTACAGCGACGGTCCCCTCTACATCTCGCAGCAACTGTTGGGAACGATCCATAGAAGCTCATGAAGATTCTGCATAGTATTTTTCACTATCGTGCTTGGACTTGATCTTCATCTGGCTTCCTGACATTTTTGTTGTGAAGTCAGTGAATTTGTTCATCATTATACTAGTTTAGCAGCAAAGGTCAATGCTCGCTCGTATCTGCTCTTGGACACAACACTCTCTCTGCTTCTGCGTAAAGAACCTTTTGATACGCCCCATGCGGTTTAAGGAGGCGCTAACCCAAGGGCAGCCCGCAACGTCTTACCGTATGCCGGCGAAAATATGATTTATAATTTTGGAAGGTCACAACCGAGTAGAGAAAAGCGGACGAATATTCACCGAACGATATCTTGGTACTGAAGAGCCGATGTTATTGAAGGCTTGCTCGACTTGGGAGTAAAACGAAACGGTGAAAGAGACAAATTGGAGCCTAAAACCCATATTGCCACAACCGAACAGATATGGGTACCGCATCCGTGAGCTACCTACCAACGGGTAATGCAAAGTCTCCAAACAGGTACCCGGTCTACTTGTATCAGAGGAACTTTTTTATCACTTCGATTGTCGTTAATAAGAGATTTACCTTATCCAGCATCTCATGCGCTTCTGGTGGCAATTTGGGATGAACTTTTGATCGCCGTCGTCGGCCACAACAAAGTCCCTGTGCTAAGCCAGTTGTAGATTAGCCTTTTGAGCTACCAGAAGTTCCAAATACGATCGTATATACAGCATACTATGCTGTACTCCGTACGATCCGACCAATCTCTCTCGGTCATCTTCCAATTGAATAGCTCAATCACGGCTGGATAGATAGTGGATAGGGTGAAATTGACTCGTCATCCTTGCAAAGCTACGCTGACAATGATACAAGTACTCAGGATCACAGCTATTTATGGTTAGTTATAGCGATATGCCGTGTACCACACCGCTAATTCCATCCAAGGTTTCAGGAACAGCATTGAAGGTGAGATTTTCGCCTGTTGACCAACGCGTAGAAGCCCAGGCCACTACGAGTAAGTAGAAGTCCTGGCACGCATAATTCGCCACCTCACCGTGTTGTAGAGAACGAACGAACGGAGCACATTATACAACTTCAGAGCCTCTAGAATTAGCGCAAGGAGTAAACGATTGGCTATCTTATTAGTCTGTCCAGCGCCTGCCGGAGTCCTCAGAATCTATCTCAAAAGTGCTGCTCCGTACTGCCACTTTTGCTTCGCGGCCCGGAACCACGGCACTGTCTGACAGGCCCTGAGCCACTAGTTTCCGACCAATCGATGCTGCGGCTTGCCTTGACCTGCCTATTAAGGGGCTAGATAGCCAAGAACTTCTGAAAAGACCGCGGGGTACGGTAATCGTAATCTTGCAGACGTGCCAAGTTCTGATATTTTGCCCGACCCCTGCATATATATCCTAGCGCAAACATCCGATCGTTGCGGGTGTACATACACAAGAACAGTAGTTAATCACAACATTGCATCATTAAGTGGAGAGATCGCATTGGATCTTTTGAATGGGCATTATCCTCAATTGGCATTGAGCAGCTTCCGAGGCTCAGCTATGATAGTATGAAAAGTTCCATAAGAATCCCTAACCCGCCCCGACTCGGGGCAGTTGTCGTTTGCTCCATTGTCATCCATTGTCACGCCCATCATGCCTAAGTCCAAGTCGTCGACAACTCTGCGGCTGGTCAGCCTCCTTTCCCTTGCGAGTGTGCAGGTGTCTGCCTCCACTGCCTCCGTCCTTGTGGAAAGCCTCGAGAAGCTGCCTCACGGATGGACAGCGGCGTCTGCTCCTAGCCCTTCGTCCCAGATTACCTTGCAAGTCGCTCTTACGCAGCAAAACATTGATCAGCTGGAATCGAGGCTCGCAGCAGTATCCACGCCGAACTCTAAGACGTACGGAAACTATCTCGATCTCGATGAGATCAATGAGATCTTTGCGCCCAGCGATGCTAGCAGTGCAGCCGTTGAGTCTTGGCTCAAGTCTCACGGTGTAACCAAGTACACCAAGCAAGGCGCCAGCATCTGGTTTCAAACCGATGTTTCCACTGCAAACTCAATGCTGAGCACAAACTTCCACACTTACAGTGACACTACTGGTGCGAAGAAAGTGAGAACTCTCCAGTACTCAATCCCACAGAACCTTGTCGACCATATCGATCTTATCTCACCCACGACTTACTTTGGCACCACCAACGCCGCGCGAGCTTTGAAAGCGAGAAGCGTGGCTTCAGTGGCTCAAAGTGTGGCAGCCCGCCAGGAGCCTTCCAGCTGCCAAGGAACTCTGGTCTTTGAAGGAAGGACATTCAATGTCTTCCAACCAGACTGTCTTAGAACAGAATACAGTGTAGATGGATACACTCCATCGGCCAAGTCTGGCAGCAGAATTGGATTTGGCTCCTTCTTGAATCAGAGTGCAAGCTTTTCAGATCTTCAGCTCTTTGAGCAGCACTTTGGATTTGCCAGCCAAAATTTCTCCGTCGTTCTGATCAATGGCGGAACAGATTTGCCCCAGCCTCCTTCTGATGATGACGATGGTGAGGCCAACTTGGATGTCCAAAACATTTTGACAATCGCACACCCTCTGCCCATCACAGAGTTCATCACTGCTGGAAGCCCCCCGTACTTCCCAGACCCTGTTGAGCCGGCAGGAACTCCCAACGAGAACGAGCCTTACTTGCAGTACTTCGAGTATCTCTTGTCAAAGCCCAACTCCAAGATTCCCCAGGTTATCACCAATTCCTACGGTGATGAGGAGCAGACAGTTCCCCACGCCTATGCTGTTCGAGTGTGCAACCAAATCGGATTGCTGGGACTGCGCGGTATCTCCATCCTGGAGTCTTCCGGTGACGAGGGTGTTGGTGCCTCTTGCGTTGCTACCAACAGCACCACTCCTCAATTCAACCCCATCTTCCCGGTATGTTCTCCCCACCAAGCCCTGAATTTGTGCATTTATTAATTCATCTTCTCTTCAGGCAACATGCCCCTACGTCACTAGCGTTGGTGGAACTGTGAGCTTCAACCCAGAAGTTGCCTGGGATGGTTCATCTGGCGGTTTCAGCTACCACTTCTCTCGCCCCTGGTACCAAGAGGAAGCCGTTGGAAACTACCTCAAGAACCACATCAGCGCCGAAACAAAGAAGTACTATAGCCCTTATGTCGATTTCTCTGGACGTGGCTTCCCCGACGTTGCAGCTCACAGTGTGAGCCCTGAGTAAGTCTTATTTCGATGTGAGCCACTTGAAGGATGCTAACCTTGTGATATAGTTATCCTGTGTTCCAGGGTGGCCAACTTACCCCAAGCGGAGGCACTTCCGCAGCTTCCCCCATTGTTGCTAGTATCATTGCCCTCTTGAACGATGCACGTCTCCGTGAAGGCAAGCCCGCACTTGGGTTCCTGAACCCACTGATTTACCAATATGCTTATCAGGGTTTCACGGATATCACATCCGGTCAATCTGATGGCTGCAACGGCAACAACACTCAAACAGGCGCCCCTCTTCCTGGCGTAAGTCTAAGATCACATCTCAAGTATTTGAAGCAGTAAAACTAACGCTTGAATAGGCTGGCAATATCCCAGGAGCACACTGGAACGCGACCAAGGGCTGGGATCCTACAACGGGATTCGGCGTTCCCAACTTCAAGAAGCTGCTCCAGCTGGTTCGATACATCTAAATTTCGAGTCAGAGTTTTTGTTTGAAAACGAGAGTTGCCATTGAAATGGATAACAATGATGACAATGGATCACGATTAAATAGATGACTTCAATAGCTGTTCATTCAGCTAAGCTAACTAGCTAATCTAATTACATCTAGACATTAATACACACTTATGTCTCCAACACCAGAAAGGAGTAGATGTCTCTTAAAAATCGTGCTATCCAGTTTGAGAGTGAAGACACTTTGTTTCCGCAGAGCGCACATGGGGTTCATAATAAGTTACCGTCACGCAAATTGCGTTTTGTGAAAACATATGAGAATGCTGCCGAATGCACAGAAAAAAAAAACGCAGCATGCACTGCTACATACCAGCTCAAGCCAATCGTTGACGTTTGTGTTACATTATGACGCAGCAACAAACCCAACGTATGTTAAATTATAGCGCAATTAGGCAACCTGCCAGCCACGAGTCTGTCAGGTAACAGCCCAACTCCTTGCAGAATATTACATCGGCTCTTTTATTCTTGTACATCAAGCGTCGCCATATAGTTAGATATGTGTCTTGTAGTAATTGTACAAAATCTTTTAACGTTTTACGATTTCCGAAGTCGTAAGGGCGAAAGGGTTCAGCGAGGATGAAGTAAGTGAAATATTTTTCATGCTCGTAACAATTTGCTCAATTTCGTGATGCGCAGACATTTTTTTTCTAATTGGACCTGGAATTTTATATTAAAAAACAACTCAGTCGTATTCGTCACCTCGACCTATAGCGAATCAAGAAAATGGATGCCCGACGGCTGTACTTTCAGGTATCTAGACTTTGAGGCATCGGTTGTCGCAACAAATAGACAGAGCTTTTTTTTAACGGATGCTTGTAACAGTGAAAGACATAAGTTGCAGTACTTATAACTTCTTGGGCTGCAATATCAGGCTCCCATTATTAATTTGGGGCCCAACTCTCAGATATATAAAGACGCTGGCTCAATGTTTCCACGTATAAAACATATTGCCTAACTAACCAGAACATTCTAACCACCGCCAACTGCCAGGCATTCCATCTAAGCAATGACAATGTTGATCACAGAAGCAGCATCTGGGATCTATACTACCGATATGGACAGTACACGACTGGATGTATCGTGAGTACCAAACTCAAACTTCCCAATATAAATACTCGTGTTAATCCTACAATTTCCTAGTCCATATGCAGCCCCTAGTGCTGTGCTGCAATTGCAAGATGCTAGTCGGCTTTACGTACCAGCTCATTTACTTGTGCAGAGTCCCAAATTGTCCTCTCCAGATGAAAATGGCATCTACCATCTCGATATGCCTCACGAAGTGGCTCATGTCCTCGTTCATTACCTCTTTACCGACACCTATCAGTGCCTCAGACCGAAAGGCTCCTCACTGAACGAAAAGCTCATCGCTGAGTTTTTAACAAGCATTCGAGTTTATATCATTGCTCGAGATTACAAATTACCATTACTGGAGGAACTTGCTCAGGCAGAAATAAACAGACTGGGCAGCGGATTCCGCATTCCCTTGGTATTTGACCTGGTGCAAGAGGCCTACCCGCATCCAAGCCTGGATGATGTGTGGCTACGCCAATATCTCAAAAGTCGCTTGAGCGTTCTTTTCACCGACCCAAAAGAACTGTTTGAGTGGGATCCAGCTATTGAACCAAAAACTGCCACCATCAGCGACATACTCTTGAAGAATATATTGGAGCTGCTCCGTGAAAACATCATTTCGTCTCATAAGTTGACCAATGGAACACATGAAACATCTCAAGCAGGCCTTATACAAGAAGACTCGGTGCCAGTGAAGAATATAGAACCACTAAAATCGGCCGAACCCGAAAACGTTGAGCTTGATACCGATAAAGGTTCAGTGAAGAATGGTATCGAAGTGAAGGCAACCAGCAACCACACAGATGAGAGTTTTACCAGCACAATCAGAAATGACACCCACACGGACAAGAACGGCATTGATACGGATAAGAATGGCATTGATACGAACAAAGTTGATACTACTTTAGACAAGAACGGCGTTGACTTGGCCAACGATGATATCGATGTGGGGAAAAGTGACAATACCACGACCAAGAGTGATGACGAACTCACAAGAAATGGGACACATACTCCGGTATCCAAGTCCGGGTCCTGTGAGCCAGAATCTCCAAAGGGAAAGAATGTTCTAAACGGCCTGGACCAAAGAGTCAAGGGCACAGAAGAAAGAATGGAAGGAAAAGACTTCTGGGGACTGAGTTTGAAGAAAAAGAAGAAGAAGAAGGCTGCCAAAGGTTTGATACCAGAGCCGCTCCAGGAAGGGGTTGCTGTTAAAACCTAGCGCGCGACGACTACAACCTCGAGCGAGGCTGCGAATTGGGACTCAAAATTGGGATGATGGGAGGCTAAAAGATATTGATTGGTGGCTCCGAAAAGGGTTTTGATTGCTCGCTTCCTTTCGTTTCTTTTTTCTTAACACGCTCTTTGAACTTTTTTTTTTTTTTTTTTCAGATTGTTAAAAATGAGATGCATGAGTGCGGGGAGATTGTCTTCTTGAAACAGGTTTCATGTATACACGTGGAGATTATTCGTTCAAGTTTATCAAGTACTGAAGTTCACGATCGGTAAGATTCAGGTGTTGAGTTCAATGACGGGGAAGCCACTTGGGGTTCTCTCAAATCCAAGTCTATATTACCATAGTCAAGTTCTGTGTGTTCGCCAAAAAATTGCACTAGGTCTGACTTCATTAACTACCTTCTCTAAAGCGATAATGTTGTTCCACTTTGCATGGTTAGATTATCCACCGCTCCTAATCGTATATGGCAAGGGAATGCGATCATTCGGGACGGATAATCCCACGTGGAGCATTCGAACTGCGGAAGGTGATTAGAGATCAGAGCGACCTTTTGTTTTCCGTCCTCCTCCATGAGCGAAAGTGCCGGACTGCATGTGAACTGCGGGGTTTTGTATATCGTTCAATGGCAACACGCTTATCCTGTGACAGTGCCATTGCGCCTTCAGTCGATTAAGAATTAAGGAGAGATGGCAGAGTGTGACGTTGGGACATGATGAACGCGAACAGGATGTAAAAGAATACGTATGGGAATCAAAGAGATGTTAGTCGTCTTAGTTCTCTTGATGCGATAAAAGGGTCGTATGCGCAAACTCTTTGCTTCGGTTATTAGATGATGTGGTAATCAATACATCTTCTCGTCTAGTTGCGGCAGAAAGACGAGCAGAGTGGCATGGCATTGCGGGGGAAATGGAGTGTAATTCGGGTGTCACTTACAATAGTTTAATATGGCACTTCTAATCTCGTTTATTATAAAAACAATACGCCATAGAAGCAAGATTCAGAATCTGAATACGCTTTTTATTGACTCTATGTCACACATGCTCGCGAAAGTATGGGCTGGCACAGCGCTCAGTGATCATTCACGGTTACCAATCCGTATTCTGCTTTGTTTGTTTGTTAAGATAACTCGAGCGGGGATGATGACGGAGATTTCAGCGGAAAACAAGGCTTGCGGCGACCTGAAAGATCCCATCAGTAAAAATTCCAAGAGCCGATTGTTGCCAAGGGCCAAGACTCTTGGCACCCGGCATTGAGGATGATCGATCTTGGAGATCCAATCACTATGTATTTGTTACTGCCATACCTAGGTAGAAGTATATCCAAACAATGTTGTATAAAGTGCATCTTGAAGCAGATGGTGACAAGCATTTGTGAGATATTTCCAGCATATTAAGCAAAAGTGACACAGACTTAGCCGCAACGCGAAGCCTCTAACTTTAAGATTCAGAACTTTATTAACAATGCTTTTAGTCTTCAGATGCAAAAGCCGATAACATTCGGCCGGTGCCGACGTGGGTTAATTGCGGGCAGATTTGATCCGCCGTTGAAGGCAGCAGCAGTAGTACTGGGAGTGGGCGTAAAACTGCAGGCTTCCGATTATCCGCAGACCTTCCCGATCTGATACGAGCCTCCGTCACAAACCCTTGTCCAAAACCATGGAGCAGTGTAATGATGTAACAGGCAGATTTGCGCGCATAATGACAGGATCAGAAGGATCACCCGTAGTTCAAGTCACAAGCAGTCAATTATAGAGTTAATGATAAGACTCGTCAATCGGCCTATCGGTTTAAAGTATAGTTCAGCTACGTGTGGCACGATGAGCCACGGGAAGTATACCGATCAAATTTGATGATAGAAGCCGCGGAAGTAGTACGATTTCGCTAGCTAGTTGTGAGTTAGCTAGCTGTAATCATAAAAGAAAAAGAATACTAGTAGCTCAATTAGTGTTTGTTCATCGTATCAAGAACCCCCCGATTTGGAAGGAGTTCGTGTCAAAACTAGTACATCGGAGCTCAAGTGATCCCGAACGAACATCACAATTATTACTTCAATCGGCAATGGTTTGAATCGGCTTTGGTCCGAAGTATATGGTCACGTCAAGCTTACCAGAAAAGGTTGTTTTAGATAAGGCAGGTCTGATCATTTTCAGAACTTTTGAAATGGACTACAACAAAGCGGGGAGCGCATTGACTGGGAATGAGGAAGGTGATCCAAGTCGCTCCAACTCTGTTATCATGGCATCTTGGCTAATCGTGAGGAGTTGAACAATGACCTCAACTTTGGACTTGTTGATATGAACAACGAAATACTATGCTGCCAGCAAATGACTATAAAAACCGACGTCCCTCCGGACTTGGATGCAGAGAAGAGCATCATCCATCGCCTGACAAGCACTCAGTCAAAAGGAAGGATCAATAACAACAGAACAAAGAAAAATGAAGATCAGCCTCATTGTCCTCAACGGCCTCTTGGCTGGTGCTATTGCAGTACCAACTGGCTCCCAAGTTGTTCATGAAAAGCGAGACACCGACAATGCTCGATGGATCAAGCGTGAGGCCGTCGATCCCAACACCAAGGTTCCAGTCCGGATCGCCTTGAAGCAAAGCAACTTGGACAAGGGCATGGACTATCTTCTGGATGTGTACGTACCTCTTGCGATGCTTGATAACAGCTAAGCGAAAAGCAATCTAATGGATGATGATCACAGGTCTCACCCAGAGTCTTCCAACTACGGTAACCACTACACGGCCGACCAAGTTGTTGATCTTTTCGCTCCTAGCGATGAGTCTATCAACAGCGTGAAGTCTTGGCTGGTTAAATCTGGCGTACCGGCCAGTTCCATCACTGCCTCCAAGAGCAAAGGCTGGCTGAGCTTCACAACGACTTCTGGACAGCTCGAGTCGTTGCTCCACACTTCGTTCAGCACTTATGATCACGTCGATGCTAGAAATGTCCATATTGGTACAGACGAGTACAGTCTTCCCAAGGAAATCTCTCAGCACGTTGACTTCATCACCCCTGGTGTTGTCTTTGCCCCCGTGAAGACATCCGTCAAGAAGGAAAAGCGTGGCCACAAGTCTATTCGCCGCGCTTCCAAGCCCCTTCCGGCTCATATTGCGCAGATTTTGGCAGCAAACCCTCGTAAGTTACGCAATGACGAGAAATAAGGAATACATAGATGGAACACTGACAAGGGCTTCAATACAGGGGCGACATCGACCTGCGGCTCAGCAATTACCCCCCAGTGCATCAAGTCGATGTACAACATTACCGCCGGAACTTCTGCTATTTCTAGCAATGCCCTGGGCATCTTTGAGGTTGAAGATACCTATGCTCAACAAGATCTTACTCAATTCTGGAAGTCGTTTGCTACGAACATTCCCTCTACTACTGGACCCAAGGTTGATGGAATCGATGGCGCCAAAGCCCCTACCAGCCCTATCAACGCTGGTGGAGAATCTGACTTGGACTTCGAAATCGCTATTCCTATCATCTACCCTCAGACAACAGTTCTCTACCAGTCTTCTGTCAAGAACGATGATATTTTCAACACGTTCCTCGACGCCATTGATGGAAGCTACTGCACATTTTCTGATGATGGCGAGACTGGTGATGACCCTACTGTTGATGGCACAACTCGCAATGAGCAGTGCGGTGCTTTCAAGCCTACCAATGTCATCTCCTTCTCCTACGGCACTGCCGAGGCTGACTACCCTACCTATTATCTTCAAGTATGTGCTCCTTGTAAATTCACTTGTCAAAAAGAATTTTTTTTTTGTGGTTAGCTAACTAGGCCTACAGCGTCAATGCGATGAGTTCATGAAGCTTGGTCTTCAGGGCACCAGCATTGTTTTCGCTAGCGGTGACGATGGTGTTGCCCGCCGCTCTGGTCCTTGTCTCGGCTCAAAGCGCAACATCTTCACTCCTGGTGAACCTGCCAGCTGCCCTTATGTTACTTCAGTCGGCGCTACAACCCTTCCATCCGGTAGCGTGCCTGGCGACGAGGAGACTGCTGTTACATCTTTCTCATCTGGCGGCGGTTTCAGCAACATCTGGACCACCCCGAGCTACCAAGCCAGCGCTGTCGCTGCGTAAGTTATTAATGTGAACTGCGCCTTGGCTCAAAGCTAATAAGAGTTCCAGTTACTTTGCCAGCCACAACCCCGGCTATGCCTCGTACAACACCTCAGCTGGTGTGATCCCCACCACTGGCGGTATCTACAACAAGGCAGGACGTGGCTACCCCGATGTTTCCGCTGTTGGTGACAATGGCGTTGTTGTCAACGATGAGGAGCAAGTGCTTGAAGGCGGCACCTCTATGGCCACGCCTCTGTTCGCTGGTATTTTGACCCGAATCAACGAAGAGCGTATCACTGCCGGCAAGAGCCCGATCGGTTTCGCCAACCCTGCACTTTATGCCAACCCTGCCATGTTCAACGACATCACTGTTGGCAACCAAGCCAAGGGTGGCCCCAATGGCGATAGTGGTGCCAGTGCTTGCGGCAACAAGGGCTTTTCCGCCGTTGCTGGTTGGGACCCAGTCACTGGTCTGGGAACACCCAACTACCCTGCTCTGCTGGAGTACTTCCTCGGTCTCCCATAATCGGAGATACAAAAGAGTAAAATGAATGCACCAATATCAGCGCAAACACAAGAGCATATGAAGTATATTGTATTGTACCTAGCCGTTGATTAGGAATTACCTTGAGTAAATATAGCTGAAGCATTCGAAGTAATGTACCGTGCCGGATTTGAAGTGCAGCAAAAGCATCAGTGATTGGAGTCATTTGTGTTTATGATCCACTAAAGAATGGCAGTTGGTGGCTTGACTTCGAACAAAACATGTACCAAGGTAGTAAAATTGGGCTTTGACACCTAATCTTACGGACAGTTGCTAGGCGTCATCTTCATTTGAGAGTAAGTATAAGAGTCTCTGAAAATACGTAATCAATTCAATAATATCGTAAGAATCGAAAGCTATAGCCATTGGACCTGTGAAAATGATACAAAGAACTATATACAGCGTTTGTATATATATACAATACTTTTTTCGGTATGTACAACTTGTTATTATATACAAGGTTGACGTGAGACAAAAAAGATCATAGAGTCAGGTTACGTGAACCTATGTAGTAATTTGTCTATAATCTAACGGCGACGGCGGGTGGCTCGCTCAGATCGCTTGTCGACAGAGCGGCGCTGGTTGACAGGGCCGGTGGGTTGACCAGGAGCATTGGTGTCGAAATCATAAAGGGTATCATCAACAATCTCCCAGGAGATGTCAATGTGTCCGGCGAAGCATGCGTTGCTGTTGAGCTCACTGAGGACGGAGTAGCTGAAGTCCAGACCAGGAGCGCCGTTAGGGTTCCAGACCGTGTTGGTGTTGGAACCAGTGCCGCAACGCTGGCATCCGTCACCAATGAAGAGTGGAAGATCCGACTGGACACCGTTGGCGGTGACGATGACACGCTTTCCACAGTATTCAGCCAGGTTGCCAGCGATTTGAGTGTGGTTCATAGCAACGAGGTAGTTGCTGTTGATCTGATCCAAAGAGAGACCAGTGAAAAAATTGCACTCAACGAAGCCGAGGTTTTGGTCGGCAAAGCTGGTACCGCAAGCTTCTACCTGCTCGACATCATAGTAGTAGGTTCCAAATCCGGTGCCGCTGTCAATCACGGCCTGGGAGAAGGCAGATGCGGCAAAGAGGCCGATGGAAGCAAGAACTTGAGTCTTCATCTTTACTTTGGGTTGTCTTTATAGAACTTTAAGGAATGAATGAATGAATGGATGGAAAAGTGATTCACAAGGAGTGACTTGTCTGCTAGTGACTGCAGTTGAGAAAAGATGTTGGGACATTTCCAGGCCAGAGCAAAGACTACTTATATACAGATGAAACAACGGTCCGTTACAGTACAATCTTCTTGTGAAAATTTGACAGAAGCAACGAAGCAACGTTTACGTGAACACTAGCTCCTCACCAGTATGCTGTAAAACAACAGCGCGAAAATATTGAGACCCTTCAACTCCAGTACAGTTACAGAAAAGGCATAGTCCTACAGCGACCTATCGTCTGATATAAGCACTCTATCAAAGCTGTCCTGCCGCTTTAGGCAGGGAGTCGTCATTGCTACAGCGCTAAACTACGCTAGGTGGGAATCCGTTTAATTACTTCTGCCCTCAGATGGTGAATTAATAGCTATGCGTTTCATGACATTGCCTGAACGGAAGGTCAAGAACGGGTTTGCAGTGGGCACGATTCAAAGGAGATTTTTTTCTGATCAATTACGGCACATCGTTGCCGATTAAGTGCCCCAAATAGGGAATCCGCCTAACATTACGTCTCGCTATGCAGGAACGCGATCACAAACCTATACCCACGTTCTCGCTTCACACGGCACGGATTGAACTACTCAACTGCCAAGTCTAGGCATGGCCTCATATTGCAATTACTACATAGAGATGACGACGGCTTTGGAGATGCGGCTGTTGGTCCATCTTGGCCGAGTAACCATCATTAATACCTCAGGATTATACCGCAGTCCCATTTCCCCTAAACGGCGGCTTGTGTATCTTTACATAATTATATTGATATGATGCTAGATTATTGTTATAAGTGCTCGAAATTTTCAAATCTCATTACGATACATTTTGATAGTTGCTGTCCTCTTGTAGTCAGATTAATTTATAGAAACTCGGAGTGCGCCCGCTTGTCTATTCTCGCAAGTTCCTTCTATAGGGGGCAGCTGGGAATAACTTCTGCCTTGCGTCAATATCTACCTGCTGCTTTTGACTTGTCAGGGGAAGTGATTGGAGTGTTGAAGACCGCCAGTTTCATTTCATCTTACGTGGAGTCAAACAGTCAAAGATAGGTCCAACATTTAGTGAATATACTAGTATTTTACATAAAGCAATGCCGTACGTACACATTGGACACTTTGAGAGAACAATACTCGTTTATTCATTCAAATCTAATTGTAATAGTCTATAAGTGGGATAACTTAAAAAAGGCTTCTTAGACAAAATCGAGATACGCTGCAATGAAGGGAGTTTCATCGTAGTTCATACCAAGCCTCTCAATGGGCTACCAAAATAAGCCTCTGTCAAAATTGAAAATAATCAGCAACTAACACATCTCGGCGAATTCGAATGCATCAATTGCCAAATGTAGATTTAATATTTGCGCTTATGTCGTGGCTTTATGCGCACATCAAACCACCAAGGATAGAACGGCAACGAATTGCAGCGCTAGTGTAATCAGTTGAGCGCTTTACAGGGTGGTTTTGCCAGATACGGAATCTGGCATTTCACGTTAATGGCATCATCGTCTTTTGTGTATTTCCCACAGCCCTATGAGCTGAGAGAAAAATATAAGAAGAGATGGCCTTACTGCCTTCTGTCTGGAGCAATCTGTTGAATGGTGATTCTAGGTTCAGCGGAACTCTATGGAACATACGGAAGTAGAGATAGGATACTACTGCTTAGCAACGCCTCATTTTGACAGGACTAGTAATTGTATAATGCTCATAAAAGTATTATATACGGAATGATATTTATAGTTGCGATTCTTCTGGACTCTCTGATGACGTAGCTTTCAGTAAGTTTATTGATCTTCTCCAGCTTTCCATGGAGTAGCCGGGCCACCTAATTTGATAACTGTGGCAATAATATCTTTTAGTCCGTCTTTTGTTAACCTCTCAATCTCAAGGAATCCATTGTCATTATCAAATCGAATGCCGCTCTCAAATTGTAAGCCATGGAGACAAGGACCAGTAGAATGTCTGATAATCTCGAACTCCAGCCTAATCCTAGCCTTCTTAGCTTCGTGATCAGCTGCGAATGTAGATTTAAGGTCTCGATTGTGAAGTATTGATTTAAGATGTGGACAACGTTCTACGAGAACGATCCGCCCCGCAATCCGTCATCGAACGGCAGATGCAACCCAGGAGTGTTAGCCCCAGTCTGCCCATGGCGAAGTAGGATATTGAAAATGGTCCAGGCAACATCAGATGTGGTCGTAACACCAAGTAGAATATAACCGTCGACCCATATCTCAGCTGTGGACGTCTTCTGTGCCAAAAAGGGAGTGTTCAATGCCCCATTCAAGAAATGGTACAGTAGACAGATGGGAGGGGTACATCAAGTTGGATTTGCTGAGCATATTCTGTATTACAGTTTTTGGAGCACGGTGGGGAATAGAATGGGGTGCCGTGATTCTCATATCTACATCATATTCAGATGAAATGACTTTATTGGTGCCGGATATGGATGAAGCTTCGACAAGGGCTTTATGCTGATTAAAGTGTATGTGACTTGGTGTTGACACAACAGCATCTCTTGATTTTGAAGAGTTTAGATAAGAGAATCTTGTTCCTCGCAGCCAGCCACCGCAATATTAAAATCGTGGAATTATGCTGTGTTGCTTGAGACTTTAATGAGAAGCGCAACGTCGGATGTTCAAATGTTTCGAAGATTTTGAACACTAGCTGGTTAGAGATATCTTGTTGCACTGACAACTGTCACAGATAGAAGTCATGGTTACTTGTGAATACGAAGCCGCCCCAGGCAGGAAAGATCTTGAACCTAACGCTGTCCTGAGAAGGAAAACGTAGAAGCAATTAGTGTGAGACAGTCTTGTTTGGTGAAGTGCATGGCCTGTATCTTGGAGAAGCGAAGCTGAGTTTGAAGCGGTGAAGATTTGAAGTTCTATTTCAGCCGGAGGGGATTTCATATTGGCTGGATTGCGCCAATAAATAAGATTATGGAAATGGACTTGTAGATGGGGAAAGAAAATACATACGTACATGTATATATATATAGTATGTATGTATGTATATATATTATCATCCTGTTCCTAAAGCAGTATCACCCCTATCATCATCACGACTCATATCTGTATTACAAACATGATTCCAGCTATTCCAAGACAACTCGGAACTCTGTAAACAGGACAATCCGTCACTCACTTGCATAAAGATACTGACTAAGCTGATACTTGCATGCATTACTTAATAGTATTCCACTTGGGATCGAGCTGAAAGACCCCAGCTAAATATATATGCGTAATCCTGCACTACTGCTCAGAAGGAATTCAAAACATACATTACTCAGCCTAACATCAAATACTGGGTTCCTAAATTCTGTTCACAATAGCCACAAACGTGACTCTAAGAGCCATTCATCGATATAGCCAGTTAAACTGGGATATACAGTGCATTAAAGCTTTTTAGAAGCCTATGGGTTCTAATGATGCTTTGCCTAAATAAGAAAAAGGAGAAACAGTGGAAGCTATGATGAATATGATAGGATATACGCCCCTTTATACATCATCTGATAACTGACATCTTCGTTCATTGAGTGCATCTAGGGTCAAGCTCGGCCTTTCAAAAACAGTTAACAGCCTGAGAAAGGAGAAAGATTGGGGATTTACAGGGTGAATCGATGTGGTGCTCAAGAGGAAATTAAACTACCCAATTCTCATCCGTGGGTGTGCATTATCATTAAATCTAAACAAGCAACAAACAACTATAGCATGTCGTATTGCGCTCTGCATTATGCCTTGAGCTAACAATGGAGGTTCCTTTCCCTCTTCATATATGCTTGACAGTGCCGTCATGGGACCATACATTAGCCTGAAATGCTAAAGCAGCATTTAGTGCATTCAAGAAGCTACGATGTCCTCGCCAGCTGATGCCCGAATAACTTCCACAACCTTGCCTGGCATGCTCAACATCGGGGAGTGGCTGGAAGAGCAAACATAAGAAGTAAGGCCGGGACCTCCGATGCCAGCCATGGCTTGCTGAGCAACAAAAGGAATGGCATTGTCTTTCTCACATAGAAGATATGATGCCGGAACCTCTTGGTACGCTGGGTAAGTCAGGTTGGTGTAGAAGGAAGGCTTGGCCTGGTGGTTCAACTTGGCGATTGCGTCCTTGGTCTGATGCTCCGGCAGATCATTATAGAAGATATTTTCCGCCCCTTCGACAGTCATTTTGTCACCCTTGATTTCTCGTTAGCAATACAGAGCTTTGAATGAATACGAAGCATATGAGACCGCCATTCAAGTCTAGCATCGTCCAGTGCCTGTGGAGACTATCACTTACGTCAAAAACAACCCATGGGGGCATGAAACCAAGGAATGAAGCTAGAGAAGTCGCTGGCGGGAGCAAAAAGGCCGTGACATAAACTAGCGATATAACTCCGCCAAGTTTACCTTCAGCTTGTCGGTCCTTCTTTAATAGACCCTTCGCGCTCTCCGTGCCTGGAATACCGCCGTAGGAATGCATAACCAGGATTATGTCTTTTCCAGCGTCTGCCAGTTTAGATATCGACTTCTGAATGTGTGATGCATCTTCTGCCACTGAGGTGCTGGATTCTCCCCCCGAGGAAAGCAGCTGGACTGTGCAGAAAGGATATCCGTACTCCTCTAGCTGTAAAGTAACGGCGTCCCAGCAGTCCGATTCGTGCCAAGCACCAGGGACCAGGAAGATTGTCGGTTTCTCAGCGGTAACAATGGAACCCATGTTGTCTTGTAGTGTTTATGTGTAGACGGGCTAGAAAAGGGGTTAAAAGTTTGAGCTTGTGGTTCTCTGCATTAGTATCAGCAGCGTAACAAAACGTCCAAACTCGGGACAGACATGTCGCTCTTATTATACTTTAGGTCAGCTCATCACCCTTTTTGGAATCCCTGCTATCAGAAGTAATGAATGAAACCCGTCGTGATTTCATTTGCACCAATGGATATGCGAGATTCGTGCAGACAATATCGGAGTACTGGCATCGAGCTTTCCAGTTGCAGAGCGAAGTGGAGAAAACCGGGATATGCATGTTGCAATATTGAAGGCGCATGAACTACAATAACCAATATGTCCTACATTAAACAAGGGGATGATAACTGTATGTACCACTTGTACTGCTGTTGGTCGTAACCAACACCGCCCACACTTGAATGTCATCACAAGCAATGGTGGTCCACACAAAGGAGTAGCACTATCAGGGCTAATTGAGTAAGTACGAGTAAGATATGCATTAGCATTCCAGCACCGCATTATATCCGAAGTTGATTCATATTTGTGCATCTATGAAGAAGAGAATGCTTGTTGCGGCGCAAAAGGTCGGTCTCATGCCCGCAGATCATTGTAGGACCTAGTAATTCTCCCCTGAAGCATCGTCTGAAACGAACACCCGTCAGTTTTATTGTTCTTCAGCTTCTCATGCCTGGTAGAGAAGATCAAATTAATACTACATCTTCACCGATCCGTGATATCCTTGGCAAAGTGATACCATGGCGTCCACTAGTAATACTGGGGTAAATCCTTCACCTACTGATTTGCGCAAAGATGCAGCGCTCGTACCACCATTGACTGCATTGGCAATACTAGCATCGAATGGCCTAGACGCAGAGAAGCCGAGAAAATATGCCGATACTCCTGAAATTACGAGTCAACATGAAAAGGCCTGGCGACAGCCGATGGAATTCCTCCTGTCGTATGAAGTCAAGGGGGTTATGCTTGAAACGGGACAGGTTAATTGCTGATCTTCAACTAATCGTCGCGCCGCTTAGCTCTATATAGCAATTACCACGACCAGTGCCAGCAATGATTCATAAGAGGCTAATGCAGACAAGGGCCCTTGCACCGTTGGCAACCCTGCTCCCCTGGGTCAGGATTGCAAATTGGCGAAACTGCAGGTGTATCTTCAAAAGACGAGCGACCTCCGCAGTTTGCCACGGGGTGATTGCAGGTCAGGGGCGCCGTATTGTATGAATGGACTTGTTGGAAGTGTTTCAGTGGCCATAATAAAATGGCATGGATATCAGATGCAGGTGGTTTACAAAAATGACAGAAAGGGTGGATGGTGGATTGCTATATACATTGGAGGCTTAAAGGGATATCCCGTTCCAACATACCGTCCTGTCATATCTCGTAAGCCTCTACAACTACTCTCGCAACCATGAGTTCGGGGCCACCACCGGGTATTGATCTCTATGCCGACATCAAACACAGTGTCATCAGCCCTGTCATTGCATTGATGCTCCTGTCGGCGATATGTGTGGCACTCCGCATTGTGGCTAAGTTTACTACCAATGTAAAGCTTCAGCTAGATGACTACTTTCTATTTGCAGCCTTGGTAGGTATTCTTCTTGGAGGTGACTGCTGCTGTTGCTAACATGATCTACCTACCTTCAGGTGGTGGCTTGGGGGACAGGAGCTGCAACCATATTGGGTTCGTGATGCAAAAACTTCCACATTCGACTCGATACTAATGGGGTCTATAGCGTGCTACAAAGGAATTGGAAAGCATATCTGGAATCCAACGGTCCAACTCGAAGAGGTGATGAAAGTGAGTAAATGCCCACACCAAGAAGCTGAATCACAGTGTAATAACAATTTATGCCTCCTAGATTCTCTGGGCCTACGAATTTCTCTACGGCTCCGTCATTCCATTGACCAAACTGTCCCTCATCTTCTTCTATTATCGACTCTTCCACGTATCAACATTCCGCAAAGTTCTCTGGTTTGTGCTGTTTCTGGTTGTTGGTTGGTGGATTGCTATTCTTGTCACTTCCATCACCCAATGCCGACCATACAACTACTTTTGGAAGCAATACGTGGATCCAACAGCGATCGGATCATGTATAAATATTCCTCATTTCTTCGTTGGCAACGCAGCTGCCAGCGTTGCCACTGATTTTATGATCCTGTTGACCCCGATACCCATGGTCTGGGGCCTACAGATGCCTGTCGCGCAGCGACTGAGCGTTTTGGGTATATTTTTCTTGGGCGGATTGTACGTAACGGTTTCCATCCCTTTTCGGATGTCTGCTAATGATATGATCAACTTGCAGTGTATGCGTTGCCGGAATTGTTCGCATTGTTGTTTTGCTCCAGATGTTCAAATCGGCCGACCTTACGTGGAATATGTCTCAAGCATTTATTTGGTCTTCAGTGGAGCCCAACATTGGTATCGTCTGTGCCTGCTTACCAACTCTTCGACCTCTATTGCGACGATGCATACCAGACTGGTTCGCGGGCAGCAGTCTCAACAAGTCCGGTTCGACACCACACTATGGAACAGACTATTCATCGAGACTTCGTTCGCAGACTGGAGATTTTTACGCCCTTACAGATCGCAATGGATCAAATAAAGACAAGAGCGATGACGAAATGGGTTTAACGAACAATTTTCAGTCAGATGGACACCAGCCTCGAGTGAGCACAGGAGATGCCGCAGCTCACGAAGAAACCCACAACGGCATCATGGTAAAGCATGAGATCAATTGGAGCTCAACATCTGCATTACATCCTCAGTGATGCTAACAGTCGACTTGTTGGTTCTCCAAAGCCGGAGTTCTAAAAGCTTGATATCAGTTTCTGGAGATATCTTAATCGCCTGGCTGTATCTGAATCTTGCACTGCTGACGACTTGAGCGCTCAGCAATTTTTGTTTTTTACGACATCGTTACAGACATAACGCAATTGAAAAACGGTTAGCATATACCATATTAGATAACGTACTCCTAATACTAGATCTTACACATTAAGCAACCCTCTTCAGGACGGAACAATTACGAACAAATTCCAAGGAAGGCTATAGGCGCCTATTGGCCGCAAATTCTTGTCCGTTGGACTTGGGATTGAGTCAGCTGGATTCCGTTGGTGCGAAGCCACTTGAGAATACGCGGACCCGACAGACAGCTCAAAGTCCGTACCTAGTAGTCTTCCTTCTATCCTGTCATTCTCCATCTCGGGTATTCCATCCCCTACCTACCCCGGTTTACCTGGTGCAGGGGCTAAATTCTGGAGTGTCATTTGCTCACAATTCTTCATACAAGAGCACACCAAAAGGCAACCTAGATTCTTTTCTGTTAGGGGTGCTGAAACTACTAAAACCTGTCTTCTTCGTTACCAAAAGCAAGCCCGTGCAATGCCGGCATCGGCCCTAATTCAGAAGCAAGGGAACCGGCAGTTCCACACGCTACGGGAATGCCTCTACGGCACTGTTATAATAATTTAGCGTCGCTTGTCGTAGGCTGCAGTTACTTCTATGCAGCTATCCAGCATCGCTATTTTTACTACCCTCCAACGTCGTAGCAGTACGGAGTAATGTAGGGGCTGCCCTGAATAGTATTTATGGAGCAAAAGAGCCAGGGTAAACACAGAGCCTGACGGCTGCCCCCCTCGGGTATGTCGCTACTCCAGCTCCGAGTAGACTAAGAGCCCCGGTAATCGGGTGCATGAAGCTCTAACGGTGATCACACTGACGCGTGTGCTGTTATTAAATTAGCCCAGGAGATCATGGCGGTCACAGACTCACGGGGGACATCGGCGCTATCATAATGCT
Source organism: Trichoderma afroharzianum (assembly GCA_037893235.1). Classification (NCBI taxonomy): domain Eukaryota; kingdom Fungi; phylum Ascomycota; class Sordariomycetes; order Hypocreales; family Hypocreaceae; genus Trichoderma; species Trichoderma afroharzianum. The sequence goes on along the minus strand of JBBLXW010000028.1, from coordinate 426,822 downwards.
TACTGTACTTCCTCTTAGTAATGGTTGAGCATCCTGGTCCTGCTATCTCCCCGTCACGTTTTTTCGACAATCAACGACAAGGTTACAAGGATATGTTATTAGGGTTGTGATTGGTGCCAAATATGAGGCCACAGCTTTCTTGTCGTGCCATGCAACTCTATAGAGGGTAAACCGTACTGTATTTCGTGTCATGAAGAGATTTCCGAGCCCAGAACATGGATAAAACACCGCATTATTCCGGGATCAAGGTTTATCACTGCACGCGCGAGTACGAGTAGTGTGTTGCAGCGGATTTTAGCCCTCCAGCCCATCAATGCCCTAGGTAATGTTTTTGACTGATGTGCTATTCATGAGATTTTGATCACGCCACAATAAAGCATTTGAGTAATACCATCCACTCGCTCTATGCATTTTTCCGTTGTATAGACTTGGGCCGGGGGATTTGTCCGTCGAAAGGTCGAGAGCTTCTTAGTGTAGTCGTGCTTCTTAGTGAAGTCGCATTTCTCCAAATGTTGAATAAACAGGACAGTTCAGCCCCTTTCTAATGTCGACAATAATCCAGCTGCCAAGACTGCTGGCACATTTGGAATTGCAGTAGATCATCGCAACCACCGTCGCTGTATTTGGTCAATACGGAGTACTTTTTCCGGTGTTCCAGGATGTGCCAACAGCAGAACCCTGGCCTCATGCAGGTAAATATGTAATTGGTATAGGGTCGCATGGATGACATCCCAGGCTCCCAACGGCGACAACGGTACTCTGTACCTTGGCAACTTTACAAAGTCCAATTTTATGACGGGGGCCATCGACTCGGGAACAAATGCCTATTTCCCCCCGATCAGACCCCGAATGGCTGTATGAGCACGAGGACAAGCAGCCATGGGACCGGTCTGTTCGATCTCCCATCTACTGAAATAGTACATCTAGTATAAGAACTAATAAAAGATATTGTATAAATGTATAAATTTAGGTTCGTAGTATTATAAATTAGTGACGACAGCAATACTGACTGTCAGTTGGTCGGTCGTCTAGGTGGTGGCACCCAGGTGTGAGCTACATACATGGAAAGCGGCAAGGGCGATGTTTCGGTTGCTACATTGAATGAAGAATTTTTCTTTAGCAGAGAGTCTGCACACTTCTATTAACACATAGACAGCAGAACTGAATAGAGATAGATTACTCGATCTCGCCCACTGATCGTCATCATTCAAATCGTACTCGTATACCTACAGTAGTAGGCTGCTAGGGTCAGCACCACCGTGCTGGCATGATCAGGAAAAGCCAGGCCACAAACAATGTCTCCCTCTTTCAACTGTGCGACTACAGAGCCAACCCGAGAAACAATACCAGCGCAGACTCCTCCAAGTTCGTTGTTACTGAAGTCAACTGCCCGGATATCAATCTCGATCTCCTCCACTAGAAGTTCAGCCGCAGAAGTTTCTGCAAATATCAGAGCCTATGAATCGCGATCAACATCTCCGATCCTGTGTCGGCCCTTGCCATCGGACAACGCTTTGATCTCCGGGTGAATACTAGCTTCAAGCTTCTATTGAAAATGCCCGTTTAAAGCAGTTTCGCTTTCTATCCGACTGAGGTACAATACACTAAGATCATACCAAAATCGTTTCGCCGTCTTGTCAGAGTGAACATTAAAGACCATCAACATACCCATTAGCCTTTCCCTCATCTTCAATACTCGAAGAATGCTATCAATTAGCTCTTGGCGCATGTTACTTTCTCAAAAGAAGTAGAGGAGCTCCTAGAAAAGCTTTCTGCTTCTAGTTGAGATATGGACAGCAAAAGACTCATCCTACGACATGATTTAGCGGCATTAAAGGTTCACGTAATCTTTTACCTCTGGAGATCAAACAGTCCAATCTTGATGATCAGCAACACAGGGATGCATTGGTTCTGGAACGGCTATTGCGGTCTGAGTAACCTTCAGCCATTACAATACTTATTAGTAATGTGTTGTCAATATCGAGAGTGGTATCTTGAAATAAGATGGTAACTTTATATTTATAACTAGGGAAAAGGGACTTGAGGCCCTGAAAAAAACCCTAACAAAGACTTTGCGACAGAGTCCAAAGCAATTGCCGGCAATCAACACAGCTGCCCCCTTTATGGTCCACCAGATTGATAGTTGTTAATCCACCATCTATAATTCTTATAGTTACACTGCGCTGCGCCAATGCCGTAGAGGTAACCACCACGTTTGTTATTAGCATTCGGCGACGTAATGCGCGCCCTATTACCTCTTGAAATGCTTCCGCATCCATTTCTCATGCTATTGAAGACGTTGTAATTCGTATGTGCCATCATGTATCTTACACAGACTCGCTCATTTCGTTGGCCTGTACAAGTATATGTATTACCCGTTGACCTGCTTTGTTCGACAGCGAAGCCGACACTAGCGCACCCGGTAAGAGCACCTGCAACTGAGAACCCAATAGTGTAGGAAGTAGAATCCTCTCGGCCAGCACTGCACTCATTCGCAGCACCACAAAAAATGTTTTCCTAGCAACAATTAGTCTCTCTCCATGTCCATCGTTTCATATATAGATATTAAGCACAGCAAGCTCACACTGAGTTGGATAAATTGCATGCTCTGGGTTGGGCTGCCGTCACCGTCTTTCTCAGTGAATGGACTCCATTGTGTGCACGGGCTTGGTGTTTGGCGTTTACTAAGCTCAGTGTCCAATTCAGTAGAGTCGAAGTCGGTAGAGTTGAGGTCGGTAGAGTTGAGGTCGGTAGAGTTGAGGTCGGTAGAGTTGAGGTCGGTAGAGTTGAAGTCGATAGAGCTGCTCTCAGTCGGTGGGTCCAACGCCGGCTGCAGAGCGTCATTCTCCAAAACGGCTGAAAAGAAATGGTCTGTCACACATATAGAAAGATCTTCCGTAGCAACCGGATTCAGCTGAACAGTTGCTGGAATAGTAGCATCGCACTCAATTAACAAGATAGCTTCTCCGAATAGCCTGCTGCATGAAATACCACCAGAAGCATCAGTATCTGAATGGATTTTGTACACATTGTGGCCAATCGTAATGTTTCCGGTGCCACTGCCGTCATCATCGAGCTGAGAAATAATTGGAAATTGTGCAAAATTTCCCGTGTTTAGACTAGTCGAACAGCTCTTGCCGACGATCATGTCCTGATCCCTTGCAAATACTGTCAGAGCCGCCTCTGAAGCGGCTCTGTCAACGCCGATTCGAATGCGCACTGGCGTATCGCTATGCACATCACGCGGAGACGGAGCGGCAGCAGCAATGCCGACCAGCAGAGTAGTTATGTAAAATAGCTGCATATTGTCCAGTGCCTCACGACAGTGAAGTAGTAACGTAGAAAGAAATGAAATAATCTTATAAGAGTATAAGAAGATAGTGAATGACTTGGGAGTTCTACTGTATCATAGCTATCAATATTGACGGCCAATGAGGCCTTTTATACGTATGAACTCTGGTGGCTAGCCACGGGTGAACGCGCATCTTTCAAATGAGAGCAGTTATCTTGCCTTACGCCGTCGGTTCAATGAGTTGTGCCAAGGGTTGGAGGCGCTTATGGTCAGCGAGGCTGTGATAATCTCATATTTGATGGTTTGGCATAGTGTCCTGCTTTTCTAAGCCTAGTGCCAGGTATAAACCTTGATGAAAAAACTGTCAAATGGGAGATGGGTTGCTTGAAGAAGACTAACTGAAGTTGCAAGCAACTTCCTATGACCATTGCCAATTGTAAAGCTATTTCATTACTGGCGTAATAGTTGGTCACCACATAACGCGATTTTAGTCATAGATTCTGCCGGTCGAACTATTTAGGAATAGCCAAGAGTTTGTGCGTGTTCTAGACGTTGTAAATAAGGTATAATCCTGGCAACTTCATACACAATCAGCCATATATTAGTGCTCCTCGCAGAGTAACGAAGCCTAGATGCTAGTAGATTCCTAAGTGCTCATGGCTTAGGGCCGGTTGGGTTGATCGAAAATGCTAAGGTGGCGTTAATTCAAACGCATGATAGTATGACAAGTCCATAGATTGCCTCAGGCTATGGCATGGAAAGATCTTGTTTTCGGCCTACAGTGAGAGATTAAGGGTCTCAGGGAAGAGACTTACTATGTCAGGGCTGATTAAACCAGCAACCGCTAACATAATATTTCGGCAGCTTAAATCTTGAGAGCGAGACTCTTTCACGGCCGACTGGTGATGAACTTGATGGTATTCCAACTTGATGGTATTCCTGTCCTAAACTCAGACATTGGCAACTGTTGCTGGAAGTCCCCCAAATCAAGCCTCCACGCCTACTGTCTTGCCTAAACGGGTAGTGTAGCCCAGCATTCCAGCCTTGTATACTCATATTGCCCCTCCTAATAGACCGATGAAAGCTTTCCAAGTCTTTCCTGTTTCAGCATGATATGACGGATTTCTCTGCCGGCCACGGCCCGTGATCCTCGACTAAGAAATGATGTCTGCTCTGTCTTACATTATACAACGCCACGGTTATAATATTTGGCTCTTACCAATAAATGGTCCTGCCTTGTCTGAGACACTTTGGTAGATGAATAAATCCTATACTGATGCGGAAGTTGCCGATACTGAGCTGCGGCTTAGATCTAACGGCTGGCACCATCTTTGTAAGCAGCCGCTTGTCTTGTCCCGACCACGGCTATTTCCTTGGCGGCTACTGTATGACTATCAGTAGACAAGCATATTTTTACCAGATCAAGCCATTCATCTCTGACCATATAGCCCTATCCAGTCACGATTTGGCCCACAAGGCGTTGATCATGTTCTGCCGGAAGTAGAAAGACATCCATTAGAGTTTAACTGCAGAATTGAGCTTATATGAGCCACCCCTCCTTGAATCATTTAATGCCGATTTGATCCACAAAGCCTCTATGTCCCTACATGTCGGGAGGCAGCGTTTTCGGGCACTGCTACAACGGGCTCTCAGTCTGGTGTAATTAGACCAGAGAAGTGTCATAGACGAGAAAGACCCATGCGTTCTTCGCTAGATGAGTCTCACTGGGGCTGATTCATTATGAGTCGACCTCATATGTGCGGGGTCATATCTACAACAGTTCAAGCACTTTGTGAAAATGCCAAGTAGTGCTGTCCCATGTTGCTGACATTTATTCAAGGATAACATAGCCAGTTAAGGCAGCAGATGAGGGGTACCGCTCAAGGTCAACTGATGTCTTACTCTTAGGAAATAAAGATCAAAAGGTAAGGTAGGTGTTACTAAAGATCCTACGTTATTGTTAAGCCTGTCTTTGTCATCGCGTATGGAAAACCGGCGCCTAATAGGTCCACGGGGCCGTACAACCGTTTTTCCCACGGGGCCCTTACGTAAGCAAATTAACCGCTGTAATATACCGCTATAATAGCTGCTGTAATTTTCTTCTAGCTACCCCTATAGCTATCTTCTTACAACCTACCCAACTATGACCTCTTTTCCTCCTCAGCAACTCTATAGATCTAGAGAAGAATTACAGCTCGATCTAGATTATTACGCAGCAATCGGTGGTTATAAGTAGATTGTTTAAAGGTTTAATTTTATTACATACACTAGCCGCTGGAAAATACTCTATTCTTATAATCAGTTTCACAAAGGTTACTAATTTTTAATTAATATTATAGAAAATAGCTCTAGTTAAGTTACCTAACACCGAACAAAAGCTCGATTTTACAGCCATAACCATCTAACTAAGCCAGGCCTACAGCTAAGCCAGCGGCTAAGCCTACAGCAGCCACAGCGCTCGCCAAGCCCAATGCAAAGCACGCTACGGCAGCTATATAAAAAGCATGATTTCCTAGAAGAGGTGCTGCAGCAGCTGGAAAAGGAGGAGCTGGAAAGGGAGCTGGAAAGGGAGCTGGAAGGGCAGCTAGAAAGGCGGTCGGAATGGTAGCTATAGGGGCAGCTAGAAGAAAATTACAGCGGTTATTATAGCGGTATGTTACAGCGGTCAATTTGCTTACGTAAGGGCCCCGTGGGAAAAACGGTTGTACGGCCCCGTGGGAAAAACGGTTGTACGGCCCCGTGGACCTATTGGGCGCCTGGAAAACCGCAATGTAAGCCTTAACTGTCTCCGAAGTCGTCTAAAGTTAGCAACGGCAACTGGACGCAATGTCAAAAACCCAAAAGAAATTCTAGAGAAGCACGTTGTTACCTGAAACCCCCGTTGTTAGTCTAGTTGGCCAACCGAACACATACCCACTTTGTTTTGGCCAAATTTATCGATACTGTGATCACACCAAGTCAATCAGCTCAATACGTTTGGCGAAGCCTCCAGAGCCAGTTTAGGCAAGACATAACACAATTCTCCGCCTGCCATCGCAACCGTATTATCCACTGTTGAGATTCTATCCTATCGTAAAAATGGTATATCCGGGCGGCATTGACCTAGATTTCATCACTATCACGAGTGCGCCCGCCGGGGGCCGAGAGAGCCGTCGCAAATATGTTCACCGTAGAGGAATGCACAACTACCACAAGCGGAGACGCATGCGACGGTGTAACAATGATATGTGCTTTGCGAAGACATCTTCAACGATAGACACAAGCCTCCCGCAAGCTTCTGTGGGCCAAGCCGAGGAGTCGATTCAACCCGTTGGATCAGTAATTCGGTCCATAGATGGTAGCTCTTTTGGACCTGCCTGCTTATTACTTCCGAAGATTTGGGCTACCACCGGAAATATCCGCACAAGCCAAACTATCATGCAATTTCTCCGCAGTTGCCCTCGAAGAAGTGGCCAGGATCTGGCAAATGTGCCTTTCGTACACCAACGGATCGTACTGGTCGCTGACGCAAACAATCCGCTGCGAGCCTGCCAAAGTCTCTTCCGGAAGCATACTTCAGTGATGAAGCTTTATGGGTAGGGGTTCACAACATTCAAGAAGATATATATATCAAGGTATACGATGTTCGGCAAGATCACCGAATGAATGTTTGCCACCAGACTATGGCTAAATATTATACACAGTGTGCCACTTTTGGTAAATGGAAACTCCTCGCTGCATCACGAGCAATGATGCTACTTGTGTTGCTCAGGCTACGTCATGGCAGCAACCACGATGCGTTTCCGGCAGCTGATATTGCACTTCTTTATTCTTTACAGGTACGTACTATATCCTGTTCAATTGCTCAGAGGCTGGCAATGTAGTGTGGCCTTTCACTCACTGGGTGTAGAGAGTATTTGTCCTACTCCGAGACAGGTTTTGTGATCGGGAGACGCTGCTTTCTGGAAATATAGCCGTTCATGGCTGGCAAGCATGGATCTTTCGAGAATCTTTAATCCGAACAGCCACTATTTACTTTTTGCTGAGAATATTAGTGTCGACCGAGTGTGGAATCTCTTGCGATGGCCCGAAAGATTGGCACTTGGAGGAAATCCCACTTCCGGCCTCGAAGATGGCATGGGAAGCTACAAATGAGATTGCGTGGGAGGCCGCCTCTAGAATTTCCATGGCACCATCTACGGTGTTAAGATTCGGGGATCTGATTGGCACGGAAGGATATCATCCCAATTCTGGAACCGCGCATCGAATCGAGGCATGGCTGGAGGGTGTCGACGAGTTAGGGCTCATCACGAGTATTTCTAGCACTCTAGCAACTTGAATCAACACTATAAAACTAGTCTAGGCATGTATGGCCTCTAGTTCAGATTCATTATCCAATATTTGTACAAAGGAATCGGACGTGCTCTCTTTCGAAGAGACAAGATACAAAAGCGTCTCCTTGGCACGATGCTCGAGATTCTGCGATTCTGCATGTTTCCAGTAAGCAGAAAGAACAGAGTGAGTTGAGAATCCAGTTGCGGCGGTGAGTGCGGACTCTCTATCATGCTGCGAAAATTATATATAGATACAGGGCGTTGTGTATTTAGTAAGGCTCAGTCTAAACCCAATTCAAGTTAAATTCTATAGCATTGTAACTCTCCGCTAGCCACGCTGCATAATACGCCTTGTCAGCAACCTAGCCAGAATCCTCAGTCCAGGTTCTTTTAAAGCTGGCATTGCTTTGGTCAAGTTATTGTTCTATCTCGAGAAACCAGAACCACAACAAAAACTTGCAAGCCTGAACATCTATGAACTTCATCCCTTTAGCCTCTAAACAGCTGGGGCCTCCCTCGACGGCTCACAATCCTGAACTCTATGAGTACAGGAGGCAGCGAGCGGGTACACCAAAGAGTCGTTTTGGATGCTTGACCTGCAAGGCACGTCGAGTTAAATGTGACGAGCGCAAGCCCATCTGCGCCCGCTGTGAGAAGGCTCGGATCGTATGCAATGGATACATCCAACCGGAGCCTCGTCGCAGCATGGAAGCTACCAGTTCTCCTCTGCATCCTCTCCTGCCTCGGGCTAGCACTGTCAACAAGCCTTCTGAACGCATTCTTAGCCAACTGCCACGTTCCTTTAGCGGTCTCCCTACTGTCTGCGGAAAACATGCATCTTATTTCGACATCTTCCGACACCATGTTGCTCCAGATCTTTCCCGATACCACTACGCGGATCTGTGGTCTAGCGTTATCTCCGAAGGCCTGCAAGATGGATTTGTCCGCGAATTAATTCTGGCTATCGGAGCTCTGGCAAGGGCCATGGCCTCTAATCCCTCAACCCAAAGACGAGGGTCCGCTGCACAGCATCGTCTGTCTATACTCGCTTCGTGGTCCAATCGAAACATTACCAACCATCATCATCGAGCATCAATCTTGCATCACCTTAGGGCCGTATCAAGCTTTCAATCATCTATTAAAAACAGGGATGCCCATTTTCGACCGAGAAAAGTTTTTATGATGACGCTACTGCTTGTTGTGTATGAAATTCTTCAAGGCAACCTGAGCGCTGCGGACAGCCTTCTCTCCTATGGTCTGGGAATGTTTCGATATTCGACCACTCTTTTTCAAGATAATGCAATGACCAGTGCTGAGATTATAGACGTTGAGCATATTCTCCCTTGTGTTGCTGTCATGGGCATGTTCACTCACCAGCTAAATTCATCCTGGACTCACATTCTTCAGTTGCGAGCGGAGCCAGAGTTCAAAATTCCAGAGTTTGGCATCGATACCATTGCAAAGGTGTATTCATACTGGGGGAGATTCTACACCCACGCAGTGACATGCCTATGTCAGATAAGTTACGGCAGAAGTTTCTCTATCTTCGAGGCGGTGTCTCGGCGAGGAAGCTTCTTATCGTGCCTAAGTCGATGGAGGTCAGCTCTTAACTCTTACCTGGATAATCGCGAGACAAGTATTGCAGAAAGACGGGCTCTACGTCTCATATTTATCCACTGGCAGGTCCTCTGGATAAGTGTCAACTGCTGTTTAGACCCGACAGGTGTGGCTTTTGATGCATTCACAGATGAGTTTAGCGATATGCTTTGGCGCTCGGTAAAGTTTATTAAAGATGATATTTCGACTGATACGCCTCTGTTCATGACTTTTGGCGAGGGAGTTTTTATGCCACTACTCTGTGTGGTAGCTTGCTGTAGGGACCACGACTTGCGTATGACGGCAGCAGCTGTTGCTTATGAGTTACCATGGCAAGAGGGAACTTGGGATACTCGAGTAGTTCTACTTGGACAACTAGGCTCTGTTTTAATGGAAGAGAAGGGGAGGGATGAAAGCGGGTTCATCCCCCCTACATCTAGATGGTACTGGCGAGGAGGAGATATCCACCCAAGAAGTAGGAGGATGACATCTCGCTATTTGCAACATGTGCCTGGCGATCATGAGCAAACTAAAACAAAATTGTTGAGTATAGACCTCGACCGATGGCCAGACATCTGCTCTGCAGTGGGATGCTTGAAAGATCACGCGGCGATCATACATAGTTTAGCTTAGGCGGGGGACTTCTTTTTTCTTTATATATTTTTGAAGTATAGAGTACATGTAAGTACAAACTACAAATTAAGTTCACAATCAGATTAAAACCAGCTTTTTAAATTTGCTGGTCAAGTTATATGTAACTTATAGACTGTAGCATGCAATGGTGGTTAGGTTCGAGGAAGCCAAAGAGATTATCCAATATTGCAAACAGGCACTTGGTTCTGCAGAAACAATAGGATAGGTTCACTTCCAGCTCCTTGTACTAAAAATGACAATGTCGACATAACTTGTCAATCTCCTTACACAGCTGGCCTAGAAAAGCGCGAGATATTCACAAGCTGACTCAGCTACACCATAGCAGCCAATAAACGAGAACGAAGAGACGCTCGTTTATGGGAACCAATCAACTGTTACCCTCACAGTATCAGCACTAGCATTTCGCTCTGGCTCTAATGGATCCTTGCGTGCTTATGCTCATTATGACTGTAGTCCTCCCACTATCGAAAATTATCTCCAATCGAGCACTGAGAGCTGTGATGGCTCCATAGTAAGGGCTACTGCCAAGCAAAAGAAGCCATATCTAAGGAGCAGCCTAGACGCTATTTCATGATAAATATGCCATACGCACGAAATGAACATTCCCTTGCCCTTTCACTCTTCAAGTTGTTCAGAAACTACGTTTAGAGAAGGAAGAGCTTTTGCATTTACTCTTGTCTACCTTTTTTCCTATTGCATTGTTCATATACCCATCTCGCATTTCGCCATGCCCAAGAAGATATTGTTCTTTGCGAATTCCGATTACGGCCAGGCTAATGTGGTACTGGCTGTAGCATACGAGTTGGCTATTCTGGACAAGGATGTTGAGATCCATATTGCGTCCTTCGAGAGCCTCGAGCAGGCAGCCGTTGGGACCAATCAGCTTGCTGTGGACAATTCCTCCGGCGAGCCATCATCACGCCTGATTTTCCACAGACTGTATGGCAGGTCACAGTTTGAGGCTTGTATTGGGCCAGATGTCGACCTATTCAAAGCATACGACAGAACTCCCACTTTCTTCAATGCGGCGCGCACAATTCTCTGCATCGAGGGTATCATGCAACCTTGGAGCTCCGAGGAGTTTGTCGATTTGTATCAGCAAAGCCTATATATCCTGAATAATGTGAAACCTGATTTGGCTGTTGTCGAGCCACTTTTCACCCCTGGTCTTACTTTGTGTAACCATCTGGGCATCAACTGGATCGTACTGGCGCCAAACACGATCAAAGATTTTGCGGTTCCTCTGCAGCCACGGCTTGCGGCTCTATGGAAATACCCCATGTAAGTTGAATGCAAAACATTCCATGTACATATTTCTGATCAAGCAAATACAGAGTCTGTTCAGGAATGCCGTTTCCATTGCCTCTTTATCTCATCCCTGCCAATGTTGCTCTTAATCTCGTTGCTGTATACATGCTACTTACGGCCCAAAGAGTCAAAAATGCCGAGACATTGTTGAAAAGCCGGGTTGGAGAGAGCATCCAACTGATGACTGCCAACGAACTGGGCGTGTTGAAGCCTGCACCGGCAGGGCTACGGATCCTCGTCGCAAACAGTGCCGATCTGGATTACCCCTTTGACATATTACCTTCCCACGTTGTTCCTTGTGGTCCTATTATTCGTCCCTCTCTTGATCTCGGTAGAGTGGATCAGTCCTTGGAAATTTGGCTTGCTCGAGAGCCGACGGTCTATGTCAATCTTGGCACTCATCTCGCGATGACCAAATCGGAAGCGGTCGAAATGGCATCTGCCTTTCGTCAATTTTTAGATATGGCAGATGCGAAGGGCCGAAAGTTACAAATTCTGTGGAAACTCAAGATTAAGGGCGTGGCAGGTGAGGGCAAGGCTGCTTCAAGCAGCGCAGATCAACACGAAGAGGACGTTTACAATGGTATTCGTACGCACTTGGGCAAAGAGATGGATAATGGCCAGGTCAGACTCACAAATTGGGTTACGGCTGAGCCAAAATCTGTGCTCGAGTCCGGTCATATCATCTGTTCAATGAACCATGGTGGCGCAAGCTCCTTTAACGAAGCATTGTGGTGAGTATCTCGATTCTATCAAACAGGATTCTCACTGAAAGATGCTAATAACTGTTTTCCCTAATTGTAGCGCTGGCGTCCCGCAACTTGTTTTGCCAGGTTGGGCAGATTGCTATGATTTTGCCAACAGGGCAGAGCTTATTGGAATAGGCCGATGGGGGAACAAAAAGGCAAAGCCGAGATGGCAAAAGGACGAGCTATGTGAAACTCTTGCGCAAGTTCTCTTTGGAGCTGAGGCGGAGGAAATCAACCTGCGAGCCAAAAAGTTGGCTCAGAAATATGCCGAAGGGGATGGGAGGCGCTTCGCGGCAGAGGTTCTCTTGGATGCTTTGGTGACGAATTCATGACAGTTGTCACGATTTCATCTGTAGATAATACGTATACTCTTTTAATACCTGTCACCACGATAATAATATGGACAAACACTTCGTTATCTCAGTTAAATGACTCTATTAAAAATTATTCTATGAACTAATCAGTACCGTAACATACCCGACCTCGCTAATTGCTCGCATCGTTGGTGGAAAATAATGTCCGCGTCAAATTAATTGCAAGCTTCAGGGTGCCTTCAATTTCCGTAATCAGAGACGCTTGTTCTCTCCATCCAGATACCACTCGAAAATATTTCCGAATACCTTCTTTGCTTCACTTTCAACCACATCTCCATGACAAGGTATAATGCGGTCGAAATCCCAGCTATATATACATTGCAATGACGCGGCAAAGGCGACACGGTCTTTTGCGCCTAGTATATACCATGCTAGGCGCTTCTGCCATGTCGCAGGATATGCCGTAGAGAAGATGGGGGAAACCAACTTTGTTAAAACTCCAGACGTTGGCGATTGGCCTGACTTGGAGAATTGCTCGACAGCGGGTACATTAAATAAAAAATCTGCTTCGATGACGGTATGAGTGGGCTTGTGGAACAAGACAATTTCATGAGACTCCATCGAATCTATGTATTGTACATCGAACTCATTGTCAAATTCTTCCGAGATGTGTTTCTGGCCTTCCGACGCAGTGTAAATGATGTCGAATATCTCTCGGCCTAAGCCCAGTTTCTTGGCACATTTTTCAGCTAGACCGTCAGGGACAATGAGACATGCACCGGAAAATTCTGCTTTCCATGCGCCAATTTGCATGTAATGCTCAAGGTTCGGAGCAATGATGTATTTGACTGTGCCGTTCGTTGCAATCAGCGTATTGCGCACGACCTCCGTCAACCGCACGGGCGATATGACTGCGAGTGAGCCGGATTGAAGTTGCACTGTAATATCGTATCGTCAGAGGAAGCGGAGTCTCATAGACGAAGACGGCTTACCGATTGTTGTTCGTCCACCCGTTTTGAGAAGCCCCAGCTGTGCGAATGGGATGCTAATGATAGTGATATTGGGGCATACTTGGCGAATTACTGTTGAGTCGGACTCCTGTTTGCTGGACGCTAGCTCGGTTTTTGGAGACATCTTTCACACTGGCGTTTACAAACAAATAGAGGAACAGAATATTAGATGGAGTTTCATTGTAATTTCAATAGCCAACATCGAGTGCCATGCCAGTATTTATAACGGTTGGAATCTCTCCAGATAGATTCATGTCGTTTGCCGGTATACGTCACGAACAAAGCCATCAGCCCAATACACTGATCGTTCTACACGGACAGCCGTGTTGATTTGGTGCGCGGAGCGGGGCCGATCCTTGCCATCAGCAATCGGTGCTAAGCCTCATTGCTGGTCTGGTATTAACTCAAATCTTTCTACTAAAATAAAATAGTGTACATATTCGATCCCTTCCAGTGGTGAGGCCGCTGAAGATGTATGATACATTCCTAGATCTAGTTGGTCACATTCTGTATCCATTTTGTATTTAACCATATTTTCACCTACTCCGCATGTGTCACAAATGGCTTGGCTTGACTGGGATCGGAAAACGGCCCGCTGGTCGAGGGCAATCTAATAAGAACTTGCAGATATGAAGCTGATTGATGTTGCGATAGCGCCGTCCGTAAGAAAGGGGCATCTAGAAAACAAGTATAAATATCTCTTATACGTCTCGGGTTTCTAAACTTAAGTCAGTCGATCGAATCAGCAGCTGTCGGTGATTTGAACAGGTGCATAGCAACAATGGCAAAACTTTCCCTCTTACATGTTTTGGCTACACTTGTGGCCTGTGCCGCCGCTGATGGCGAAGTACTTCGACACCCAAGACGATCATGTACCCATATTAAACCTCCATGCATCCCTGGTGCCGAAATTATATCGATTAATGGAACAGAATTATGGAATTATACCGTCGCCGCTGTCCCAGGGCTCCTCCCGAGTCCAGTTACCGGTCTAGACATATGTGCCGTCGACGTGGTTCTTACCCATCCAGGTGCACATGACAAAGTCCTCGTCAAAGTCTGGATGCCCCTAGAGGGTTGGAATGGGAGATTTCAAGCCAACGGGGGAGTCGGCTATGCAGCCGGCGAACTGGATCTTACGCTAGGTCCTACCATCAAGCAGGGATACTCCTCTGCATCTACCGATGCTGGTGTAGGTTTCAACCCCTCGTCACCTGAGGCCTGGGCTTTACGACCAGACGGTTCTGTGAACCGAGATGCACTCATCAACTTCTCTTATCGCTCAGTCCATGATATGGCATTAGTCGGCAAGGAGATTACGGAGCAATTTTATGGTCAGAAGCCCAAATACTCATATTGGAATGGATGTTCAACAGGCGGACGACAAGCAATGGTTGCGGCGCAGAGATACCCAGATCTTTTTGATGGGATTCTAGCTGGTGCTCCTGCAATCTATTGGACAACATATGTTATTGCAGAGCAATGGCCGCAGGTGGTTATGAAGATGGAAAAGTCGTTTCCTTCACCTTGCGAGCTAAAGGCATTTACCGACGCGGCTATTGCTGGATGCGACGGATTGGACGGCATCGTCGACGGGGTCATCAATGACCCAGACATTTGCCACTTTAATCCATATGCTCTGGTTGGACGAAAGATCCCTTGCGATGGGGTGAATGTGACCATCACAGAAGCAACTGCCAGTGTTGTTCAAAAGGTACTCCAAGGCCCCTTTGGACCAGATGGAAAGTCAAGATGGTATGGCCTGAATCCTGGTGCTGCGTTGGACAGCCTTACAAACACCAATGTGACTCATGGGAAACGAGTTGGCCTTCCCTTTTTCGTTAACGATGCTTGGATTAGATACTGGATCGCAAAAGACCCCAGTTATGATCTGAGCAAAATCGATTATTCCACACTAGATCGGCTCTTTGTCCAGTCAGACAAGGAATATGACGCCATCATCGGAACCGATAATCCTAACCTATCCGGATTCCAAAAGTCGGGCGGGAAATTGCTAATGTGGCACGGCCTTTCCGATCAGCTCATCTTCCCCAAAGGAACAGTCGAATACCGGAACAGAGTTGAGCGACTGATGGGCGGCTCTGACAAAGTGAACGAGTTCTTTCGGCTTTTCCTTGCTCCCGGCGTGGACCATTGCGCAGGCACTCCGTCTCTCGGGGCGGTGCCCACGGATCCGCTTGCGGCTCTGGTAAACTGGGTGGAAAACAAGAGGGCGCCTCTCAACTTGGCTGCGGAGATAGCGGGATCTCAAGGCGGCGCTCGAATTATCTGTCCTTATCCCCAGATCGCCATGTACATTGGAGGAGACACAAAGTCCGCCAATAGCTTCAAATGCGTCTGAGCTGGCTGTGCAACGCAAACAGGTAGGACTCGTTAGCAATACGTGTCTAAAACGTTGTTTTGCCTTCTCTTCGACTTCTGTCTGTTTAGTGTTATTGCATTTAGTATTTGAGTTTCCTTAGCCTAATAATTCATAGTGTCAGATTTTAGCTTTGAATCGGTCATTATTAACAGAACTGTTACCAGGGCTTTATTCAGGATCCGCGGGGCTGAGTCGACAAGTCATAGTCAGCTCGGCGAATCCTTCGTTGTCGCGACGCTAGCGGACTCTCCTTCAAATTGACATCGTGGCACGTATTAGATGCTGAGACTATTTGTTTGACAATAGGCCTTGGCTGAAACGAGACGACTATTTCTCTATTATCTTCTTAGGAACAAAATGACAACTCCGACTGTTAAAGAGGGTTGTGCATTGCAAGCGTGTGGCAATTGCAGAGTGCGGAAGAAGAAATGCGACAAGTTTTTTCCGAGTTGCACAACTTGTCGGAAGTGAGTTATATCATCTCCAATATATATCTGAAACTTTCTGATAAGAAAAGGAAATTCATAAACTGCAGTTATGAAGAAAATCGCTCTCAGCACGAGATACGCACGCTTCGCTCACAACTAGAGTTCCTATCTAACGGATTGAGTGTCGCCGGCGGGTCTTCACTCATTCCGTTATCTTTGGATTCCACCACGCAACATTACCCAATCCCATCACAATGGTATATGCCATTCTTAGTCAATCACTGTAAGCATTTCCCAGAGAGAGAGACTGTTCCGCTCGAATGTATGAGTAAACTCACCGCCCCGCTGATTATGACCTCTGCTTTCCGAGGTCTCTTAGAACCAACTTCAATCACGCCCCTGAATACTCAAGGAATCAATGGATGCAAGCATCGTTCCAGGATCCGTGCATGTTTCACTCAATTCTTTTCGCTGCGTCATCTCATCTGGAGGTGGTTCGAGGAGAAAATGGCAATCCCGTAACCAATTATCACCGACGACAGGCGATAAAGCTCCTCTTGGAAAATATTTCGGCTTCTCGAACTGTATCTGATACTTCAATAGCTACGGCAATGTATTTATGGCATTATGAGGCAAGTAGGCTGTGCAGATAGGACGTTGGTCAAAGGCTAACAATACTGTAAAGAGCTTGAATAGCCACCTAGATGAGGCAAGGATCCATAAACAAGGCCTACTACAAATGATAAATGCAAATGGTGGCCTAAGAAAGCTTGGGTTTGATGGGTTCTTATCACATATGATTACACTGTAAGTCGACCCGTTAGTCCCACAACCCTGCGGTCAGTAATAACTGTTCATTCAGGATTGGTTTTGGCGACGCCATTCTGAGTGCCTCGAAACCAGTCTTTGGAACCGTAGACGGATATCAAGTTCCCGAGGCACCAACTACACTTCTCTCAGCTATCTTGCAACGTCCGGAGAATGTATTACATTCCAGTGGGCTCAATGGGTCGTTACTATCCTTGCTTCATGAGGTTCATGATAGTTTGCTTACTTTTGATCCACAAACCACACCGGAAGCCTACTGGAGGATGCCTTTATATATGAGGGGCGGGTATCCAGATGGAAATTTTGAGGAAGATGGCCCCTTCAATGCCGCATGTTGGTACGCCGCGAATATCTACCTAAATTCCCTCAAGCGTGGCATACCTTTTTCATCCGACGAGAACCAAATGTTCGTGGAAAAGTTACGATCTTGTATCATGGCTTTTCCCAAAGATAATGACAGGGAGCTGGAGAGAGAGATTTACGTGTGGCTATGTTTTACCGGCGCTGCTGTTGCTAAGAGGGACAAGACATGGTTTCTTGCAAAGGTCGGTCCCACAGTTATGTCACTAAGTCAGAAACAGCTGGGTGATTTTAAGAGAGGAGTTATACAATTTGCTTATATTGTCCAAAAGCTGGAAAGCAACAGATGTGGTGAGGTATGAGTGTAAGTTTAGATTTGTGTAATATTTATTTGTAATTGAGAATCAGATACGTATGAAACGAGACTGCTCCAGAAGTTCCCACAGCTTAACATTCTCGTGTTATGAAATATGCATTTGATTTCTATTTCTGGGGGTCCCATATGTGATGTTGCAAGAAAGTCGAGAACATTTATGGAGAAAATAAACTAAGATGATCAGTAATGCCAGTATTTCTTAATTTCTCTTAGACCCTGAACAAGAGCAGGCGGATTGTCCAAGCCACAAAAATGTCCACCAAAATCCCACGCTGTCTAAGTGTTAAAAATCGTAAAACAACATTGAAAGGCCAAGAGTAACTGACATTTATAGTAGACAAGATTGGTCAGAGGATGTATAATCTGTTCTGGGATGAAGAATGTATCATATTTAAAACTGGAAAAGAGAAATGGAGCATCTGTTTTCGCTTTTGACAGAGGAAGGGCAAATGATGATGGATTCTGGTTATATATGTAGGCAGCGGAAGTAAACGATTGTGTGAGATAATATAACGAGACGGCCCGAAGGATTTCATGGTCATTTAAAACGGACGGCCCGGTGCCACGCCGCGGATCAGACCCTATGTCATATTGTTCGTTAACATAACACAAACGAACACTCAACCAAACAAAAACAGCACAGGAGTGAAGCGGGAGGAGCTTACAAGAGATGTATTTCTCGGCAATCCAGGCAAGTTGGCCAACGGGATTATCGTACAAAGCCAGGCCGATCGTATTTGGCTAAATATAGTGATTAGGCATCAGCTCTGCGAATTTGTAAAAGCAATGTGCGAACTTACTTTAGTTCTCTGTTGGACTGCATATGCACTGCCACCCACAGAGTTGTCAACCCAAAGTTGCTCACTAAACACATCCCCTTTGGAAAGCGTTATATTTTCTGCCTCCAGCTGCTCCGGCTGTAGCGGAAGCTCTGGGAAAAGCGCCATATGAGTGGCGCGAACGGACTTTGGGTAGGAATTATACAATGACCAGCCAATGAAGGACCCCCAGTCAGAGCCATGAACTGCATAGGTATTATAGCTCAGCACTTCCTGCATGAGTGTGTTGAATACACGTGCGGTGTCGTCAATGGTCCAATTCTTTGGAGTAGGTGAAGAGAAGCCGAATCCAGGAAGAGAGGGAATGACGACGTCAAAAGACACCTCGTCAGAGTTGGTAATGTTAGAATGATTCTTGAGAGTCAAATTATTTATGACCGGTAGCATTTCCAGAAACGATCCTGGCCAACCGTGAAGTAGGATGAGCGGAATAGAGTTCCGCGCTTGAGAGACTTCATGGATGAAGTGAATTGTTTGGCCTTCGATAATTGTAGTAAAATGGTTCAACCTTCAGTGGACATATTAGCAAACTATTAATCATCACAGGATTACTATATGCCGTTTCATACTGATTCAGTTCAAGTTGCTCTTTGTCCCAGTCGAAATCATGTAGCCATTGGCTACGGAGACTCTTGAGCTTGGATAAAGATATGCCGGTGTTTGTTGAATCATTCCTGCTGTTGACAGCAACTTCCAAGTCACTCGGGGGTAATTGAGTTCTTTCCACCATATCAACCATGTGCGATACGCGATGAGAGAGGTCAATCTTAAAAGGGGATATCCTAGGCCTGGTTGCTTCAGCTAGGACCTCTGTGCTTAGAAGCACCAGGGCAGATAGCATATAAAACAACGGCATCATTATTCTCTAGAATGATTGGGAGCTTATGAGTAGAAGAAGGGATTGGAATGTATTGATAAAGTCTTATAAAATCTGACTTCCTGCATCTTTATATACGGTACGCAACAGCTTTCGACTCTTTCGTCCTCCCCTTTTTTGACAATAGATTCCAAAGTACGCCCCACCATTTGTAAATTGCTTTTCACCTTATTTACTGCGTACAGGTGCAGCGACATGAGTAAATCTGAGGACCGCGCGGTTGTCAAATCTACAGAAGATTGATTAGATAAAACGAGGCTCCTATTCTGATGTCTCGATCGGATCTCGGATCGCTCCATACTTTTGCTTTTCTGCGCCGCGCGCTTGTTGTGCCCAAAATTGCAGGGATTATCTGACTTGATTAAGCCCTCAAATATTAAGAGGAGAATACGAGGCGCTGCTTATTGGTGTTTAATGTCTCGGGCGAAGAATTGTGGGTGCTTTAAACCTATGGATGTGTTAATCAACCGCGCGCGATGATATGTAATCTTACAGGTTTCCTACACATCCCTACCACTGAGTGTTCAGGATTTTGTACTCGACTATATCTGTAGATATCTTGTATAGATCCAGGAGATATACATCTATTTTGCTAGCTAGTAGCTTGGAGCGTATGATGAAGCTCAATACAGGGTACCCATAAAAGCTGTCAATGAAATGTAAGTGGAATTTAAAAATAAGAATTCCCAATTGCACCATAAATAACTCTCTCAATAGGATATCGAGTTTGGTTATTATAAACCGGGTCGTCTTGCGGAATTTCCTGGCTCCAGGCTAACATAACTACGCCCTTCTCTATATCGCAGTGCCAGTTCACGTTGGTGAAGCCAGCCCAAGCCAAGGTGAATTTTCCTCGGCCGGTTTCAAATCCTTCTGGGAAAAGCAGCGCTCCAAGACCCCACTGCTTGGGCGTTCCGGGAATAGAACTCCACCGTCATTGGAGGCTTGAGAAGGTTGGTTAAGGCCGTTTTCAACCTGACCCTCGGAAAGTTGCGGGGCAAACATCTGAGCTACGATTTCAGAACTCAGAAGCCTTTTACCTGTCTTAGCTATATGTACCCATCTATTAGTTGATGTATTCATTTTTGTAGAGGTTAAAGTAAAAGACTCGAACCAAGTGTTTCTATGGCTGTAGGGTTTTTGTTCTAATAGGAAGTAAATAGTGACACTTACGATGAACTCCTTGGTTGATAAGGGGCAAAAGAGCTTGCCCAAGGGCATTGATAGTACCAAAGCCTCCAGCTCCTGCACTTTCAAAGCTAATGTGTGCATCGTCGTAGATCGGCGCTCTTGGAATAAGCATATCTGGGCTAACCCTGACATGCTGACCTACGAGCCTGGCTCTTTGTTCACTATCTAGGGTAAAGGCGAAGTCCTTTGCCTCTACCCCTGCAGGATCTAGCAAATGGGTTTGAATGAACTGGCCCAAGGTGACATCAGTCAGGGCCTCGACAAGCAGACCGCTATAATCAGCTTCAGCGCCATAGCGCCACATCTGGTTCGGGTTGGCCGCGTGTGAACCCTCGTAAACGCTTTTATTCGTTGGGAAAAAAGCCTTAGGATCGGTAATGATCGATTCCGGATTCAGAGCAGCAAGGATATCTACTACAGGATAGGCGTTTCCAGCTGTAAAAGTGAGGAGATTGCGAACAGTAATATCGCCAACTCTAGGTTGGGTAGCCGAGCTTGGGTCATTAGCATCAAGTCGACTAAACATAAAGTTGTTAGAGAAACCTCGCCTCTACAAGTCACCAGGGAGCACAGAACGGTTACATACACTTCTTCTTTAGCTAAGCCGGGTAAATGATCTAAAACGCTGTCATTAATCCCGATTAAACCCATGTCAATGCATTTGAGTAGTGCCATTGCTCCAAGGATCTTGGTATGAGAGGCCAGCCAAAACATCTATGCATGGTTAGTGCAGTGCTCGGAGGAGTATGAAGGAGAATAATTTTTGACAGGTGCGCTAAATTTGGACCCAAAGTCAATTGCTCACATCATCGAATCGGAGAGGCTCCGAAGACCCAAGCCGTCTGGTCCCGGCTGTGCTTTGATATAGAACATCACCGGCCCTAGTCAATGCAAGAAAGTTCTGGAGGGGAGCCGCGACAGGGATTGTAGAGGCAATAATAGCATCGGCTTTCGCTATATTTCCATAAAGATTACGCATTAATGTTAATCATGTTTCGAGAGGGCGGGAATAACGGATAATTACTAACTTTTTATTTCTTGCTTGATTGTAGCAAGATTTGCTGCAGCCCCAAGCCCACTGGGCAAAAGGGGAGTATGTGTACTATCCATGAACAAAATTGCTTGTTACTTGAAATATAAGGAACATTGTTTAACATTTGATGTAACCTGAGCTATATATAGGTATATTGCGGGTGAGTAATCAGTGTCTAGATCGTGAAGCTTTGATATTATACCAAATGGCGCTGGTTAACCCGCAATAAGGTGTAAACTGCACTAGCTGGAGAGTAGCACTTTCTATAACGGGCAATATATTTTAAAGCCCCATTTATGTTTATACTATTACCAGATCGCTAATGTTATTATCATAACAAACTACGAAGTACAGGACGGAGAATTCCTCGGTTCAAACATTGTGGGGTTGTTGACTGAACTACGCAACCCCGGATTTGAAGCTGAACTTGAAGCGCGGCTTTCGGCGATGTGGAGAAATCGCAAAAGGGAAATTCACAACAACCTAATTCAGCAACTCTCACTCGTATTCTCCACACTGGTGGGTAGTGCATGAGAGGCTCAGCCCACATGTGACCTGGTTACGCAGGCTAATTTTGTCTCTAACTGCACCTGCGTAGCACTATCGCAACCTTAGAAGTAACTAAATCGAAGCGGATGAGCGGGAAAGATCAATAATTCTATTTCATCTCCAGTGTATTGGTAGAAGAGTAAAGCTAATGATGGCGTTAGAGGAAGGAATACTTACTTCGTCTCTTGTGTTTAGACATCTGAACTCGTAGTCACCTTTAACCTGTCTGGTCATCACTCGCTTCGATAGCCTAGCGCTTGTAGTATAACCTTAGTAAAGGAGCAGTTCAAGGAAACAATATGCACCACTGGCAGCTTTCACGGCACTCAGAGTAATGTAAATTGGATCTATTAAAACTCAAAACAAACAGATTTAAAAGAAAGACATGAACGGAAAGATGGTCTGACTACTCCAAACAATTATGGGATATTAAAAACGTTCCATAACTTGATAACCACTTAGTAGCGATAGAAAGCGTTGTCGAGCTTATAACCCAGCACCGTATTGCCAGCATTAGTTGTTGTGGTGGCTGATGAACTCATCTGCTTCACTTTCGGCCGAGCCTCATCCTGTGCCAGATTAAAAGCCTGTGTAACAACTTTTGTCTCCTTAGTGGGAGTTGGTGGGTCGCAGGAAATCATCCATTGTTCGAGCTTGGATACCCGGTCTGCTAGGATTCGTCAGGGGCCAGGTGATGAATCGAAAGTGACCCCCTTCCTCCCAGCCAACAGATGTACCAGGTCCACTGTTGCCTCCACTGTCACTGTAGGCGTAGTTGAAGATTTCGTTCTCAGGGTCGTAAGTTATGACCGAGTGGGCAGTGAGCAATGGACTCGGTTGAATCGAGTCCAGGGTCACATTATCCTTGGTGATCTTTATGAAATACGTAAGGTTCGCACCGGCGCCATTGCCACCTCTACCGCTCCCATTTGCTTCGCCCTGTTGATAGCAGTTCCAATCGCCAACGAAAGGAAGCACCCAGTTAAGCCCTTTTGGGCCTAAAGGAGAGGCGGTTGGCTGCGCTGAGCCAGGTGAACTCAAAAGAGTTAGGCACAAGAGACGAATTGACGAGAGAGTATAGGATTTGGTAGACATGATCTGGTTGTGGTTTAAAGATGTGGTTGGTAGGTTGGTATGTTGGGTTGGCCATGGTTGGGAAATGTTATTGAACTTGGCTTTGGAGTGATGGGGACTTCATACTTGGAGAGAATAGAGAGATAATATATATATTAAAGATTTAGTGCATTGAAGAGTGAGGTTTAATTGTGGCGTGGCATGTAGGAGTCGTGGACACTAGGAAATCAGTGAAGTCGGCGATATAACGTGTCCGCTCAGTCCTATAATACGTATAAAGGAATGGCACAAGTGTATCATCTCCCGATGGACTCATTGAGAATCACAAACAATTGACGCGTGGCCTACATCTCTGCAATTTGACACTCATTGAACACGTAAGGACGGATCGTAGGTGCGATAGAACGGCGAGGGTGGCGGTGTGATGCTTCAAATAGCTGAAACGTTTGCTGCATAACCAATCCTATCGGCTCTCGGCGATCTACTTACATATGAGCCAACTTATATCATTCATTGTGCACAAATGTTTTCACTTGTGATATTTGTCGGCCTTGATGTAAGTTATCCATTTGCCATTGATGAGATTTTTCTAAATATTAGGTATATAATCGTCCTTAGCTGTAAATAAGGCCAATCGAGAATGGATATTCGGCTCAGGGCAACAAGTATGAAAACAAAACCCTATATCTTACCAGAAAAGTTGTCCAATCACCAGCTTCATGTTGAGACCAACCTTTGCATCTCCCGCAGATCTTCAAAGTCGATAAAAAGCTCATTTACCAGCATTATCATCGATTAGAAACCCATGATCCCTGAGCTGGTTATTTGCGAGCGTCCAAAGCCTGTCGACAGATTTTGCATCATCCAACCACTTATTTTCCTTTGTTCCAACCTTTCCAAACGGCATAAAAAAACGGCCAGCATATGAGGGAGCATTGGGGCTTGTAGCACAATACAAGCTGGTGCGTGCCCCATCAGCTGGTGAAAGAGTCGGAAAAATTCTCATCGCGGTTCGAGACAACATGCCAAGAAAGGAAGTATCGTGGCTCTGGAGATTTGACCTGATGATACCGGGATGTAAAGAATAAGCTGTAATGCCGATAGCTTTGTAACGGTCTGTGATTGCCTTGGCAACAATGATACTGGCTTGCTTCGAATGGCTGTAACGTTTCCTATGTAGAAAGTAGAAATATGTCAGCACATTGTGTCTCCTGTGTATATGTGCTAGTCTTGAGTCCGCCATTGGCAAGAAGATGATACAAAAGGCGAAAGTTAACCAGCTTATCATCGCGAGTGGTAGTATTTGCTTACCATGGGGCGGTCATTCCTTCCAAGTCAGCCAAATTAGTATCTTTATAATTGATGCTATCCGGTCCCATGCTTATAGCAGCAGCACTTGAGACGTTTACAATTCTCACTCGGTCTCTACTGTGGCTACTTTGCGCAGCCAAACGTAGAAGAGGAAGTAAACACATTGTGAAAGCATGGTGCCCGAGGAAGCAAGTTTGCCACTGCAGTTCGTATCCATCTTTGGTTAGCTCGTAAGGACATGCCATTATCTGTGATGGAAGCCAATTCGTTAGCAGATATTGCTCATGTTTGTTGAAAAAGACTAACACCGGCATTATTGATGAGTATATCAAGACGAGGCTCCTTTTGCGAAAATTCCTCAGCCGAGGTCTTGATGCTCTGAAGATCTTGCAAGTCTAGCTTGAGAAAGTGAATGTCTAGACCACTGTTTCCGTTTTTCATCGCCTTGATTGCCGCATCGACGCGAGTTTTAGATCTGCTTGCGATATATACTCGGGCTCCATGACTCGCCAACTCTCGCGTTGTTTCGTATCCAATGCCAGAATTGCCTATTCTCTCGATCAGTTACTTTATGATTCTTATTTCTAAACCCAGAGCGTAGTGGGAAGAGATCCTTACCGCCTGTTACAATTGCAACATAACCACTCAAGTTAGGTATATCAGCCACTTGAAACCCTTCCTCCTTTTGGCGTGTCATAATGTCTGATGATCCTTGATAGTTTAAGGGTTTTCACTGCTCAATCCGGATGATGAAAAGAGGTGAAACGAGTCAAGACGTCTTTTTAATATCGACTCTCTGACTTGTTCCGAATAATCAATAAATAATGAGTGTATAAAAGAGCTTCCAACTACAAAGACGGCTTTATATACCTCTCGTGCATTTGAACAACATTCTTTGCTTCTTTTGTTGGTACGTATCTCTTTTGACTGTATATGGGGCTGCCTCAGAGACTGCCGGGTTTGCGGAGCCTCATCCGCGGAATTCCACGGATCTCGCTCTTATGTACACGTACCTACAGAACTCACACAGCCATCGCCGGAACAGGATCTGTAGTTTCCATTCTCTATGAGGACTAATCAAACTATACCTGAGTACACTACAAATAAACTATGACAACGATCCAAGAACTCCGCTGGGCTAAAGTTGGGCTGGTTGATACTCATTGTTCTGGATCTACGTATCTTTGGTGGAAATTCTTCATCAATGTCCGCTCATATTTGATGCCAAACACTAAAATAATTGAGCAATAGAGATTACGCAGGCGACATGAAGACAAATCTGTGTCAGGCTAGGATGATGGCTGCAGAATAAGCTTAAAATTCTTCCAGCATAACTAAGCACGATGTCCTCCATATTATTAAGAAATTACATATGTAGATTTAGTTACAAAAACACTGTACATCCTGTTCTTAGAAAAAGCGGGTTAATTCTGCTCAAGGCCACCTTGAAATTGCTAGTACACCAGCCCTCATTCACTCTTATTCAGTCGGATATCCGCTAACAATGATAGATCCTTCATTTTTTTGCCTAGACTCAAGTTCAATAGTAAACCCGGCCATAAGGGGCTCTCCTCTACGCAGATGTCCGCGCCCTCCGATATCCTATCACCTGATATACTCGTGAGCCCTGATTTGTGCATCCTCATTACAGTAGTCTTTGCAATTAAACATCGGAGTTATTATCACCGTTGTCCAAATCCGGAGCGCTAGCGACTTTGAGCCTAGACCGTGGCGCAGATGATGAAAGTACAAAGCTTGAAATTTCCACTGGAGTTGTCAAGCGGAATTCCATAAGTTGTGAAATAATAGCTAGACAGGTGAAGTTTCGGCGAGCATCTTTTTTCAAGCGCCTCGTGATTCCCCGCGAGAATTTTTCAAGAATAGCTCCCACGCGTTCTGTCGAAACATAAGTAATTGGCGCGTCAGCATATAACACTTATCCAGCAAACCGTCAGTTTTACGCGGGTTCTATGTCGGTACATACCCAATCTATCATATCTTGGCCATTCAAAAACGAATCCATTTCATTGAGGAATGGTGTATCGGTAATTTGTGAGGTCTTTAGTGTACCTAATTGACGCTCCACGCCCTCCAACGTGCTTGGTTCCAGCATAAGATCTAATCAAGTAGGCAAAGGTAAGCGCCTGATAATAAACAATACCATGTATTCGGGAGACCTACCGTCATCCATATGGTTGCCGTTATCATGCTCAGCACCTCTCTCCACAAGACGTTGGCCTCTCTCTACCTGTGTGCCCATCGAAACCCTGTCCAGCATGACTGAGAGCATATCGAATGCTTTTTGCGCTTCGAAGGAGTCTGATTTAAGCCTATGCCAAGAGAATTTGGAAGTTTCCAATGCTTTGATCAATTGCTGACGGTCAAACTTCACCAATCCGGTCATTTCTTCGTCGCCTTCTGGACCAGATTCAGTCTGTGAGGTGAGTTCGAGACAGACAATCATGGAAGCTAGCAAGAAATCGTGCTGCTCAAGTGATGAGATAAACCACTTTTCTCTGTGAAGAAGACCTCCGACTTGCACTTCTTTGTGAATGTTGACATGGTGCGTTAAAATCGCCATTGCAGCTTCAACACATGAATACCTGGAAAAGTTGTATTTCGGCTCCTGGTAGGATTTTGCCATATGATGGCGGTGCAGAATGCATCGCGTCTTTTGGAATAAAAGCTCCAAGTTGTACCTCTGGATTAATGAATGAGGCGGAACTGTGATATAATCTTCAAGAGAGGCCATTCGAAAATGAGGAGAAATAAGGGAATAAGCGTTTTCAAGACGTTGATTCAGTGCAATGATCTCATCATACTCTGCCACGCATTGTAGAGCAACCTCGTTGAATATTACACGAAACAACAATAAAAATCGTGTTTTTGTAATCGTGTATAACACGGGAGTGAGATCGGTCTCGGGGCGTGATTTCGGAAGCTTGACAGAATCGGGACCAAAGTCTTCGTCTAGAAGATTGGACGGCAGCTTTGTATCATATTGCGATTCTTGAATCATGGCCGGTAATCCAAGCTGGCAGGAAAAGAGCGCATCCATCTGCAAGATACTCGCCCAGCAGCGGCGGCGCATTTCTCCCTGAAACACAGACAACTGTGAATAATGGCTTGGATCACGGTGAAATCCCATTCGCATCGCTAATCGCGTGGCAATACCAGCCAGAATCCAAACACCTAAATGCGCATCTTTGCATCGCACAAACTCATTGTGAATGTTGAAGAGGAGTGCCTCAATGGTGTATGCGCCAGGTTCAGTGGAGTATTTGGACAAGAGCAGGCATTCGGTAGAGCGTCGATGGAAGTCATTCCTCATGTCTCCAGGATTCCCAAACGTCTCTGGCAGTTCGTCTCCAGAGCGCATATGCAGAAACACACTTAGAGACATTAATCCGAATAATAGGCTTATCCAAGGAAGGGAAGCGGCACGCGGGTTATCCCAAAAGCGCTTATACTTGAGCAGGGGGGGAAAAGAGTTTAGTTAAATATTTCGAGCATCAACGGTTGCTTGCGTCCCCAGAGCGGTTATACATACCTCAAGCTGAAATGATGGCGGGTGAAAGGCAGCTGATGATACAATTAGCTTTAAATGTGAATTATGTCTTGAAAGGATTGCCAAGTACCAACTGAGGGATCCTTGGAATTGAAATATCGGGACATCAATCTGTTCACGAAATCTCTTGGAGGGATGGCGGACAGGATGTCTTCCACGCTGGATATTTCTCTTACGCCATCCAATAGCAGGGGCTCGCTACTCCTTTGGCTCTGTACCATAGTCTCCATGTGGGTTTGTGCTTCCTGCTCATCAAAATTCTCTCTAAGGCATGCAATCTAAAATGGCGCCATAAAGAATAGTGTCATTATGGCTGCAAAGACCATGGGTTGCTAAGTCTCACCTCATTACAAATTGCTGCCCAGTGAACGCTAGATACGTAAATCGTCTGGTCGTCACTCGACATCATGCGGCCAGGCCTGACCGTGTGATGGTCACTCTGGGAAAGGTCGCCTTTCATTCGTTCATGAGCAGCTTGGCCGGAAGTCTGGTCTTCGTGGAAGTTATTTGCTTCTCCGGCGTTATACGAACTTATTGCGACGCCTGATGCTTGCTTTTCGGGCATCTGGGATACTATTGTCCCGAGAAGTTGCTCCAACTTACGTAGGCGAACTTCAGGTCGCTGGTTGTGATTTCCTCTATGAATAGGATTACCACGTTGACGTGGTAATGAAGTGTAAATGCATTCGACATTTCTAGTCGTGCAATTGCTACACGGCTCGTCCCGATCGCATCTTAATCTAGCACAGAAAAAGGGTAAGGAGAATCCTTGGTGAGGGGGACAGAAGCACAGAAGCACCAACTTTCTTTGTCTGCATGACGAGCAGGATACAAAACCCCGGGCGCTCTGCATCTTTAGGTTTGCTCAAAGAGCTTCGTAGCTGTTCTTACAATGCTTTAATCTCAGTGACGAAAGATAAGTCGTGACAATTACCATACTTGTAGAAGAATAATAGTTGAACAATTGTTGGCAATAAAATGACTGGGAATATGAATCACTCATCATGTGATTTCGCTCGGCAATGCAAAAAGTATGCTGTGGCTCATCCCCCCCAGTCCAACTAGAGTCTTTTGCTTGGTTCTAATAAGTGGCTGTTTAGGCCCACATGCGACGCTGGTTGCCAAGAAAGCAGAAGACAGCGCATCTTATTAGGCAGCAAGTCTTTGGCGTAAGATGAACCCTTTAAACTGATTGGGAGAGGCGCTGGAACTATTCTAAGTTGGAATCCTCCTGGAATCCCAAGCAGCACTAAACCACGGAATAGATCTATGAGGTAAATCACGAAACTTACGTTATAGCAAGCTTCTCCTAAACCTGTTTTTAAGCCAAGATCTTACGTTCCATTACGATAAAGGGTTTTTTGGTTGGTAAGGATCGGCAATTCCGTGCAATAGTTAACTTTACAACATACCTAACACAACGCGCAAACAACACCTTGGAACACATACATTAGAGGAGCTGAACAATCCTATGGCTCACTATCAACAGGAGTTTTTGGCGGCAGACTCGTAGCGGATATACTAAAGCAAATTACAGCCATTTCGAGTATACCCTTGTATTATGCTCCAACTCCTTCTTCTGAGCACTTCTGCTTCAGTATATCTGCATATATGTTCAATGAGGCTCCAATCAAGCCCACCACTTCCCAGACGCTTTTGGATTGATACAGCCTTGCCCACAGTCGAACAGTGTGCACATTGAGAGACTTTTTTCTTTCCCATATCTTCTCGCATCGAACTTTGTATGCTGCTTCAGCTACAAGATGGGCTACAAAGTCCAAAAGTCTCTCCTCTGCTTGCGTTAATGGAGGATTAGGGTCTTTTGTTGTAACGGATTCGAGCCACTCTGCGAGCAGCAAAGCACACTCTAAAGAGCATAAGGCATGTTGATTTGACCAAAACCTGACTTGCGTTTCGGCGATGTGATTTATGCCTAATTTGACGGGAATGCTCAGTGCATGCGCGCAATGAAGAGCAGCCCGAGTGAGTCTCTCGCTACGTTGGACTGGGGGGCTCGAGTACAGCGATTGCGCAATCAGATTCGGATCCCAACTACTTAGACAGCGCATTGGGCCGAGATTCATGTTGAGGCGTATGTAGGCAAGCCGCATAAGAGCCGTAGATGTAAATGCAATGGGGCCGTGAGGGCTCGGAAGATCCATGGAAGATTCTTGATTCTGCTCCCAATACATTGCCCAAGTTCTCAATGCATTCGCGAAAGCACCAATCTGCTCTGTTGGCAGGCTGTGTTCTAGTTGCTGAGAAGGCAATCCAGAGTTTCTCGTCAGCCAGATCTGTTGAATCAAGGCATGCATCAAGACACATCCTCCCAAAGACGAGAAGCTTGTCTGGCTCGTCTTTGACTTTTCCTCCATCTCGCCTGCATTCACGAAAAGACTCGCAAATGTCTCTTGGAAATTTCGAGCCGGTTGTCCACCAGTGTCGCGTATTTGCTTCCACTCCGCCTCGTCTCTTGCCCTCCACTCTTTCTCACGACATGGAAGTTCCCAGTTAATGTCCTTTGCGTACATCAAAGGGGGCATGTCGAAAACTATAGTATGCATATTGATGAAGCAATACGCAACATAAATGATTCGCTTAATATTCTCATAGTAAGCCCAACTTTTCCAGCCATCAAAATGTCGCGTCTGAGGAATGCAAAGTGCTTTCTCTTCTCTTATAAGGCAGTCTAGCATGCTGCGCATCGACAAGGCATCGGATGCAGTGCCAGGCTCGGACCAGGTAGTAATTGCGACTAACAAAAGCATCGCCTGCACTGTCTGGATAATGCTCTGTTGACTGTCTTTGGATAAATCAGTCTCCTGCAAACCTAAAGATTGTCCTACCCGCTCACTTGATGTGGGTAGCTTGCCAAGTGGAAGCCCGTGGGTAGTGATAGGGTGCGTGGTTCTGTGTCTTCGAATACACTGAAAGACTAAGACTTTTGCCATCTGAAAGAGGACGCTACTCATTTCCAACTCGTGCGTATAGCGAGCTCCAATCGCGGCCATGGCAATAAAGAACTCGACACTAATGTTTTCCGGCATAAGAGTTGGGATATGAAGGAACGGAAAGTGGTCATGGAAAGTATCAAAATACCCTCCGAAAAACCTTGAAAATACATGCTGCGATGGCAAATCGAAGTCTTTGTTGATGTAATCGGAAAACTCATCTAAATCATTGATGATTCGTTGCCGACATTCCCTGGATATATGCATATGCAGTAGACCTGGTCGATCTTGTTGGTTTGGATTGGTTAACTCATACTCAGACTGCAGCGGAGCAAGCCTGAATCCAGTTTGAGAAGGAGAAGAATTGCCATCTTTTGCAATAGATGCCAAGGAAGTGGCAAGTCGTGGAATTCGATGCCCTGGTATTTCATTTCGACATGTAACATTGTTTGTTGAACCTTCGTTCAAAGCATTGACAGAAGATGGATCAGTTGCTGGAAAAAAGAATGGTATCGGCTGATAACTCGGAGAGAATGGATGCGTGGGAACGGAGACGTTATCCATAAAAGACGTAAAATCATATATGGAACCAAGTGTGAAATAATCGACAGTGTTATCTCCAATTGCAAAATCCAGCGGCTGGCCCATACTACTGGTCTGAGTAATATGGTCCTCGTAAGACTTTGATGTTCCTGTGGCTGTCAGATGACCTTCAACATCATTGAGAGGAGCGCCTGAAATGTCGGCTGCACTTTCAAGTATGGATCCCTGATGTCTGATTGAGTGACCTGATGTAGGATCTAGTAGAATATTGATGGATTTTAAAGACTGCTGAGGAGATTGGTTTGCTGGAACTGGAATGGAGGACGAGGATTGTGATGCACTTCCCGAAGAATGGCAAAGACGATCGTGCCTCGAGAGCAAATCTCTTTTAGCTAGTTTTTAGTACAGCATATTGGTAATATTACTAAACAGGAACGCACTTTCTTGTAAATGCTTTGGGGCATTGGGAG
Organism: Trichoderma afroharzianum; assembly: GCA_037893235.1. NCBI lineage: Eukaryota > Fungi > Ascomycota > Sordariomycetes > Hypocreales > Hypocreaceae > Trichoderma > Trichoderma afroharzianum. The sequence continues at coordinate 394,865 of JBBLXW010000028.1, read as the reverse complement.
CATTGAAATGGCTTCTCTTTCGTATCTACACTATCCTGAATACCAATACTTCGTATAGGCGGGAAAGACGAATACTAACGTGATCTTTCATGCCTCTGAAGATGTTCAGACCTCGCGAACAGCCGGTTGCAGCGATGGCATCGGTAAGACTTTGTAGGTGCTTTCAAAGCTTTGGGCATATTGTTTCATTCAGATACTTTTCTCGTTGTAACAGTTACCAGGTATCTGGGGATTGCGAAATTGGGGAATTTGGGGTAGTGCAGAGATTAAATACATAGAATAAGCGTGGAATGTCTCTAGCCCACAAAAAGTATTAGATTCGCCCAAAGGCGGCCAATGAACAAGCCACTTGAACGTCTCCAAATTGGAGATTCACGAGTTGCTCCATCTATCTGCTAAATAAAGTTGTCTTTATTAGACACCAGAATCTCGCGTCGGTTTTTGACGGTCTTTGAGAAATTTTGTTCTCTACTATTGCCGAAGCATTGAATCGGAGATATCTTAAGGACAGCCCTTTCATGGCAAAGCGGATCATGGTTGCCCGGAATTACCATACCGAAGTGATGCTGACGCCTCTGGTTAGCATACGAGTATAGTGTACTAGCGTTGGCAGTGGATTCTATTCCCAGTGATTTTCTAGGCCAGAGTTGAGCGCAAAAAGCGTGATGAGGTTGCTAACCACCTGCCACGTAACAGGCGGGTGATATGCATTGCAGGCTGTTTCATTTGTATCTGCCTTGGACCAAGGCTTGAGGAAATATACAAGTTCTTATTCTCTCTGGCTTCAACCTTCAGTATATAGCTCTGGGCTGCTGATGGATTAGCGGACCCATAATCTCATCACTTGCTCCAAATTGGGGATCCAAAGTCTGGTCTTAGCTGGTGGATCTTCCGGTGTCGCTTCGATTCTAGAAAACAGTGAAGAATACCACGCAACCGATGATACCCGTCCGAAGATGAGTCAATTGCTGAGTTAAAATGCACAGGAGTTCTTGATTCGAGTCTCGATATTGTATATTAAGACAGTTTGAGAAGACTTGCTTGTCTATACAACTACAGGTGTCGTTCATCGTAATCTCAGAAACACCGACACAATGGGGGCGGCGCCGAAGGATGATTTCGCTGAATTGGCACACAAAGTGGTGGAACTTTGTGTGCATGAAAGACAAACCGTACCTTCACAGCCCATTGTAAGCATCATTCCTGCACAGAATGAGAAAGAAATAGGGAACATTGCAAAGCCATCGCAGGCACCGGCCTCGATTGAGGCAACACTATCTCACGCGGAGAAAATTTTCGGATATCGTGTCAGGATGGACCATCCACGATTCTTTGGCTTCATTCCGTCACCAGCATCCGACTTGTCTTGGTTAGGGGAAATTCTCAATTCTGCTTATAATACGCATGCCGGAAGCTGGTACCAAAGTTCTGGTCCCAGCGCCGTGGAAAAGAATCTCTTGTCGTGGCTAGCAAGAGATGTTATTGGGTATCCTGAGACAGCTGGAGGCTGTTTCGTTTCTGGAGGCTCGATGGCCAATCTTTCTGCCCTCATGGTGGCACGAGACCAAAAGCTTTCGTTTGAACAAAGGACCAAAGCAGTCGCTTATACATCTGATCAAACCCACTCATCATTAGCAAAAGGGTTAGGAATTCTCGGATTTCACCATACTCAAATTCGCAAAGTGCCTTGCGATGATAAGATGAGAATAAGTACGACTCTACTTCGCTCAGCTATTAAAGAAGATAAAGCATCTGGCAAAATTCCCTTCCTTATTGTTGGGAACGCAGGGACTACAAACACCGGTACCGTCGACCCGTTTCCTGAACTTGCAGCCATTGCAAAGGAGGAAAACCTGTGGCTCCATGCTGACGGAGCATATGGTGCTTCTGCCTTGCTTTGCAAATCCCGCCGCAGCATTCTTAACGGCATTGAACTCTGCGACAGTCTTTCTTGGGATGCCCATAAATGGCTTTTCCAAACCTACGGCTGCGGAATGGTTCTCGTTCAAAATCGCAAAACCCTCACCTCAAGCTTTGGAACAACTGCAGAGTATACTCAAGACGCCGCCGAAACAGCCGAGTCATTGCCCAATTTCTGGAACTATGGGCCGGAACTTACACGACCTGCAAGAGCAATGAAATTGTGGTTCTCTTTCCAGCTCCTCGGCCTAGGTGCAATTGACGATACTATCAACCACGGATTTGAACTAGCAGAGATAGTACAGTCATCATTGGAGCGCCTGCCGGACTGGGAGATTGTATCGTCGGCGCAGATGGGCATTATCTGTTTTCGATACAAGCCTTCTGGAATCTCTGCAGCAAGCTTGGATGATTTGAACACGAGAATTTCTCAAAAGGCGATTGAACAGAATCTGGCCGCACCATTGACGACAAGATTAAAAGGAGTGTTGGTGCTGAGGATATGTTCTATACATCCTGGTTTAAGTGGTGGAGAAATGGTAACAATCATAGATGGGCTGGATCAAATTGCCCAGTCATTGGTACCAAGTGTCAATGGCAAGACAAATGAAGTGTAGTGGTATATAAGACGAACTCATCCACATCTATATATAATGAGCTGCAAAATATATAGGTACTCTCAGGTTTTATATGTCCTGAGGGGTGATGCTTCTACCATCATCATGATTTTGCTTAGCAACACGTAAGTGACCTTACAGTCGTCGATGCTGGACAAGAGAGTGCGCAGAATAAACCGTGGATCAGATCGTAATAGTTCAAATGTGCAACAGAGTACCATTTTATTACTCTCTCCTAAGCTTCACCTCCCGCCAATAGCTCTCTCGTTTCAAGTTACGAAGTCTTTTGCCGTACCAGATAAATGGCAGGAATATGGCGCAAATGGCCAGCGCTACAAATGCAACGCTGATGAAGCAATTCTGCAATCCCAGGCCATCTAGCCAAGGCGTAATGCCATAGCCTATCGCAAAACTCATTGTGTTGCGAATGATAATGCACGATGCTAACCCATCTCCCGACACTTCTCGGTACGAGTCAACGAGGTATGCAATGGACAAGGTTATGCCAGCTGTATTGCACGCTGCGAGTATGCACATGGCAACTATGAGTCCAAACCAATGGACATGATGGGCGGCCTATGTCGAGTTAGCATTTCTAGACTTGATGTTGGGCAGGGAATTGGCGGCTTACACCGACGCCCCAGAGGATCTGGCAAGCCGGCACGAGTATCGTCGTCAATGCGAAAAGCCAAAGACGTTGCTCGGGTTCGAAAATGCCACGATTACGTCGCGCAACCTTTATAACGAACCAGTCTGAGACGATGCCACTATAAGCAGACCTATGAGATGGATAATGTTAGTCGCCCGTCGTGACGATATGAAGATACATGTACGTAGCGTATTAAACAGAGCAGAAAAGACAACACTTACCCAAGAACAACGCCTACGCAACAGGCCAAATAGCTCAGGCCAACGATACTTGGCTTGAAGTTGTACGGCGCGCCACCGAGGACAACGGATGCTGTTGCGTTCAGGATATTGAACCAAATAAGATACGTGCCGTACGAAAATCCTGAGTAGAAGACGACAGGCCAGGCAATCAATCTGAGAATCTGCCACGCGCGCTTGTGCATCAAGAATGGCCGTGGTTTATCAAACAGAGCGAGCTTCTGCCAATAAGTTTTTTCAGTGCCTTGGAGTATTACACTATTGACACCGTCCTGAGGAAGTGCTGCCTCGTCACTCTCGTTGCCAGTCGTTGCGCCTGGTGATGGTGAGGCTGTCTTTTCAACCGACCCTCCATGAGCATCTTCGGCGTAGATGACTTCTAACGGCTCACGGTCATAGTTTGTCTCTTCAAGGAAAAAGAATAGAAAGACAAAGCAGCCACCGCCGAATATGGCCATGAAGTAAAAGGGCCATTTGAAGCCCATGCTGTCATTGATGAAGCCGCAGATGACGGGTGCAAAGTAATTGGAAGTGGCTAGAATCCACGCATACCAGCCCATGTAGGTGCCTCGCTCGTGGGCAAAGTAAATGTCCGTAATGGAGGTTTCTGGTAGAGCTTCGATTGGTGCGGCAACAAAGCCGGCGATAATGTTGCGGGCGATCCATTGGCCCTCGCCTTTGGCATATGGACTCCAAACGGAGACAGCCTATGAATATTAGATTCAGCGAGGGGCAGATTTGGGAACTATCATCATCTTGGTATCCATTACTTACAACTATACCCAGCATAGAGAGCAAATATGTGAGTCGTTTGCCATATTGGAGGGCGAACGGCTGCCAGAACAGCAAGCCCCAGCCGCATAACAAGAACATGTACCCCGTTCCTTCATTGAGATTGCTAACTGTATACGAAATATTGCATCAGTCAGGCGCTTAAATCCTAGGGATTTGTTTCAAATCTTACCGCTGACATCTAAAGCCGTGGACAGCGGAACCAAAAGGGAATACACCACGGACAATGCCATGCCATTGAACAGAGTGTAGCTACGCCGGGAGACATAGACACGATATTAGTCTCCATTTTGACTTGCAGGTATAGCATGCAGGGTTGCAGACTCACGCAATCAGGCAAATAAGATGCTGGCGCTTCCGCCATGGCGACCAGTTCAAAGGGTCGTTTACATCAGTCGATGGTGTCGGGATGAGGACGATGTCGGTTTGCTTGGTAGCATGCAGAGTGCCGGTGGTATGCCCAACATCAACGAGCAAAACCGTTCCAGGGACCTGAGACTCGTCAATGTCCAAATCTTGACTCCTCATGGTAGCTGTGACGATGAGAATTTCTTTTCATTTAAAGAGACGAAAATGATCACAAGTTCAATCTCCCAGCCACAGCGCGATGGAAGAGGAGAACACAAGGCAGAAGCAAAGAGCTCGATACAGGGATTTCGTGGTCTTTATCTCGGCCATGTCTTGCCGGTTTGTGTTGCCAGTATATGCATCGGACATTGGCCGTTTTGCCGTCTAAGACACAGCGATTGGATGATTGGATCAGCGTTGCATCGACGTCACAAGACACAAGCTATGTGCCAACACGGCAGTTGATCAAATTGGTTACATGGGGGTCGTGCGTTGAGATGCCGATCTTGCGATTGGGGAAGAGGGGGAAAGGACGTGGAGTAAGTCCGTTTGCGGGCAACCTGGAAGATGGGGCCTGGATGCTGTTGATTTCACGTCTGCACATTGGTCGAGTTGAGCATTATGCGGACACTGATATCTTTAGTCTTGCAGCATTCCTTTGCTTCTTGTTTGTATCTATCCTTATCTTTCTTGCATGGGTATTGTAACACATGGTGGATGCTGATAACTGGCGACGAACCGATGGAAGATGAACACGCCAGCTTTGTGTGCCCCACTGGATCAATGCGTTTGATCGTTATCTTCCTCGCGGCTTGAATGTATCCGGTAAGTTATCAATTGTTGATGTCCCTGTTGAGATGCCTGTGCTATTTCTCTGGCTCTGGATTATCAAATGGGGATGTCTTTTTTGGAAGCTATTCCCGGGCAAGTCGATGTAGCCTTTTCCAGATCGTGGTACATGGTTAGAAACACAGCTTTATTCCGAGAGCGGCGATCTCAACGGTGACATTCGCAAGATGCCGAGGAGTTGCATGCACCTTGCATCTAGTTGCACTAGTCCTTCTTCTGCCACTTCCCTTTTCTATTACCCGATACTGGACATAAGGAGGCAAGTTTCTACAGCATTTTGAAGCCCTCCATGTGTAATCTACCGGTCGCACTAGGCGCTTGCTGAACAGATGCGGTTTACCTTAGTATAACGGACATGCATATACTTACTTGCCTACCCAGTAGTACTATATTGTCGTCCCTTTGATGCAATTCAAGCATTTTGAGCTTCGTCATTAAGCTGCTACCAACTATTATCTACGGAGAAGCTGATGAACTCGGGTGGATCTTGGCTCAATCTGTTGTACAGAGTCTCAGTCAGCGGGGAACGCGATGCCTTCTCCACTTGATCTGAACCGGGCATCAAGCCAGCTCTCGTAAATGATCTCGATACCAGTTTCTTAAATAGCCGTACTTTCTTCTATTATCGCGACTTTCATCTATTATCTGTTGCTATGACTATATTCCTCCAATACATAGCGTTACCTTTTGCTCTAAGATTAAGACACGGGATGCTGGCAGCAAACTCCAAATCCTAAACACAAAAAAAGCCACCACTGATTACAGGTAATGACATTCACAGCTGGGCTTTCAACCCCGTCATCACAATTACTTTTTACATCTCATCTCCATCAAACGCCATCAACTTCCATCAATGTTTTCGATCTCTTCCTCGTATATTCACCTTGCGAAGAACAACCCGATCAACGCCTAATAAACGGCAGTGTCCGGTTGCCTCTCGGCAAGCTCCGAGTCACGGCTTGCGGGGGGACAAGACGCCTGGGTAAGAATTAAGCGGGGCATCTGGGGGACTGTTTATCGTTGGGTCGGCATTGGGAGCATGTCATCCTGTCTCGTGCCCATCTTGAAGCTTCTTTACTTCTTCAAACTATCAAATAACTTACATTGATTCAGGCGTTGATAACCTTTAGCAACTCACAATGGCGGCTACTCTTGCATCGGAGATTGACTATCTCAAGAGTCTCTGCGCGGTCCGAGAGCGCTCACGGATCGTCTTAGAAGCGGCCCGAAATGGGGGCCTCAACAACTTCGTGCTTGATGAGGCCCGGATGAAAGAGACGGCAGAATTCGTCGCCGGTGTCATCTCGGTAAGCCTGTTCCGCCGACCTCTTTTTTCTCATCGACAAAGCTCGGACGTTCGACATTATTAACGGCGTGAGTGCAGCGCGACTTTGGCCCCGACCGATATGCTGAGATTCCGCCTCATGGAAGGTGGGAACATTTCAGCATCGGAGGCGTCACCCGGCTGGAAACCTTGGTCCAGGTATGGCAAGACAGTGAAGTAGACGACGTGGAAATCACGCGTCGCCTCATTGACCTCTTCTTCGTGTCTGTGTTGCTCGATGCTGGCGCAGGCGACACTTGGGCCTTTCGTGAGCCTGGGAGCGACAAGGCGTATGGGCGCAGTGAGGGCATCGCCGTAGCCTCGCTGTACATGTTTAACGATGGAGCCTTTAGTTCATCCACAGATGGAAACAAGGCTACAGTAGATGGTGAGTTCTTCCCCCTCTATCGGTTTGCCTCCTTTGGCTTGCCCATGATTGGCACCCCAGCTAACAGTACACAGGACATGGCCTCGGCAAGCTCACCGAAGACGCTTTTGTTCACCATTTCCAAATCAGTCCCCAGAATCCTATGGTGGGTGTTGCATCACGAATTGAGCTGCTGAACAACTTTGGAAAGTCTCTTCTTTCTATCCCGGAGATTTTCGGAGAAACAGGTCGTCCTGGGCTGCTTGTTGGTAAGCTTTTCTTCAGCATACCGTAGTAAAGCAATGCTAATGTATCTTCTTCAGACTACTTACTCAAGGATGGCAAGGACAAGGAGCTCAACTATGAAGCTCTCTGGAGCATCCTTCAGCGCATTCTCCTCCCTGCCTGGCCATCAAACCGCCCACGCATCAACAACCAGCCGATTGGAGACGCATGGCCTCTTCGTGTGTTACAGGACAAGTCTGTCGACAGCGAAAATCCAACTACCGGAATTCATCCATTCCACAAGCTGACTCAATGGCTTGGGTATTCCCTCACCGTGCCGTTTATGAAGGTTTTGAAGCTGAAATGGATCAACATTGAAACGGGAACCGGCCTGCCCGAATACCGCAATGGAGGACTGTTTGTCGACATGGGAGTCCTAAAGCTAAAGCCCGAAGTGCTCAGCAAAGGAATTGAGGCTTCAGGCCAAGCATTGCCGCTCTTTTCGTCCACCGGAGATGTGATTGTGGAATGGCGAGCAATGACGGTGGCTCTTTTGGATGAGCTGCATAAGCTCGTCAATGATATCTTGGCACCACAGGGGGTTTCCCTCTCTCTTCCTCAGTTGCTGGAAGCTGGGTCTTGGAAGAGTGGTAGAGAGCTGGCAGCCAAGTATCGACCGGAGACGAGATCCAGCCCGATATTAATTGATGGAGATGGAACTCTTTTCTAATGGGGTTGAGAGCGTATGTCAACTATTCTCATTCTAATAGATGATCGTTTGGGTATCGGTATCTAGCTAGCAATAATGCGGCTCGTCAATGGCTGCCGATTGAGCTTTACTTACCTTCCTATCCCATCCCGTAGTATCACGGATATATACCAGGTTATAATGCCAGGGCAGCTCCAGGCTCTATACCTAGTCTGTGTTCAGCTTTATGGATTCATCATTACAGAGTCCGAGGATGTTACACTGTGTCGAAACGGTTCTCCTCATTGTAATACCATTTCGGATTCCGTACTTGATGGGCAATTGAAGCTAGGGAGCACTCGTGCCACATCTTCCACTTCCCACATTTACAGCATCATTATATGACTCACGGAGTAATACCTACGCATCAGCATGATAAGAAAATGGCCGATCTCACATGGACCAGCAATGGAACATTACCCTGCGTGCGGGGCTCCATCTTCGTGCATTACATGTGATTACCTACATGGACCCCTAATCCTCGCAGGTAAGACGAGCAGTAAATGCATGGATATAATACCGCCCGTGCCCTCAAACCGCCGAATTGATTCCTTCACCACCAGAAGCACACACGGTCACTGCGAAAAAATGGAGGATCTCAGTCTGCCGCGCATTCTCTGCATCCACGGTGCGGGCGTCAATGCCCAAGTCTTCGAGATCCAATGCCGAGCCATCATGGGCAAGCTCAAGGACAAGTTTCGATTCGTCTTTGTCGATGGCCACATGGAAGAAGAAGCGCACCCTGCTGTGGCCACAATCTTCGCCGAGCTCGCGCCATTTAAGCGGTGGTTGGCCTACAGAGACGCCCATGAGGAGATGGACCCTGTGATTGCGTCCAAGAACATGGCGAAGCAGCTCCAAGACGCGATAGATGCGGACAAAGGCACCGGCGAATGGGCAGGATTGATAGGCTTCTCCCAGGGCGGCGTCATCTCGTCGAGTCTTCTCTGGGCTCAGGATCACATCGAAGACGATTCCAAGAGGCCGCTGCCGGGCATCAAGTTCCGCTTCGCCGTCGTCATGGCCGCTCCCGGGCCCATCATACACATTGATCGCACAGGCACACTTACCAAGCCGCGACACTTGATCCACGCCGGCGAGAGGATGTCGTACGACTACGCCGATTGGCCTGAAGAGGATACGACAGACGAAACGCACATGGTGCTGACGCCGACGCTTCACATCCACGGGCTGCAAGACCCGGCGCTTTTCAATCACAGAAAGCTGTACCAGTATAGCAAGAAGGGGACGGCGAAGCTATTTGAGTGGGATGGAGGCCACCGACTACCGATCAGGCGGGAAGATGTAGAGCGAACCGTCAACATGATCTTGCAGTTGGCCGAGAGGACGGGCATGGAGTTTTACTACGACGATGCCTGGTGATGGCATGCCACAAACATGCAAGACCAGCAAAAAAAAGAAGACAGGGGAATACGGATTGGCGCAAGGGAAAGGGACAGTGAGAAAATTGGGCTCTTTTGATCAATGTAGCCGGCGATTTATTTGCGTTTGAACGACGCACCGCACTTATACGCACTGGGCTTTTTAGCTATGCCGTGCGGAAGGAAGACGCCATTTGACTAGGCCAAAGAGTTATGAATAGACACGGGGTAAAGAACTTATTTAGAAAGGATACATATATGGGAAATTGATGCTTCTGTTCTGTTCTGTTCTGTCCAACCAAGAAGGTACACTGTAATACGATCAATCTAAGCAGCATATGTGTCCTTCTTCTGGACTTACTACGTGACCATGACATGCATCATGCATCATGCAAGCCAGCTCTGTACTACGACAAGGGGTATTTCTGCACACAAGATTCAAGCTTCAAATCAAGGCCTTGTTCTGCCTTGTCTGCTTCTCACCTTGTAATCGCCCTCTTTGAAAATCACATCCCAATTGACACTCAGATCGCCATCATTATGGCTAATTCCACAGCCAACAATGGAAAACGAGACAAGATCTACGGGCTTAGTCATCTGCTTCAGGATTGTCAAGGATTCCCCGCTGTGAAGCTGGGATCATGACGCTTGGCGAATCCCCCGCAATCAACTGGATCTCAACGCTGCGAGGGGCATCTACATAACCGTAACTGAAGGACAATCAACGATAGACTCGTCGAATTGTCTTTGAAGAATTGAGTACGGCACCAGCAGCTGCAGAAACCATGTCCAGCTCCGAGACGCACCAGAACCAAGCTCCGGGGGAGCAGTATTTCCCTCCTCCCCCTCCTGGACCTCCACCATCTCAGCAACAACAGCAGCAAGATCACCAGTCGCATCCTCCCCAGACGGAGCAGCATTTCCCACCTCCTCCTCCAGGACCTCCTCCGCCTCAGCAGCAGCAGCAGTCATATCCTCAGTTTGCTCCGCCTCCTCAGCAGGCTGAGTTGCAGTCCTACCAGCCTCAAGATGCTCACCAGCAAGATCAACACCAGCAACACCAGCAACAGGATCACCAGCCAACTGAACAGCAGCATTTCCCGCCGCCTCCCTCTGGACCTCCTCCACCCCAGAGCTATCAACCTCAACAGCAGCAGCAGCAGCAGCAATATCAGCAGCAATATCAGCCACCTCAAGACTTCTCACAACAACACGGCCAACAACAGCAACCATACAACCCCCAAGCTCAGGTGCCACAACAGCAGGCCTCCAGCTACTCCATCCCTGCCTACAATCCTGCGAATCCCGTCTTTGCGCCGCCGCCATCCAACAACCTCAACGATCCTCCGAGTCCTGCGGGATATCAGCCTCAAGCAGACGGCCAGCAGCCATACCAGCAACACCAGCAGCAACATGCGCCTCCATCTCCACAGCACGGATCTGGCGATGAACAACAGGGACATCACAAGTCCGGCTGGGGCGAGCGCCTCTCTGCCCTGGGCATGAAGGCCGCTGCGCCCATCAACAGCATTGCGCATAAGCTCGGCAGCCAGAGTTTCCTCCCCGAGACGCTGGACAAGGAGTGCGAAAAGGCTGCGACGATACTCAAGGCATTCTGCAGTAAGTTTTCACATGCTAGTCTAGATGCCAGTGTCTTTGCTCACTCAATCCGTGTATTAGAAAAGGGAGTCTATGCCGATCCTGCGGCCACTTCGGTGCCCACCTCGACCGATCCCAACGCGAGAGAGTCGACCGACAGAGTCATCGACCCTACAAAGGAGAAGCCCAAGAACCGCGTCATTGTCACGATCCCTCCCAAGATCATCTCCAAGGCCGTTGGGCTTGCCATCTTCACCACCCTCCGCGCCGGCTTTCAAATATCTGGTGCAACAGGATCGGGAATCCTCATTGCGCGACTGCCTGACGGGAGCTGGAGTCCTCCTTCGGGCATCCAGCTGCACTCTGTCGGCGGAGGGTTCCAGATCGGCCTCGATATCTACGACTGCGTCTGTGTAATCAACAACAGGGAGGCCCTCGCCGCCTTCACAAACACTCGCGTTAGCCTGGGCAGCGATTTAGCCGTAGTGGCTGGCCCTTATGGTGCTGGTGCGGCGGTTGAGTTTGGCACATCCCTGGATGCAAAGACGGCCAGAGACGATGGTCGGCCTCCATCGTCACAAGGACAAGGACAAGGACAAGGACAGGACCAACAGTCGCAGCAGCAGCAGCAGCAGCAGAGCTTGCAGCCACCCGAAGCGGCAGACAAGAAGAGCCACCGGCGGAGCCTCAGCGCCAGCGCAACCAAGCCCGTCTTTTCATATGTCAAGTCGCGGGGCTTCTATGCCGGGATCCGAGTTGACGGCACTGTCGTAGCCGAACGCAAGGATGCCAATGCTGCGTTTTACGGACAAACCGTCTCCGTAGACCAAATCCTAAAGGGCCAAGTCCCATCCCAAGGGCCTCCAGGAATGTGGCCAGCTGGAGCCCAAACGCTATTCAGCGTCCTAAGGGGGGCCGAGGCTGGTGTCCTGCAGGCATCATCCCACGAGCAGCAGCAGCCTCCTTCAAGTCCAGGGCACCACCAACAACAAGCTCCTCAGGGCTACTATCCTCAACAAGGACAAGCACAAGGACGTTCAGCCGAGCAGCAGAGCTACCCATATGTTCCTCCCCCTCCCTCGTATGCGGACAGTGGGCCCCGTCCCATCGATGGCGACATCAAGTACGCTTGAAGGAGACGGGATAGGTTTTGATAGGTTTTCACGAGTAATGATGGAACAATGACAAAGATGAGCTTGAATAATAGAATAACGATTTTTACAAAAACTCCATCATCTATCACTCGTGTATGACATTGACGATCTTAGTAGAGTCCCTCTCATCTTCTCATGTATTCTTATGTAAAGGTAAGAAGCGCCGCGCCACCGCGTCCATGAGGCTTCACTCTGCCGTCCTATGCAGAACCATTATTGGTCTATGAGGGGCCCTATCACGAACTGGTCTCTTTTTCTTCGCTTGGGGAGAAACAAAAGAAAGTTTAATTGTCTGATCTTCTGTGAGATCTTTCCATTGTCAGGAATAGCTCCGCGGTCTTCGCCGACGCCGTCTCCCGCTCACCCTCTACCAAGCTCACAATGACCATTCGACCCCAATGGTTACATCACTCATACTATGTATATCTATGAGCCGCTCTCAAGGATCCGGGATGTTTGTTGAAGCCAATGTCTCAGCCTCAACAAAGGTCTGTGACCCCGCGAACTCAGCATCTCAGGGTCCTGTCTGCCACCACTCCAGCTTTGGCTCTTCTTCGGGTGACCGTTTTATTTTACTACTGCCCGCGGGGATCGTCAGGTCGAACACATCTAGAGAGTCGGGTTCACCAAGCATCCGAACCGCGGGATCATCACGAACCGGAATCCTCGGGCTGGTTGTGGCTGGCGCCTGGCACAAAACCTTAAACACGCATGCGGCGTCTCCAGCTCGTGCGAGGCGCTTGGGGGGAAACAATCAACAATCCCAGCTGGACTTTGCCCACAATTGAGCCGAGCTACTTATGCCGTTTACCAGTTTCCCCCCCCCCCGACGACGTTTCGGGTGTAGTCAGACGGGCCATCAAAGTTCAGCTTCAGTGAAGGTCCTTTGCCGTGTAAGCTGCATGTTTGGCACCAAGAGTGGGCACGGCGGCTCCATATGTCAACTCTATACTCCATATCGTGGGCAAATTTAGTTACTTTAAGAAAAAAAAAACAGTGCTGTCTGAGTTGTATTGGCACTCATATTGCGTCTAGTTACTAGGTATGTAGCCATGGTGCACCAGTAGTGCAACCACCGATTGTAAAATACGACTCTTGGGCTGGGCATCTCTATGGACGGGATGCCATCTGCTCTCCTGTATTGCTACCTCGCTCTTCGGTTCTCAACGAGCTTCACTTAGGCCATTCGTCACTTAGGATCAAGTATTTGGACCGAGGGAGAACACGAGCTTCTTGAGAGGGTGCAAACTTCAATGAATCTTGTGGCCGCAATCGCCAGCCACTTCGCATACCTCCATGCGCCACAGCCGTTGCCATCTCCGTCAAGCAAGCTGGCGCCGCATTCGGCCTCTTTCAGCTCTAATGCACCTGGTTAGAACGTGGGTTCTCCTTGTATTCGCCACTCGTCATGGCAGCTGGGCTAACAACGCCACAGTCGTCCGAGTTAATCCACCCATTGGTCAGTTAGTAAGTACAATCAGCTTCAGCTGGCTTTGGCAGTAAAACATCGCGACTGAACTCTCGCACAATAGGCTACGGTCCTTTAGTCTAACGAGATCTGGGTTTCGCTGGGTATCTATAAGAGAGCTTGAGATAACTAAAAAAGCCGGTAAAAAGTTTGATCCAGCGGGTATTAGTATGAAGAAAATACAGAGGAGAGGTTGGAGGCTCTGGTGCTACATTTCCCGTGACGCATACAAAAGTCCTTCCGGATTCAAAAGAAAGGAATGTAGTTCGATAACTAAACCCGTTTATTATAAGAATTGTAACGTAAGTCCACGGCTGAATCCAAATATATCCAATACACTATAAGATAACGCATCTGTCTACATGTACACTACTTGCCAATACCCTTGAGGAACTGGAGGAACCGGATGTCCACAGTACTCTAGTTACCGATTGGCCGTCCTTTAGACCTAGCCTTGACCTTATTAAACACATATAGAACTGAATGACACGTTGAATTCAGAATACCTACCCACAAGAACCTGTAGCCCATGATCGATTGCGAGTTATTATGCAAGAGGCTTAGAGCTCAATAAAACTTCCACACAAGCTAGCAGCCTTCATACCAGCCTTCATAAGGCTGGAATTCTTGCTGGAATTCTTGACAATGGGTTATATACATGTAAAAGACTAGGAATTCTTGAAAATAGGTCATATACATGTAAAATACTAGGCATCTCGTTCAAATAGATACCTCGATAAAACTGGCGTAAATACAAAAGACCTCCCCTCCTCGACCCTCGTCAGCACCTTTATCGAGACTTGTGTGCCATTGGCTAATTCTGGGATAGCAGCCGTGGTACCCATTCATGAGAAAAGCCCTTTTGTGGCTTTCAAACTCAATCAGAGCCGGCCTCTGCACCTTATCTAGCTGAGATGCCGTCGTCAGAAAGCTCCACATGTGGGAGCGGGATTAGCTCAGAGAAGAATGTGCAAGTACAGAGGATTAAGGATTGGGAAATAATAAGAGAGTTGTCGAGAGGTCACTGGTGGCAAATGTTTTTGTTATAGGTAGCCCATCAACCCGTACCACACAAGACTGAGCAGTATATATAGAATTCTCAGCTCTCTCCTCGGTGTCCCTCTTGTTATCCCAAGTATACGATACTCACCAAGGACGTCCATCACCCACTCCTTATACAGGTATAGCACTGCGAGAACCTGCCCAGCATGCATCGTCAATACGCCCCTCCGCGCGAACCTATCCGCAATGAGATTGTCGTCGTCTTTGGCGAGTTCTGCGGTACCTTCATGTTCCTCCTGATGTCCTTCATCGGCACCCAGGCCGCCATCGAAAACAACGATCCAACAAACCCCAACGCGCCTCTATTTCCCTTTTCGCTCTTGTATGTTGCTTCTTCTTTCGGAGCTGCACTGGCCGTCAACGTATGGGTCTTTTACAGAGTGACGGGCGGCATGTTCAACCCTGCTGTAAGTGTCGAATCCGCGGTTTCATGACACTTTGTATTAATTCCAGCTACAAGGTCACACTTGGTCTCGTTCTTGTCGGTGCAGTCAAGCCGCTCCGTGGTCTCCTCATCTTTCCCACTCAAATCGTCGCCGGCATTGCTGCCGCAGCCGTCACTGATGCCCTTCTGCCCGGTCCCCTGCTTGTAGCCAACAAGCTTGCTTCCGGCACCAGCATCTCCCGCGGCCTCTTTATCGAAATGTTCCTCACGTCGCAGCTCGTCATCACCGTCTACTTCCTCGCCGTGGAAAAGCACCGAGCCACGTTCTTGGCGCCCCTGGGCATTGGCCTCGCCGTCTTCATCGCCCACATTTGCGGCACAAACTTCACCGGAACTGGCATCAACCCAGCTCGATCGTTTGGCCCGGCTGTCGTCACCGATTTCACGGGCTACCAGTGGATCTACTGGGTTGGGCCATTCTTGGGCTCTCTTCTTGCCTTTGCCGTCTACACCATTCTCAAGTGGCTAGAGTATCACACTGCCAACCCCGGCCAGGATGACGACAGCATTGTTAAGAAGACGCCTGCAGGTTTCACCATCCCAACGGGTGACAGGCAGTACAGCAACAGCACTAACGGAGCAAAGGAGCACGTACCATCGGAGCCGCGAGACAGCGGAGTTGCTCAGACTTCCTCCACACCACAGGGATTCCAGGCCGTATAAGGTGGTCAAATGACCGTATGGCGGATGTAAAACAGAATGCTGTAAAATCTCACGATTATGTATTCAACATGAATCCCGGATGAACATGGATATGGGCGTGTGGGAATAGGCTGCATGTTTCCTCCTGCGAGGGGACCCATGATGCTGCGAAGCAACTGAAAAGCAAACTCTGTATACTTCATATATCATATTGCACATGTATACATTTGTAATCTACCTTCTATACAGTCAATCAATTGTGCCGACATGATCGCTCAATGAAATACACCATACTCAGCTCTTCATCGATGGATACCTGTCATCCTCTTCACTCTTCCTCTGCCATAATGATTCCTTAGTGAAATACACCGTACTCAGCTCTACTTTGATGGGTACATGTTACCCTCGTTACTCTTCCTCAGCCAATTCCTCTGGAAACCACCCGTACACTTCCAAGTCGACCGTAAACTCTCCCATGGCAGTCCGAGTCACTTCAACGCCTTCCCTTTGCAGCTCAACGGCCTGATTTGCGGCGCCCGAAGGTTGTGATCTAAAAACATTAGCGTTAATGATACCACATAACAAGACAAATAAATCCATCAGTTTGACCAAGGACACAGTATATAAAAAAAAAACTCACCTCGGTGATACTGCTCCTTTGGAATTAATCACCCTCTGCCACGGCACATTCGAGCTGTTAAACACGGCGTCCTCATCGTGAGGCAAATGCTTCATACAAACGCCCACTTGTCTCGGCCGCTGCGCTATTGTCCCCTCATGATCCTCATCAGCATCTCCATCACCAATTCATCACAAGCAGCAATATCCATTGAGAAGAGAGAGAGAAAACCCCTCCAATTATGAATCCAGTAATAATACGTACGAGTGCCGACGAGATAAGCAATGTGCGCATAAGTCGTCACCTTTCCATATGGAATCTGCTGAGCGGCAGAGTAAACCGCATGGAAGAAAGCTTGAGCTTCGTCCGACCGCGCCATGTTCTCTGCTGAAGAACAAAATGAGCGTGTAAAATCACATAGAGCTCAGAAACAGACACAATCGCTGTTTAAAGCAAATGATGGATGAGAAGTGAATTTGTTTGAGTCGGTGAAAGGGGAAAAGGTGAGCAAAGGGCGTGAATCAGTGACAGAAGAATTTGGTGGGGCTTTCGGGGCTTTGTAACAGACTTGCAGCGTCAGAAGCATTGCAGCGATCATTAGCCAAGTACTTAATAATGCTATTACACCAGATAGAAATATGAAGTCCATACTTATCCACCAGCGGGTAAACATCAAAATCATCACCTCATACATTATCCTACTATTGTTAACTTTGAGTGCCTGAGATGTATTCACAGATATTTCTAGCTCAGTACTATTGATTTGGTGTATTCAACTCATCACGCGTCTCTTCTAAGTTGCCGCCAAAGAACAGTGCAAGCAAGACAAACCTCACAATGAAGCCACCCGTAACGAAACATGTGCAATCCCCAGATTATGTCCAAAGCATTCAAGGAATAGAAAATATACAGAATATAGCCATCTTTATGTCTATAGCTTTAAACTGCCTATACACACTACTTCAGTCTAGAAATCATCGCTGAATCATTCACACCCCGTAACCAAGACTCTTCCCCACCGACCACAACGGGAGAATTGCTTAGGAATCATTCATCTCGCTTCAAACGCTACATTATAAATCCAACCAGCAAACCTCCATCATTTATGAAACCCTACAACGCTACACACAGCTCAAACATGGAGATCCTCATACGTAAAGACATACAACAAAACCTTCACAACCGTGACAATAGCACAACAACACAATGATAAAAAGAACCCGTGCCACATTGGGGCTCATCTCACATTCAGCACTTCAAACAAGAAAAGCCATCTACAGAGTATACATATAATAATCTACAAGGTCCAATCCATCACATCAACTCCGAGTCTCATAACATGGCGATCAATCGACTGACTCCATGCAGTTCCCCCCTTTCTCGTCGTGTTTTTACAGCTCCCCCTCTCGGCGTTAAACAACAACTCACACGAATCCAGTATCATCAAAATCGAATAATAACCACCTCGCCTACACTATACAGTAGGACAACAGAAAAAAAAAGGTGTAAAAAAGAAAACAAATAAATAGAGTAAAACAACGCGCATCATGACATTCAACTAGTCATTTAACACGGTGAAATGACATTGTAGTTTGCTCGCTTCAGAAAAAAAAAACAAGAATAAAGTAGACGTTTCGAACAGAGGATGAGAAAAAAGGTAAGAGGGTCACAATAACGCCTGGCAAATGAACCCAAATCAAGAAATAAAAACAAGCAGGCAATACCAAGAGATAAGATATCAATGCTTTTTTCTCCTCCCAGGCAAATACACCGGATAGGAGAAAGAATCATGAGTCAGAAAGAAGAAATTCATGAAGGTTTGACAGGATGAGGTCCCGTCAGAATGAAGCGTCAAGAGAATAACATCCAAAGCGAGTTGCTGTAAGGGGCAGTGAGTTCCTGCGAGGCGCAAAGAGTTGGGGTATAGTCCTGCAGTGCCCACATACAGCTGCGTTTGTCCATGAGCGTCACGCTTAGAAGCAGTTCAGGCTGCCCTTCTTCTTCTTGTTCTTGCTGATGGCCTGCATTCTCTCCTCCAACTGCTTTCGGGCTGCCTCTGCCGCCTGTCTCTTCTTTCGCTCCTCTTCTACCGCTTGCATGCTGTATCGGTTGTCCTGTGACTGGTCGGATGTCTTCTCCTTCAGCTCCTTGACCTCGGCTTCAAGCTCTTGAGCACGCTTCTTCCAAGCATCGCAGTCTGCCTTGACCTTCTTGGATTGCTTCTCCAGGTCGCCCAGAGCCTCTTCTAGAGTCTGAGTAAGTTGGCGCTCGGCGCTGAGATGCTTCTCAATAGCACGAATGCGGGCTTCTTGATCCTCGGTGACTTGAGAAATGTTGAAGTTGTCCTTGCTTGGGGGGCGTGTCGAAGTAGGAGAGGTGGGCGCACCGTTGGGCAGAGGTGGCAGAGGGACGGAAGGAGGTGGCGAAGGTAGAGAGTTGTGTGAGGAGCTCTTGCGGATTGTCGAGTTGGAGTTGGATCGCTTGACGTCTCCATTGGCCATTTCGTTGTACTTGATCTGTTCATCCATGGTTAGCTAGGTTCATCCATAACATAACCCACAGCCCTCGATATACTGAGGGGGGGCGATGGAGGGGTGTGGCGACTTACCTGGAGGGCAGCATATTCCTCGCGGACTGTTTCAAGCTCGGTTTGAAGCTTGATTCGGGAGGACAACGCCTCGTCAAGCTGGGCGTTGCGCTCAGACTGCAGCGAGCTCAGGCGGTTATTGGTCACCTGCACCTCATCAAAGTTGTGCTGCAGCTGTTCTTCGAGCTCTTCGATGAGACGAGAGTTCTTCTTGTTGCGGCCATTGAGATCTTCCACCTTGGCCTTGACGGCGGCAAGCTGGTCCACCAGAGGACCAGCCTTGGCTTCTGCACTGCCAGGAAGCAGGCCTGCAATCGCCGTCTTCACTCCCTCAAGGTCCCGGACAAGTGTCTCGTTGATGTTTGACAGCTCCGTGACATGAGATGTAAGCTCCCCCATCTTCTTGCGCTCTGCTTCAACGGCATTTTGGTTGGCAATGAGAGCCTCAATACGCTCGCCCAACTTCTCCAGTGGCATCTCTGCACCAAAGACAGCGGCGATTTGAGTCGCAACTCTTGTCAGTTCGTCCCTGGACTGAGCCAAGTCTGTTTCCAGCCTGAAAATGGCTTCTGAGTGCTCAGTCATGAGCACCTCTACCTGCTTCTCATAGCTAGTCTGTTCGTGGTCCTTCAGTTCAGCAAGTTCTCGGGCGTGGCTCTGCTTGAGCGCGTCCATCTCCTCCTGGTGCGCTTTTGTGGCATCTTCGTGGCTAGCAATCAGCTCCTCAAGCTTGGTGGAAAGTTCTTGGTGGCGTGCGGTTGTCTCAGCTGTAACAGAGCTGTGGATCTTGGACATGTCGTCCATTGCCGCTCGAGCGGAGAGATGGAGAGACTCAAGCTCTGCAACCTTGGCGTTGTTGCTGTTGATAACAGCCTTGTACTCGTCGATTTCTCCGCGTAGGAACTCAATGAGCTCTTGCTGCTTGACAACTTCCTTCTTGGCCTCCTCAGCATCCGCATCCTTTTCGGCAGCGGCTCGGGTTTGGGATTCGGCTAGCTGGGCGTTGGCAGCATCGACCTGGGCCTCCAGCTGTTGGATGGTTGCCTGCATCTCCTTCTCGGTGCTTCTCATAGATACCAGAGCAGCGTGATGCTTGTTCTCCCAGCCAGCCAGCTCTGCCTGCAGCGTAGACACTCTTTCATTGTATGGAATGTCAGCCTCTTCCTCGTCACTCGGCATGAACTCTCGGGTAGGAGTAGATGCGACAGATTTGCGGAGGACCTCAACTTCGCTCGTCAACTCTCGCTCACGCACGGCATGAGCCTCACGAAGATCATAGAGTTGCCTCTCGCTCTGCTCAAGTTGGCCTCGGAGGGTAGCGACCATCGACATGTCAACAGGCGAGGCTTTCAAGCTAGAGCGCTCACGCGCCAGGCCCGAGATGATGGCCATTTTGCTCTCCATTTCCTTCTTGGCCGCAGCAACGTCGGACTCCAGCTCTTGGATTCGTTCACTGCGAGATTGAAGCTCGTGCATGGCTGAGTTGAGGTTCAGCTCAAATGACTGCATTGTCTCTGGCCTTCCTTCAAAGTTTTCAGCTGCAAGGTTTCTCAAGTAGACGAATGATCGCTGAGCACGATCCACGCCAAGAAGATTCTGGCTCGACTTTCGGCGGATCACGCGAGGGCCGTTGTCGACAGTTCGGGCTTTGCTAACTTCGGTCTTGAGCTCCTCAACCATATCCAAGGTCTCGTTGTGCTTGAGTTCCAGCTGGGCGTACTTCATGGCCAATT
Organism: Trichoderma afroharzianum; assembly: GCA_037893235.1. NCBI lineage: Eukaryota > Fungi > Ascomycota > Sordariomycetes > Hypocreales > Hypocreaceae > Trichoderma > Trichoderma afroharzianum. The sequence continues at coordinate 374,096 of JBBLXW010000028.1, read as the reverse complement.
CCCTTTCGGCGTTTTCTTTTTCTTCGGCCAGGACTCTGAGTCTCTCAAGCTCCATGGCAAGCTGTTCATTTTGTTCGCTTCTGTCAATTTGTTCATACTGCTCAGCCCGCACATGGATTTCGGCATCGTCTTGCTGAACAAAGAATTCAAACTGCTGAGCCTCCTGAGCCTGAACTTGCTCAACATGCTCAACGTGTTCCTTAGGTTCGACCACTTCCTTAGACTCGACGATCTCCATAGGCTCAGCCAACTCCTTATGTTCGACCTGCACCTTCAGCTCAATTGGTTCCTTCAGCTCAACTGGCTGTACGTGTTCATGTTCGGCGACGTGCTCGGTCTTCTCGATATACTCGGGCTGCTCTTTTGACTCGAGCTGTTCGTGCTGCTCAACAGGTTCAGTCTGCTCCTCTAGCTCGTCCTGTCCACGCTGCTCATGCAGCTCGACATGTTGGGCGAGCTCTCTGGTCAGATCCTCAACTGACGCTGCGGGCTTAGCAGTAGCCGTATCGTCTTCAGATTCCAGATCGAGATGCGTGGTATCAGCCGTGATGGGTGAGTCCATGACGGATGAAAGCTCAGAGGAGAGCGATCGGTGGGCCGAAGATCGGATATCATCCTTGGCGTAGCTTGTTTGAACAGACTGGAATGACTCGGGGCGAGTCTCGGTGGCGGCGTCGACGGAAATGATGGAATGGCGGAGTCGATCAGGGTAGCGAGCTTCGTCAATAGTGTCCTGGAGCTCTGACATCTTTCGCATCGCTTCTTCGTACTTGGCATGCAGTCTACCATAGTCATGAACGGTGGTCTCGTGCTCAGTTCGAAGGTCGAAGAGCTCTCGGGTGACCAACTCCAGCTTGTCTGCCACGAATTTAGACTGTGCAAAGGCCTGGTTTGTAGCTGCATCATCGACGGGCCGGTTCTCGGAAGCTTTTGGTACAGAATCACCGGTAATAACAGCATCCTCATCGTTTTCCACAACAGGGGCGAGCTTTGATGTTGCTCCTTCGGTTTCATTCTGCTGATCTTTGTCTTGGGCCAGTTGGTGGTCATGGCCGTCTGCGGATTCCGCCTTCGTGCTATCGTCCGAGTCGCGCAATTTAGACTCGTCAACATGGTCGAGCTCGTGAAGCAAAGCGTCCAGCTTGCCTAGACTCCGCTGTCTTTCAATGACTTGCTCAAGACGCTCGATCTCTCGTTGCATAAGTTCAGCATCCTGATCCGCCTCGGCAAGTCGCTCCTCCAGCGTCGAAATGTAATCTTCCGAAGCAGACTCGTTCTCACGGATGCGGGAAATCTCTTTGCGCAACTCAACAATAATGGCCGAGTTCTTCTCCTCACCGGTGCTGTGGCCATCGAGCTTAGCCTCCAAGTCATGAAGGTAGCTTTCGGTGCTGGCTTCACGGTCCATGAGCTTTTGAATACGAGACTGCAACTGGGAGTTGATAGTCTCAACATAGGCACACTTGGTTTCTTTCTCGAGAAGATTTGTTTCCGTGTTCGACAAGGTGGTTCGTGTCTTGGACAAGGACTGTTCGAGCGTCTGGATGGTCTTCTCGTATTCGAGAACAACTTGTTCAACCGACTGAGCAAATGAGTTTGAGCGGTTCAAGCGATCGGTTGCATTTTCTTCCTGGAGCTCGTCCAACTGGATATGGTGCTGGTGCTCGCTTTCTCGGGCCTTGGCCATTTCCGCAATTAGGCGAGCATGGCGGTTGTTCAGGGTGCCATAATTTTCCTGGAGATCAAGCAGCTGGTTCTGAAGCTCTGCTTCCCGTTCATTTTGCCTCTCTGATCTTTCGCTAGATCTGTTGGCGCTGCGTGGGGGGAGGTCGCCTTGCCCGTTGGCGCTGCGGATTTGCTCGCGCAAAAAGGCCACCTCGGCCTTGAGCCGCTCAATGATGGCATTCTTATCCCCTTCTTCGACCTGCTGGATTCGAGGCTTGGACTGGATAGCACGGGCGCGCTGTGCATATTGAACGGTGTTGAGCGTCTCGCTGAGATGGAATTCCGGCGGCGTAACGCAGGCAATCATGTAGGTAATTGCGTTGCCACCGAGCGAGTCCTGCAGGAGTCGCGTGAGTTTGGAATCGCGATAAGAGACGTGGGCGCCGGCGTTTCGCGACGAAAGCTGGCTGATGACTTTTCCTAGGGCAGCCAATCCGGCGTTGATGGATATTCCTTCCTTTGCACGCTCGCCCTGAGCACCCGTGTTCTTCAGTCTTTCACTACCGGCCAAATCGACAAAGTGCAGCTTGCTATCGGTGGTGACGGAGACGTCCTGGCCACTCATGGCTTCCAAGGGCATGGAGTGGCGCTTGTCGGAATTTGAAAACTTGTTCTTGCGCTGGACCAAGTTGAGGGAGAAGACGGCGTGGGAGCGGGAGGATTTGGCGTTGATGGCAGTAGCATCGGTCTGGCGAATGGAGGAGCCAAAGGCGAGGGCGTTGAGAAGGTCGTCGACGCAGGTGATGTCGACCTGGTGCAGGCCTGTGAGAATGATATTGCCCTTGACATCTTCTCGGATTGCAACTGAGGTTCGATCATTTAGCGGCGTGGTATCGGCAACCAGAAGATCTCGGAGGGTCTCGTTGTAAATTTCGACATAGGTGGCCGTCAATGCCCAGTTTCGGTCGCCCAGATTGTTTTGCTGGCCATATCCTCGAGGAGATCTGAAGCTACTAGCGCTCTTCATTGTGCCATTATTCACAACTCCTTTCTGTACATCCAGCTTTTCGAACAAGGCAGCGGCTGCTCGAGGGATAACACCTGAGATCACAATGGATTAGCTACGCAGGATGACGAGCGCAATGCAGCTTGCGCATAGAATCTGATGTTATTAGTAGACAGGCAAAAAGAAGTCCCATACCCATATCGTCTGGATTTTCTGTCGCACTTGCCGTGCCCATGGTATATGATTTGCCAGCACCGGACTGGCCGTAGGCAAGGAGAGAGACATTGTATCCTTGGGTGAAGGCGTTGATGCTGTCTGTCAGGTACTCCCAGATGCCATCTTGCATAACATCCGGGCCGAAGACGCGATCGAAGACGAAAAGCTTGCGCCCTTGGGGAGAATCGATGGACAGGCTCGTATTGGACGTGACGTGCACCATAGGGCGCTGGAAGCGCTGCGGTATCAGGTCATATCCTGGATCTTCTGGATTCAACGCCGGTCGCACTCTGACGGCTGCGAGAGTGAAGGTAAAATGGTCATGTCAGCTCATCCAAAAAATCATGAAATCAGCACTAGCCCGGAAGACGTCGAAGTTCACGAGACAGTGTACCAACGTCTTTGGGGGGTTTGGTGCTTGGAAAGAGGGCGAAAATGCGTACCGACACGGACAGCCGTCCGATTGTCCTCATCAGAGGCTCTGCTCTCGCCGCCTTGCTTGCTGTTCATACTCAACCGACTGGTGCTCCTTGGTTGAGGACGAGTAGCAATCGCGCTCAGGGGACGTTGAAGCTTATGCGCTGGCGATGGCGAGTCCGGCGGAGAAGTGGCCATGGCGGAAGATGCGAAGCGAAGCGGAGCCAGATGTCACCGAGGCAGCGAAGCTCCAGTCGCTCCAGTCCAGAATACCTGTTCTCAGGTAGGGGCCCGTGTCGACGGCGCGCACAAGCCGGCGCAAACGCGCACAAGCGACAGCAGGTGAGGGACCCAGGCCGCGAACACGAGCAGCGCTGGAACGGGGAAAACGAGCGAATTGGGAAAGAAATTGAGGCGAGGGAAAAAGAGTGTGCTGACGATGTCCTGAGGGGAGGGGAGGAAAAGGAATGACGATGGTCAAAGACAGAGATGGAGGATCAACGAACGGTTTCTCGAGAGAACCGTGCCGATCGTTTGCTCGCTACCAGAACAAGCAGCAGTCGTAAGAGTTTGCTGATTCTCTTTTTTCTTTCTTTTTTCGTCCCTCTCTCTGTGTCTTGTGGTCTCTCTCCCCTTGTCTTTGCTATGATCCAATCTGCGCGCCTCACTGGCTGGTGGAGACGGGATGCCGGTGCATGAACTCGTACTGGTAGAGATACAAGATTGTATGCGGGTGCGTATGTACAGTACACGTGTGGTGTGTGTGTGTGTGTGTGTGTGTGTCGGACAGAGCTACTGGAACCTGAATAGTCGGGATGTGCGTATGTACGGGTACAGGCAATGCATGGCCAAGCTGGCACTGATTCGACGAGCGGCTTCGTGGGGATATTGCGGTTGTACGATGATGAGTGGTCGCGATGGGTCTCGGGAATCCTTGTTCGCCTATCAAACAGGCATGTCAGAGCTGGGTACTACTAGTAGTATGGCGATGGAGAGGCAGGGCCCTTGAACGGGTGGATTTTGCTATCCCGTACCTAATTAAACAAAGGCGCCAGACGTTGTAAACGGGCTGGACTGGGGTGAGAATTGATGAATGGATGCTGCTGGCACAATGGCAATTCTGCAGCACGGTAAGATACCTTGGCACAGGCAGAATTGGATTGGCCCAGCTCAATGTCCTTGCAGAACAGAACGAGACGAGACGAGACAAGAGATGGAATGACGGGGCGGGATCGTGCCTGCAAAGGTGGAGTGAAGAAGACGAGACGAGACGTGTGGTGTTTTTTCGACCCGATATTAAAAAGGGGGAGAAGCTGGTGTTTGCTAGCTTAGTAGGGGGGGAATATTCAATAGACTGAGGCGAGGTCGGTCGAAGAGCCCTGGAGGGAAAAAAAAAACACTCGACAGGTAGCTGCTTAGTGGTGTTTAGCCCATTGACAGTAGCTGCCTCCAGCTGCTAAAAGTGATGGACGAGCCCCTAAAATGCGCACATCATCTCAACCCGGAACTCCATGTCCCCTAGCCTAGGGAAACTAACAACAACGTGCACCTAATCAATTAAATCCGTGGCAAGGCTCTGCCCAATCCAGTCCAGTCCAGTCGCCTGCACACAGCACAAATTGTCACAAACCCCTAAAAAGCCACAGCGAAATAGCTCGCAAGAGGAGGATTGGTAAGGCAGCGCCCCGTGCTACCTTCGCTGGTACCGGTACCTCGACCGCAGCGCGATTTCAGCGCCTCAAGCACCGAGACACACACACATATTACATATAGAGGCAAATCGGTACGGCCAGGTACTCGTACTTGCAGCGCCGTCCAGAACCCCTGAAATTGCCAGCGCCCGCCTGTGCCTAAAACAGCCAAGAGCCAGGGGATCCCAGCGCTAAGCGGTATGCGCTAATCCTCTTAGGGACCCGGCTCGCACTAGCCACCTGCCAAGCCACCGCAGGCCCTTGAGAGCTCGCCTGTGATCGGAGAGAAAAGACATATGGAGGCCATTCTGTGGCTGTTTGGCCCTGATCCATCATCGATCCATTTGCACAAAAACGAGCTTCTAGTTCTCGCTTGTTCCTGAGCTTTTTCTTCGTTTGGCTTAGCATCCTCGCAGCCGGGTCCATGGGCAACAGGGGAGTGAGTACCTGGACTTGTGCGAGTGCTGGAGCTCCGTACCGCTACGGCGTCACAGGTACCTGCCGGCGCTCCGTGCTCCGTCAAAATCCGAAACAACAAGCAACAGAAACCAATTGAAGGCTTTTCACTCTCTCTTCCGCTCTCTCTCTCTCTCTCTCTCTCTCTCTCTCTCTCTCTCTCTCTCTCTCTCTCTCTCTCTCTCTCTATCTCTCTCTCCCCTGTCCGTCCATCCATTACCCAAGTCTGGCTGGCCCGTGGAGTCTGGAAATTAGAACAAGGCGATAACCGAAGAAAAACGAACGGGGAAAAAAAAGTGTCCGTTGTGCTGCTCCACGATGCGGCCACATGCGCGCGCGATTGACAAAGAAAGGTCGTACAAGGCTGACTGATGATGTGAAGCTGAGTCCGCAGTGGGACACGAGTCGACGGGATGGCATGTGCTAGCGTGTGATTGCTACTACTACTCTTTAGTCGACAATCGGTCATTTCATTTCCCTTGCTTGGGTTCCGCTCCTCGATTCCTTGATGGCGTGGAACAAGCTTCATGTTCCCTCCCTTCTTGATGCAACGGGCCTTGATATCTCTCGGCTTGACCACCATCAACCCCCGGCCGTCCCTACAGAAATGGCGGTTGACAGGTCAAATTATCCCCCGAAGCTTTGGGCACCCAATATCTGTAGTCGCTGCCGATTGCTGCACATGTCTCACCCCGTATTGGAGCTGTGCTTGCAAGCTTGGGTCCCAAAACTCCGCACAACAACCCTCGCCTCGTCTGCAAGTGCGGACGGAGCACGGATTACATGGTGGTGAATAAGATGAGGAACCAGACAAGGGTGGCGGGCCAGTTGCTCTCATTTGCTGGCTGCTTGCGGCTCCCACTCCCACTTCCGCCGCTGCCGTCATTCGTTCACTCATTTTGCCGCCTTTGTGCTCATCGAGAACCTCTTTGGTGTTCTATTACGGAGTACTCGTACATTACTAGTATATGCATCCTGCACGCCGTTTCACATTGGCGCCCTTTGTCATGCGAAAAGCGCCACGCCCCGATGGTCAATCCAATCAATCACCCATCAAATGGTAGCAACACGCGTATCGTATCCGATGTTTGGCACCTAATCTACAGGCACATGTATGCGGCACTGCATTGCACTGCACCGTGTTGATTATCACGGGGCCTTGCCTTGCAGGAATTGCTCGTCACATCATCACCATTTATTAGTAAACGGTCAGCGTTTTGCAAGCAATTAACCATAACGCCGACCACATGTCGATCTTCGCCGCGCCAGGCATTGCAGGCCCAGGGGTCAAACATCACGATGCCTGTCGTGCGCTCCGTAGAGTCCGTATGGGGATATAATTCGAAATTCGGACTACACAAGCACAATCAACTCGTACAGAGTCTGCCACCTACATCTGCGGCAGCCTAGCAGCCCCAGCTTTGCCATCTACCGTACTGTAAATTAATTCCATCTCAATTACCTAACAAATTCTCACCGGCAAAAGGCGAGTAAATGCTGTGGTTGCTACATGTACGAGTAGGCAGTGTGACATGCGTCGTCGGCTAGTGGTGAGAGAGATCGTATGCCCACATCTTCGGTTAGTTTTGGTGGCATTGTGCTACCCTGCACCAAAAACGGAATTTTGCAACAGATGGGTAGGAAGTGCACCTTGACAAAAGAAGAAAAAGGAGCAAGGTCAAAATAAAACCAAAGTGATGAGATTGTTCTCTGTACCGTACCAAATGTGTGCGGTAGTAGATGCAAATCTCTTTCGTGATTCGTATTTGGAGCAACCTTGGGCTGAACCCCGGAACGTCTGGGTAAATGAAGATCGGTATCACCGTTGTAAGATGCGGATACCACCACAGACTAGATGTAATTAGCCTCATTGCTATTTGTAGGTACACAAGTACACAAGCAACAAGCAATCAGACCTCCACAGTGAATTGGACAGCTGATCCAATCACCATTTGTCAGAATGGAGATGCCGGAGCGATCGCGCTGGGCGGAGATTGGGTCCTCATGAATGCATTTTCGCCAAGCGTCGAAATGTCTCAGATGAATTTAGGTTTGCAAATATTACAATGACAGGTGAATACGTGCACGGCCAAAGAGACAGGCAATTTGTGTTACGTAGGGAGGGAAGATATTGACTGATTTCGGACGACCTGGGAGTCGTTTTCGTTTGCTCAGCGGTTCAGTCGACGGCCACTTCTTCGCTCAATGCGGGCAGTAGCAACACTTCAAGTCTCATGTATCAGTCCGTCGTACGCTGCGCAACACGACTGTATTTTCCAATGAGATAACTCGGATTAGCCAGCCTCTTCCAGATTGTAAAATGCCATGATTTCAATTTTTGAAGAGTCATTGTCTGTATTAAAAGCCAATAAAAGATCGGCACCATGCTGTTTTGAAGCTCGAGGGGATGACTACCTAGTAGTGTGAGCACTGGTAGAGTTAAGACGCTGTATACATGTATGCATGTGCTTAACAACCATTCCTCTGAGGTCATCGGTACTTCTCGCTGCGGAAAGAAATTACGGGTTCAAAGGAACTGCAAGTGATTGAATGCACTCCAATAGGGATTTGGATACAGATTAGTCAATTAATGATGAATGAGTGAATGAACGTCTTTCCCATTTGTCTCTCCACAACGACAAAAATGAGGCGCTGTCCATATAAAGAATGTCACGAATCCTTTCAGGTGATGGGCCACCTAGCACAATGACATCAAGTCCCCAATCTCAAAAAGTGGCTGTATCTCTATTGTTGAAAGGAACTGGGATCTGAGAAGAGATTCATTTGGTGCTGTTTTGAAGTAGTACCTAGGTAGGGGAACCAATTCACTCTTAGACCATGACTGTTGTTACCCAAGAACGAGGGATCAGTTGGGCAAGCTTGTTAAGAATCGGGGTGACCAAAAGCCTGGAGCAGTCTATTGCATCACCAGGAAAGCGGACTTGTATTTTGCGTTCAGAAAACTTATAAGAAGCCTGTATTATTTACCAAACTAACAGAACGATATGGGAACTTTGAGGCATCTATAGGGCGGTCTATCTACAGGTAACCTGCAAGTAACCTACATGTACCTGTGTGTGTCCCACATCCCATGCCCAAATTCAGTCGCAGATGTTGCAGAAAAATACCAATGTCAAAAGAAAGCAGGCAGAAAGACATCTAGGTACTCAGTAAGAAGAGCACCAGACATGTTTTCAGTCTCAAACTCATTATCAGTAGAGTAGTTATCTGTACTAGGTATAAATCTACCTACTAGAGCTACTGTACTTTCTTTAACCAACACGTCCATATCTTAGCCTGTACGATAGACTTACCATCTTTACCACCATTTGAAAAGTTATAATATCTAGAATCGGGAGCCTTATGACAGTGTTCGGCCAGCATTTGTTCCAGAATAGGGCACATCGAACTTACGGTCAAGCACTGCTATCAGGGATGCGAGTGTCGAGTCAAACTGCTCTCTCATCATACAAGTGCCGCTTCTGGCAAACGTGAACTCGGCTGAAAAGATCAAGTCAAAGAGTTGAAATACTACAATTGGAAGAGGACGAAAAGAAATGGCATTTTCTGAAGTCGGGTACTACTGGAAAAGAGTGACTACTATAAACAAGCCAAATCTAGCATCTGAGTTTAATGTGCGGTTGAGAATCGAGGTTCAATTGTCATGATAAACTCTGCCAACTGGCAGTCAAATATGCTGCCACCTGGCACTTGCCGACGCGTCCGCTCACGTCGCCTTTCTACAAGAATCCCAAAATTTCTTGTCTCGAAGAAACTGTCCTCCTTCTTCATATCTCGAGACAGGATCAACAACCACTGCCCACGATGGCGCCCAACCTTGTCACTCACCCAAACCCCTGCCCCAACCCAAACATCCCCCCCTTACGCTTGGAGACTGAAGACATTCCCATCGCCAAGAATCATCCTCAGTACGACCACGCCCTCGCTGCCGTCACGGCGTACTGGCGCCAGGCAACAAACATGGCGCTCTCCGATCAACAGGAATACCGCGAGCTCGTGGCTTCGTCGGCGTTTATTGTTCCCAAATCAGCGAAAGGCGCGCCGAGCCAGCACAAGCTGTACAAGGCCATCAAGAACAATCCAACGTGGGCGCGCTACGTCATGTTTAATGCCATCTATGGCGCGGTCAAGTCTGTGGCAGAGCATGTGAAGGCGGCACATGGCTCTGAGGTGATGGAAAACTTGTTCAACGAATACTTCAAGCACCATCCCTGGCAAGATCGTCCCAAGAAGCGCCGAAGCGAGTCGGTCGCCCAAGACCAACCCCCGAGCAAGAAGCATACTGAAGCCCCTGTTTCGTCCCATCCGGTGGCCAGTTCTTCCGGAAAGGTAGCAATCAAGAATGGACTCTCAGAGTCAAAGAGTCAAGATCTTCACGAAATCGCCAAGGTAGATCAAAAGCCCATGATGGCGCCCGCGTCGAATGAGAACAAGCTCGCCCTACATCAACAGAGCGACTCTCCTCTTTTCACTCAGGGCATCAAGACACTGTCCCAGAAAGCGGCAGAGACCGACAGAGCAGACGAGATACTGCGCGAACTCATTCTCATTCGAGAGAATCAAGTCAAACAGACTGAGAAGGCGGACCAAATACTACGCGAACTCGCCCTCATTCGCGAGCATCAAACCAAGGAGGCTGAGAAGAAGGGAAAGGCTATGGCGAGGGTGGAGGGCTCCATTGCCGAGCTCACTTCCCGTGTCAAGGTCGTAGAGGATGCCCAACTGCTACTGCAGAAGATTCCATGATGGCCTTCTTTTGAACATGGGCAGATGAGCGGAGCACAAGTGGGATATTGGATGGGGGGAATGCGGTGTGATAGGACTATTCACCTAGGCTTCAGTGAGTCTGAGACTGATATGTAGTGCCTGATTAACACGACCTCTATTGGCTGAAGAGACCAACTCTCTTTTCTAATTCATTGTGTTTATCTCTCTATCGGTAGTTATCTCATTCCGTAACCACTTCTTGCATCAAGTCTTGTGGCCATCTAGCTGCATCCGTCCCATTTCCACGAGTTCCGACATTGTATCTCAAGTCAACCACGCCGCCCCAGTCAGCAACTCCCTTCACCGCACGAAACACCTTGTCTTCAAGCACACTCGGCGAGCGTCGGTCCTCGAAGAACTCCGGGCGCAATATCCTCTTACTTGCCGGCCCAGTCCTGAGCCTCTTGACCGTTTCTGGCGCTGAGATGCCGTTGTTGTGCCAGTAACGGTAGACTGGCCTGCCGTGCTCAGCCCACACTTTGTCAAAGACTTGAGTGGGATACGTGCCCACTGAACGGATAAGCCATGTGCTGTAGTAATTGAGGGAGAGATCGATGCAATAAGACCCGCCTCGCTCAGCACGACGCAGCAGGGCGATGAGGACAGCGCAGGAACCAGCAACGCCGCTGCAATAGTCGCTGTGAGGGAAGATGGGTGTGACGGGCTCATCATTTCCCATGGCTTGGCCAAAAGAATAACTAAGGCCGGTATTCTAAACACGAAAGATTAGATCCAACTACAAAAGGGAGGAGAAAGGGGCGGCAAAAACTAACAGCGTCAGCAACTTGCTGCCATCCGCTTCGGTCTTTCCATGGGCCATGCCAGCCGTACGAGTTTTCTCGCACATGAATGATACCCTTGGCTCGATTCTCACACATCTTAATGACGTCCTCTTCACCAAAGCCGTACTTGTCGAGAGTACCGGGTCGGTAGCCCTGGACGACTACATCGGCCTCCTGGATGAGCTGCTTTAGTTTCTGTCGATCACTCTCCTCTCGGAGATCGATGCTGCAGTTCCATTTCCCCCAGTTGAGATCAGCTTGAAGAGATACGACGTCTGGCAAATGGGGTGCTGTGCAGCGCATTACGCTGGCTCCCAGTTCTGCTAGGGATCTAGTAATGCTTGGCCCGGCGATGATTCTTGTAAGATCAACGATTTTGATACCTATTTTAACCGTATTAGTCAATCATCGAATAACTTTACACAAAAAGTATGTAATTTGATTGTTGAACTAACCGGCGAGTGGCCTAGAAACACCAGATTGAGATTTCGGCGTTTCCCACCAACATGGCTCTTGCAGCTTGTTCGCAGCCTCACGAATTTCCCAAAGGCCAACATGCGCATTGGCCTTGCCGTGCTTTGAATTCAGGAACTCGTCCACGGTGTAGCAGATGGTGCCTGCTTGCCGCGTCTCATCCGTGATTTGCTGCAGGGTCTGGCTGTCAATCTTGCCAAACGCTTCATTGAACGGCTTTACGGCATCCTCGTAAACATTTGTATCCTCATCGGCTTCGGCTTTAAGGCCAACATTGAGGAGCACCGGCGTAGGATTCAGAGAACCGTGGGCTTGGAAGAAACGACCGTCGGCGCACTTGTAGATGTTGGTTGCCAGGTTGCGGTGAGTGGAAGCATTCATGCGGTGCTTGTCACAGCTGGGAAAATATTTGAACAGGTTCGCGTTTGCCTGACGAAGGTTGTCGGGCCTGATATTCTCCCCCCCTTCCGAAGGATCAATAGTCCAGAGAAGAGTAGAGAAGATGAAGAGACTGGCATGGTCGGTGTTGATGGTGACACGATGAGGCTCAAGGCCGTAGCGGCGCTGGAGAATCACGTCCACCAAGGCTGCTTCCAGTGCCTTTAGAGATGATACAGCCTCTGCAAGTCTCCAGTTGACGGGAAGAGACGGACTGTCTGAGCCGGTGAAGACGATGTTTGTGCTTTTCTTTAGTACTTCAGCGGGGAGGTCTTTGGCTATGAGGGGATTCGAAATGATGCCCTTGTCGTATACTTGATTTGCGGCTACGGGGACCGAATATGTATTGGCATCGTCATTACCAACAATGGCTTCTGTAGCCGTCATGTTGAAGAGGTTATGCCTATGTCGGCACCCGATGACTCTCTGTAGGTAACGTACTTGTATCCTAGGAAACAGGCTACGGTTCATTTTCGAGGAGAAGAAAAAGAAGAAGAAGAAGAAGAAGAAGAGGAGAACAATTTATCATATTGGTTCTCTCTCTATATAATTTACTTTACGAACCATTATTGTCATCATCATCATTGCATTGAAAAGACAAGGCATCAATAGCGGTTTCTCGGGGCGCAGTCCGCAAGCCGCGGAGAGCCTTCCGAAGACATCTCCATACCACCCACAGCGGATCTACGACAGGCTAAGGTGGTTAGGGATTGAAATCCGACAAATAGACCAGAAACAGGGTAATTTTTCGGAAAGCCGGCGGATTTACGAGTCATAAAGGCGTGAAAGAGCGAGAGAGTCAGTGGGTTGAAGGGGATGATGACGAACAGCGGCAAGTTTATAACTTGAGGCTCATTTAGTTGGAAGCTGTAATATTCGGACAAAAAGCCGCATCACTAATGATCACCAAGCTGTTTGTGAGTCAAAAAGTTGAGCGGAACGAAACCCAATACTGTAAGCGCACCGGCCCAGTTACTAATACCATTCAATTCAATTCATCCAGATTAACCACACGCTTGCCAGTGTCATTCCGAAAGAGACATTCCGAAAGAACCTGGAAACATTCTGCGTGGGGAACCATGCTGTAAGTATTTTTGAAACACGTGACTTGGCGGATTCAACGCGAAACTGAGAGACGCGTTTCCTTGTCTGAAGCTCGCGGTAACAAGATTGTCAGATTAACAAATAAACCCTTGTTTGTTAGGGCCCATGACATGTGAGATGGCACGGCATCGCAGCCTCGCCGGCTTTAGCCTCGAATAACCAACCAATAACAGACCTGACCGAAATTGCTGCTGCTGCTGCTGCTATGGCTCCTCACGTCATTGATCTGATCTCTTCAAGCCCTCCGTTGCCAGCCAGTCTTGGGCCGCCAGCAAGAGAACATGAAGCAGCAACAGCAACAGTTTGCTCGTCACCGTCACTGCCACTGTCGATAATTGCGCCTGATGGAGACGGAAATCAACAAAGACGGCCTCATTCGCCGCAGCTGTTTGTTTCCTCCGAATTCGACTTGGACTTGGACGTCACCGACAATGAATCTGCCCGCCAGGATACCCGAAACGCAAAGCGGCCGCGAATCTCCAAATCACCACCACCTCGTCTGCCTTCCAATCCTCCCCGAGCAGCTCCGCCTCCCTTTCTCAGCACCACCAATAACAGACCGAACCGATTGGAATTCGACCCGATTGAATTTACGAGCTCCATCGACCCAGACACCCCCACCGTTCAGGTTCAGCACAACGCCAGCAATGCCGGTTCACGTTTTGCTCAGCCTCAGCCAGCGCAGACAAATAAGGCACATTCGGAGATATCCTTGAACTCTGATCCCTTTGCTAGCTCCCCTCCTCCAACAACTCTTGTTGCATCGGAAGAATGTGCAAAGAAACGCAAGACAACGACCATCATAGCTGACGAATTCTCCGATCCCTTTGCAAGCTCTCCGCTTCCTCCAGCTCTGCCTCATCCTCCTTTGCGTGAGCCACACAAACCAAGAGAACAATCAGAGTCGCAGCCTCCAAAAGTCAACATTGACGAATTCTCGGATCCATTTACCAGCTCGCAAGATTTCAACCTCCTTCTGCCTATCAATGCCTCCACCCCCCGCAGAGCAGCATCTGTAGAGGTGATTGATTACGCTCGGAGACAGAAGCACTGGGATCCGATTTCAAGTTCTGCTCCAGAGAAAACCCCACGAGTCTCGTCACCAAAGAAGAAGACTACTGCCGGACTAGCTGTCATTAACATCGACTCAGATTCGTCAGGTACATCCGAGGATGAGTTTCCAGACATTGCCGACTTCAACGCCTCTCATCCTAGGCCCCGTCCTCGCTCTCCCATTCGCCGCTCTCGCAGTGACATTGTCTCCTCACGGAGTAGCAGACCCAAACAATCAGCTACGAGCACGATAGCTGCAAGAACCGCAGAGCAGCGAGCCCGTGATAAGGAGGCTCAAGCAGCTGCCAAAGCCGTCGAAAAAGAGCGAAAACGGCAAGAGAAAGAACAGCTCAAAGAGGCCAAAGCTCTAGAAAAGGAGCGCGCTGCTGCGCTGGCAGAAGTGAACAAAGTTCGCACAGACAAAAAGGTTTCGACGCCGGAAATGATTCTCATCATGCCATCAAGCGTAAATGAAGGCCTAAAAGTACAGCTGGAGACGCTGTTGGACGGGTTAAGCGTAGAATATACCACCCGAGAGAGTCCCATTGGAAACACCTTCAAGTGGGCAAGAAAGGTCCGCAGCCGTTTCGATGATGAAATGGGTCGCTGGGAACCGATCCCGCTGCAGATCAAGTCCGAGAAGCACGCACTGATCCTGCTCACGGCAGATGAGTTTGTTGACATGGCCGTCAGTGACTCTGTAGACTCCAACGTCTCTCGAACAAAGAGGCACTTTCCCGGTCACGAATTGATATACCTTCTCGAAGGAATTAACCTCTGGATGAGGAAGAATCGCAACATTCGGAATCGCAGATTCACATCTGGCGTGCGCGCACAAGAACAGCCGGATTCCGAAGCAGCGGCAGCAGCAACTTCAACCACAGCCGCTCCCCGTAGACGCCGTAACAACGCTGCTATCGAGGAGTATATTTCTGAGGACATTGTCGAAGACGCAATGCTGCGGTTACAGGTCGAGCATGATGTCCTAATCCATCACACGGCAGTGCCGTTGGAAACTGCGCAATGGATCGTCGCCTTTACGCAGCACATCTCGACCATTCCGTACAAGAAGATGCGGGACAAGATGACCTCTGCGGCAGGCTTCTGCATGGAGAGCGGACAAGTTCGCACTGGCGACGATGCGCGCGATACGTATGTTCGCTTGCTGCAGGAGATTGCCCGCGTCACGGCACCGATTGCCTATGGAATCGTCTCAGAGTTTGGGACCGTGAGCGAGCTTGTCAGGGGGCTTGAGCAGGGAGGACCGTTGAGGTTGGAGAATGTGCGGAAGGGTGCCAACAAGGATGGTGCGGTTTCGGATAGAGCCGTGGGACAGGCTGTGAGCAGGAGGATTCACAAAGTCTTCACGGGGAGGGATGAGATGAGCACGGATGTATGATTTATGATGAGACGCAGGATTTTGGTGTCTTTTTGGCGCGATGGTTTTAGTAGGCGTGGTCACAGGAATATTCAATGTATAGGATAGATTACCTCTCATGAGATTTGAGGTTGGAACATGGGAATATTCAATGTGTAGGTAGGATAGATCATCTCTCAGGAGGGTTGGGGATGGTACAGGTATACAACACCATGAGAACAATTTACGATTCAAAGACACAAGTCACAGGCAAACATGCATGAAGGATTAAGGCGCAGAAAGAAGGTAGAGGTATCAAAGAGGTATCATATTCCATTTGTCTATCTATATGTATCGATTCATCAAGTTTCATGCGTTTCATTTGAGATCTAATCGTGTCCAAGTTAGCAAAAGGACACACACCATGATGCGCAAACATGAAAGGAGTTGAGAGGTGAATTGTCAGACAGCGGTTGGACAAAATATTTTCCACATTGTGTTTTTCAGAACAGGTCTGTGAGTTATTTGTTGTATCATCACAAAATGATGTGCAGAGCAGCAACAGATGAAAAGGGAAAAAAACAAAATGAAACACATACCATTGCAAAACAGAGCGACTGGGTAAGCGCCGCATTACCCAGCACTCATATCATGGCTCTTGCGCTTCTTCGAGCCCGGCACAAAAAACGATGTCAGAGTGCGTTGTTTCTCGTCAAAGGCGGCGCTGCCAATACCCCCGCGGGTCTTTTTCAAGTCCCTGAGATGAACGGTGCAGTTGACGCGACTGACGTGCAGGATCAACGGCAGCGACTTGTCCTCATCTGCCACGGCTTCGGTCATGGACACGGTGCATTCGAGGAAGCCGGTGTTGTCCCAGAAGGGAGGGGAGATGAGGGAGCTGGCGGCACTGGGGTTTGGGTCGACCGTGATGCCGCCTCGGCTGACGCGGGCGCAGAGCTCACGGTAGAGGACGCCGAGGATGATGCCATGGGAGACGATGGCGCATGTCGATGGAGTTCCGTCGATGTGCGCGCTGAGGAGCGGAAGCAGGTGCTCGTCCAGAAAGGCGTCGACCCTCGCCTTCATCGACTCGACCGTCTCGGAATCGGGCGCGCGGCCTCTCGAGTCTCCAAACTTCATGCCTTCATCACTTCCAAAGTCTTTTTCCCGAAGCTGGGCAAGCTCGACAACCGGAATGTCCCGGGAGCAGACACGCCTCTGCTCCGCCGCAATCGCCTCGGCCGTCTTCACCGCGCGCTGGAGATCCGACGAGAAGATGAACTTCAATGTCAGCTTCTCTTCCTCTGCCAGGTGCGTGGCCAGCCTGCGGATTTGCAGCACGCCGTGCGAAGTCAGCGCCGAATCCCGCGACCCGGCGTAGATGCCAGCAACGTTGTCGACCGTCTCGCCATGGCGGATCAGGAAGAGGTGCATCTTTGAGCGAACACAATGAACGAGCAGCGGTGGAGCGAATGGCTCCGCGTCATGGAGGCGAGGACGGTGCTGCGGGTGCCATGTGTAGACGCCCAAGAGGATTGTTTGAGGGGTGAGGAGAGAGCACCGAGGAGGACGGAGCGGAAAGAGAGAATGGAGAGAAGAAAAAAAAGTGAGGGACTGAGCAGGAGAAAAAGTTTTCCTTTCATATCGGAGAGAATTGGGGCCTCTGATTAGGGCATATATTTGGTGGGGGGAGATGCTCGGATAGCTGCATGGCGGGTTCTGATTGGCAGTGGAAATGCCGCTAAGGGGGGGGGGGGGGTTATGCTACCCCTCTAATGCAACAAACATGGATTATGCACTTAGTGAGCATAGAGTAGCTCGAGGTAGCTGGTAGCATTGGAAGTGGCATGAGAAGAAATTTTGCAAAAAATGCTACGTTCAGTCTCCCTAAGAGAAGGAGAAGACGAAGAATTGAGTAGATTGATAGATGTAGAGATGAGAAGAGTTCTGATTCCTCCGTATACATGCGCCATTCGTACAGCTGCTTCCTCAATTGCCAATCCTCAGCCAGCCAGCAGAGAAGCTTACCCTGAAGATGGGAAAAGCTTCATGCAATTCTAACAAGAGTCCCAAAAATACAGCCCATCATCTGGGGAATATTGCTATATAGAGCAAAAAAAAAAAAACATTCATCTCGTTGTCATTAATCCGCTCGGTGACTGTTTCTACCCAGCTTCGTCATGACAATCCTAAACGGGTTCCTCGCAGAAAACTTCAACCAAGTCGAGAAATATACAACCCCATAGTTGAACGCAATGAAGCCGCAAAAGATGCCAAAGTCCCGCCATATGTGACTGTACTCGACGCTGAAGCCCAGACCAAACTGATCTCCCGTTGCATATTGACAAAATTCACACAAGCCGTCTGCTGACGTCTGCACATATCCACCAGACTGGTTGACGAACGAAGCAGTATAGCTTTCACACGTCTGGCCAGGAGGGGCGCTGAAGCGTGCAAACTCGCTGCTACTGCACTGAACTGGATGATCGTGAATGGCGGCGCCCAGAAAGGCTTCCAAGAGATAATGAAAAGGGGAGAGCCAGTACATCCAGCTCCTCCAGAATGTCGGCAGCTGTCTCGGGGGCACGACAACACCGCAGAAACTGACCACAAACAGGAAGAAGACGGGCACCAGCAGACTCGCCATCAGCTCATTTGGCGCGAATGAGGCAATGGCCTGGCCAAAGCTAATGTAATACAACTCAAACACCATCATCAGCAAAAAGGAGAAGCCGGACGTGAAGCCGGACACGCGCGTGCCAAAGATCCCCCACCACCAGCAGTTGAAGTAGATCGCGCCCGCTACGAGGCCGTATGGTATTTCGACGACGATGGCGGAAGTGACCCATGCTAGCCACGAGTAGATCTTGGCGTTGTTCTCGCGGGACTGGAACAGGTTGCGTGAATTGAGGAACACGGGTTGCAGCTGCTGGATCAGGGGCGGCGAGATGGTGAGCGTCATAAAGATTGAGAAGAGCCGGCTTTGATACGCGATTGTAGAGTAGCCAAGACGCCAAAAGGTGAAGCAGTTGAACAGTCCGGTCAGGATGTGTAGCATAAACTTGCCCACAATGTAGTTTGGAGCTCGCCAGTACGAGACAAAGGCTCGTTTGACCACTAAAGTTGTCTGCAGTGACAGGGGCGCGGCGTATTCGCGGTCGTCCTTGAGGTTCTTGGATAGTTCGACTTTCTGCCGTGCCGAGATCATGTCTTGAATCTCACGAGAGCGCTCGTCATGTTCTGGCGACGCCGCCCATACATCGCCCCAGTCCTGGCCGTGATAGTTTGGATCGCCTGCACCAATGGCATCCAGCATGTATTCAGCAGGATTCGCATTAGGAGGGCATCTGTGGGCGCCGTTGGACTCGAAGTATCTAATCAGGGGCTGGCTGTCTTTGCCCAGGGGTCCGTGGTACACGACCCTTCCTCCGTTCTTGAGTAACAGGAGCTCATCAAAGTGTTCAAAAAGGACCGCTGATGGCTGATGGATGGTGCACAAGACTGCTTGGCCGGCATCGGCTAGCTTTCGTAGGAATCGTACAATGTTGAACGCCGCTCCAGAGTCAAGACCGGAAGTTGGTTCGTCGAGGAACATGAGCAGTTCAGGTTTGGATGCCAGCTCGACTCCGATAGTTAACCGTTTTCGTTGCTCTTGATTTAGACCCTGGCCAATCTTGCCAATGGTAGCGCCAGCAATATCTTTCATCTCAAGGAGGTCGATAATGGTTTCGCAATATGCGAGCTTCTCCGCCCTTGGGACCTCATGTGGTTGTCTAAGGAGAGCAGAAAACTGCAGGGCCTCACGCACCGTTGACGTGGGTTCGTGAATGTCCATTTGCTCGGCGAATCCTGTGGCCCTCTGGAAGGACTTGGGCAGAGGTCGGCCGTCGACAAGAAACTCGCCATTGACCGTTCCGAAGCGGAGGCGTTGTGCCAAGGCATTGAGTAGTGTCGTCTTTCCCGCACCTATTGAAACTGTTAGCAAATGCTTAAGTGATCGTATTCCTTCTCAAGAAATACCTGACGCGCCCATAAGAGCAGTGAGCCTTCCGGGTCGGACATAGCCCTGAACATCTTGAAGAAGCTTCTTTTCGCCCTTTTGGTATGGAATGGTGTAGTTGATATTGCGAAACGTAAAAACGGTTTCGTTCTTGGCAATTTCAGGACCGTCACCCGTTGAATCGCTATTCTCAAGTTCCTTCTCTTGGACCATGGCTGGGGTGATGTGAGATACAACTCCAGACTCCTCGTCCGTCTTCTTCTTCTCCTGACCCCTGCCACCAGTCTCTATAGACGTCTCCACAGCTTTTGGCACTTGACCTCTCTTAAACATTGTGATTGCTCCTCCACCGGCATTCGGCTTCATAATTTCCATTCCAACCGCCGTCATAAAGACAAAGAAGATGAAAAAGGCCCAGAGAAATCCAAAGTTGCGCCATAGATGTGCTCTAGTGTACGAAAAGGCAGATTTGATGTAAGCTGCGCCGTCGACCGTCGTCTGGCCCGGTTGGCTACCTGCAAGAGTGCAAGACTGAAACTGTGGTGATGTTCCCGGGCCTTGGGGGACAAGGTACGGAGGGACACACTCGAGTTGCAGTCCCGTGAATTCATTCGACATTAGACACTCGAATCCGTAAAAGATCCAGTTTATCCATCGAAGCCAGGAAAACCACGGGTGCATTTGAGAGGGTGGTATCAAGTACCCCGTATACACAATCAGAATTTGCACCGCAACTCCAGTCACTCGCGTCGCCTCGTCGAGAGTCGGGCACCAAGCCGCGAGGCACCGGAAGAATGCATATGTAACCATAGTAACAAGCCATAATGTGAGAGTGGCGATGAAATACTGCGATGCTGTTCGAGAGAGATGCGACATAAAGTATATGATGGTGTTGAACAGGACGATTTGTATGAACACTAGAGGGACATCCACGACAGTCTGTGCAACCGCGTACGCCGCTGGCCGATAGAATGAGAATGACTTATGTTTGAGCATGATGGGTTTCGAAGTGAATGCTGCTGTCATTTCTGCCAGTGCAAGTAAAGCATTGAAGAGCAACAAGAAGAATAGCGTTCCTCCTCTTGGGAACGCCCCAGCTGCAGTTTCAGGGAGGTTAAAGAACAAGCTGCCCACGATGAGGCCCTGGAACAAGAGACCGCCCCATTTTCCAAAGAGAGATGCTGAATCTCCTATCATGATGAGGAACTGGCGCTTTGTGCAGGCAATGACTTGCTGATGGAAGGCTAGGGTATAGTTGTGTTCTATCTTCTTACGATGTGCCGCCTCCCGCTCTTCGGCCTGGGTGTGGAGTTCTTTCTCAAAAGCCTCCATATCTGCGATATTCTCGCGGTAAATTTCGCTCTTTCGGTAAGCATTGAAGAACTCATCGGGAGAGCGTGGGATGCGCTGCTCCCAGCCGGGGCGAATACTGCGTTCATGCTGGTCGCTGACGGATGTCAAGAAGTCGGCCGTCGTCCAACGCTCGGGACAGTCGAAGCCCAGGTCCAGAAAGTATTTCTTTGCTTTTTCTGAGGGGCCAAAATACAGACACTTGCCGCCGTCAATGAGTAGCACCTTATCCACTAGCTCATATAAAGACTCTCCGGCCTGGTATAGTGATACCGAAGTTGAGATTTTGCCCATGTTTGTCATTGCTCGAATGGCCCTCACGTATTCCAGTGCTGTACTTGCATCTAAGCCCTTGCTTGAGTTATCCCAACCTTGCACAGAGGCGCGGGTAATCATGGCTTCCGCGATACTAACACGCTTTCTCTCGCCACCAGAAACACCGCGGATAAATTCATTGCCAACTTTAGTCCCAAGAGTGTGTTCGATCCAGAAGAGTTTTGTGACGACGCGAAGGAATTCCTTGATATACGATGATCGGCTCTCTCCCTCGAGTCGCGCCTCTTTGCCTGGTGTGCGCGTCTGAAGAGCAAAGGACAGAGTTCTCTTTACGGTCAGAGTTGCGTAGTGTAAGTCATCTTCAGGGTTATAAATGACTTCGCCGCGGAAATGTTTGGCTATCTCTTTGGCGTCCGTCCCACCATACTTGACGTCTCCTTCCACAGCTTCAAAGCCATACCGCTGGTTGCAGAATGCTTTGAGGAACGTCGAACATCCGGATCCTGGACGTCCCAAAACGAGAAGAAGCTCACCAGGTCTGACACAGCCGTCAAAGTGGCTAATCAGCTCTCTTATTGGTGGCTTGGCTTGGGCAGCTTTACGGCCGCCCCTGATGAGATTCCTAATCTTTCTAGGAAGGCCCAGGAATATGTCGCCGACGGTTGGTTGAAGACTTGCACCGAGGCCGACTCCTTTGACGGTTAGATCGCGAAAGATGACGCCGCTGTGTCGCAGATTCTCTTCTGGGTTCTGTTCTTGTCTAGCATGGCCAAACATGCGCGACATGAGACGTTCTATCTCTGCCGAGTCTTCCACTCCTTCTGTTCCAGAACCGCCGCTGCCTGTTGTCCGGCGCCGGGATAACACGCGAAAGAGGTCATCTTCATTCTGAACGCTAGCATGACTTGGTACCCTTGATGTCATGCGATGACCTGAAGTTGAAGAGTCATCGCTACTGGATGAGATCCGGCTACCGACGAGAGACGAGTCATCTTGTTCTTTTTTATCGGCACTCCGGCCGCTTTCATCAGGTAGGGTGGTTATTCCTTCGCCCGAAGAGGCTTGGGGTGGCCGACCGCCTGTTTCTTTGAGATCCATTGGATCTAGATCTTTACTCATTGTCTATTTTAAAGAGAGACTTTAAAAGAAAGATGGTAAAAAAAACCATGCCGATGGTGTAATAATATGGTGCAACAATGGCTGGAGTTCCAATGCAACGATCTGGAATCTCTGTCTCAAACCACCATCCCATCCATTCGACAGATCACTCCACATTTTGCTTTTGGCTGCTGGTTTGCCTGATTTTTATCTGCCATGCTCGGACATCCTAGGAGTCCGGGAGAGGCTGAAAGAGTCCGATTTCACCGAATTATGGCGAGTCGATGACGATAGAGTTTCCGCTCAATCATCCTTTTGGCGGAGACACTGTGCGCATACTTCCGATCTCCATACAAAAGCTGCGACAACATGCGAATACGCCACAGTAAGAGGTTGTGAAGCTAAATCACCACGCACGGTATAAACGTCATGTCGTTGATCGAGGTTTCGGTGCCGAAACCCCAGAAAGATTCAGGCATTTGGATGGATGACTGGGGGAGCTGTTGAAAGCTAATGGACGCTAACGCGCAAAGAATCCTTCGTCATTTAGCTAGCTCCAGTGATGCCGTTTACGATTGTTTGAATTGCCTGAGCTTGAATACGCAATTTGAATACGCAGCTTGTTGATCGCCCCCTTTGGTGGCACAAGACCGATTATCACGGGCCAGAAACTACAATGACACAATTTACTAGAGATGCATCATTCGTAAGCATTGTTAAGACTTGTTAAGCTTGAAAAGCAACTGCCGTGGCCGGGGTCGGATATATAACACCAACTACCGGGATCAACGCATCTAAAGTCCGGCTTACAATGAAGTGTCTCTTATTCTGTGATACAGTATTGAATTCTTATGACTTCCTAATTCCCCTCAATACTGTCTTATGAAGATCAGCCCTTACTGTGTGTATACATCTCGTTGACTAGATGTTTCTCACCATGAGGCATCTAAGTTTGGTCCTACAAGCCCACTTTCTGATGCTCAAGACGGGATATCTGTCGTCGTATCATCGAACAAAGCCGTTGTAATCAATCTGCGTTGTTGATGTGCTAGCAAGAACTCAGCCACCATCAGCACAGTGACTAAGCGGAGGATGATTCACATGAGGCGAACATTGTTTGAACAAAAGAAAGCCGTGGCTGCCATTGACAGAATTTAACCTTCGAATTTGCCCTCTTTAAATCGGAGCGGAGTTGAACCATGCTTACTTGAACTGGTGTAGAGTAGCTTATTGGCATCTCCCCTCATGGGGCTTTCCGACTATACTTTAAACGCGGGTTTCCTGCTTAGTTGGTCCCTCGATTTGACGAGATTGGATTAGTCGAAGGGAGAGAGTTTGGACTGTGGACAAGCTTGAATCATGGGATTTCTAAGCGGAAGAGCGCCGCGATTCGTGAACCAAAGTTAGAGTAATGGCAACTTTGAACAGCCAGTATATATGAATAGGGAGAGGGAACGTAATGTGTTCAAGTGAGAACGTTTCCATCTGATTCGCGACCTGTTTGTTATCCTCTGCTCTTCACCACAGCAAGTTTGATCCCAGCCCAACGGTTGTAAGATAAAAGGGTATTGTAATTCGCCATAGTGACTAACAGTGTTCTATGTATCTAAATGCTCGCTCGCTGACATCATGTTTTTCTATTATACATTATATGCAAGCCGATTCCCAGAAGTTTTGTGTTTCCTGTTCCTTACACAGTGTGACAGAAGAAAGAAGAAGAAAAAGAAAGGAAGCCGCCGCTTCGAAAGTCAATCACCACAATCAGACATATTCACTTCCGTGCTGAGCCTGAGGTGCTGGTTGATATCCATGGTGCGTTCCCGCCCCTGCATACGAAGTCGATTCGTCCATGTTGTGAACCATCGGCTGCGCATGCTCGGAATCGTTGTTCGATTTAGTCTCCATGGTATCGCGGCGTCCTGGTCTAGGGCTATGTCTGTTGAAGAAGAGGGGAATATCGTGGTGAATGTGCGTGAGGAGTAGAACAACACTCCAAGCAATACAGAGCGTGGGCAGGAGCCAGGGGGTGTTCAGGAACGCGCTCAATTTATCGTCATTGAGGTTGAGCAGAGCAACAAGACCCATGCCGAGAGCCAAAAGCAAGTAAATAATCGATCGGATTACAGGCCAAGGCTTCCAAGGAGTCACGCGGGCAATGATGGAGAGAACCACCATCAGCGCCAGACAAGCGCCGGCCGCGACATAACCATATGTAAACTATTCACGGTTAGTATACGAGAAGTGGTGTTAGATGCGGGCTTGGGAGGGAGATAACATACCACAAGGTTATATCGCTCCCAGGTCGCGTCGTCGATCTGGGCTCCATTTGCGGACAGCGACTGCTCCCCTGAAGAACCCCCCTTTTCTCTCTCTTCCTTGAGAGCTTCTTTTTGGAGATCAATTTCGAATACCGCAAAGACACTGTTTTCCATGGCGTTGAGTAGACCTGAAAACAGGTTATAGAATGTCACCGTGTTATCATCGTCTGGCAGCTCATAATCATCGCTCGTCAGGGCCTTGCCCAGTTGAGGCCAGAAGGAATTGGAGATGTCCGTGATATTACCAAGAGCCTCCTGAATGAGCTCAATGGTGGCAGAATACGTTGGAGGATATAAGTTTTCGAATTTTGCCAGCTCGGCCGTCAAGTTTTGCTGTACCTTCGCACTGGTAGTGTGAGCCAGCTTGACTGGGTCGAAAATTATCCAGTTCGTAGACAAGTTGTTCAGCACGTCAATGACCTTGGACCACTGGATGAATTGCGTAAAGCCTTGCATGAAGAGGACAAGAGCTAGATGGAATGGGAAGTGAACCAAAGTCCAGAGCATTTGTCGCAGGGGTGGCAGATATGCCGTCTTCATCCAGTCCCAGTAGATCAAGAAGACCATGTAGGTTGTTGCTACGCCGGCAGTCAAGATTCCGATAATTGAGGTGTCTATATTCGCAGTGCCCTTTGCTTAGCATTCTTCTGGAATGATGGGGGTCGGAGATGAGTAAAGTAACTTACCCCAAGAGTCAGGGTTCTCGACGATGATGACCACCTTGTCAGACAAGACAACGATACTATCACCAAGGATGAGGACAGTCAAGAGAAACAGTCGATTCATCAGGTGTGTTTTGGCGAGGCTGAGGACCGGGAACCATATCGCCGCTCCGAAAGTTGACAGGACTTCCACAACACTAACGACGTACCAAGTAACAAATACTTTGCTCTCTTTTGAGTTGGTGAATCGGAATGTGATACCGAGATAGATCATAGCAGCGATAAAGTGGATGGACATTTGGACATAGAACGAAAGATGGACGTTCTTGAATCGCCTGACGTGCCAAAGAATGCTGCCATACTCAATTATCAAGCCCAAACGAGACACCATTAGGATAAGAGCTGCAAAAGAAGATTAGTATATGCCGCCGTATATACACGAGTTTCGGTCCACGTACACATTGCTCGCATGGTTGTTACATCCTGATTGCTGGGATCAAATTTTGGAGCAACAACTGCAAATCCAACAAAGGCTCCAAGATGGACGGCTCGAATCAATCGTTCTATATGCGTCGGTTAGAAATTGTCAGCTTATTGATATTATCACATACAACATAAAGATGCGAAACTTACCGAAGATACTGTCTGTTACGAACCGGACATCATAAAGTCCCACGACGAGCCAAGTCATCCAGAGCATACTGTCAAGAGTATATTAGTACCTCTCTATCCACTATCGTGAACGACGAGTGCTTGTCAGAACCAACCCAAAGTATCCAATATATGATGCAACTCGCTGATGACTGGTTACTGATTGTGTCTTGGAAAAAACGGCGTAATTGGCTGCAAAGAAAAGGTCGGTAAAGATTTCCAGTGTGCCGGCCTCTTCGTGCTACATGTTGGAGAATTCCAATTAGAAAATTTTGTTCATGCTGGGGGTAAAAAAATCTTCAGGCAAGAACCAAATACTCACTCTTATGAATTGGATAGAGTTGTCTGTATAACGATCTCCAAAATTGGCGAGATTGGGCATCTCGGCGCCTCCATGGGAGGTCTCAGAGGTCTCAGACAAGACAACCGGGCTCTTCATGAGCCGCAGCTTCTCACGAACCTCAGAGTGACCTTCGTGTTCTGCCATCTTGTCCAGCAACCGCCGTGTGAAGAGATGACCAATCCACTCTATAATTAACAAACGATGAAGAATGTCTGGAGGAAAAGCTGATGGTTTTCACCCGCCCCCCCCCCCCCCCCCCCGACGTTTCGCGTACCATCCAACCATAAGATGATCAGCCCTACCAGGAACTTCCATTGGTCTGTTAGAGAAGCACAACTATCCCACGGTGGGCCTAAGAATAACACCCAATCAAGGCAAGATGTAAAAGGCGGTACAAATCTACCGATGACCTTGCCAGAGCCTCATCACATTGAGACAAGCAGGGTGCTCCACTTTCAGCCCTGACTCCTTTCAAACTTACCGATAGGCATGCCGTCTTTAACAGTCCTGCTGATAAGTAGGGTGCCCAAAGAGTATAATTCAAGAGAGCCCCAACCTAATGGAAGCTTGCATGGGGTTAGCGCATAGCCTGAAGCAAAAATAGGCACAGAGCAGCCATCCTTGACGCTAATATCCAAGTTTCTGCGAATGATACCCTAGTCCGCACCCACTGGTGAACCTACTTGTACATATGACCCCCATGGGCTCCGCCTACTGAGCTTCTAATCAGTAAAAGAGTTCACCACACCTTCACAGAGCCGCCAGCGGGTCAGAAAGAAGATCATGGCTGAGTATGTATGTTCAGATCCAATATAGATCAAAAGTGTAGGGATTCCGGAGAAACGGCAAGTAAAGAATGAAGCAAGAGAGAGACCATGTAGGTCATGAGGCTCAATCAGTAGCAGAGGTCTTTCCCAACGGTTGCTGTGCACTGTTGTAACATGAGACTTTGAGTGGAGCAAATCTTCCTTCGTAATGAATATCTGCAGTTAGTTTTCGTGATTTTTTGTCTTGCTGCAGAATTGAAAACGCTGCCGGCAACCAAGTCGTCGGCAACAGGGCCCTGGCCATCTGTTTCGACGACTCATTAGCCATTTCGTGTCAACTTTTGGCGGCTGCGAGTTATCACTAGTGCTGACGAGACCTTGCAAGTCGTCTGGCGCGAACCCTGTGGCTGAGACTTGGCTCTCCTCACACGATTGAAGCCGAAACCCGTCCTATTTCTTCAATGACACCCAACTATTGTGCTCCTTGGTAGTTTTGATTGAGCCTCACGATGCGTCAAAGCACTCTTTGCAGTTTTCTTTTTGCGAGGCTTTGCGCATGGCTTTTGCAGTCACCCTGTCGGGAGAACGACAAGTTGTTGTTTTTGGGGTGGAAAAACCAGATGATCGCGTTGGCTTTTGGCTCACAGCTACTATAGAGGTCTGTGTCCACTAGCGAGCGACGACAAGCACGCAAGAAACGGCCCAAGTGGGACTTTCAGAGCCGGTGTCTTGCTGAAGACATGGTTACCAGGGTCTCAATTGGATCGAAAGAGCAAGAGTCTGTTCCTTAGAGTCTAGAACAAAGAGCTAGTAAAGTTGGCTATGATGATACGGGATTGGCTCAGTACGTTATCATGGGAAGATGTGCTCAGCGCGAATTTCTACAGAATGAGTCTGTAAGTTTGGCTGCTGGTGAAATGCAAAACTATACAGCAACTGCTCGACCTGCTCCGATGTCTCTATCGACTGTAACAAATCGGTATTCCCATGGGGGCCAACCGAACGGGAGGATTCTCGGAATCACAAGGGCCAAGTTTTGCTGGTTATCAGCAGACACGACTGCTCGCATGTCGACTCAACACTATCGCGTGTATGGGCCATGAATCATACAGACAGGCTTACATAACTTGGTAAAACAGCAATTCCACCAATCGCTTCTTTCTGGTGGAGTTTCCAAAGTCATATTCAGCAAGATTATTAACCGCATATGGCGTGATGATTCAATCTTCGTTGAGCGCGATTATTAATCGCGATGGCAGTGACTAACAGTTGATCCCAAGAAAAGAGACAAAACTGCAGAAACGCAGGCTATTTTTGGGAGCCGAATGCGGTTGCCAACCAATAGAAAGCCGGATGAGGCTCTAACTGTTTTACACCCTAATTCCGAGAGTCAAAGGTAGCAATTTTTGCCTTGTCAGGCTCGCGGCATGCAGACATGGGTCGGCCGCGTGTAAGCAATATTGAATACTCATATTGCGGCCTATCTCAGGAAAAGATGCTCCTGGATCTTCTCTCGTCAGCCTCCATTGGCTAGCTGACGCTTTTCTGATGCCTATTAGGCATAAAGGCATGATCTATATGCATAGTCAAGGCCACACAACTCATTTCCTGGCCAGCCAGCCCCTTAAAAGAATATGGCTTGCAATGATGCTACTGACAGCGTCTTACCCTATGCTCCTTCTAGATTAGACTAAATTTTCTTAATTGAAAACACCCAATGATCAATCTTTGCCAGAAACAGGCGTATTCAGCGAGAGTCTAAAAACACAGGGCCAAGTTACACCAGGCGTTTTTAGTGGTGTAGTTAGTTTGAAGGATTGTGATGAGACTTTTTGTACCAACCCGAATCAGTACGTGTTGTGATTGTATCGGATTGAAAGTGTAAGAAAACTCTGCTACATACAAGGCTCTGTCGCCGTTAGGGTACAGTACAGTACCAGTTGGATGGTGTGGTTCACTTAGTTCCATGACCCGTGAAACCGAGATTGGATCTGTGCTTTTCGCGACCCATGTAAAGGTTGAAATCAAGCATGACCTCCATGAAGGATCATTCCGATGCGGTAATACCGAGGTATCATTAACTTGCCATTACCTATGTATTAATTTGTCATTGTAGAATTCTTCATCCTTCTATGATATGACAAAAGGAATAAAACAACAAAATTCAGCAAGCTGACTTTGAATACCCAATATCGCGTGCTGTACTGAGAGAGTCAAAGATTGTATTCTGTACAACTGATGGTTTTCTGCGTATTTCGTCCCAGAGGGAGTGGCTCATTCCAATCTTACTCTTTTCACACCCCCTGCACTCGTTCATTTGAGCTAACCCGGGATCACTTTCTTTAACCCTTAGATGTTGTAATATTTGACGATCCTGCCACTACCCGATCCTGCTACATCATTCAAAGGGACAAAGGCCCAGTGTCCTTTAACCAAAACTTCTCATACGACAGGTATAGGGGCATTACAGCACCATGGCAAGGCAATACTTGCTATCCTGAGAGATAATTAGCACTCTCTCATATTAAGATCTAGAGTTCCGGTACGCTACTCTTTTGCTGCCGTAAGAGACTCCACATCGTTATGTGAGATATATAAGCCAGCAAATGATGTTCAGGGGAAAAAATATTAGATACCGCTTTGCCAAGTCCAGGGTGTAACGCATGGTCTGAATTAGTACGTCTTGGGTTTCCACTTGATGCTCTCAGGAATTCTGTTAGTAACAAAATCCCATACTCCAGCTGCAATGATTGCCTCGTGTTTGGCAAATTAGACAGCCTAACCCCCCAATCTCTGAACCTAAACGAAGTCAGCCGCATGATAGACTGCATGGTTGTATTGTTTTCATGCTAAGAAAAGTCTCAAGGAGAATTCCGGGATGCGGTTTATTTTCAGCCCCGAATCGGCGATGTAAGACTACTCATCCCGGGGAAGTCCGACACCCTCCCCTATTTCTGCCCTTCGGATTCTTTTCCATTCGGATTACCCCAGACCCTACACAGAGTATTGATTGCTCTCTTCTCCCCATTGTGGTCAGATAGCTTCATCCTAAATTACCGTGAATAGAAGCCTAACTAGCAATCTTAGTATCATTATGATGAGATAACCTCCTGACTATTTAAAAGTAGCATTGTTTATCAATCAATGAGGACGTATCTTTGACTTCATCGTAATCTCAAGGATTTGATGAATACTTTTTTAGACTTCCATTTCGTCTCCAAGTATGGCTTCATACTAATTATATGAACATCCGGGTCATACCAACGTCTACAATCTTGCAGAATCGTAACCTCAGTAGTAAGGTTGGCTGCATGCGAAATCACACTGATCCTCTAAATGTACTAACATTGCCGGTAGGAACGAGGTACATTTACGAGGATACGAGACTTCAACTGCGAGAAATACGAAAACACCCCTGGGGATGCGTTCTTTGTCCGCGTAACGCGCCCACTTTTTGCTGTATCAGAGCTCGCGACACACGGTAGTTAGAAATACAGAAGTCAACAGGGCCCAACTTTGATCGGTAAAAGCGGACGGAATGCCAACGAAACTGTGTCACCAGGCTGAGTTGCTTGCGGATTGGATATATTGACCCAATTATTGTCCTTTAGGATGTTGATGTCTTGCATAGCCCAAAGTTCTCACTGGGAGCGGCCGTATAAGTGTTCTCCGTTCCATACCTGTCAAGCGGAGGTGAGAAAGAGCGAGACCGCAAAATGAATAAGTACATATGTGCAGTAAATATAAGCACCTAACCCACTCGTAGAGCGCATATTCAGCCGGCATTGCCCAAAGATAGTAACAGTTGTTAGAAACATATAAATATAAAAGCAGTTACTAGAAGAATATAGACATGGCAGCAGTTAATATAAAAATGTAGATATCGTAGCAGTCACTAGAAAAATGTAGATATAGTAGCAGTTACTAAAGAATAGGTAGGTATAATTTAAAGCGTTGGTACCCGCAATCTTCCTAGTCTCGGTCTTTCTGTCTTCTGCTTGTCTGTGTATCATCCCATCTGATACCTTCAAAAGTACTAGATAATACATCCACTGGATTAAACAAATCCAAGGTATCTAAGCTGCCAAGATTTGGGCATCTCATGGGCATATTCCAGCTCTATGGTAGCTGTGACGTTCCATATGAAATCGATATATTTGGAATCAAGAGCCGCGGCGCCGTAAAAAGAAGGACTGGCATAGGAGGTGTAGAATATCAAAGCCTGATGTCATCTGTGTACTTGCCATATACAACGTACATCGATGGGCTTTGTCGAAATATCTTGTGGGATAGTATCAGATTGACTTTTTGAAGAATAAAAGAGTCGTCGTGCTCAAACTGCTGCTACAAAACTTTAAAGTAGTACTTTCCCACAAGAAGAATAACTGGCGCTGTTTTCACGATGCTGTAATTGAATTTCACGCTTCGTCGTACAATTTGCTTCCATGCTGGAACGAGTTCTTTCTCTCACTTCGGACTCTAACACTCGTAGGTTAAGGAAAGGAAAGAACATGAAGTAATCAAGATTGGGACTTGGATAAATTATTAGATACTCGCTTCATGATTATTCCATTTGAGAGCAACCAAGCTTTCACAAAAAGACAGATTAGTTATTGAGATGATTACTATTGCTCAGATCGTCTATGCAAGTAAGTCACAACCGGAACACGGTCCCTTGGATCTACGATAGAGCCAATTGACTTATAGATTAAATTAAGATAATCTCGATTAATGTCCACCCAACATTAGCATTCGCAGCTGCCCTCAGTCGGTCTTTTACAGGTGGAGCATCTCATGCAGATATGGCCGGATGAGGCTTCTCGAATATCTACCCTACAATTGGCGGAAATGCTGCGAGCTCAGCGATATTTTGTTACTACACTAATCATGTCTCATATGTACGGTTTCTCATTCTCGTTTGATTTAAAGAGAAGAATGGGGTACATCGGAGGGTCTCCTCGAATAGTGCTAAGAATAAGCTGTTGGGGGTTAGCATCTAGGCGATCAGGGCATTATTTGTATTCGATTGCTACGGTTAGCGCATCGTAGCGGGCGCAATTCACAAAATAATACTCCGTGCCCTGGAATTCATCAGAGTTTTCTTCTCTTCTTCTAAACTTGCATCAGGCTTTTACTGCTAGTGATAACTTGTATGGATCGGACTTTGGGGGCGTCGCCGCTTCTCCGTGTACTCGTATTCTAGCAGCTAGCATCTGACTGCACTACTGTACGGTGTGTTGAAAGAAGAAAAGAAGCCCCAAAATCTCAGCTGCGACATTCGAGTTCAATAAGCATTACTCCGAGTTACTGGGTCAAAGGCTCGCGGAAATAATCTGAATCTTTAGCTGGCATATACAACGTCGGAGTTGGCCGAACGCTGTGTTCGGGACTTGCATACCCTATGCGGCAAGTGATTCGGGCGTCTTTACTAACACTAAAAACAGGATGTAACGCTGTCTGAGCCTTGCTTTGGCTTCAAAGATCAGGTGATTACTGCTTGCACATGCACCGTAACTACTAGTACACTGCAATTCATACTGAAGTACCATAGCAGTAAAACCCTACCTTGTTTGTCCATACGGAGTAGTATCTCAGGCGACTGGCAGCCGTGACATCATACGTAGACGTGGCGGTGGACATGCAGATTTGTTCGAGGCCTTCCACGTCAAGGTTTGGAATGTTACAATCCCTGGCTTTTCTCATTGAGCTTGCTGACATCTTTGGTGGTTCTTTCGGAGATTCTCCAATAATCGTGGAATCCCTAAAGTGATGTGCTTCGGTATTTCCGCCATGGACTTGTAGTCACGACCAATGGCCTCTAAAATGATTGAGCAATTGCGCAGAACATGACTTTTAAAATGGTAAGCTACTAAAATATTCAGCGGCTTTTCCAGGCTGTCGTTTAGCAAGGATTTCAACCCTGCGCCTAGGATCCCCTGTTCATACAAGGCTACGCACGTACCGAGTTCCAGTAATATGCAGATGTCAGCATTCAAGAACGAGTGATGGAAAAGGAGAACTAACAAGCATTTTGGCCTGCTAAAACCATATTTGGAAATTTCAGCGCTGAAAGTCAATTGGCCTGATCAGAATGTACAGCGTAAGGGAAATGATCTGTATTATCGAACTAAGGCAAATCTATCCCTCGGCCACGGTTGCTGATCCGGCAGTTACCGGCCCGCCTCACATGCGCTACGCTGGATACTGGAAGCTGGCCAACGTCCACTAGAAAGTGATTTAGGGCGAGGTTATCTGGCGACTAATGAGATACGATCGAGTAGGATTTAGATTTCAAGCACGCTGAGTTGTGGCTCTGCTACAATGCGGAGATTTATGTTGTAAATGGACGCAGTAGTACAAAAGGATAGAGGTTGACATGTCTCTCGGTGAATAAACAATTCGCACCGGTGTCTGTGTCCATCACATATGAGCCGACTGAAGTCGATGCAGTCAAGTGATCACGGGGAAAGTTCTATACAGGTAGCCCAGGGCTGTCTCTATCCACGCCGTTGCTATTTTGGGTATGC
This sequence comes from Trichoderma afroharzianum, assembly GCA_037893235.1. Classification (NCBI taxonomy): domain Eukaryota; kingdom Fungi; phylum Ascomycota; class Sordariomycetes; order Hypocreales; family Hypocreaceae; genus Trichoderma; species Trichoderma afroharzianum. Next base: position 340,657 of record JBBLXW010000028.1, on the reverse strand, counting down.
TTAAAAATCTAGGCCCGGTATGATTGATGATGTTCTATCAACAACGGTGAGTGGCGGAACCAATACTCTTGGAAGCCTTACCGCAACTTGCCGCTGGAACGTGCTTCAATGGCAAGATCACGTAGCATTCCGATAGCAGCCTGTACGTTGAGATCCTGGCTACGACCAAGTGAGCATTTGAAAAAATATTGAAAGTCCAGGCATTTCGATGCCGAGCTGCCGGAACCTCCACTAATAAGGAAGTAGTGAGTCTCGGCCTGCTGGTTTGTTGTCAAGCGGAGTCGGCGTTTGGGAGATATCATGCCAGTCCTCGTAGTATCATGATTAGTCGTCAAATTCTCCAGGCAAGTCCCGATGTGTACTTGATAACCCTTGTCTTTCTTATTCAGAAACGCCGATGTCGACTCTTATAATTTGCCGAGTACTAATTTTCTAAGGCTCCACAGATCCTCAAGCTAACTGTATACTACTTGAACAGAACCCTGTCAACTCTCACGGGGACAAAAGAACTTTGTCAGCTCGTGGCCCCTTTGTTTGTCTTTCAGACATCGGGGCTTTACTGTATTGAAGAGGAAACATCGGCGTTATGTTGGATCCCTTATTATTCTGAATGATGTTCAGGAGAGTAACGCGGTCTCAACACAAGTTGCGGAGCTGCTATGATAGAGTCCTAGTGGCAACTTTTGTCTTCATCTTTTAGGAAAGAAATCTGCCTTGTAAAATACATATTGGACTAAGCTGTTAGGAGCTATTAACTCCTCCAATCACTACGACTACGTAGGTAGGAATCAGGGCGGTCCGCTCGGCCTTGACGATTGACAACGGCCGTAATCTGACATATTAGCTGACGGAACTCGTTTTGTTCGGGTACCGTACGAGTATAATTCACTAGTATTCACATGCTGAAATATCCACATGTTGTCAAGAAATGTCTAGGGCTTACACCATCACACCCCGGGCGGGACGGCCCAGGAACAGATGCAGTGTGGATCGTCACCTCAAATTGCCACTACGAGACAACGTAACGACGCTAGAGATTCCGGCCTCTTCTACCGTAGCAGAGTGTAACCACATCAAAGATTTGAGCACCAAGTCCGCAGAACCGGGTCCGCCAAGAGACGGCATCACCTCGGTATATACTTGGGCCGGCTGGGGGCAGACTTCTAGTGCTCAAGTAAGAGTGGTGAGACACGCAATTGAGCCGGGTATATTTGCGGTGATACTATCCGCACTCCTATCCCAATGGCGGATAGACGGGGCGTGGGACCCGCGTAGAGGATGCTTGGATGTAATGGCTAGTCAGGAGAGCCTTGTTTGTACCCCGTGGCTGTCAAGTTGGAGATCCATCGAGAGAAGGAAGAGGTTGGGATAGAGGGTCTGGGTTAGTATATAAAGAGACGTAGATCTCGGCCTCTCTTGGGAAAACGAAGCAGCAGCAGCAGCAACAATCAAGTCCTCATCCTCTTGATAGTCCCAAACTGCAAAGCAAGATGCATCTGTCTTCAACTGTCCTTATGGCTGCCGCCGGAGCGGTGGCCCAGTCAACCGTCGACCTGTCCGGCCTTCCAGCATTCTTGAAGTCAAGCTCAAGCACCAACTGGCCAACACTCCTCAACATTGGCCAACAGATCTGGAATGATCCCGAAGTTGGCCTGGACGAGACTCACGCCCACGATAGGATTGTCAGCTACTTCTCTTCGGTCGCCGGCTGGACTGTCGACGGATCGGCCTTTGCCGGCCTCCCTACTGCCTTCAGGGCCGAGTTCGACAACCGACCTGCTGACTTTACTGGCGATCTTCCTACCGTCGGCTTCCTTGCCGAGTACGACGCTCTGGTTGGCATTGGCCATGCATGCGGCCACAACCTCATTGCCCTCAATGGCATCTCAGCCGCCAAGTTTGCCAGTGAGGCGCTGGCACACTTCAACATCCCCGGCCGCATCATCATCATCGGAACCCCTGACGAGGAGAACGCGGCTGGCAAGTTCAAGCTCAACAACTTGAACGCCTTTGCCGACTCCGACGTCTGGCTGATGGCTCACCCAACCACAACGAGCGCCATCCAGCCCATGAACGCCCGCCTCAACTACTTTGCTACCTTTGTCGGCAGCACGCACTCCGAGGCCGTTGCCAATGCATACAGTGCCCTGAACATTGTGCAGAACCTGAGTGGCCTGCCCGGAACCAGTTCTAGCGCCGTTGGTATTGAGAACGTCGGCGTCTACGCGACCAACATTGTGCAGACCATCATCAAGCTTGGTGTTGCTGGCTCGGACCTTGCTACTGTCACCAAGACTGTTTCTGGCATCCTTGATTCAACCTATCCCAATGTCACCTTCTCCGCTGCCAACGATGATGACGGTGTTGCCCTGACCTTCAACGGACCCGGTGGCCATGCTTCAGAGGCAAGCAAGGGACCTCTGGTGCTCTCAGTCAACACTTTCAACGCCCTCAAGAACACTGCTGGTGTCTCATTCTACCTCCCCAGCAACACGACCGCCACCGAGCTCGACATCACCATTGACATGCGTACTCGCTGGACCACTGATATCAACACCGTGGCCAACTTTGTCAGTGCTGCTCTCGGAACTCTTCCCAAGAGCGTCTCTCACGATGTCAAGTACCCGGCTCTGGAGTTGACGCCGTTCCTCGGCCAGGAATTTGTCAACATTGTCGGAACAGCCGATTATGGACTGACCAACTTCCCCATCAGCACCTTTGCTCCCGCCTCAACTGATGCCTCGTGGGTGCAGGACCCCGTTCTCGATGCTTCCCACAACCTGACGAGCGCGGCCAAGGCTGTGCTTCACGCCAACTATGGTATCTGCACAAACCCCTCTGGTGCTGGTTGTGCTTTCAACCACGAGCCCCTCTTCAAGGCCTTGGCCAACACCGACTTTGCCTACGCCCAGACCGAGATTGTGGCCAGAGCAGAGGCGCAGCTCGCAGTGCAGCTGCTGGCTGATCCCGAGCAGATGGCGGAGGCGACTAAGATCATCTCACAGTAATGGACCGGTGACGGCGACCTGAGGATCGATAATATGTATTACTCTGGGAATATGGGACTCCCCGAGTGGGAAGCTAGACGCGAAGAACCGAAATGATAATGTTAATGTAGATGATATAGAGGCTTAGAGGCTTAGACCAATAGAGAATCACCATGCTTATGGTATAATTCAGAGGCTTCCTTGTTCCATACCGTGTGACTGATGATTCAATTTTAGTTTGTAGTTTGTCAATCCCAGATCAAGCATAGCGAGGCAAAGGATGAAATCTGTTTCCACTTTATAAGCGTGATAACTCATCTCGACGCGTAGTCGTGACGATGGTTTAGTTAAAGATGCAACTGCTTCTTGGCTTATCGAAGCTATGGAACTCACATTGCCTCCCTTTCTTCCGTCCCTACCATTAAAGACGTTTAGATATTCATCTCGAGTCTACTTTCAAAACCCAAGTACGTGAGTTGATTGCATGATACACGTATTTCGGGGTTTATGCCTGAGAAGGAGGGGGAGGATAGGGCTAGTTGGTGGCGTCCAACTCTCCTATTCAGGCGCCCTCTAGCGAGCGGTCAACATGGGTTAGTCGCCAAATGGGATTTAAGAGAGATTGATCTCATTCACTGCAATTTAATTTTGACGGCGACTTTGCTGTCGCATCGCATCGCGCCTCAATGATGCTGTGTAACCGCCCGATTCGATTCAACCACCCGGACGTTCTGTGTCACCCCATCGAATGGGTGTGAGAACCACGAGACAACGATTTCCTCTCCGGACATGCTCAAGAACTTGCGGCCATGCAAGCTGGGAGTTCCGGTCTTTAGCGCAACGGGTCACAAAGGTTAGCAAAGACCTGCCAGAGAGCGACACGTTGCATTGGTGTGGGTGCTAAGCTCTTGCTGATCTGGTGAGCATTCATTTCGTCGCATGCTGGGGACAAAAGAGGAGAGACAGTGAGCAAAGGCGAATCTTGGTGTTGCACTGAACATCTTGCAACTGAAGAGAGTCCTGGTTAAACAGTCCACAACTCTTTGATACCTGTTTTGTGTCTGTGGTTCCCCATTGTGTAGTTCTAGTAGAGTTTAGCAATTGTCTCTGTTTCTTCGTGACCGCCTGCAAACTCAAGCGCCTCAGAGCACATGGCCACTGTTCACGATCGGTGAATAGCGCCCACTCTGGAGCTTTAACCGGGATTCGTCACCCCCCTTGTTTTAACCTCTAGACAGGGAAGGGATCGGAGAAAGAGCAGAATCGATTCAGGAATAAAACCCGAAATCTGCAGAAGAAGCAAATGCACGGCAGCGGAACGGGAGGACCAGCCTGATTAGCTTTTCTCCCAGCTAGCTCAGCCGTCAATGCTACCTACCGCGAAGTCAGCATACTCGTACATGAGTTCTGTAATCCCCTCCCCGTAATACGATTACTCCTTGCTAGAGACAGATGCTCCGTCGCTGTGCGTTGAAAACACTGCTAAAAGCCAACAACTGCTTGTCGGCCTCTTCCTCTTCCCCACCCTGTCATCGAACCCCCGGCTCCACGCCGATCCCACCTTCAGCCTTTCTTCAAACATCTTCATCGCCGTCTTTCATGCGGGCTGGCCCTCTTTTCACACTCCTCTCCTTGACCCCGTTGGTTTGATGTCGCACATACATGTACATACTGTACATACAGCAGCATGAGCAACACACTGTTGGCCGGCTCGATCGGATAAGTGACAGGCGCCTGTTTTGACAAGCGAAGCCAGACAAGTGCTTGAACTCTTTTTTGCTTGGCGACGCAACCGAGGCAGGCCAAGGCTGCATCAGTACTGCATCGGCGACCTTAGCTGCGGCTGTCGGGTATGTTTGGAGACTGAAGACGAAGGAAACTCGAGACTTGCTGGGGGGGCGAGACCTAGGACTGCGCGACACGACGCACGCGCCTGCAAGTAAACTACATATGCTTACTCGACCATTTGCTCATCTGCATACGAAGCACATGTTTTGACCCCCTGCAGTCATACAACGAGGGCCATCATTGGCGGACTCCGGGCTGGGCGGTGTTTGCTCCTGCGGTGGTAGTGTTTGTCTGCAGCACGCCCATGGTTACCAATTACCACATATATATTCGGGATCAACCATACACCACCACTGGCCGCTCAGCCGTTTTACTCTCGCCTACTCCCTGTTCAATTGCGCTAAAACGAGAGTCAAAGAGGAGATTAGGGAGACCAACTGAGCATTAACGAGAAGGAGGCTAATTAAAGACTACCAAGAGGAACTGAAAAAGAGAAAGAGAGGAGAGATAGTCGGAATAAGAACGCGTTTTGCCTGTATCAACGAATTCATGGACAAAAGTCCCGGACAAAGCCCCCCAGGTGCGGCTAGTGGAAGCAGTCAACAGGAAGAGCACGCGGCGGAAGGCATCCTTCCAGCTGACCATTGGCGAGAAGTTCGTGCATCCTGAGCATCTTCAGGCAAGGAAACTTATGCAAACAGGTTTCACAGCGAGAAGGCAACCGACCCCAAGACGACGACTACGACGACGATGACGGCGATTCTGCGCTTGGTTCTGATGCTGGCAGCTCAACTGCTTCGATAACCTCGAGCATTCTACAGTATCGAGAGATTCACGGGCGGAGATTCCATGGCGAAACCGGCACAGCGCAGTACTGGTCAGTGGATGCGTCTACTCTACCCTCTATGAGGCATTGGCTGGTAGTTTAGAGGACGGATACTGACTTGGGGCATCTGGCAACAGGCAGTCCAACGACGAGGCGGCGAATGAATCGATGGACATAAAGTAAGTATGGCAACGCTAATAATGTTTTTGTCAAACAAGATACAGCACTCATATGGACGTGATTCAGAACTAGAGCTGATCAGTGCGTACGACAGTCATCATGCTCTTACCATGGCAATGGGGGACCAGCTCCTTATGGCTCCATTGGTCAAGGAAAATATCAAAGTCAGTATCGCCCTTCCTCAATATTTCAACGGGCACTTTCGATGCGATTAATCTGACACAACGTATTTTTTGCGATTAGAAAGCCCTTGATATAGGCACTGGCACAGGTTAGCTGCTCGTTTACAATATTCTACTGATGCCGTTCTTTATTTCCTGAAGCTAAATTTTTCTTCCAATAGGAATATGGGCTATGTGAGAATCAATGCTTACAACGGCCTCTCTGCATCCCTTCTGTACTAACATTTCTGCAGTGACTTTGCCGATGAGTATCCCGATGCTCAAATCATAGGCACCGACATTTCCCCCATTCAGCCAACATGGGTACCGCCCAACCTCCAATTGTGAGTTTATACTACCAACAGATTTGTCATATCTGTTCATACAAGATGAGTCATTTGACAAATAAAATAGTGAAATCGAAGACTGCACGCAGGATTGGACGTTCCGCAGCCAAGACTTTGACTATGTGCATATACGGTGGCTCCTTGGCAGCATTCAAGACTGGGATGCCCTGATGCAGCAAGCATATCGCGTACTGCGACCAGGGGGTTACATTGAGAGCCTGGAGACTTCAGCCATCATGACGAGCGACGATGGCACTGTCACGGAGGATTGCCCCATGGGACAATGGGGCAAGTTCTTCATCTCTGGAGGCAGGAAGATTGGAAGATCCTTTACTGTTGTCGAAGACGAGACACAAAGAAAGTCGATTGAGGCAGCCGGCTTTGTCGACATTCAAGAATTCAATTTCAAGGTACGTCGATGCTTTGATAATCAAATATGAATCATTATATGGCTAACAGTGTTGAACTTGTAGATGCCGCTAGGAGGCTGGGCAAAGGACCCGAAGCTAAAGGAGCTCGGGCAAGTCGCACAGATGGTCCTCGAAAGAGACATCGAGGGCTACATCGTCTTCATGGCAAACACGCTGGGGTGGACGCGAGAGGAGATTTTGGTGTACATCAGCATGCTGCGGCGGGATGTCAGATCAAAAAACTTTCACGCATATTATAATCAAAAAGTGGTGTGGGCACGGAAGCCATTGGATGGGGAAAGGCGATGACACCTTTCTGATGTGATGTGTAGTGCGCATACGAATCCTTCTGATCAACATACGAACTCGCTTGTCTGCTTCCTTCATTCCTTTTGTTAATTAGGTCAGCGGAATACGAACGCCGCTGTCCACGTACGAGTATGCTGTTGACCATTCCGCCTGCTGCATGTCAAGAGTTTTGCCTTTATATCCAGTGTTGTCTTTGCTGCAAGTACAATTAAGCGAGGCACCTACGTGTTGTCAAGTTTTTATGGACACCGATGCATCTCGAATAAACCCTAGGATCATTTGGAGGTTTTGCACATCCTTATTGGTAGAATATCATCTGTGACAGGGTTATCGGCGGCGAAAGACTCAAAGGATGCTCAAGTCCGACTTCACGGGTTCCACAGCTGCTGCACCAACGGCCGTTCAACCGCTTTTGGTATGCTTGTTGCTTCTCGCTGCTGTGTGGCAGTGGTACAGTAGCGGTCATGTAGGCTAGTCTGCTGGCTCCTTTGACCTGTAGAACTTGCATGCAGATAGCGGTACGTGTACGTGGGGGGTTGTTGAAATGATACCTGAACAGGCCATCGAGATGAGAGATGAAGTGATATCAACATCCGGATGAAACAGTGGCGATCGAGTACTAAATGCTGCAAGATCACAAGACTAGGAACAATATGCGAGAATTTGCTTAGATGAAGGCGAATAGGCATTGCATGAACCGTCGGTTGCGGAGGGGACTTGTGATGTGTTTTGCATCCGGCACTCAGCGCTTTGTCCCTTCGCACTCTTTGAGCACACGCAATTGATTCCCTCCAAGTTCATATTTTCTAACATCTCCAACACAAGAAACGTTTTTTTATTGTACTACTTCTTTTCTTTAGCACGTGTCAAAAGCATTGATGCTTCTTTGAGTGGGTCGAGACGCCATCGATGAAATGCTCAGACGCTAATCTCTAAGCTGAACCTTTCGGCATTTGACACCCCAGAGCGAAACAGGCATGGAAAAGCTATGACCTGCACTTAAATCGTCATCTTTCTTTAGTTGCTTAATCTCTTCATCTACGAAAGTCAAAGCACAAACTCCAACCCAATCAACATGAAGAATCTCGGCATCGAGCCTCAAGTTGGCCTTGTCAGGATAAACTGCTCCCGCGGGAAATAGCATAAATCCATGAGCCACAAACCAATAGGGCGGCAGCCCCCCCACTAAAACTTGTCAAATCAAACATCGAATCGAAAGGCGCGCCTCATTCAAGTTCTGAAATGCTCTACGGAGTATATCTTGGATACAACGCAAGGCTGTGTCGAGGCCTGGTGAAGAGAAGTCGGCGATATATCTGCACAACTTCATACAAGACGACGCAAATTACGAGACAACTACCAGCCATGGCCTCTGACAAGCTGGCCGGGACTCACCTGGCCTTTCACCATGACGGAAAACTGCTCAGTTTGAAGACTGAGTTGCTATCAATACGACCATTCGCTGCGGTGGAAGAGCAAAACCGCGCCATTTTCAAGGATGCTGGCGACGATGACTACGTTGTCGTGACCAAGGAGACCATCTTCCATCCGCAGGGCGGTGGCCAGCCATCTGATGAAGGCACAATCTCAGCAACCACGTCAGAGGAGGGCCAATCTCCCGTCTCCATCGACATCAGGGCAGCACGCATGGACGTCGTAAACGATGGTCTTGTCCTGCACCTAGGCCGCTTCAAGGATCCCTCAACCGCAGGAAAACTCCAGCCAGGCGATGTCGTCGAGCAAGCGATTAACGCAGAGAAGCGCCTCCTCTACTCACGGCTGCACACTGCGGGCCACGTTCTTGGATCAGCCGTGAGGCATCTTCTCGAGAAGGAAATAGAAGGCTTCGACGAGCTCAAGGCATCTCATTTCCCCGACAGCGCGGCCTGCGAGTTTCGTGGTCTGATCGAGGGCAAGTGGAAGCAGCCGATCCAGGACCGAGTCGACGAGTATCTCCGTCGTGCAATGCCGGTAGAGATTGACTTTTGGACCGAAGATGATTTCAAACGAGAGGGCCTGGAGCGCTTGATTCCGGACCGAAGCCTGTTGCCTCCCGGCGAGACCAAGTTTCGTGTGGTGCGCATTGTAGGAGCTGAGGTTTATCCTTGCGGAGGCACACACGTCGACACGACGGACCTGTGCGGCGCAACGACGGTGAAGAAGATTGGGAGGAGCAAAGGCATCAGCCGCGTCAGCTACACGGTTGCTTGATGGGCGATTTGGGGAGACCGATAACGGCACGACTTGAAGCAATAAACGGCCACTGGTATAGATGATTGTACACGTACATCTTGACACATAGATACAAGACAAGATACGTGGATAGGGGTGATTAGACTCTCTTGGCATGGGGAAATAGAGCGGATAGGCCGCAGTCAGCCGCAGTCAGCCGCCATCGCGATAATCTCTAACTGTTCCTGTGATGCAAAAACGTGGCGTTGAGGCAAAGTTGGCCGATCTAGCTGCAATCTCCGACCTCGCTCTAGAACAGAAAATAAGTTTCCGGTAACAACGATCGCCTTAGCAGCATCTACTAATAACATCTGCATTCACGGGTATCCAAATGATAAATCTCCTATCAGGGAAGGCTGCCAAATTCGGACCATCGCAACCCTGGACGCCACAGCCGCTGCTAGAGATCGTGAAGAAGCTATCGGTATTTCCAAACCACAAAAGTTGATGATAGATTACCTTCTTGTTATGGTTAGCTGGCGGCTTGTGCCACCGAGAATCTCCTCAGAGTTGGAGACTGACCCGCACTGTATGAGACAAGACGGAGCGTGCCACAAGCCTCTCCGGACCATCCCCGCATTGGTGACATGGGATTTCGATGTTTCGTGGGGAGATGGAGAGGAGATGGGACATTGCAAGGAACTTGTTGGTAGAAAGCGAGTTTGTTGTGAGTTGAATCACCAGCTTTGAGTTGTTGAAAAGTATCCATCACTGTTCGTTGCTCAGTTCTTGCACGCAAAAGTTGCAGTGTTTCTCACAATCAGCATCGATCATGGACAGCGATTTCCCCTTTACTTTGGCCGACTCCAGCCTCGGCCAGCTAGATTGTCTTGTTGATGGAGAGTCTGTTCTTGCCAAGTCAGGCAAGCGCTTCGAAGTCATCGATCCGGGCTCTGGAAAAGCTTGGGCATCATGTCCAGACTGTCGCGAAGAAGACGTTGATGCTGCAGTCCAATCATCACACCGGGCTTTCCAGAGCTACTCCAAATGGACGCCTAGACAGAGAGCGCAGATATTGCTGAAATGGCACCAGGAGATTATCGCTGCGCGAGACGATCTAGCAAAGCTTCTGGTTCACGAGACGGGGAAGCCTCTTGCGGAAGCCTATGGCGAGATTGACTACGCCACCACCTTTACTTGGTGGTTTGTAGGCGAGGCAGAACGAGTTCAGGGATCTTCTATTGTCTCGGCGATTCCAGGCCGGAGGGCGGTCACAATCAAGCAGCCCGTTGGCGTTGCGGCTGCTCTTGTGCCCTGGAATTTCCCCATAGCCTTGACTCTCAGAAAGGCGAGTGCGGCTTTGGCTGCTGGCTGCACCATGATTGTCAAGCCCTCTCCTGAGACGCCCATCACGGCCCTGTCTGTGGCACGACTTGCAATAAAGGCTGGATTCCCTCCAGGCGCACTTAATGTGCTTACCACAAGCCTTGAGGGTACACCGGGACTGGCCGAGGCACTCTGTCTGCATCCACTGGTTAAGAAGGTGACTTTCACCGGCAGCACCAGAGTTGGAAAGATCATTTCGGGCCTATGCGCAAGAAATCTGAAGAAATCTACTATGGAGCTTGGTGGCAATTGTCCTTTCATCATCTTTGACGATGCCAATCTCGACCAGGCGCTTGGACAACTCATGGGACTAAAGTGGCGACATGCCGGCCAGGCCTGCGTTTCTTCAAACAGAGTCTATGTTCAGCGAGGAGTATACGACAAATTTGTCGATCTTGTTGTCAATGCTACGTCTCAGTTGAAGATGGGCCATGGTATGGCAGAGGGCATCACTCTAGGCCCAGTTACCACCCCAAGAAGCCTAGATAGAGCCGAAGATATGGCCAAAGACGCTCTGGCAAAGGGAGCAAAGCTGGTGTTTGGCACAGGGAAAAGAGATGCATCAGGGAGCGGAGGGTATTTCATGGCGCCCACCGTTTTGACAAACGTTACAGATGACATGCTCATGAGCCAAGATGAGATATTTGCGCCTCTCCTTGGATTCTCCGTGTTTGATACGGAAGAAGAAGTTATCCAAAGGGCGAATAACACAGCAATGGGTCTGACTAGCTATGCTTTTACAAAGAATGTGGACAGGCTTTGGAGGCTCTTTGAACTGCTAGAGGCAGGCATGGTTGGCCTGGTAAGTTATTTTACATGGCCTATACGATGTTGGAGAATCATCGCTAACGTTAAAATGTTTAGAACACTGGCAACAACTCTTCTGCAGAGGCACCATTTGGAGGCATCAAGGAAAGCGGCTCAGGCAAGGAGAGTGGAAAGGATGTGGCGATTGAAGAGTTTATGATTACAAAGAGTGGCACATTTACTATTGAAGGGTTGTAGATAGCGTTGTGAATATAGATGTGATTCCACAAAGCTTTTCTCAGCAGGTTGCTATGCTTTACGTGATTGTATTCTTTGAATGGCTTTACAGGGACTTGGTCAGTCCCAGGCTTTCATGCCCTTCTATGCTGGAAGAAGGCATTGATGGCCATTTCATCGTCAAACTTGAGAGAGGAAACGTTGCCTTAAAACGTGTTCACTTGTGATAAAACACCAGTTATTGACAATTCATTACTTCATTTTAATGTCTAGATTCATCATGAATGATGAAATATTTTACAATTGGATACCCTCATCATACACATCGTCCACCATCGACCTCGAGATTCACTCCCGTAATAAATGCAGCTTCGTCGCTGGCAAGATAGCAGCAGGCGTTGGCAATGTCTGCCGGTGTTGACGGTCGGCCAAGAGGAACCGTCGCCACAAAGGTAGATATATCTGTAGATCCCAGGAAGAGATTGGTCCTATTATGAAATAGTCAGTAAAAGGTGTAAATAAGATAACCTTCACATGTACTCACATTCCAGTGACGCCAACTACTGGAGAAACGGCGTTGAATCGAATCTGTTTGGGGCCATATTCAGAGGCCAGAGCCTTGGTAACAGTAATGGCAGCTCCCTTGGAGGCGCTGTACCATGCCAATCCGCCGCGAGGTCGAATTCCAGCTGTTGATGCAATCTGGATAAAGTTGCCAGGGCGATTCTCCTTGAGCAAGTACGGTACAACGACCTGTGTCGACATATAGATGGACTTGACATTGACATTCATACACATGTCGAATTCCTTTTCAGTTACATTCTCCGTCGCCTTGTTTGAGTAAGATGCACCCGCATTGTTCACAACAATATCCAGCTGTCCATATTCCTTGATGGCCAGCGCCAATGCGGCTTCCCAGTCGGCTTTTTGGGTGACATCAGTGCGAATAAAAGCACCGCCGAGCTCAGAGGCAACCTGCTTTCCAGCGTCTTCTGAGAGATCTGCGACAATGACTTTGGCCCCTTCTTGGGCAAATTTCGTGGCAATGCCTCTACCGAAGCCAGAAGCGGCGCCAGTGACGATGGCGACCTTGCCCGCGAGACGTTCTGACGACATTTTGGTCTCTATGTTTGCTCGTAGGGATTGTAATGATTAGAGGCGCTTATAAGTCTACTAGATGAACAAAGTAAAGACAGAAATCTCTAACGAGAGAAAGTGAGAGCTGTAGATGCAAGACTTTGTGTCTGATATCACATCATGTGCGACAATGAACCCCTCTCGTTGCCGTGACCTACAAGTGGTTCATCTTCAACATGTCAATCCGTATACAGTGCGGCGCCCCTTGAGCCAATTTAGATCCGCTAGCTAGGGCCATTCTCTTTGCCTTTTAACCAAGGGGAACTCGTGGTTAAAGCCGGCCGTGTGGAGAAGCTTGTGAAGGGGCGTCTGCTTTTGCCTCTCCGCGGATGCGGGGTTGTCCGGGGGGTTATTAGTTCTGGTTCTCTTATGGGACGATGATGGATTGAGTAAGAATTACCTTGGAGCTGGTTCCTGTGATCACTGGAACTTACCACTTGATTGGCATGGGTATTGGGGCGGTGATGGAGGATTTCGTTTGAAGAGCCGATCTCGGATCAGGAGGAAAGCTGACATCAGGGCCGGCGAGGAGCTGAAAACCATAGACCTAGAATGTGATGTAAGACGGCCAGTTAATCAATACTAGGCCAGACTTCAGACTTGTATTATTGCACACGAAAGAGAAAAGCAGCAAAAACTTACGGCTCGGGAAGCGTCATTGTCACTCATTACTTTACTACAATAAATACTGCCCTCTTAACAAAGTCAACCACTACCCTGTACAATGGCTCAGACATTTCGCATCCTCGTTCTCCCTGGCGACCATGTCGGCCCCGAAATCATGGCCGAAGCCCTCAAAGTCCTCGACGTCGTAGAAGAGTGTCGGCCCAATCTCAAGTTTGAGCGCACATTCGACCTCGTTGGCGGCAGCAGCATCGACAAGCACGGAGTCCCCGTGACAGAAGAAGTCCTCGACAAGGCCAGCAAAAGCGATGCTGTGCTATTTGGCAGTGTGGGCGGGCCAGAGTGGGCAAACGCTTCTCCCAACCCAGAGGCTGGCATTTTGGGACTTCGGCAACGGCTGGATGCGTTTGCAAACCTGAGACCGTGTGAGATCCTGGTCCCGTCTCTGCTCGAAGCCTCGCCTCTCAAGCCGGATATTGTCAAGGGCACCAAGTTCATCGTCGTCCGAGAAAACTGCGGTGGCGCATACTTTGGCGACAAAGTCGAGAAGCCTGAAGTCGCATCAGATCTATGGGTATACGAGCCCCGAGAAGTTGAGCGCTGTGCCCGTGTATCGGCCGCTGTTGCTCGAATCCTGGGGAAGAATGGCGACGGCAAAGGCGGCGATGGTCCGGCCATTGTGTGGAGTGCCGACAAGGCAAACGTCCTTGCTAGCGGGAGACTCTGGCGGAGAGTGACTCAAGATATCTTTGAAAGAGAGTTTCCAGACATTGACCTGCGCCATCAACTTGCGGATAGCATGGCTATGCTGATGGTCAAGAACCCGCGCGGCTTCAACGGCGTGATTCACACGGACAACACCTTTGGCGATATTCTGTCTGACATTTCTGGTGGCATCGTGGGCAGCCTTGGGACGCTGCCGAGCGCGAGCATCTCCGGCATTCCAGGACAGGGAAAATGTAACGGCATCTATGAGCCTGTGCATGGAAGTGCACCAGATATTGCTGGCAAGGGCATCGTAAACCCCGTTGCGCAGATTCTTAGTCTGGCGATGCTTCTGAGGTACTCGTGCGTGCTTGTGGACGAGGCGGCGGCCATCGAAAAGGCAGTTCAGAGAGTATTCGATTCAAAAGAGGCGGGCGGACTCGGTATTCGGACAAAGGACATGGGAGGTGAGGCTGGGACAAAGGAAGCTGGTGAAGCCATTGCTGGCGAGGTTCGGCGTCTGTTGCAAATGAGCTGAGTTGGACCACATGAAGGTGATGCTTTGGGATCTTGGAAGATGAAATGACAATATGGATACTTAGAAATAAATAAACTGAAGCAATGGATTCGTATTCAGTGCAGCTGCATGACTATGATTATTAACAACATTCAATCTTTAAGCAAACGCCAGCTGCTGCAGCAATTATCCTGCACCATCACTTCCACCACCCGTCAAACGCGCTGCCCACAACTGCGGTGTTTGATTGGCTTTTCCATCTGATCTTTTTGCCCATTGAAACTTTTTTCTTCAAGGAGTGAGATTCGCCCTACCTTCTCCTCGGCCTCGCTTTATGTTCTCTTCTTCTCTATCTCACGTTGTGGCATTTGATCGCGCCTCAACCACCGGTCCCTCTCGACAAGAATATCTATGACCTAGGTATGTATTCAAGCTTTTCCATCTCTCTTTTCTCTCTTTTCATGTGTCTCACAATATTGAATAGTTCGGAGTTCGCAGTTTGCAGTTCGCCCGCCGAATCCATCGATCCACAATGCCTT
The DNA here is from genome assembly GCA_037893235.1 of Trichoderma afroharzianum. Taxonomy (NCBI): domain Eukaryota; kingdom Fungi; phylum Ascomycota; class Sordariomycetes; order Hypocreales; family Hypocreaceae; genus Trichoderma; species Trichoderma afroharzianum. The sequence continues at coordinate 325,585 of JBBLXW010000028.1, read as the reverse complement.
CCACGAGAAAGAAAAAGGACACACACGAGCCGGTGATCATGCTGTCGTACAAAGATCTGGTACGACGCATCGGGGGTAAACCTCCCCAGCAAGTCAAGAAAGGAGACCCTGAGTGGGAAGACGGCATCAAGTGTATAAAGGCATATCATTCTCAAGCCACTGTTTTATCTCGGGCCGACCAGGAGGGAATGCGATATATTATAAAACGGCTCGAATACGTTATACCTCCAGAGGCGGAGAAGAATTCAACGCTACACCCCCTTATGAGCCGCGAACATTGTAGCTGGACACCAAACATATCTCCGTCGTGGCCCATTTTCATCATCCTCAAGACGTTATACGGCACTGCCCTGCCCGAGGCTTATCTGGCAACTATCCGCACCACCTTCCACACGACAGACCTCAACGACCATACACATGAGTATTTCACGATTGACGGTACAGAGCCTGCTGAACCTGCTGTTACTGAGGAGGATCACCCGATGTCCGTGGGCGATAAAGCTGGAATCTCCAACAAGACAAAGAAACGCAACGCATCAGCAATTGACATTGAAGATGGCAGTTATTCCACCAATAAGCATACAAAGGTGATAGGTGCTGAAAGCCTCTCTTTGATCGTCGCTGAAACCAACAACGAGGATCGCCCTGATCCTACGGCTATACAGGTGCAACTGGCGAATGCTGTCTCCGAACGACAGACTGTTGAAGGAGTTGTTTGTGGGTGCACGATTGGAAACCTCCAGCAGAGGATCGACAAGAAGCTTGAAACGATGCAAGACGCTCTCGGGAAGAAAATAGAGGAGAAGTTTGCAGCGTTGCGAGAGGACCTCGAGCGAAAGGAGAAAAAGAACTTTCAAGCTCAAACTAATGAACTTCAAACGATGATGCTTGAGGCAGTAAAGTTCCATGGAGAAGCTTTGACGAGACTTGCGGAACTTGCCTGGCAAAGGCCTGCTGCTCCTCGAGGCGCTGACGTTTGACACCGGTCGACCACCAAGTGTCTTGTGTTTATTTGACTACGTGGATATTGAGAGCAATTGGGAACTTCTCGTTCCTTTCTTTTAAGTTTGTTAGCAGGATTCGTATATCGATGGGCTGCAGCCCAGGTGGCAGTTTCAGATAGTTTGATCATTGAACCACGCAGTTTGCCGTACTTAACAGTGGTACATGAGCTAGATTGAATCTTATTGGTCTGTTTATATATAGTTATTTTCGTCAATTTCATTCACCAAGCTGGTTTACTGTGAGTCGACGCTGTTGATGAGGTATTGATGTGGTGGCCAATGTTGCAAGGGCCAACGACATGGCTGAGAAGCTCCGTGTATGTACCTGACTGGGGATATGGCCCATACTGCGTATGCTCAGATGAGATACACAAGCCAAGAGAGCGCATGATCAGAGTGTGTAAAGTTGGATAACTTTGAACAAGTGTGGTGAGATATGTGTTGATGGTAAAAGGTCGTAGACTGAAGCATATAGACACATACGTACACAACAAAGAATCACAACTTGGGAAGCGAAAATTCTCAAAGACATATGAAGGTAGCAGATAGGAAAAAAAAAGCCGCGCTGAGAAGAGTGTTATTTTAAATATTGTCTTCACAAACGATGAATTGTGAGCGGAATTACTTTGTTAAACAATCCTTGCTATATATTTCGCTGCTTTAATTTATTTATACTATGTGTTACATGACAGAAACATCTCTGAATAGGTAAGGAGGCAATCTTAATTCTTACGCAGCCAAAGCTTCTAATACCCGCCCAGTCATGGCTAGAACCTTTTCCTCCTCCAACCTCCGCGCCACAAGCTGTAAGCTGATCGGCAGCCCATGCATCAGATCGGCGTCATCTACACATTGCACCAGTTAGCATCATATCAATAGCAGGTCGCACATAATAAAAGGATAATACGCACAAGTCTCGTGAATGTCTTTGCATTCGCTGCTGAGCGGAGCGTAATCTTCCCGGGGAACATCGATGCTTCGATCTACATTCAACCCTGTAGGAAATGACACGGCAGAGTAGTCAAGCACATTGTAGACACCAGTGTATGCAACTGTTGTTCATCCCAAAATTAGCAAGTAGTATACACAACGCATATGAGGTAGGGCAAATAATCACATACCGTGCTTAAATGTTCCGCTCTTGACTGTGTTGAAAGGTACCGTCGGCAGCAACAGAGCGTCAAGGCCAGCCTTGTTCCATCTATCCAAGTAGCGGTTCTGGAAATTGGTCCTCTCCAAGTGAAGCTTCCACATCTCCGCTGTGCCGAGCTCCCTTGCAACGCCATAGGAAGCCATCTCGATCCTCAAGGGTTCATCAGTTGGCTCAAGCTGTGACTTGATAGTCCTGCCACCGTCAGCTACAAACATGCGCTGCAGCAACAGAGATCCCTCTTCCTGGTCAGCATGATCCCATTCCACAATCTCATGTCCGGCGGCCTTGAGTCTGGAGACTGTGTGCTTGAGCGCGCGCGCCACTGGGGCAGTAGGCTGGACCATGCCGTCGTGCCACATGACGCCGATCCGGAGCTTTGAGGGAAGCTCTGGCTCTCTCCAAGGAATCGGCAAGCATTTGGGATCCCTGAGCCATGGCTGGGCGTCAATCACGGCCTTGCTATATAGCTTGACGCCGTTCAGAGTCGGGGCTAATGGGCCATTGACAGATGCAACGGCTTCTTGTCCCGCCATACCGGATCTGCAGTTTCGTACGGGGAAACGACCGGACGAGGGGCGAAGAGTGAAGATGCCTGTACAGGCAGCTGGGATTCTAAGCGAACCACCTGTTGTTGTAAGTCAGAAAAGCATTCATTTGCCTTTATTGTTGGCACTCTGGAAAATGATGCGCTTACCGATATCTGATCCAACACCAACGGGGCTGCCCTTCATGACAATGAGCGCAGACTCTCCGCCAGAACTACCACCGCTAGTCGTCTGTCTGTTTCTCGGATTCAAAGTGCGTCCAAAGACATTGTTTACCGTCTCAGCAATCATCATAGCCGTAGGCACATTTGTCTTGACATAGAAAACGGCGCCAGCCTCCGCCAGCAGTTCTACCAGCGTTGCATCGGCTTTGGCTGGATCGCCTACGTGCACCGCCATGCCCACCGTAGAGTCAACGTTCTGGACATTGATGTTGTCCTTGAGCGAAATAGGAAGGCCGTGTAGGGGGCCCATTGGTTTGCCTGTTTCAGCAAAATATTGGTCTCGAGCGCGAGCCATGGCGATGGCGCGATCGAAGAAAGTTTCGGACAAGCAGTTTGTCTAGACTGGGTCAGCACAGAACAACTAGGAAGACTATAGAACAGAGGAAAGAAGGGAAACAAGGGAGATAATAGGAAGAAACTCACAAGCTGGTGCGCCGCAGCTGCTCGCTTGCAAAATGCCAGAGTAACATCCTCTGACTTTAGAACGCCCGTTGACAGCTTGGAGAGGAGCTCTTCAATAGTCGAGTTGGTGATGGCCAACTCTTCCTCTGTGAACCACCCAGACGTCTCAGGCCAGCCTGTCACATCGTCTTGTGATTCCGGAGGCATCAAGTTCTCTGGGATGCGCCATTCCTTGGGTATAGAGGCTTGCAGCTCGCTGCGCTTCTTTGCGCCGAGCTCCTCCCACGATCGCTTTGCGCCACTGGCAGCAGCATTTACACCGTTGGCAGCAGCACTGCTGGCGCCGTTGGTGAGGTTGGAATCTCCAGAGACGGTCATGCCGACTGTGATCTTTGTTTGCAACAACCTTTGATGCCAAGAATGTTGTTAAGAGAGAGTACAAAGAAGAGGCGTCTCGACAAAAAGAGGATATGTCCAATCACTTCAGAGTGAGTGGCTTGCTAGACGGCAAGGATAAGGTTAGAGTCGGGGCTTATTGCTTTGACCCGTCGCCCTGGGTCTAATGTATCCTTTTTCTCTCGTCTCTCTCCTCCCCCAAACCGTTCAAGATGCCAAGAAACAAGCCAATAAATCCGCCAGACCCGATGCCGGATGTCCTGTCCGTGATACGATAAACCCGCATGATTCCATTTCGTCAGGCTCTACTTACGATGGGATGGCTTGAGGCTGGCCCAGTGCGGGGTCTCTCGCATTCCCGGGGTCAGAGGATCCCGTGGATTTGATACCCATGGGTCCGGTTGCCGATACGAATGCATGCTGTTTCGAAACGAGCAAGAGGAAACTAATTCATCTCCAAAAGGTGGACCGGTGTGCTGTGGGGGTTCCGATGCCTTGATTATGCCGGACTGCTGGAGCAATGAAGCGCCTTCTACTCCACCAACTTATCGCGCCGCATATGCTGAGGAGATGCGTCGATAGATTGACTGCCTGTTTCGGCATGGACGAGTTCAATGTGCGGCACCACGTTAAGGTTCATATCTTTGGATGTGGAGTTGGTGAAGGGGAGGGGCGTGGTCTCAACTAGCCGCTGGTGGCTTGATGCCATGCACCCCAGCTTTTAGTTGAAGATATAAGAGATGTGTCGACAAATGGTTTGTCGAGTTGATTATTGCTGATTGGCACAAGTGCGAGGCATTGCTAATCTCTTGCTCATGTTGTGGATGGATGGTTCAATAGTTGATACTAGCACTGGCAGGAGATCCCAGTTATGTCTCCGTGTCCCAAAGCTGAACATTCAGCTGAGCAAACCCAGTGACAATCGTTTAACTTGATCAGGATGATAATCAACCATGTCCATGGGGCTGGGAGCACGGATCTGCATGGGATGCACAGCCAATGACGGCGCTTCAGACCGAGGAAACCGGTGAGACCTGCTTTAGTAGCGTTGGCCCATCAATTATATGTTAAAATGCTTGAGAAGTGAATGATGGTGTAAAATAGGAAGGATAACAACCGTGAATGGATATCTCAAGATTATGCAGCATGTATGTGATTGTTGGACATGTTGACTGATGTCACATTGCCAGGTGGAGGCAAGAGAGTGGATGGCAGTAATCGTAGTGTTTTGTTGCTCTGATAGTGAGCCCATGGATCGTTATCTTTGGTATTGATATCAGATAATATCAACATGAATTATGGTAGCACGATTTTGACACTTTGTGTAATGAACGAAACTGCTGCTAGTTGGGTGGTGAATTGTATTATCCAACACATACGCACAATCCATGGCTTTCAAGAGGGAAATCATAACAATATCAACATTACGTATAGATAAAGGTAATGAGCAAAAATGATTGCCCGACAATCCTTCAATCTACTATTGTAAAATATCCATAGACACAACTCGCCGGTTCCCGTTCCCTCAGTAAGACCAACTCAACATAATTCCCAAATCCGTGCCAATTGTAGCGTGTTCCCTTTTTAAAAATCCTGTCAAATACATCATATATATCCTTCCAAAAGAAACTCTACTAAAAGTCGCTTTCATTTCGCCAAAACCCAGAAATTCAATCCTTTACAGCTACGCCAACCCTTTCATCTTCCAACGCTCCTCGCATCTAGCCAAACCATCCGGATATCGTCGAACGCCCGCATGATTACAATTATGCCAGTAAGCTCGTATCACATCACACTGTTTCACCGTACTCGCGTTGATACCGGCCAGATATGCCGGGACAGCCATATGGATGTAAAACTGTGAGGATGACGGCGTTGCTGCAATGATCTGGCACGCACGGTCTACCGCCAGAGTAATAGTGGCTGCCTTTGATATCGCCGCCGATTCCTCGGTCACTCGGGTCAGCATGGCAATGACTCCCGCGCAGCGATAAGCGTTAGCTGAACGATCCCAGTCGGTAGTGCCTTGGTTAAGCTTGAGGAGCTGCTCCATGGCGAGGATGGCGCTGTTGGCAGGATTAGAGGCCACTTCACCACTCGCCACGCGCGTGAAGAGCTGAAAGGTGTCGGCTGGACAACCGACCGTTCGGAAGAAACTATCAGTCAGGAGCTCGCGGTGCCAGCTCTCGAAGATGAGGTCCGTCGTCCCTCGGATGATACTACCGGTAGTGTCGAACCACACTAGACGAACCACCATCTCGCCCAGGCCGGTGACACTCCGTGATAACGTATCCAGCTCAGCTCGGCTCTTGCAATGATAGTCTAGCAGCGATTTGGCCCCGTAAAGATGGCGCTGCCAATCGCCAAAGCCACTGTCACAAACCTCGAAGAAGGCAAAGGCCGCGATACCGATGAATGCAAAGGGGTTGGTGGCCTTTAGCGTATCTTTGAGGCTCATGAGGGCATCCAGCCGGTATCGCGCCATGGCCTCCGACTCCCACAAGTCTCCGCGACCAGTCGAGGCTCGCGCCGGATGACCGTCGATACGGGCCTGGACAAAGTCGCGCAGCCGCGAGATAAGGCGCAGGGCCTCGACGGACAGATAGTGGTTGCTCCGCAGCGCATCGCCGTCCAGCGAGATGATTTGCTGGCACAGCGACACCAGCGGCCGGATGAAGCTGTTCTGGTCGGCCTCGGACCAGTTGATGGGCTCGTCGCCGGGGCTGGAGACGGGCCGGTCAGGCGGCGACAGCGAGGAATCCGCCAGGCGATCCGGGGTGAGACCCGAGTCGCTGGATCGCGACAGCGTCGACTGCGATCTGGCCTGGCGAGGGCGCGCGATGGACGGGGATATGGACGTGGACGAGAACGAAGAGGCATCCTTTGCTGACGAGCTGGCGCCGACCCAGATGACTCGCTGCGGATAGCCGCCACACGGCACGCCGGCAGCGATACACTGTCACACACACATGATGAGCATTGATACTCGTATTGACGGATGAGATGGGATGTCATGTCATGTCATGCCACGCAACAAGCAACAAGCAACAAGGCATTGAGACAGACAACAAGGGCTGGATAGGGATGAGGGCATACCCACTTCTCCGCAAGAGGGTCTGTTGAGATCGCACTTGATGTCTCTTAGCTTGCAGCTGCGACAGTCCCGATCCCGGCGCATGCCACGCGGCTTTCCGACTGGCTTGCGCTGCTGAAGAACCCCATCCTTGGTGTTGGAACTGGAAGCCATTCCCAGCTTGCTCGATTTGGTAGGCTATCAAAACAGCAAATCGGGAAAGCAACCAAAAGAGAGGGCGAAAGACAAACGACAACAAGGGCGTGGGGGAGGGGGGGTGAACGGAAGTGGATTAACAAGGGGAGAGGGGAGGAGAAAGAGGAGAAGGGGAGAAATGAGAAGAAGAATGGTGAGAACGAGAAGAGATCAGGGGATGTCTAGCATCGCGATGCGGCTGGTGTGGATGTGGATAGATTGTATGTATGTAGGCGAGCAAAGGATTTGGCCCGTCTGCGGGGGGGTTGCAAGGAACCGATCTTGTTATCGCAGCTCCATAGTGCGACTCTGGCTGGTTAATTGCTCGGCAGCCTACCGGAGAGAGGCAGCTTCTCCGCATGGCATGGCAGAGGGAGGATAAGTTTCGAAACTAACAGTCGTCGGCAACGAGATACAGTTACTCGTATTGTTCAGTTGCCGAATCGATGGAGCCTCGCCCCGAGCCTCGCGACAGCTTGGCCCCCATCTGTTTACCCCAGCTTTTTTGTCTTCCCTTCCGAAAGAGGGGACGTTTCTTGTGTTTCCCCACGTCTGATTCACCGGCCGGTGACTGACGACGCCCTCAACAAGGAGGCTTGAGACTAGAAGCTTCAGTACTAGTACAGTTGAGTTATCGAGTTTCCGTACGGAGTAGAATCATGACACTGCATGTCTCGGGTCTGCGCTAAAGACTTCCATGCCAAACCGAAACAGGGATCTTAACTCGGCCAACTTTTCTTAGTTTGAGCACCACTGAGCTCCAACAGCCAGCCATGCCGCTAAATGGGCGTACCCCCCCCCCGCCCCCCCCCCCCCCCCCCCCCCCCCCCCCCCCCCCCCCCCCCCCCCCCCCCCCCCCCCCCCCCCCCCCCCCCCCCCCCCCCCCCCCCCCCCCCCCCCCCCCCCCCCCCCCCCCCCCCCCGAACTAACAGGCGCCTCTTATCTCGCCACAGCGATAACTCGTAGCGTTTCTTATTGCCGGCATTGACTCCGTTCACATGGACCATGTTTTTTAGCCGACCACGGGCGCCGGACAAAGAAACGACGTTCCGACGGGGGTGTGGCCGATTACAATAACTGATGACTGATGAGGGAGCATCCAGCTCTTAAGATCCACCAAACACCCTCGCATTCTGGGTTCTTGTGATCAACCATCAGAGAGAGAGCATCAGCTGCAAGGTTTCACCCCTCGCTGCCTTTGTCCGAAGAAAAAAAAATCTTCAGACTCTTTTGTCTTGCTCTGAGAGCGGAAACCGGAGGCGGCTCGACCCTCCTCGGCAGTTCAACATGGTGCACCAAAAAGTCCGCGAATACTTCCATACGGACTATAAGCCCGGAGAGCGTATGCTGATACGCAAGATTGACTTTTTCATCTTGACGTTTTGCTGTCTCAGCTACTTCATCAATTATGTATGTGTAACGCTCTGCTTGCTTCATATGCACGTTGGCTAACTAGAGTCTCACCAGCTTGACCGCTCCAACCTTGCCAATGCTTACGTCTCGGGCATGAGAGAAGACTTGGGCTTTGTTGGAAACCAGCTCAATGTCATTAATACTTGCTTCACCGTTGGGTAAGTGACTGTTCTTGTTCCTCTAGAGTAGAGACAGACCTGGGGAGTTGGAGAGGAGCAAAATGACTAGCTGCTAACAATATCGGACTCGTAGCTATGTTTTGGGTCAGGTTCCCTCCAATCTTTCCCTCTACTATGTCAAGCCGCGCATCTGGTTCCCCTGCATGATGCTCTGCTGGGGCGGCCTCACCATGGTTACCGCCTCCGTCCACAACCCGCAGGGCATCATGGCTATTCGTTTTTTCCAAGGAATCTTTGAGGCTTCTACCTTTGTCGGTACGCATTATATCCTTGGTGCCTGGTATACGGAGCGCGAATTGGGAAAGCGCAGCGGTATCTTTACCTCTTCTGGCCTTGCAGGCAGCATGATTGGTGGCTTTATTCAGACAGGTATTCACTCAAGTCTCAACGGCCGCGGCGGACTCGCAGGATGGCGCTGGCTCTTCATCATCGACGGACTTCTTACCATTCCCGTCGCTGCGTATGGCTTCTTCTTCTTCCCGGACACCCCTCGCAACACAACGGCTTTTTACCTTACAGAAGATGAGAAGGCTCTGGCTGTCGCCCGTGTTCCCGTCGTCGAAGAGCATTCACCCATCACTTTCCGCTTTCTTAAGAAGGTCCTTTTGTCTTGGTACTGGTGGGGTTTTGTCATGCTTTGGGTAATTGCCGGAGAGACGGAGTCGTTTTCTTCAAACGCACTTCTTGCACTCTACCTCAAGAGCCACCCCACGATCAAGTATACGGTTTCTCAACTCAACAATTATCCTACCGGAGTGCCCGCTGTTGGCATTATTTCGACTTTATTCTGGGCTACACTTACAGACTTCTTGAATGGAAAGCGGTACTTAGTTGGGTATTTTATTTTTTTGATTGGTATTTCTTCATCCATCATGATTTTAGTTGCCTCCCGCAACCCCACTAGCTCTCATTCTACTACGGTAACGATGGTGGCATATTTTCTCTCCGGATCTGTTTACGCATGCCAGGCGACTTTTTTTGCATGGTGTAACGACTCCATGAGGCACCAGGAACATGTTTTCCGAGCTGTCGTCCTCGCAGGAATGAATATGTTTAATAATGTTATAAATGCATGGTTAGTATCACGGCTTTGTTCTTGTTGGGGTGGTTGTTGTTGCATCATCAACAGAGTACTGACGCCCCTCTTCGCAGGTGGAGCATCGTTTTTTACGGAGCTTCTGAAGCTCCATGGTTCATTGTAAGCTCTCTTATAATCTTGTATCATTCTCATACTAATGAGGCTATAGCGCGGAATGTGGGCCATGATTGCTTGCTGCATTGCACTCCTGATTTGGACGGCATTGTTAGCCTATACGGACCGCCGTGATAGAAGGAAGCGTGAGCTCGACGATATCAGCAGGTTGAGCATTACGGTGGATGAGAAGGAGTAACGCGTATGATGGCTCACGGGGATTTATTATGTTATGAATATTTTTGGAAATATAATTGTTCTTTCCACCTTACTTCTCTTCTTCGTTGGCAATCACCATATGAGTCATCTCCCTGAGACTCTTCACCTTGTCCCGTTGCCAGTGTATCGTCTCTGCGGCATAAAACAAACAAACGTATCAGAAACCACATGAATTCGATAGACGCTTAACAAATGCGCCAAATTAATGGACAGTGAGACCTGCTGTGGGATATCTGGAGGTGTCGCGTTAACGAGTGCCCTTATACAGGCCCGAGAGCATCATCGTCTCAAGGTCGGCCATCAGTAGTACGAGAGTTTGGCAGCATCTCAAAGCTGCGCGCGGCGGTGGCATTCTGCAAACATTGGCATCTACTATGTAGGATACTTCGGGTGGTATCCCTTGGCCGCGGCCAATGCTGAGATCGTCCCCTCTATTTCTGAAAAGGGCCGTATATGAAGGACAGCTGTTTGGGGTTTGATCTTCTTGCTGTTTGGGGATTACCACCGTCGATTTAACTCAGTAGCCGAAAGGTTGTCAAAATCCTCCGTTTGGAGTTATCCTTTGGGGACTTTTTGTCGGATGAGGATACGAATTCCCCGTTCCTTGCCATCATCCCAATCGTCATCGGTGTCGGCGATGGTGGGCGGGCGTCTTCGTGATTGTGCTCTGACCTCTGCGTGGCATATTGGAGGCTCATGGTTGGCTTGCTTGGACGGTGGTCTTCGGCTATGTACCTGTATCATGGTTAGGGCCTAATGGAAGTCTTCGAGTATTTTTGCGTGTGGCCACTCACGGTTGAAGTCTGGGTTTTCTTTGTTGAATCAAAACAAAGTATTCTTGGGTAACGTGCTGTATGCTGATGGCGCCAAACGGGGGGAGAAGGCAACGAGCGTGAAGGTGCCAAATGATTTGCAGGTTCCCATGCTGTTGAGGCGCAAGCTCCAGGAGATGTGACGAACCTTGGGAACATCCATTGCACAACATAGTAGCACTCCTCTGCATCAAGCGAACAATCACTTGCGCCTAAGCTTTCGGACGCCGTGTACACAGTGTTCGAACTTCGTATTACCACTTGAATGCCCGAGATACTTGTGATCGTCGATTGTGAATCCAAGTGGCATATCCTTGCCTCTTCTTCGCCGCCAAGATGAGGTGCCGTGCTGATGGGGCGGTAGAACAATCCTTTCGTCATCGGATGGAAAAGAGCAATTGACGGCTGACGATATGTATAAAGAGAGAATGAAGAAGATATAAAACCGACGATGAAAGAAAATGTCGCCAATCTAGGTTACGTGCAGACCTGTCTATCAAGCACGAAGCGAAGGGCACATCTCCCGTGTGTGTTGAGCTAATTCACCTACTCCACCTAAAAGCAAACACTCCTACCAAGCACCAAAAACAAACGCAGAAATATTGGTAGTGAGAAAAAGAGCATTGCATAGTAGCCAATCACCAGCTCATATTCGACTTTGTTCCAAGATATCTTTGATAATTTACTTTCTTTGGTTGTCTTTGTTGCTTCGCCTCGTTCCACAGTGTGTTCCGTATGAGCGCGTCCCTGCTCCAGCCTCTACGAATGCACTCGCCCATTGAGTTCAATATATTAGAGAGACGTGAAGTTTGTGAATATGCATAGATTCATCATGTAAAACTAGAACTCAACTAAGGCCGGTGGCCGACGCGAATATACGCATACTACAGATCGCAACTTGAGATGGGCAAATGGAGCGGCTCCCACATCTGCCTGGCACAAACAATCAGATGCCCGTCTTAAACATCATTCTCGTTTTCCTCAGAGAGTCGCTCGATATCGCGCACCGCCAAGAGGAGCTTGTTGTTCCGCTCAACGCGTCTCTCAGCATCCTCCAAATCCTTCTGTGCCTTGTCAAGTTTCTCTTTCGCATCCTTCATGGCCTCGCCAATCTTTTCCAAATCTGCGGCGCATGAGCAGGTAGCGGCCACTTCGGCGGTGGCTGGCATCCTGCCCTGCAAAACCACGCTCTCTGTGGTGCGATGATCTTCATCTGCTGTTGGGGCGGCAGGCTTCGAACAACAGGTATTCTCACTCGTCAGCTTCTCTTGACGCCTCGTAGTCGCGCCTTCTCGCTCGGTAGCGGCTGGCGAAATTCGATCTTTTTCCGCGGACTGGCGACGCGTTTCGGCGCTATCGACAGGATTGTATTCTTGCACCGCAGAATTGGCCATATCAGATAGGTCTGATGATGTAGGGTTGCTGATGTCCTTTCGTGGCGTTGGTTCTGAAGCAGTCTGGGCACGCGCAGCCTTCATTGCATTAAACTCATCTCTCTCCGCTTTCCACTTGGCGACTTCCTTGCGCAATTCCTCTTTTTCTTTTCTGCTCTCCTCCCTCTCTACTCTGTCCTTCTCCTCCTGCGCGAGGCGCTCTCGTCGGCGTCGGTGGCCTTCGATGGCTCTTCGTGATCGCGCATCTCGCAAGGCAGTTTCCTGAGCTAGGTACCTATTCCTGCAATCTTGGAAATATTCACTCTCCGTCATAGGGTCAATAGGTCCTTCTAGTTGCTCGTCTGGATCATTCTGCGTCATTATGGGTTGAGGGTCCAGTGTACGAAGAGACAGAAGAAAATCACGAGTTTGAAGGGGGACCGCGGGTAGTGGTCCAGGTTCACAAAAAAACAATGATGAATAGCATACATCTGAGCTAGAGGAGGGGGTAGGGGATGTAATTTTTAATAGATAAGAAAAGGTCTTCCACGATAAACAAAAGAACAGATGAAAAAGCCAATCAAAAAGTAGAATTCGGGGCAGCGCGTTCCCAGCTGATGCGTTGACGCGGCAGTGCAGCACTGGATCAGAGATTTCGAGATTTGAATCCGTGTGATAATTGCAGCGTGTCCGCCCCCAAAGATTTTCAATGTTTATACGCCCTCCAACGTAAATTCACCCCTTGGAACTATCGGGTATCTGACGTCGTTGTTTGCTTAGGCATCCATGAGCCATACACAGCTGAACTGTCTTGCGAAGGAGATACCGCCACGGGTCTAACAGTAGCAGACTTGGGGGCTTTGTCGTGGCTCCGAGGTGGGTGATGAGCCTGTCTGATACACAGGTCGCCTATTATGCACGTTTACAGCTTGCTTATCCAAATCTTCTCGTTCGCGAATATCGTCTTTCGTGTATGCTCTACGCTCCTTGATATCATTATTCTGTGCCTACCTATGTCCACGCTCTCGCAAACATCGATATCCATCTCATTACTGTCTTACTCGCAGCAAGGGGTATCGGTTTCGCTTTCGTCTTGTCCTTCTTTTTCGCGGCTCGGTGCTCATCCCTCTGTTTTACCGTCGCCCTAATCGTCGGCAAATCGCAACTACCTAGGTAGAATATGTTGCTCTGTCTCTACAACGTGAAATGGTCGTTAATTGTGTTGATATAGAATGTTCCTACAAGGAGTTTGAACCGATGCCCTGCTCCTTTCTGCAGGGTGCATGCTGTTCATGCGAGACATCAATATAGGTACTCAGCCCGCCGGCGACTTCATTATGCCTGCAAATGGCTATAAGACCACATGGACACCCTAGTCAATTACATATGTCATATCACCATGACCCTAACTAGACTTAACTGCCTCTGCCCGGATGACGCCCACTGGTATTGTATTTGATCATGTGTATATTTACAGACACGAATACTTAGATTTGGAGCTCACAGTCAAATCATGGCTGAGCATGTCATGAAGAGATTTGTATTTGAGCAACTCCATTTACTTATGTGGATGCTACCTCATTTATTCCTCATCAAACGAAATATCAGACCAACTCCCATAAATTCCTCCATTCCACGTTGTTCTTGGGCTTCTTTTGCGGCATCCTACGATGCATCCCAATAGCCTGCCATATCAATTTCCCTCTTGCATCATGGTGACATCTGCCTCCACATGCTCCAGTCTGTCATTCAAAGCCTCGAACATGTTGACTACAGCCGTCATGAAAGCCTTCATTTGATGCCGGGATAGGGCAACCTCGTCGCGCAATTTTGCGATTTCACACATCTCGTTCGTTGGCACATTAACATTGTCAATGATTGAATGCATCTGATCGATCAAATCGTCACAGCCGAGGACGTTGGGCTGCGATTTCTCAGTTATGACATCAAGAGATGTCTCGGGAGTGCTGAGCGTTGGGACATTCTTGTAGAGTCTCAATCTCTTCGTCTGAGCTGGAAAACGAGGATTACGGCGCATCTTCCATGGATTGTTCTCCATTGGTTCGTCATTCAACGTGGAGGCATCCTTGTGGCTATCGTCAACCGGTGGATGTCTTTGTTCAGCAAGCTCCGCCGATTCTTCGTTGCTTAGAGAAGGAGGGTTTCCACAACCACCCTGCTCTACTCGTGCTTTCTTCGGAGTGGACGTCGGGGAAGTCGTAGATCTCTTCGTCGGGATGCCTTTTTCAACGGTCAGCAGATCCTATTCCTCTCATGCGACATTGTCTGCGCTTGGGAAATGGCTTCATCACCTCCTTCGGCGCCTAGACTCGTCGACATGACCACCTTTGGCGTCATAGGGCCTGTCCCTCCCTGGTCGCCTTCTTCTCCATTTGTTGACTGCATTTTGTCCTGTCGTACGTCTCTGACTATTAGATGGGTGTTGTAAAGACGCCGCCAAAGTTGATCGGCGGAGATTTGCCTTTGAGGAGACTAAAATTCCTGCCTCACAAAACTTGAGATTTTCCAAAATCGCAGGAACAGGGTCACGTGGTGTGAGCATTTTTTGCCAGTTGGTGTAATAGAGGAGTTCTGGGAGGTTATGAGATCTGTTGACAGCTGACACGCAGGCATGGCGTCTTGCCTTACGAAGAATCTCTAGAACCCAATGCTAGATTCATGCCACAGCCCGAGGAGGAAGAAATGGAAAGACACAAGCAGTACATAGTTTTACGCAACTACTTTGTTAGATAAGACCTGTTACCTAGTATGCGCTGAATGAGCGGTCATACGTCCAAATACATACATATAACGACACCGTGAAGATCAGTTGCAATGAGCCAATCTACCTACCTGCGTACATGCAATTTACCAGCAAGATATTATCCACCACCAACCACCACCTACTCGGTCGCTCGCCCCTCCTGTTGTATATGTAGCTGAAAATGCATTAAATAGAAGAGTTGAAATGGTGCTGGAGAGAGAGAAAGTGGACAAATGTAAATGTAAGGAACATTGTCGTCACCTAAAGCAAGGTAGCTCCCACGCCGTCTAGCGCCGGTGCCGCCGCATTGTCTATTTTCCAGAAAAAGCTGGATAAGAAAGAAAAAAGTAGAAGAAACTTGAACAAAGAAATGTCATGGAAACTTGAACAAAGAAATGTCATGCAATGTGGAAAACGGAAACGAAACAAAGGCCGACCCTCTTCCAGATTATCACCCATACCTACTAGGTATACAGTCAAGAAATGGTACCTCTGCCACACGTTATCCTCAGATGTATCTGAGTCATGTGGCCGTACTCGGCATTTTGGGAGAAGCCATAATAGTTCGAGGTTCTAGTTTTCTGACTGCTGAACATTTGGCGCAAATTTAACACAATTTTTGCCAGAGCAGGAATGTCATCCTGTGATCTCTAACCCTCTTTCTCATACTCTTTCTGAATGTTCGATGCACTGCTGCATATTGCATTCTGAGGCAGCAGGCTCTTTTTCCTGGCTTATTGGAGAGCTTACTATATCACTTACCACCTCGACGATACTGAAACCTTCCCGGCTCGATGATCTCCATTTTCCTTTATCAGCAGGAGATGCACCTGCTTCGTGAGTGGCTGTACACACTGAGCGCTGTCCAAATCTGCCTTCTCCTGGAACTCTGATCTCCTCTGACGACTCTTGTCCCAAGCTCCGCACAATAATCACATCATGTTTGTCTTCCTCTTAAAGGTATGAATCGGAAATCTGCAGACGCAGGCGAGGGGCTGTGTGGATCTCTCATGTTGGTAAGCTGTGTCGTTGTGTTATCGCTAATCACAGTCGTTCCAAAGTATCATAACGAGCTTCGGGTCTGCGCAAGGTAGCTTGTCAGAGGAATATGGGCTATGATACATTAGAGCCATGTTCATTTCTGCTAGACCTTGAAATAGAGGAGAAGAGCTTTTTAATGAAAGTGGTATAACGTACTCAGCAGGACTTATTGCCGGACTTTTTGCCATTGTGCATGAGCGAACCCATCGCTTGGGATTCGTAGATTGGAGCACAAGCTGCTGCGGTCTTCTATTTGGAAGCTGTTTGTGTCAACCCAAAATCTTCAGGAGATAGGGCAAAGAGCTGCTGCACTGACTCTTTTTGTCGGGCCTCGGACCCAATCGCGTTCGCATACTCCTTGATCCAGCTCCAATTGCTAGATACCATGTGTCAATCATCTTGGTATTGGGCCGCGTATTCGACACCATCAGTGTTGAAGGGCTACGGATCTGGCCGCCAGCAGCGCTAGATCCAGGTGAGTAATGTTTCTCTCGCCACGACATGTTTTCTCTGCTGACTTGAGCCGCGTCGTTACCGAAAGGTAGTACGCCCAGGACGGTTGTGTGCGTCTCTTTTATGAAGCTTGCTTAGGGGATTCCGCAATTCTGCATGTTTAGCTGTAACCAGGAACCTAAACATAAACGACCTCTCCCTACCGCAATCAAGCGGGTGGCTTTCTCAAGCGTCGTGCTCGGTTTCTTCGGACAGCTGGGTGACCAGCCAGAGGCGCTGGATGATGTTCGTGTCGAATTCCATGTACTTGGCCCCATCCCTGAAGCTTCTTCAGTGCCTCGTCAAGCTTTTCGTCCATACCGGTGTTGTCCTTTAGTCGCTCGAGTACCTCTGTGCCTGGTCGAGTTTTCCGTGATGCCGGCGATGTCCTTGCTTATGTCTCTCATCTCTGCCGCGGATGCTTCCGCGGTGACTGGTCACAAAAGATGCCCGTATGCGCCTTAGCCAAATGTCGCTACGTTATCTTTGCAATGTCTATGTATACTACTTGTCAGTCATGGCATAGGCCGCAACGTGCTTCCATGTGATCGGCTTGTGTCAAATAAACATCATCAATGGCCGCTGCACTGGCTCTTGGTGTTTACCTTTGGAAACCATCAACAAAGGAACTCCCTGAAATACATCTGTTCAGGGAAAGGCGATTGTGTCGTCCGTAATTATCAGATGATAAAATGACAGGCGGCGTATTTGTTAGGGAGGAGAAAGGGGCTTCAGACGAAACAGACAACTCGAAGATCAGCATGTTGAGACTACCATTGCTCTGTCTCTACCTACACGCCAGCTCTAAATCCGCAAGCACAGTATGTACGTAAAAGGTGATTTCCGCGCAAGTCGTCGTTCAAGTGTGTTTTGAGGGTGCCAGTGTAGGCCTTCTGCGGTGAAGGCATTACCCGGGTAGTGAAGCGTCGTGCGCGGGGAGCGGTTGCGTGACCGAGTAAAGGCTGAAGATGCGGATAGACAAACCAGTCAACTACCGTAGATGTGAGTTAGTACATCAAGGGTGCGAGAATGCGTGGGCGCATGCACGCGTTTGCCTCGAATTACACAGGTCTGAATTGATGACTGCTGCAAGCTGCCGACCGTGCTGTGGTAGGAACTGGTGGCTAGGGGATACCTAACCTCCAGTGGTGCCCTCCGGCTAAAGCGAAGTACCTGTAGGCCTTTTACCACATATCAGTGCCAGCCCTTACAGATACCTACGGGTACCTTTAGTATGGAGTATTTTCCCTCAAAGTCGGCTGCAATCACCAGTGCTCTTCCCCCTTCTCTCTCAAGTTCCCTGTACGATCATCGATCCTCAACATTCCCAGCATTCTTGATATCCCCTGTTTCTTTCAACACCACCGATCATTTTTCTTTAATTTTCTCCATCTTCTCTACTCATCTCTGCCATCCAAGTTTGTCTGGTTTCCCCACTCTAGCTAATACAAACAGATGAACCTAGAGAGGCGACGTTACTACCGATACTGACCTCTCCGATGAAATCATCCAGATTGTGTGTTATCACGGGGCGGGCGACCTTGATTCAATAAACCCCCGCCCTTCTGGTTTCTGGATTGAGCTCTTGGTACATCTACATTAAGCTTCCTTTGTGCAATCTTCCCACTGAACTCATGAACGACTGGCTGATGGGCACCAAATCCAAGCACCGGCTGACGGAATAGACACTCTTCGACTTGACAACCGATCTCTAAAGTTATAGAAGGTGAAGCCAGACGAATACTACGACAACCTCTTTGCCATTGAGGCTAGCGAATCTACCACACTCGTCCCAGTCTCTAATCTCGCTGGACCAGATCTAAAACCTACCGCTGTTGGCGCACGAGCGTTGGAAGATGCACTGGTGCAAGGGAAATCGGAACAAACCCGCCGCGTTCGACTTTCCAAGTTGTTTCGGAAATATCCAAGCTCCGTTGGCTGGCCCGTTACCGATGAATAGGATGGTCAATCTACCGGTGAACGACCGACGCTGCCCACGACCCCGACGAGCGTCATCGCGAATCTGTGAAGACTCAGTATGCGAAGATTGCATCCGACCTCTCCACGATAAAATTTCTTGTGTTGCAGAGATTGGCTTGCTGCGAAAATGACATCGAGGCACTGAAGGTTCAAGCTGTGAAGTTGGAAGAAACGCGTAACCTGATGAACGCGACGCTTAAGACTTACGCGAATGAGAAAAAAGCGCCTTGTCTCCGCTGCCACCAGCCAAAGTTCCCCATAGCACTCTTGATGGATGTCAAGCGAGGGGGCATCAGTCTATTTGGCAGGAGAGATTACTTGGGGGATGGGGGATTCTTGTGAACCTTTCCCACGTACCTAGTAGTGTATCTACGCCAAAAGTTTTGGGTGTGTCGACAACACTGAGGATACTTCCTTTTGTTTGCCATCTCACAGAAATCCCAAAGGGCAGACCGCATTAGTCGTAGCTAGCAGCAGAGGCCATCTTGCTATAGACAGTGTAGCCATCGAGTGAGAGAGTTCTCCTGCCGAGTAGCGTTCCAAGATGCCTAACCATGATGCTTTCCCCTCGCCCTCTTCAAGAACATCGACCAATTACAATTGTTATTATCGGGCAGAAGTTCGAAAGCAAGATGAAACGGTCGTAGTGATGGGGAGCTTTCTGGTGACGCATGACTTGTTAACTTGCTACCACGGACAAAATCCATTTGAAAGAAGCAAAGACGGTCACTGATTCGGACTATAACGCCCGAGGTATCACGATCGCCAAAAAAAGGTCGGGCCATTCTAGTTGAGGTAATTTGGTGTGAAGTATTCGAGTACGTAGATAACATTGGCGACATTTTTCATTCTCTCTTTCTTCGTCATCTCATAGGAACCCAAAAGGAGCGACCCGATTGGTGTTCACTGGCGGCGAGGTCATCTCGATATACGGCAATTAACATACAATGGTTCCTTGGCTTTGAGTCTACCTCCTTGTTCAAAGCTATGAACTTACCTTTGTTCTAATGGTCCGCATAATCCACTCCCACGAAGTACGCGATCAAAGTGTGTCCTTGGCGGCGCTCTTCTCGTTGTCTTAGATAGCTTCGGCAGCGATGCCTTGCGTAGCCAACCTTGCCCCTTCTTCCAATCCATCCTGCTTGCTAGAATCTTGGTCGCTTTGGCTGAACCCAACGAGCGTAGAGCCAGTTCCTGTTCATTACCGGTCCCTTTGAAGCATCAGTCGGTACGGTTCGATATCGGAAGTGCCGAATGCATGTATCTTTCGCGCAAGTTCGACATACCTACAATGTAAAGTCTATATTTGCTTGTCAGTAAGGGCGATATCCAAACATCACATGCATTTATACCCTTGCGTTGATTGCCATCAAGCGGTAGCTAGGCTGCGTAACCTTCATCCAGGCGATCTCTGTATCTCGCTGATGGTCGTTGGTCTGGATGCCGAGATCGGTCCGGGGCATTCAGTGCGCCCAGACTCGACTTGTTGGGCTTTCTTCGAGATCCCATAATAACATTGAAGTGGTGATTCCATGCGTATCGCAGTCTTTCAAGGGCGCTGCGAGATTCTGCTGCGAAATTTGTGCAGGACAAGGAAAAAAGAAAACTAAGGAGACGAAACGTTCAGAAGAAAACAATATTAGAAGATGAATAGTTAATCTGTGGGCAACGCGTCAGATATAATCAGGAGAGTAAGTTCAGGCAAAGTGAATTGCGTTCCCCTACCTTACCTGCAGGCAGTGCACACGTTTATATAGCTACATATACACTCAATCGACCCATGAAGATCGGCAGGGATGTAGACTTCTTCGGTAGCATTCATTAAATCCGATAATAGATTTTCTCATTATTAAAAATTGCATAATCTTCTCCGATTCTTCAGATAGATACGCGCTGAACTGGATACGATTAGGTCTTAGGTGGCTTTCCAGCTCTCTCTCGATGGCGAGCTTCGGCAGCCTTGTCCTACGCATGTCCTCTTATTGCCGCAGACGCACCCTCGTTATTTAACGGCCGTGAGTTTAGAATACATCTGATCCCATCGTTCTACGTCGGATCTCGTTCACCTACTATAATATTATTATATCCGGTAGTAGGTTGCATATTGTTCTTAGGGCGAGAAGCGATCAAGTCTAAGGGAGTTTGCAAACATCACTGGATATAGGCAACGTGGAATTTGCGCAAACTAGAGAGTATTATTCTACCTACTAGGTATGTCTAAGGCCGCAGCCTGACGGAAATACAAATCATTAGAGCCCAATATACCCCATACCAAACCACAGAAACCCGCCCTCCCCCAACATCCTCATCAAGGATTTTACTCGTCTTCCGACGGCTCATTTCCGTTGGATTTCTTTGCGGAGGCCTTCCATTTAGTTGCGATCTCCAAATCCATCTTTGCAGCCTTTACCCTCTTCTGTTGGGCCTTGGAGCTCATCTTTAGAGCCGTGAATATGCTCGTTGCGCCCGCCAATGCCAACCTTATAGCCGTTGCGTCTTCTTCTTCAGCCTCGAATTTCATCTGTGCAATCTTGCAATACACACTCGCTGCGGCGTCGTTCTCTGCTGCGGCGTCGTTCTCTGCTGCGGCGTCGTTCTCTACTACGACGTCGTTCTCTACTGCGACGTCGTTCTTCGCCTTCCCAGCTCTTCCTCCCATCCCTTCTTGGCCTTCCTGCAACAAAGAGCGGGCGATGTCTTTGGCCGCCGGCGAGCCGTCTCCCAAGATGCTTTCAGCCGCCCTGGACCTGGAGAAAATCGAGTCGTCGCCCGACGCTCGGCGTTTTTCCCTACCAAGGGGAGCTGGCGATGCAGGACGTTTCTGCGTCGTTTTGCTGAATAGTCCTCCACATTGCATATCGTCTGGTTGAATGCTTTCCTCTTCGTCCTCTTGTTCTCTGTCTCCTTCTTCCTCATCCATCATCTCCTCCAACATCGCCAGCCGCCTCTTCTTCTTCTCCGCCAGCTCTTCCTCGCTTTCTGCTTTTCCCTGTCGGCTGGCCTTCTTCTCCGTCGTCTTCTGCTTGTCCCCAGTGACCTCGACAGGCCCGGCAGGCAGTGTGCCTTCTAAGCGGTAGTATTCTTCCGAGTGGTCTGCAACCACGCTGGTGCCGAACGTCTCGCGGATTGCATTGACGTATTTTGTTGGAAGAGTATCCTTATATATTGTACGTAGAATGACGAAAATCGGCCACGAAAGGCTCTCTGGCGTTTTTTGTTTCTCGAACAACTTCTGCTGGGGTTTATAGAGTTTATGCGAAGATGGTGAATCTATCGCAGATGGCGGAATAGCGTAATGTACACCTGCGATAAGGGCGCGCATCTCATCACGTTGCGGTGGCGTCAATCTTGTGAACTGCATGTGGTATGCCTTGATACATTCGATTCCGTCCGCCCACGCAGAGTGACCTTGGGTTATTTGGGTCCGCTTGCCTGACTTTTCCTTTTTTACCAGATCGGTATAGGTAAGGAAATCTTCCTTTTGTATGTTTGCCTCGTTGGATGCCATGACGCGCCGTCTGATTTCGTCGGGATGGTCTGCTGAGGTATCGGTTGTAGCGGTTCAACGTCAGAGCGTGATATTCAACTTTGGAAGGCTATGTCACAGTGTTCCAACGTCAAAGCGTGATGTTCAACTGTGGAAAATGATGTCGGAGTAGTTGAGCGTCAGAGCGTGATGCTGAACTTTGGAAGGCAATAGAGTTCAACTCGAAAATGTGATGTGGAAAAAAGAAAGCTTCGCGTTTGAGGGGAAAAGAAAAAACGAAAATTTTTCGTGTGGAAACAAAACAAAAGATGAGACGAAAGAGCCAATTGGCTTTCGAGTATTGGGCGTTTCGTTGCCAGGCGATGGGGACAGCCGTCGAGAGTGATGCCGCGCTCGTTGTCAGTTGTCCGTCCACTTTGCCCAGGTAGGTGTGCGACATACATGTCGAGCCTCGAATTAGTGCAGCGGCTGTCGGTCATCCAGCTCGTAATGTTTGACAAAGAATCTGTGTAGAATCTAGGTGTCCTAGCAATTTGACCTGAAATTCTTCATGCCCGCTGGCTGTGAGACAACCCAGGATATATTCTCAGTAGCATATATGTGTCGCCCATCTCTCGTCGAAGGTCCCGATGCTCTGGGTATATATCTGTATGTATTCTCAAATATATTTCAGATCTTGAATGCTGGATTTTGTTTATAATGCACATGAGGAGGCAGCTTGAACTGTAACTGAATCAGTGATGTATATCGAGTCGCTCTTGACAACCCAGTCCGTCGTTGGGAAAGGTTTGCTTAACTGCCCATGTAGTAAGCATTGCCTCCCGTGCTTGTCAATTTGGCATAAATCAGGTCTCAGTTTCAACTCTCGAGGAATGAATCTTATATAGGTACTTCTGGTCATGTGATGTTCTCATACCGGTCTTTATCAATCGCATAGCATATATATATCCACGCATATATTAGGCAATCGTCCATTGCTCGCCAGGTCATATGGTCTATGCTGAGAAGTAACATATCTTCCCCTTCGGCCACTAATGTAAATTTCAAGCTACAATCTAAGGACATCATGCCCAGTAAAATCCAGCATGTTCTGGGACGCAGATACGCCCGTTCGCCATCAGAAAAACTCCATGACGTCGTTCATGACTAAGGCTGGGAGCCAGGCCAGAGGTTTCTCCGTCCCTTAGACCAACAGTACAGAACGCTCTATTTTCTTGATACCTCAAACTTTAACCTGTGTAGATATATGCTCCCGTTTATATACACCGTTACTATCTCATATATCTGTTAGAATGTACTATCTATTTCTCAAGCAACAACAATGCCACTCCGCAATTCATCGTCTAATGATAAGAGGCTCTACCCTCACACTTAAACTAGCATCTCGTTATCATATGGTGCTGAAGCTAATACTTAACAACTAGCTAATTGGTCTAGGAGCCTCCTGTCGTCTGTCGTGTCATCGTTTGTGAACAGTTCCATAATTGTTCTCGCTGCTTGATCTTCTACCAGCAAGTCATAAACTCTTGCAATGTCAGGGATATTATCTGGTAAGATAGGCGCCGTAGCTGTCTCTCTTGTTACCTATTCTCAGGCTTAGCACCACATGGCCACAAAGCAACGTTTCGTTTTAGATTCACGTTGGAATCGAAAGTGCATGTGATTATTTTCCTGTTTATAGTTAATGTCCACCCCTCTCTTCCACTTCTCCAAATATAACTGTTAGCTGCTTAGGCAATATTTCCTCTGAGTTCGTCAGGTCCCTCGCTTGAGAATGTGCCTTTGATGGCCGCATTATGTGCTACAACGTTGATATGGGCATGGTCAGGGGCTTGCGGCGGGTAATATGGGGTTTTAGTCGCGCGTCTTGCCACTGATGTAAGCGGCACCAGGCCGCGTTCCTTAGTCGTGTCAACGTGCAGTTCGAAAGGTAGCAAATGATCTGCGAGTGTGATGTGAGGTTGGTGGCGTTGCATAGCGGATCTTTAAGCTCTTGCCACAAGTTAACTGCAACAGCTTTGGATGTTGAACACCTGAGCGAAAATGGTATTCGTCCAGTGATATCACGCAGCCTGCATTTACCAGTTCCCAGAGTTATAACTCAACGACTCAGATGCTCTTCCTCTGTCTGTCAGTATGTGATAGTATCATCAATTTAAAGTCCGGTACCTAGAAACACTGTACTATGACTGCCCTAACTCTCGCGATGATTGTGTATATGGTAATGTGTACATGTAAGGAGTACTACCTATTCAGCATCCCTCTCCCGATGCTCCCAAGGCTTACGGGGGCGAAAGCAATTCTTAGATATATGTTGTCGCCCCCTGGCCTAGCTCAACGTCGGTTATTAGGCTCCTCGACTCCTGCTTGAGATTCATAGTTCGCCTTGTGTGGAACTGTACGGTCGTCACTCTTACAGTTGGTAAGTCATCAGTGGCAAATTACTGCCCTGGCTGTGCGAAGCATTGAGAGCTGCAACTATCGTTCTATTTATTACATATTGAAATCCCATCAAAACATGGTCTCAGAGTCAGGTAGTATTACAGTGCTGTTTCTAGTAATTTGCCATTGCCTTTGCAATGGCAGTTAGTGTCAACCGCTCAGAATCTCTACTTTTATTGAAACGAAGAGGTAGTTTATGAACTTTGACTCTATGTTGGGGCAACTGAAAAGGGAATTGCCCGCTAGTCCATGAATGGTTGAGCAGGGCCGATTCAGTAGAGGCCGTTGAGAGTCTACTGGAGAGACTCGATCCATAGGAGAGACTCGATCCATAGGAGAGACTCGATCCATAGGAGAGACTCGATCCATAGGAGAGACTCGATCCATAATATATGAGTCTTCCTATTTTCACCGTAGTACTCCACATCACAAGCTACATTTACCCCCTCAGCTACAACTACCACACCCACACACCAAAATACAGCGTAGCACATTGGGAAGGATATCGTATACAACATCTCAGGTTGCCATTTCTTTCAAGGCATTTCCAGCACTTCAACTTTGATGTCAACACTTCTCACACATCGAATAGCTCATACAGCTCGTCAGCGCCGGGTTAGGATGCCTTCAGTAACTTCCTCGGTCTCGGTCTCCAACACGGCGGCAGCTCTTGTGGCTAGCTTCGCCGTAGAAGAGGCTATTGCGGAGATACGCAATTGTTCTTCGTACTTCTCGTAGCTTGTGAATTAGTGCGTAACTGGGAGCTTCTCGTCCACTATAACGAAGAAGTTATATTATAGTCTCGTGTAATGTTGTAACATACGTGATGCACCAGTGTGTTACACAGCAAATGAGTGCAGCTTCGTGGGAATAGTAGTGTATGCGCATCACATTTAATGTGGGCACAGGTCACTACGGTGAAAATAGGAAGACTCTATCCTACATATAGGTAAGATATAGACAATTCTTAGTTAGCTGTTACTTCAACTAGAGATGTTGAAGTCTTTTGGCTTTGTTTTATGATATTTAATAACACCGTCCTTTTATTGATAGCTGTTTTATGCAGATGTCAACAAGGGTGTTGTAAGATCGAGCGTTATTACACAACAAGGTTAGTTTAGCACAGTTCGTATACTTATAATTAAGCTTTATTACTCACACTACATTATTACAACATGTCAATCGGAAGCAAATATATGAATATATGAGGACTACCATCAATCTACATCCCATTACACTATAATTGCATTTAAACCACACAAGCAAGTATCTTTTTCTCCTATCAGTAAATTACTACCCTTGGCCATATAATTGCATCAAACTACATCGCTTCCTCTTCGTATTTCTATGTATTAAGTCAGATGTAAGCGCCAGCAAAGATCATCAAGGATATAGTACTTGCCTGCTTGAGAAATTTACAGAACACCTGGTGTGAAGGTGTACTAGGTTTTATCTGCTGAAACCAGTAAAGGCCGATGGCATACTGGTAGCCATCGGTTGACATCTTTTTCGCATCATCTAACGTCCTTTCTTCTCCCCATCGCAATCCATATGGGGTCTTATTACTATCGTACCAAACCGCATATCGATGAAGGAGGGCCCATTGCTGCGTACTGTTCAGTTGCCCAAATAGATCAGGCGACTCACGATAGAGCGTAAATATGTCGTGGGCCTTCCGAAGACGACCGAGGAGCCCCTTTCGTTGTCGTCCAGACAACCTTCTCCAAGACTTTGACCACCCATAAATTGTGGCAAAGTAGTCGTATACTTTTCCACCTTCGTCAACATTGCTCAATACCGCCTTATCAAGATTAAGGAGGTAGTCAACCTCTTTGCTATACAACAGGAGAAGAAACTTCTCCCTCCGGGTCTTTGTTGCCATTTCAATAGTCGGCTGCTGTGCTTCACGAGCCTTCTTCACATTTGCCCATCCCGAGGCACGGTTGGTTTCGTAGCCCTTTTTCAAGTTCGGATAACCCTTCCCGCGTAAAGTTTCGGTGCCCTTTCTTAAGTTTGGCCAATTATTTGCCTTGAAATATTCATACCCTTTCCGCAAACCAGCGAAACCATTTGCGCGGACAACTGCACGAGCCTTTTTCAGAACTGGCCAGCCTTTCTTCCGTTGAGAATCACGAAACTTCCTCAGATTAGGATGGCCGTTGGCCTTGTGAACTTGACGACCTTTTTTGAGGTTTGGGA
Organism: Trichoderma afroharzianum; assembly: GCA_037893235.1. NCBI lineage: Eukaryota > Fungi > Ascomycota > Sordariomycetes > Hypocreales > Hypocreaceae > Trichoderma > Trichoderma afroharzianum. The sequence goes on along the minus strand of JBBLXW010000028.1, from coordinate 299,000 downwards.
ACCCAGCTTGTCGGAAAACATTGAACCACTTCTTTAAAGTTGGATAGCCCAGTTCCTTCTGAGTTTTGTGGCCTTTTGCTCGTTGCTCGGCCGTGAACGAGTGTGAACGACGAATGGCATGTGAGAGGTTGAAAAAATGCCATTCTTTCTTTATCGAGATTAACGCAATCGCTGCCGTGGTATTCCAAATAAAGTCTGCATAAACACCTTCAGAAGCACTACTCCCATACAAGACGCGACTAGTATGATAAGAGTAAAATATCAGGTGCTTGATATCTTTTGTATGCTTGTCGTACGCCACATAGAATGACGCCTTTCGCTGGTAGATCTTGGTGGATAATCCCATATCAACTGATTTGAGGATAATTGACTCGTCATCTTCGAATCTCTGCTTGAAGGTTGTATAAGCATGCTTTCCGATCAGAAGAATGATTGGCGATGCTCTCATGATGGTGTAGCTTAATGCCATGCTTCGTCGCACAATCTTTTTCCATAAGGGGCCAAGTTCTGTCTCCCATTTGGGATTCCTGGCATCAGCTCGGAACGGTATCATGTCTGACGTCGAAACTTGGGTAGAGACTCCGATTTTTTTCGTTTGCTGTAATAAACTGGAATTATTTGTATCCACAACATGGCGAAATGCCATGTTTTTCTTATTCTTCTTCCAGGATGGGTAATGCCTATTATATGTAAGTAATTATTTAAGCTGGTTTATGAAAGGACAGTATTAGAAGTATATCCACGTATACTAACCACTGAAGGTGTAAAACTGCTCCCAAGGGGCCAGATGGCTTGGCCATATTACAAAAGTTATATGACTTCTTGATAAAAGGCTGAATCTCTTCCAGGAACTCCACCTAAAGAGCATCCATGGAATGACAATGGGTGTGCCAGTTTTTACGGCTTGTATCGTTTGCAAATGCCATTGGATCAACAATTGATTGTGGCCAACTTTGGCTTTGAACTAGTGAGATAAACTCAAGTATATCTGCTTTGATATCGGATGGCGCCGGAGATGTTTCAAACAAAAGGTTCGTCCAGGTTACATTTCGTTGGGCTGCGACATCCTTCGGCAATCCTAGACTCGTAATAAGCCGCTCGAGATGATTCGGAGCGATCTCTTCAATGGCTGCATGCCGTTCGGAGCCCTGGATCATCGGCGGAGAAGCATCTCGTATAATGGAGTTCGGCGTTGGAGGATTAACAATGGCACTATCGTCTGCCTCCTTGGCATTATGAATCGGCGTCGGAAAGTCTTGTATGGCAGGGTTTAATCTTATACTTCGTCTGCGCTTCGGTGTCGGCGTTGCAGTTGGGCTTGAACTTCGTTGGCGCTTCAGTATCGGCGTCATGGAGATTGCGCTGTCGTCGGCGCCGTGCGGAGATGTCTCTTGTCGCGCCGCCGCAGCGAGCAACCTTGCACTTCGTCGAATTGGCGGCATCTCGCAATTGGCGCAGGGATTGGACATTCGACTGTGCCAGACGTCTTTGAAAGAAATCTTTTTTTACAAAGTCGGAGGAGTTCATCATTTTACTACCTAGGGACGCAGCATGGACTTCGTAAGGAAGGCGCGATGGTAGGTAAGGCCATGGTACTCAGTACCTAGAATTGCGCACCAATTGAGTGTACTAGGACGTATATGCAACCTAGACTGTATTTAGGCACCAGAAATACATAAAGGGGAAGGGAAAATATGTCTACTCAAACGATACTATAGTACTAAGGTAGTGGTAGGCAGCATAGATACTCGGACCCCAATAATCGCCTGGAAGAACAAAGATGGTACACGTTTGTGAAAGTATGCATCGCGGCAATTCATCTGCAGCGCTACAAATCCTTGGGTGCAATAATATTTGCCATTTGCTGTCGTTGGAAATTTCTGCGATTCGTTCTGATAGGTCCCAGTATTGGGCGTTATAGCTATCACCTTCAGAATGCCTCTCATCGTTATCACTGTCTCGCAAAGCGTTTGAAGTTCCGCGTGACAAATGGAACCAATCAATTCCTTAGAATCTGACCGATATTGGCAGCTATCGCCGCTTGGAAACTGTCACCAGTCAAGGTACGGCGACATTTGTTTAGTTCGTGGTGGTTTACAGTAGAAATGGCGTGGTCCGGCATCCTACAAACTATGTGCAGCAGATGAATTCATCGGCGAACGCAAACACTGGGTGACTTCAGAAAGCTTTGGCTGACAATGGTGAAGGAGTTTATGACTTAGACTCTGCTGTCTTGCATACCATCTGATTAGGTTTGACTCCTTTCCATCTAATAAAGCGATGGGATACTCTTTTCTTCTCTCGCTGCCTTCATTTGGTAATCTCCTCGTTATGACAATGGTAACACGGGTTTATCGACGGATAGCATCTGCCCATTCCTTATCTTTACCGAAGGACGTGAGTCGGGTACCGCAGATTCCGTGCCGTCAAGGGCGCGGTATCTATGACAGATCAAATGGCATGCCGAAACGCCATACAAGCAAATAGCGTGAGAGTGAGTATAACAACAGGCTTGATCGATACTGCAAAAATTGAGCTATCCCAGTGTTAGCCAAACACTAACGTCTAGAGGATTGCAACTAGGTTACTTTGAACTCGACATACCATGTCCTCGAAGGGAACGAGAGCCTCAACATTCGCCGAGCCCATGAACCAGTGTCCCTATCCATCGTGATTCGTTGAAGGTCCTTTGGGGGGCTTTCACAGGCGCAACGGAGATAGAGACTCGCGGTTCCGTCTTTGTAGACCCTAAGGTTCATGTCCACCTATCTCACCATTCCCTCCACGCGTTTGCGCATATGTATAGTTTCTCTCTTCCCGATCCAATCCTTCAGCCCTCTCACGCCCTCCTAGCAGATGCAGCAAACCCACCCTCCAGCCATCGGCAAATCTATCGCCGAAATCTTGGGTGCCATCATGATAAAGGTCGAGGTAGCGGGCGGCAATGGTGCATGATATGGTCGTTGCGCGTTACTTAGTTGTGCATACTGGATATGTGGACTGACAAATTTCCCCAGTCGCAGCAGGCGTCCATTCACCTTTCTGCAAAAAACTTCGTAGTTGATTGAGAATGGCGCTGCTGGGCCGATATCTGCGGCTTCCGGTGCTAACACGGTGAGGATGTGACGATGCGTGATAGCCTCAGGCATAGGTCTATGGGCAATTTCCTTGGGACGGCGCAGACGAGAGAGCTTCAATCGTGCCGCCCTCGAATTTATTGACGTCGTGGCGCTCGTCATTGCTTGGAAATTGATCCTTCTTTTTCTTGTCGGACTATGGTACAGGGTAGACATAGGTAGAGGAGAACACACTCCCTCTTCTTCGTGCAATAACTCACCATCAGCAATGAATTGACGGATGGCTTGATGATGGAAGGTCGCATTCAAGAATTGACGGCTAAAAAAAGTATTACAATAACTGGACGCTGCTAGAAACGCGAGACATATGATGTGGTTGAACTGTCTAGGCATTGTGGGATAACTCAAATCGGACATGGCCCGTGCGAAATACCAAACAACAATTCCTCCCAGCAAATCATTACCATCCCTCATCGCCATCAGCAATTCCAACAAGTCTGTTATCCTGGCCAACTCCAGGTCATCAGTTTGAGATACTTCAATCGGGAGACAATGCTGAAAATGTGTGAGTCTCGGGTTGGCATCTCCCAGATTGGCCTTACTCACCTCCAGGTCACTCTCAACAGATGCACGCTGACGGCTGGAGAAACAGGGGACTCGGTAACGCGTTGTTCAACACCAGCTAAACGCTTGCGCCTGATGCTTTGGGACATTTCCTTCCAACACCCTCTTTGTTCTCTACTCATTCGGCTCTTTTCAAGACCAGTCCCCGATCAATGTATTCTCGCTCGCTCAACCACGTTGAGCTTCGCAACATCACGAACGTTTCCTCGCTACAAAGCGAGAGGAGAAGCCACTTCAGTCAACTCAAATCAGCTGCCTGGCTGTGGCTGACGAAGAGAATATCGAGTCTGACGACAAAGTTGCGGACGAAGCGAAGACGGAAGACTGTGGGAAGACCACCAAGATAAGCATGAGCGTCTGTACCGAGCAATACCAAACAAAACTCCTTTTCAACAACAAGGTAGCTCTCTCCGCACCCCACCAAGCAAGAAAGTCTAGATCAAAAAGCTTTGACTAACGAGCGATACCTAGATGAGCTCCGCAAGACAACGATGACGATGCCCCGAGCGCTGCGCCGACTTCGAATGACGAGGAAGAAGGGTGATCCAATCCTGGATATGGGTTGAACAACAAGCAACAAGTCTATCCGATTATCATCGATAACGAAGGTTTGTCTGTGGTCGAGTGACAGTGGCAAGGCTTTCAGGCAAAAAGGAGTTCGATATCGCAAAAGCAGTCTGATACTTAGCTTCGAACCCAGACGGGGAAGCACAAGGAGCAATATGTCACATCAAGAGATGCTTCTGCTTCGCGAAAAAAGAGAGCGCTTCAGGAAGCCGCTCGATCTGTAAAAATCGGGTACTCTTGGTACTTACCGCAGGGCTCATCGACAAGCATCCCAGATGTTCATGGTATCAATGGCTGGATTGGATTACGAGTCGGCTGGGCGGGGCACCAATGCTGCCATAGCAATGCAACCAGAGTATCAACAAATGATAGGGAGGGTAGAATGCCCGAGGTGAGGAAGTATGGGTACTTGGGCAATGTCCTCGCCATCATTTTTCGTCAGCTCACAGAAATAACAATGGTTAAATGCATTATGGTTCCCCGCGGGAGTCGTCCTGCTATCACAAGCGGGCATTTTTCTTCTCCTCTGACTTCTTATTCCAGTCTTCTCCCTCTTTTCACGTGAACAGCACATTTCCCTCTGATGCAGGGACGATGCATCAACATTCTTTTTTTTTCTTAAACCAACACTACGTCCCGCTCCTTCAGCCTTTGTCTTGAATCTCCCATGTGTTGATTGTCGAGTATACGGCGGGATTATTTGTATCTAGTATGCGCGGGATTTATATTACCATACAGTTTTCTTTCCAAGTAGATGCGAGGCGACTCTGACGATGTAAGCATCGAGCATCCATCCTGGCATCGAGGTGTTCAATAAGCCTCCTGCTACCTGAATGGAACGTTTCCATTCATGTGTGTTTGCGGCTTGTCTATCGAGCAAGACTGATGAACCTCCGTAATATCCTCGCTTGTCCATCCATTGAGCTTATTGACTTCGCTTCCTCAGGTTACGTTTATCAACACCCTTCTGGCGTAACAATTTGCCTATTCTCCTCTTGTTGTTTGGATCGGGCGGGAGCTTTTGTCTTGTCTTTTTTTGTTTGTTATTGCGAGTGGTTGGTGGTCCTTTTATTTTGCCATTCTTTTGATCGTTGGTAAATGGCAACTGGGTTTCCATTTCTACTTTGTAGACTAGCGGTTGACAGTGTCTGTATCACTTCTTAAAGTCAATGGATTATGTTGGTCTGACGTGATCCTAACTTGGACGTACCTTATTATGTACTGGTCTTGGGGCAGCGCTGAGTAGGCGTTATGTTTCGTCGATAGACGCGGTCCGCAAGCAAGAACAGCGGTCATTACAGCTGAATTATTCACCAATGAGGCGCCAGTCACCAACATCCTGAATTATAACACGGTGGGAAGGCCAAATACCATCTAGGTAATCATTGAAGAGACTGAAATATGTCAAACTCCATCTGCCTACGGACGTAATAGTTACCCCTATGTAACGCAACGCCAGAGCTGGGATCAAATGAGTCCATCCCGTGCCAATCCACGTCGTCCTTCTTAGTACGCTATTACTTTCGCGTGGTATCTTCAATTTACAGCCCAACGACCCCATGGTTTCGAAGTTTCAATTCTGAGGCCGTGATTTCCGCCGTCAGATATTCGAAGCTTCCTCGGTAGCCTTCAAAGACGTTGGAAAATCCCCGAAGCTGATCTCGGAGCAAAATAGTCTCGTTTTCAGACTCGGGGATGTCGCGAATCGCGAGACGCTCTGGGAGGGAGGCTATGAAGTTTTCTAACATCCGAAATTGACCTTCAACGTGATCTCTGACCTGATGGGAGATCGATTGGAACTCTGAATGTTCAACGGCGATGCATATAGCTTGCAATCGATGTCGGAGTGAACGAATCTCGTCTCGCAACTCGAATGTCTGGAAACTGATCGTTTCCACAAGAGAGCGTACTTCTTCGATGACGTTGGCGTGGGTTTCTTCGAATCCTAGAATGAGACATGTCAACCACTGTCAGGCGTTGTCAAGTTCCAAACTTCGAGGGGGGGGGATTACCTAGAGCTCCCATCTCCGACTGCGAAGTACGCGTTTGAATGGTAGTATTTGGCATCGTAAGACCCGTTTCGGCCTGTTCGCATGGGGGCACTTCTTCTTCACGTCTCAGTTGCATCATCTTGCTTGGGCGTATATTGGGTCTCCAAGACGGCGCAGTAGGTACAGAGTGGACTTGAGAAGAAGCAAACTTCTACATAGAAATTTGGGATTCTAGAAACTCATAGCAACCGAGTCACGTGGCATGAGCAAGTTTTGCAGGTTGATGGAATCAGTTGTCAAGAGGAGAAAAAAAAGGGGGGGATGGAGCCTTGACAGCTGTCTTGCAATACAAGGCGACATAGCTTCAATATCCAGCATCCCCAGTGCAATGTTAGATCCGTACCTCGGCCACGGGAGGAAGAAGGAGAGAGAGACAATATGGACGTAGATTCATGCAATTTTTTGCCTTCATAGGACAATTCCATAATACATGATCGTTAGTGATCATACCTCACAATGCATCTGAAGGCACCCAAAAGAGAAGACCTATCATCTTCGCAACTCCAGTAAATATAACTTCCGTGCTGTAACGGCTTCGGCGTTGGATCCATGCCTTTATCGCTGTAATCTACTACCCTCGTGACGTTCGCGGCTCACTTCTCTACCTACCTTCTATATAAGTTTGTTTTAAGGGCACAAGTACCTACAAATTTAATAAACAGTTTCCGTCTAAATACCCACGCTGCGAAAACTGATAACGCTTCTGACGTAGCTGACGTGATAGAACCCGATGACCAATGCATCTCGAGAAGACTGGACTATCCTGATTGAACAGCTGTGGGAGAGGAGATAGTGCACTACCCGAAGGGGGTCGACTGGACAAATGATGCCGTGAATGAAGCATACACATGAATGTTGCCGGAGAAAGACTATTATGATAGTATGTGTGAAGAATGAATGAACAATATAATTGAGGTCTCGAGAAGCGGGCTGCGTGCATGTTGGTAACTGTATATATTTCATGGTGCTGGAAGCTCCAAATGGTGGCTGTGTAATATTCCTACCGAGGTAGAAACAACCGCCTCTCTTACTTACCCCCCCTCCCTGGATAAGCCGGGCAGGTCATCGATAACTGAAGACTCCAGCCGCTGGCGGCCACTATCTTGCGCTTGATGCTATTTACCTATGTCTAGGCAAATGCAACTAGAAAGACTATTGACCACTGTAACCAGTCTATTGCGAATGTTTACTGTGACTGTAGACTCCATGCTCGTATAGTGCTTTGGTTTTCTCTTGGCGGTGATAAGCCACCGATACTTTGATGGCGAGAGGATTCTTGATATCGCTGGTTTTGCCCAAAATCTCAGTCTTCCAAGTCCACCAGAGACTATGGGAGTCGACAATAGCGGAGAAGGAGATACTAGCATCTGCTAGCTCAGCACCTTGCTCCACGAACGAGATACCCTCTTATCGTGAGTTGTGATGTGGGATGCTTTGTCGTGTCATTGGCCATGTCGGCAAATGAACGCTCTGGTCGTAGCAGGCCGATCTCGTCCGATTCTTAAGAGGCGAATGGGGAGCCCGCAATGTGGGCATTCCCTGGCAGCGCAGGACAGCGGCTTTTGTATTTCTTTCTGGATCGCGGGCTTCGGCGGCCTTGGTCTCTCTCGCACGTTCTTGGAAGCTCCTCTTGCAAATCGACAGCTATTACGGCTCTTTCTCGACATTCGTGCTTTTTCGCCGTGTCGCTGAGTCTTCGCGGCTCCGTATCTACCTCCGCTTTCGTCTTTCAGCATTTCCTCCATGGGTGGCATTCTTTCAAGCTCTCCGGCCTCCTCGCGCTTGTCGAGTGCATGAGTCGTCTGGGCCATGACATTTCCGCGGGTTTCGGCAGTGAAGGGAGTATGTGTCGTATTGATCTTCGTAGTTGGCTTGGGTTCGCCAAAGGTGGCACTCTCTTGAGGTCGAAATAGCCTGTAGAGAAGATGTCAGTCATCGTAGTGGTGAATGCTTTTGCAACATACAACCTTAGTGCATCTTCCAGTCAGCATTTCATCGTCCGGAGGCTACACAATGATAAAAATGCAACAACAGACACTCTATTCATTACCTTTGGCCATCTCCAGCTGTATTCTGTATAGGTTATGTGATGGAGGTCTGTCTTCCGCCGACCGCGGGATCGCGTAATCATTGCTACGATTACATCGCGCATCTTCTTGTTGGTCCAGGTTCGTTCTCGTTGCTTGGAGGCGATCGCTTGCTATGCACCTAATCCGATCGTTCTACGTCGGACCCCTCTTGTTTATTAGCATGTTGCTATACCTGGGTGCATATGTAGTCCGTCGTACAAGGTCTTTGGGGGAGGAAGCAGCACATACCTTACCTTTACCACACCTACCTAGGTAGGGCAGGTAGGTAGTCTTCTTTTCTCTGCGGTTGGATGCTGTGGCCTTTTCGAAAGAGGGAAATCTACAGGGTACTGCTGAGGACAAATGTCTCGGCGGAAGAAAAAAAAACGAAATTAAGTCGCACATAAAAGCAGGTGTGTTGCCAGACAATCACAAGGAGTGGTAAACGCGAAGTAACACACCAGGCGGGTAGAGGCGGACGCAATATTCTTTTTGTTTGGGTGGGGTGGTTCCGATCCAAGATTTTGGGATTGGAGGTGCGTAATAATCGTGGAACGTCCACCCCTAATATTTGGTGAAGCTCCCAGGTAAACTCTTGATATCTCAATCATTTTGCTACATATCTCTTCCAGGTTTTCTTTCTTGGTAAACAATGCGCCAAACTTCTTATACGCCTGATGCTGACATCGTTACGGTGGGTGGCGTAGGCTCCCTTGGGATAGCTGTAGCGTCGGGTCCTACAGAAAGGGACCTATCCTCACACAGCGAAGACGAGAGAACTTGGTCTCGTCGCCTGTGAAGTTCTGTCGTGTGTTGGCGCCTACTGTGGCTCGAATTTAATGTTGAACCTAGGTATGTAGGCAGGTTGTTTGATGCAGAGGGCTTGCGTAGTACGGGAGGCTTGGGAGCAGGGACTCGGCACAGAATTAGCAATATGCAAGCGGTAATCTTGGGAGATTTGCACATCCTGAGTAGCTATTTGAGAACTTTGGAAGGCGGCCTAGGGCATGGCATTCTAGAGATTGAGAAAAATTTGATCTCGAAGTAAGGAATGCTCTAGCAAGCCACAAAGAATCAAGGACAAAGGATCACGCACAGCGTAGGCTGATGAAGTTCCAGTTCACACAATGGGCAACACTTTGACAAAGAAATAAACAGTGAAGGACGTAATTGAATGCAATTATTGACTGAAACAAATTGCATCCCATGATCCCCTTTGTGAGATAACCCAGTTGTGATCAGTGTCCTTGGGAGCATTGTCGTCGCGTCGCGTCGCTTCTGTAGCAGCGATTTGCGTAAAAAGCGTTGTGCCTTCTACTCCATCTCTGGCGTCTAGTAATCTCGAGGGAAGAAATCACTGTACATCGACCAAAGGTCCCCACGAAGGACGGCCTCAAGCTCTGTACCAGTCGCCTTCAGATACTCGTCCGTGTAGTCTTTGACTGTGGAAGTGCCGAATGCGTCTTGCACAAGATCCTTGTAATACATCGGCAGGCATGGGTACATGGCGGAAAGGATAAGATAAATCGGCCACGAAATGCCCCGTTCTCCGTATTTCTCAACCATCTTCATTTGCTTCTCATAGAGCTTGTGCTCTGTCGCGACGGATCGTTGATCAATGTCGTAGTCATGACTAACGATATAGTCATACATCTCCTGTTGCTCAGCATTGCTCATCACTGCCGCCTGAGAGATGTACTTCTTGACACACAGGAGGCCCCAATACCACTGCGGATGGTTGGATGGAACTCCCAGATCAGCGGAGGATATCTGGAGAACGGCAGCAACCAAACGCTCTTTTTTGACGGCAGGCTCCATTGTTGGTAACGGTAATTCTTGCGTGGTCAACGGGCGTGGTGGAAAGGTGTGGCGAGATATTGGAAATTCGAAAGATGGGAGAATGTTGGACAAGGAAGATGGAGAAAAGGGTAAACAATTAAAATGGGTCCGTTGTAGGGACAACACGATTAAGGTGAGCTGAGAACATTGAAGTCAGGCAAAAGTATCCACGGGTATCAATTGTTATCAGGTAGTGCCACTGTTACCAGGTAGTCATAGTACATAGGTTCGGAGAGCGGGAGCTGCCGAGGAGTTTTGTAGTACTGGAAGTGTTTACACTGGAGCGTGTGACATACTAGGTCGCTATCAATATTCCATGCAATACTGAATTTCATTTTCATAAGGTATGTAGTAGCTTCGGACGACGGCACGATATAGTGTGTAAGGGAAGATGGTGCTCTTCGAGGATCTTCCGGCGATGATTTCAACGGCTTGCCTTGCGTCGTAAGCGGACGCCTAACGGTAGCCTTGAAATTCTGTAAAATTACATCTTAACTTGAGTAAAATACCATTTCTTTGATGTACTCAGGTATGGACGCCAATTGACAATGTCACACAGGGAACTTTACTGGGTAAAAGACTGTGAGAAAACATTCTCTTTTTGTGTTGAAATGGCTGATAAAGTGCCCAGATACGTTATATCTCAACCGCAAACCAATAACCTAACTGAAGACAGAAGCCCACGATACCGTGGCGTGGCAGACTAGTTTTGTTTACCCATATCCTCTTCATCAGCGATAGCTCCGTTCTCACTCCCATCTGGGGTGTTCGGCACCGTATGGACCAGGTTTGGTCCATCGCGCTCCGGGTCCTCGCATTCCCCGTCAGAGTTGGTATAATCTAATGAGGACTCGTCAGAGTTGGTTGTGAAACGAAAAACATGGTAGGTATGTACGAACCGCCTCCAATATAAGCGGGCCAGTATGTCAAAAGACGATTATAAAGCATCTCTAGGGCTTCGTTGATCGATTTCTGCGTCTTGTACTTATCTCGGATGTGCGAGGGCAATACCTGATAGAACAGGATCTCAGCCTTGATCCAACACCAAGAGCTCGTGCCCATAGGCCAGTCATCTATCGACGCAGTCAGTACATATCGTAGAGCGCAATCCTGGTATAAACATACTGAGCGATCCCAGACCAGACGGAGAGACGAATTTCTCTCGAAAGGGGCCTCCGACTGCGTAGTCGGATATAATGTTGAAGAGCTCCTCGAGAGATGGAGGGTTGTCGCCAGTGTTGTCGCTCATCTAAGCTCATCTGTCAGCATCAGCTATCCTAGGTAGAGCAAGCAATAAAAGACAAACTTCGACGACAAAGTACGTAGAGAATGGAATTTAAAGGCAAAGAAGAGTTTTGGTGACTGTTGAGGGAGAGAATCGAGACAACGCTAAAGTGCGATGGTGATAAAGGGAAGATGAGAGAACGGAAAACAGTGGCGGGGGGATACTAGAAAAAAGAAGGGGGGGGGGGGCAGGTTTTGGGAGTTAAGGAGAAAGGTAATTGGTACTTTGCTTTAGCTGCATGGCACTATCTAATGCTTGGTACCTAACTTCAAAATCCAAAGTGCCCATCTCCTTGCTCCCAGCTGCCATAGCCAGGACAGCCGGCCGCTTGCAATGACTGTCAAGTCAGACTTAATGGCAGACGCGCGTGAGCACGTGGCCACGCGCCCACGGTTAATGAAATCGCGTTATTCTGTCGAGCCAGCAGATATGGGGAATAAATTTGATTGGGTAATGATTCTTTACGTGGATTGTAATAGGAACGACTGTAAAGTAACAGTATGGTAGACGTTGTCGTATCCGTCTGTAACGAAACAATGTAATCTTGCTATGAAGCAGTAGTGATACCGTGTCGTGAATATGATGTGATTCAGAAAAGAGTCAGTAGTATCTTGACGAATGATACAGTAGGAGAAAGCTTTATTTCACTGTTGCGACATGTACTAGACAAACAGGAGGGACAACAGACTACGGGAGAGGAGGCGATCTGATATGTCCCCTTATAGATATTTAGGGAAGGAGATCAGAATATTTAGACAAGAAGGTCAAAAGGAACAGTGAATCTTTATTTCCTTGAACAAAACTCTCTCTTCCCGCCACCACCAACCCACCCCCCTTTACTTGTTCGCATGGTTTAATATATACTACAAAGAAAGAAGGACACAAAGAGGACACAAGACTGAGAGGCATGAAAGAAGGAAAAGAAAGAAGCAAAGAGGAATCTCTATCAAACGTGACAAGATTACCTCCCCACTAGGAACATAAGACTGGTCGCTCCTGATTGAGTTTCCCCAAGACTAGGAAAATATTTCGCAGTGTTGTCTACGTGCCACCACATCCCCCGCCCTATTAATCCAAGAGTCCCATCACTTATTGGTGCTACGATTCTCTTTCTTTGTCGTTGTCGGTAGTGTCTCCCACTAATTTGTCGGGCTGGTGCTGTTCAACAGTCATGGTTACCACGGGAGCGGGTATCTCTTCGATGAGGTCAACGACCTCTCCATGTATTGCCTTCGTAGCCTTGGAGCGCGATGTGTCTGCGTTTGCCTGCTTCTGAATGGTATAGCCTTTTTTTTTTGCGACATCCAGCTTTTTAGTTGAAGCACGGTGATGGTGGTTGTTCACAGACACTTCTTTATCGATGTTCATCTGAGAAGCTTGCGGTTTATTCTTGGTTGCTCTGTCGGGATGGACGACTTTTTCCTCGCTGTAACTTAAAGGGGATATCAGACCCGGGGGTTGATCTGATGGATACGAAGATGCAGTATTTCCGCGTCAAGTCGAAGATAAATGGTGAGAGCGAGGTGTATTCTTTGTCAAGACGACAGGAGCTGGGGCAAGTCTTTTGGCATGGTGTGGCACGGTGGTTCGGATATTCAGTCCGAAGTACTATGGGGAGGACGGTATAAAGGCGGCACTGGGGCTGTTCTTTGAGAGGAAGAGGTTGCAGGTTACTCTGAAAACGGATACTGAGCTCCCTCATTGGCAAGAAGTCGCTGAAGAGTTCGTGGAATCGTGGTGTTCTCGTCATCGTCCTACTGCGTCTGTCTAGCCATCGCTTGTTTAGTAATTACCATTTCATCCATGGATTTCCTGATTCAGGGGGGGGGGGGGGGTGCGAAGAGAGTCATCTAGTTACTGAGGAAGTATTTCGGTTGATCTTGATCAGTGTCTGCGATCATGGTTGTCTCGGTAGTCTTCCCGGAATCCTGCATTTTTTAGCTCGTCGGCAACATTTTCGTGAAGCTGCATCTTCCTTCCGACATTCATCGCTAGGGACATGGTTTCTGTTGGTTCAGATGGAACCGTAACTGCTTGGCTCGCCAAGCTAGACGTCATGCGATTGCTTTGCAAAGTATTTGGCGTGGGCGGTGTCAAAGAGCCATGCTTTATGGCTGAGGGAGGATGAATTGGTCAGAGAGAGGCACGTGAATGAGGAAGAATGTGACCAAAGGAACTTTGAAAGGAAAAATGTGAAAGATGTCAAATGTAAAAGTCATTGAAGGTATGGATGTAGTACGAGTGAGCCGTGCGATAACGCGGTGCCTGTGTTTCCCTACCACCCTCGCTCTGCGTTTGCTACCTATACTCAGGTACTAAGGTACCTGGTGAGTGACTCCCTACGTACCAATGTACCTAAGTAGGCAGTACATAAGATGATATACAGATAGGTAGCCTACTAGTGGTACCTACTACATATAGGAGATCTTCAAGAATCTTCAGTGTCGTCTCCTTGATTGATGCATTTCGAAGCGCGATGGTTCGGTAAAAAAAAAAAATCCTTTCCCTTCTTGTTTTCCGTCTCCTACCATTCCCTCTTCTTTCTATTCTGCGATATTTCGAGCTACCCTCGCGCCTCATCCTTCTTTGGCCAAATCTTCGGAATTGAGAAAATCTCTCGACTCACCTACCACCCTCATCATGAAAGCAGAATGCGAGCGGCTTCTCCGCTGTCGAGTTCATACTGTCTGGACAGAAATAGAACCTCAATCAGCAACGTCTGTTGTAGTATGATTTCAACTCTGGTCTCGGCGGATTCCGACTCTATGTAGAGCCGAGGGGGCCTAATGTTTGGTCGGTAGATACGGTCCATAGATACGATTAACTGCGGTCGAGGCGACCTCATCCACAGAGCTGATCCCTACTATCCAACTTACCAACAACGTACTCAGTCCCTCTTTTGCTGGGCCAGGCAAGGTTCAACTGTCTACCTTAGTAGATACAGGTAATTCGATAGGTTTCCATATTATTTTCTCACATCTTCCCCGTCCCTATCCTGGACTCAATCTTTTTTCTCTCTATTGCCATACTCTTTAGACTCGAAGAACTATAGAATTAAGTCAAAATTCCCATGATGCCAGTTCTTTTTTTTTTTTTTTTTTTGATGAAGCAATTGCTGACATATAGCAGGAAAACCTGGTATTTCCAGTGCAGCCTTCAGACACCACAAATGGCATGTTACGAGTATCAAGCTTCGACAGATTTCTAATCTTTTCGCAGCCTCACGTCATGACAACTCTCTCGAACCTTGAGCAGTCCCAAACCGCACAAATCTGCAGTTGTCAATACGCTTCCCAATATTTCCACAACCTGAAGCTACGAATGCTCCTCAAGCCCCGGGCAGTCCCAAGCCGCATAGACTGAGTCATATGTGAATCTTGAAGGCTCTGGTCGCATCTTGACCTCGTCTCCCGCCGAATATACAACTTCAGTTACGGTATTCCGCTCCACGAATAAGTCAGCGCATGGGACTAATGTCGCAGTCTTCGATCAAGGGGGGGTTCAATCAACTTCAATTGCAATGTCGCCTTGCCTCTCCTTGTTCCCATTCGTACAACTTCACATCCTCAAGGTTTACCGCGAGATGGACGTCTGGTTCATCCATATTTTAATATAGACAGGATATTTGGGATACTTTTCTTTCTAGCCTAGTCACTCTCCACACAAAAAATTAATCCAGAGCCATCCTGTCGTATACTATAGCTTGTTGGAAATAAGTACATGTACGCTGTGGTCTGTTTGTATCCACGTCCGCCCCAGGTGACTGATGATTTGATGTTTTTGAGCGTATATACAGTTTCGCTCAAGTTGTTTATTGGCAGGCAAAATTCCTGCACACAATAAAAAGTTTCGGCATGGAGATGTTGAGGACTCCCACCAACTCTGTCACTGTTGCCTCCAATATGTACCTACCGCAAGGCACCAGCTGCGTCTAACGAGAGAAACGAAGATGACATCGGTCAAGACCCTTTAGCGTCCCTATAGTGGACATACTTTTTGTCCTATAAGCCCCTGGTAAGTCGAAAACCAAGTGACGAAGATGAAGTGTTGATCGCTGAGGCCAAGCAGCCTGTTCTGCCTTTGTTTTCACGCGCAATTGTAGCCATGTTTGTTATATTGCCTTTGTGATTTGGACAAATGATTGTGCTGACGCAGACCGCCATAACGGAGCAAACATATGGGATTAATGAAATTACCAGCAGACTGGACATCATATTTAAGCCAGAACTAGAGAGGACAGCTTCACAAAGTGCCATAAGTTCGCGTTGGAGGGCCAGCCGACAAGCAGCCACGCCGGATTTCTTCGTTTGATTGGCTTCTCCATCTGTTCTCTTATCACTTTATCGGTGGAAACATAGAAACATTGTCGAAAAAAAAAAGGCACAAAGTGCCACACTCTATTCCAATTTACTCTCCCATTTCTTCTGCCCAATCCGCATCGCAGCTCGCCAGACTTTATCACAAGAAGAGCTTCGGTATATAGCGACCCCTTACATCCAATCAACTCAGAATGATGGAAGAAACCAGCGATATGGAACCGACTTCCGACGTTGAAGGAATTGAAGCGACCGAGCTACGGAAGACGGCTCTTTCGCAGAGCAAGACTAATGGTGAGGATCCCAAGCGTCAGGAGTCTCCGAGCTCTGCGGCTACCAAACAACATCGGCGAACGGCAGCCCAAGTGCAGGAGAAGGGGTACGCCATCCATAACCACGCGGCGATAGCGAGAAAAGCTGCTGAGGATCAGGCCGCGTCTGGACCAGCGCCACCCACTGCCACAAACAGAACTCCCAAGCGCGTGAGGTTTCTGGACGACGACGCTGCTTCCCAGACTACCATCAAAGCTCGCTACAGCGCGATGGAGGACTTTTTTCGCAATTTGAGCTCTGGCGCGACCCAAGTCCCCATTGCTTGCGGCAATGCCACCATTATCGAAAAACAAATCAAGGAAATGTTGGAGATGAACAAGAAGCTGGTTTCTACGACGCAAACCACCACCAGATTGACGACGGCAGTGAACGAATTTATGTCAAATTTCGAACGCAGCCTTCAAACTCACTGTGATAAGGACACTTCCTCGAGGGACAAGTCGAAGAGTACTTGAAGGCGACTGATACGGAGCTCAAGGTGGCTCTTTGTCCTAGGAGCTCGGCCGACAACCCCGATATTCCCACATACCAATGACGGCAGAGACAAAGACGTGATACGGAGAGTGCTCTAGGGGATCCTTATAGAATTTGGATCGGTATGTGAAGGAGGATGCCGGGACATGTTAATTTCCATAGCTGATCGGAATTTGACCAATCTACTGCATGAGAGGCTTATGCCTTCAGGTCGTGCCTATACTTTGGGGTGACAATCCAAAAAATATCCTGCATTATCTGACGGTTCTGACAATTTGCCACCTGTCTTGGTATCCTTGCGCAACATATACTGTATTCAAAATCCCATATGGCATGAGATTGTTCGCAAAAAGAGTTATGTTACCGCAAGTAAGCCTCTATCTACGAATTGTTTACAATAGACTGACTGTTTGCCTCCGTTCTTTCACGGTATACAGTGACAATGCCTGATAACACGGACTTTCACCGCAGCATGCCCGCTGATATTGTGATTCTATTGCTATGCATCTGTTTATGCCTTGCTTGTCCCCCCTTAAAGTGTTGACACGGTAACTCATGTATATTTTTATATCAAGCAACAGACCTCAATATAAAGCCACCCAGCATTATATTCTACAGTTCTTAATAATCTGCATATGTACCAATGAAGCAGGAGCTCGCAAGCGGGCGCAACATGCATAGCTCTGAATATCAATATCTGAGCGAGCACCAGCTACGGCGATCGTGCGGTGCTAGTCGATACAGAGTGCGTCGCTTACAATCACTTCCACCACTTTTCCACCAACTGGCAACGCGCTGCGAGAAATTCTTGCATTTAATTGGCTGTTCCATTTTTTCCGTCTGTTTGTTTTTTTCCTTCCCCCGCGAGCATCGTGCTGTTTACTCTCCCGCTTCCTGCTTTTCTTTTTTTCTCCTCTGCATCTCTAGCTATTGAAGTGCGTTACCCCCCACCCCAACCACCAGCATCTCTTTATCACAAGTTGCCCAAGCTTGCCGTCCTTAATTTTGCCCTTTCGTTTATCATTGAAACTTACCTATCAACAAGAATGCCTTCCAAGAGAAAGCAAACCACCCAGAAGACGGTCCTTCAGGTGACACACAAGGACCTCGTACGACACACTGATGGCAAATCAGAACTGGTTGAAGAAGGGGACCCAGAGTGGAACGACGGTATCCGCTGCATCAACGCATATCGCTCCCAAGCCACCGTCTTGTCTCAAACCGACCAAGAAGAGATGAGAAACATCATACGACGCCTCGACTATGTTGTTTCTCCCGCAGCGAAGAATGCACCATTAGCGCATACGCTGATGAAAGCTGAGTATAAGAAGGTCCGAGAAGGAGGATCTTTATCATGGGTCGTTTTTATTATCTTAAAAACGTTATACGGTGGTGCTTTACCCGCGAAGTATGTGGATTGTGTCCTTGATACCTTCGGCACAACGGAGGTAAATGACCATACCGAGGAATACGTCGCCATCGTGGGTACATGTGCAGAGCCCACCGAGCCTTCGCCCGAACCCAAGAAACAAAAAGTCGTTGAGATTTCGTCACCATCATCAACTTCAGAGGATGATGACACATCGGAAGATAAGGATGATGGTAAGGGGGATCGCCCAACATCTGCTCGTCAAGCCGAAGTCCCCCGACATGCCGACGGACGTAAAGGATCGGCATTTGATATCGGAGATGACAGATATTCTACCAAAAAAAGTACAAGCGCCAAAGGCATGTCTTCTCCCATCGCTGAATCCGACAGTGGAAATCGCCGCGATTCGACGCCTACACATTTGCAGACGGAGACAGTTACCCCCAAGGAGCTGACCGCCAAAGAAGGCTGCGATTGCACGCACGGAAAACTAGAGAAGAAGATTCGGGAGATGTTTGGGGCACTTGAGAGGAAGATGGACGAGAAATTCAAGGTGTATGCAAAAGCTTCGACGACGAAGATGGACGAGAAATTGAAGCAAATCAACGTGTACGCAGAAGCTTCGACGAAGCTTTTGGAAATTGCCACTGGTAAAAGACCTGCTGGTCCCAAAGCTGCTGACGTTTGACTTCAACCAAATGTCCTTTGTTCCTTTGTCTACGTGGGTATTGAGAGCCATTTGGAGCTCCTCCCTTCTTAGGTATTTGAAGGTTTTTTAGCAAGATTCGTATATCGACGGGCTGTAGCCCTGTGGCATTTTCAGGTAGTCTGGTAATTTATTCACTTCGTTTGTCGCACTCAGATTTGCATATTTCCACAGTTGGCGACAGAGAACCGCGTTTCGAACGTGTGTTTCGCGTCTCTTCTCCCCTTAGTGTGAGGATAAAGTGAATTGGCACTGCTCGCCAGCGACATGCAGCAAGCCACCTTAATTCTCGCACATCTCAACTCTTACTTCACAATTAACGCCTCTGGATGCAGCTTCAACTGGCCAGTCCTTTTTCATTTGACATTCCCCATCGCCTTTATTCGCTGTTCCCTATACACAAGCTGTCCCTTTCTCCGCGACCGCGCGACCGAATAACAAGCTAAGGCTGCCGATTATGACGACCCGCCAGCGTAAGCAGAAGCCATTGGCATTGACCATGGATGACTTGCAGCTCTCTCCAGACGATAGGAGATATTCAGATGCCGCAGCTTGCGTACGCATTTACTGGGCGCAAGCTACCGAACTCAGTTCATGCGAACAGGAGTCCATGATTGAGTATATCAAACTGCATCTTGAGTCAGTGAAACATGCCGGGATCCCTGTGGAGCAACACCCGCTCTATCAGATGGTCATGAAGATGCAGAATATAGATCGCAGCTATGGCCTAACATGGTACACTTTCCTCGTTCTATCAGCGGTATATCCTGAGCTTCCAGTGGATTATGTGAATTCAATCGAGGAAGCTCACGGATCTTCAAAGATTGAGGACCACAGCGATAAGTACTTCAAGCAATTGGGCCTTAAGAAGAGAGAGCAATTGGCTAGTATTGCCGTCACCAAAAGTAACCCATCAATCCAAGCGAAGCTATCGACACCAGGTTCTTCGCCCGATAGACATCACACCTTATGGCTCTTCGTTAATAAACATTCCGCATCGACGAAGACCGAACCGCATCCGCCTATGCATTCCTGCTGTAGCGCCGAGCTCTCCCGGTTTCAAAAGGCATTGAAGCTTACCAACAAAAATCTCGACACCCTTCAAACGAAGCTCGACGCGATGCAAGCTGAGGTGGACGGAGCTCCTTCACGTCTCAAAGCTGCGATGGATAACTCCCTTTGTCACGATGATGATGAGGAATGAGAGAATCGTTTCCAGTCGGTAGAGGAGCACCGATATATCCTCGGTCTGGCAATACAATACAGGAGGGTCGTTTATCCGCGTACAGGCAGTTGGTTCAATGATTATCGACGGTTCATAAAGTGTTGCGAGCATTGTGGCATCACAGTGACGAATGACTCCGCTGATCGTTCAGCCATCCCATCAGATGTTTTGGTCAAGTTACACGTAGGCGGGAGGGTGCCCGACATATTCCAACGGCACAAACAGAGAAAATGTGTGAGACAAAGATAGATCCCATAGGTTCAGGCAATCCAAATCCATCAAACTGCTTCCAAATCGGTTATACCTCGCCCTTCGTGTCTCCCACTACCCTTGATCATCCTTTCAGATTCCCACAATCGCCTTGATGAGCTCCAAGCAATACGTTGAATCCTGCATACTAGTCGGAGATGGTACCCTAAAGACATACGGCTGCACCCACATTGCCATCATTTCATCTCGAAGGCTAGAGATTTTCGAAACCTCAGTCGCAAAGGACATCATTGCACCATCGACACTCGACATCTATTGGTAAATGCTCGAGCACCGGCATCTGCAGATACCAGCGTCTAGAATTAGAAACCGTAATCCGCAGTGCGAGTGAGAAAGTGGTATGGCGCCTTAACGATCCCATCGGAGCCGAAATTCCCATATGACGAGTGTGGTCAGTCTGTACAGGGAGTAGATCCGCTTGGACGGGCATCGCGGTTGAGTAATTGTGTAGATTGTATTCTCTGGCTATGGGAGCCATTTTACCCATTATGACATAGAAATCGACCATACATATTCTCAACTCCTTTACATTAGTAGGTAGCTCTGAGAGATTGGGTATGCAGAGGCAATCTGTGTGCGGACATATGGGGGGTCTTGTACAGAAGAGATTGTCTACTAAACGTCTTGAAGACTTGCAAAGTTGTAGCAAGGATATCACGTAGATGAATGAGCTTCCATTAGTTGCTCTGATGGCTGATATTTAATCCCCGTTTATGATGTCATTTGATAGCTGGAGTATACCTACATGTACCAATTCACGTTGTCCCCCTTGGTACGTCTTTGGCAATGTCTCCATCAATGCAGCCCCAGCATCCCCTTTATCTTAAAATCCTTCCTCCAAGAGGGTGGTACCCATTCGCCAAACAGTCATACGTCCTCTATAAACTTGAAGACGTTGGGCAATGCTAGTATGTCATTCTCTAGTGAGGCGATCTCGTCTACCGATTCGCGAATCTCACGGATCGTGTACTTGTCCATGATAGACCAGAAGAATTCGGTAACTTCTTCAACTTCGGCAATCAAAAAAGACTTGGTGGACATCTCATCTTTAATTTGATCGATGAGTGAACCGAGGAGGTTTCGAAAGTGTTCAAGTTGACGGTTGTGCAAAAGGATTGAGTTTCCAAGAGGAATTCCATTCCTCTCGTAGTAATTGATGGAGTCTTCCGAGATCAGAATGGCGTCTTCCAACGCATACATCTCGTTCTTCGATGCCAGAATGGCTTGCTGTGAGGCCAGTATCGCGTGTACTGTGCCATGCAGCCGACGTCGTTGTACAAGGATCTCGTTTTGCAACGCCATGGGAACCATGGCTCTGGTCCCGTCCCCTAGAGAGCCCATCTCGTCCATCGAGACACGAGAATCAATGACGTTAATCTGGCTTTCCTCGGCTACTGGTGAAAAAGAGGTCAACCCATGTCCGCCTTAGTCAAACTCTCGATAGTTGGAAGACTCACGCAAGTTTCCCGTCTGGGATTGGGAGACAAATTCATTGGCTCTTTCGACAATTGGGCTCGCTGGAATGGCAGTCTCTGGAGACGTGAGACCCGCATCTTCCTCTTCACCCACTATTACGTCGTCTCCGGCAGTCAGCTGCATAGTGTCGTGTAGTCGCGTTTCTGATCGTCCAAGGGGGCTTGGTGAAGACTTCGCGAAAGGCGATCGGCGGAGATTGGGCTATCGGGAAAAGCAAGTTTTTGCATGATAAAACTTAACATTTTCGAATTCATGGAAAGAGTGTCACGTGTCATGATTTTCGGGCGTATGGCCAGTTGGAGGAATTATAGGGGGTTGTTGTGAAGTGACAGCTGTTACGCAATGCATGGCGACCTAGCAGGCCAACAGTCCCCAGAACGAAGCCTAGGATGCGTGACTGGGTCTGATACCGCTACATATATAATTGGTAATCAGCCCAAAGCATCAAGAAGATAAAAGAGAAAAAGTGGACAAGCTGTAGTACATAGTATTACCTAGCAAATTGTTATCAAGCAACATGAGGCACGGTACTCAACATGTGATGGATGAGCGATCATATATCCGAATTCATACAACGACACCGCGAACAAAAGAGTCAGCTTCTGCCTAACTTCTGCAGCCATCTTTAGCTATGACAAATTTAACGCCGAATTCTTGCTTTTGTGATCTGAGGTAATTGTCCTCGTAATATGGGTGTTATAATGACGTTCATTTCGGAATCCTTTTGGCGACGTTGACTCAAGCGCATACCACATCCATTTTCACGCATTAGTGACTAAATAAATAATGAATACGGGACAATAGAAACGCCGAAAGGTATTAAATAGAGAGTCGCAGGTGCCTGACCGCCAGTCTCCAGTGACATAATCTCATATCCGAACCGTCTCATGCTACCTGGAAGAATCAGCGAATTGCTTGGGAGACATGGACAAAAGGGTTGATTTGGACAAGTTTGGAACATATAATACAAGGTTTGTAACTAATTCATAAAAATCTAATGCCCGCTAGCTGTATTTATAAGAGTAAGTAAAGCTATTGTGTAAATCTGCCCTGAAATTCTTCGTTGCCTTGGTGTTTTGTTGCATGACAGGTTCAGCCGCCTCCATTCCCTCAAGCGCCAGGTATTCACGGGTAAGGTCTTCCGTTGATGTTCGCACATGTACCCGGCGAATCTCTGTGATGTATTTCGCTGGTAGCTTGTTGTACACAGTCGACAGGATGAGAAAAATTGGCCATGAGATGCTCTGGTGATCAGATGTGGCTTTCTTTATGGTTGTTTTGTACAACTTATGAGATGTTGGGGCGCCAATGGCTGAGGGTGGAATGACATAGTGCAAGCCTCGAATGATCTCTAGTATCGCCTCTTGCTCCGCTGAAGTCAATATAATTGCCTGAGATTGGTATGCCCCCACGTAAGTAATGCCATCCTCATTTTCACATCCCGCTCCCCCTTCATCCGCCCAATAAGTACCCTCTATCACAGAGGCAGTGCATTTGATATACTTGTTGTCGGTCCCTCCTGTGAAATTGACAGAGGAATCATTTGCCACTGTCTCCAAATTCGACAGACGAGACATCCTGTCCTGTCTCTGTGTCTCTTTCCGCTCTCGATCTGGCACTGTCGCAATTTTGTTATCTTCGGACGCCATTTGTATCGGAATGTATGGAGTGTTGATGTCATTCGGCTTAGGGGACTTCGTCTATAGTTTCTGCTACGCTAATGTCAGCGTCGTCGCCCGAGATTAGGATGCCTTGATGCGTGCCAGTCTGGAATCTGTACCACGCTAGACTGGCACGCATCGGGGCATACCAATCTCAGGCAACGACGTAGACTCTAACGTAGTAGAAGAAATTGTTAGATTTGATCAAGGTCTGCATTATGTGGCGCTACGTACCTCCTTAATATGGGAATGATTAGAGAAACAGTTGTCATGAGAAGTGGTTTTGTGCTCCAGTGGGTGTGTCCTCCTTCAGAGGCTTTGACTGTTCATCTTTGAGCATGATGGAACTGTTATACGTACCCGAACTTGAGGGGAGGGTTGAGGAATAATGAATAACAGAATAACAGTGGAATTTTTACCTGAACTAAAGAGGTGGTCGCAGACAGCGGAGGAATAGCAGATGGAGCTTGATACCGGGGAACGAACGAGATTCGGACTTGTTTGTGTTTTTGCCACATCGATGTGAAGAGTAGACTTGCGCACCGTATCACCTTGTGTTTGGTAACCATTTGCGACTCAAGATAGGAAAATACTAACCATAGCCGGAATTTATAATCGCAATTCTCCTTCATCAGCTCAACAAACAGTTGCTTGCTTATCTAGTAAGCATGGAACTCAACAAAAGGCGGCTACTTGCATTGCCAACTCATTCTAGTCGGGAGCCTGCTTCCGTGCTGGCTCACGCTTCTAAGCAGTCTTCCGAGCAGAGAAAAGGGATTCTATAGTCGAAGATAACAGACCCATCTACCACCGGATCGCTATTGTTCGTGGTTTTATCGGAGAACAGATCCTTGGGATAAGTGAAAGCATTTGTCTGCATACAGGTCTTGTGGAACTCGAGGCGGCGTTGGCAGCCGAAGAGAATGGTTTGACGGTAATCACGACAGGTTGAAGGGCCTGGAGAGAGGATTTGGTGACATTTCGAGCAAAGAGAGAGTTGGGGAAATGGTAAGGCAAGAAATTGAACGAGAGGAGAAATGAGGAGCGGTTCCTGGAGCATCGAGTCTTATGTGAGCTGGGGTGTCATGAAAAGGCAAATTACGCCCTGTATTTGTAGCTGTATCGGTAGGTAGTCTTCACAGGATCCTACATTTTCAGCTTGTGAGGACCTTTTTGGCGAAGCTGCGTTTTCGTTTCGCCATTCGTCGCTGCGTAACTGATAGAATTGTGACTGCTTGACTCGCGGGCTTGGACAATATGGTTTGCAATCGCCTTGCAAAGTATTTGGCGTGGGCGTTGTCAAGAGCTAAGTGCATTGCGGCTAGGGGCATGCTCTTGGAGCGAAGCTTATGAATGGAGACACAGAACAAAGTTCGTTAACTTCGAGACTGAGACTCGGCGAGCAATCGTGAGAAGTGGTGTGACTTGTGTTGCGATTAAGAGCTGCCGACATCTGGTTGAACGCATTTTACTATGGATGCGTCTGAAGAACCAACAGTCACGGACCCAACTTTACAGAAGCGCTGCTTTCCACGCCGTCCACCACTTCGGCCATGTTGGAAGGACGGCGACATTCTTTGCGATGTCGTTTAGTGGTAGGAGATGTGTCTGCCTCCTGGGTGGCCGTAGATGCTGGGCGCTTGCCAAATGCTTTTCCTCCTTGAACTTTGCGCTTATCTGGCGATTCTTCGTCGGAACCCCGCACAATGATCGTATTGTGTTCGTCGTCGTTTCGAGGAGATGGCCTCTATGGCCCTGAATCGTCGAGCTCGGCTGATTGTTCTCTCGGGAATAGTAGTCGTGGATGAAATGGAAGAGATTGTCAGGCCATTGAGAGCAATTGCTGACGCAAGAGAGGTATCGTTTGGATCTCTCACAGTAGCAAGGTATGTCGTTGTATGATCGCTAATCTCAGTCCTGCCATAGAGCCTCCCAACGAGTCTTGTGTATACCTTGGGTAGTCGACCATAGATAGCTGACAGAATCGGGGAAATAGGCCATGAGACATTGGAGGCATCTTCACGTCTCTCCTCGATCTTCCTCATCGTTGCCTTGTACAGCTTATGGACGGAAACTCTCTTGACTGCTGAAGGTGATTTAACGTAGTCATGCTGCACGATATACTCCCGCATTTCTTCCTGTTGCGCGCGGCTAAGTCGTACTGCCTGAGCTTGGTACATCCGAACGCAAGCAGCTGCATGCTCCTAGTTGGGATCATTTAGTGTTAGCCTAAGATCGTCAAGAGATAGCGCCATGGGCCGCTGTACTGCATCTTTTCCCTTGCCTTTAGAGGCCATCGCGTTCGATGAAAGACGATTTTCGTACGAACATTCGTTCAAAAGTTCTTTGCAGCGTTGATATCGACCCAAGCGTGCTTCGGTCAAGGCATGTGATGAAGTGTCATGGAGTGGGAGCGGGTGTCTATAGCGGACGAAAGTTGGAGATGCAAATAAAGAATCTTCAACTGGGGAGGGAACAAGTGAATCAACAGATTAGAAGACACAAGAACGCGTAACGCGTTCACGCGTTTGTAAGAAAAATTTGAACTGACGGCTGTTGCAAGCTTCCGGCTGTCCTCAACACCGCCGACAAGTGATGGGCGTTTTCGATTCTGAAATCAGCGACCTTACAGGTAAATCACAGTACATTTTACCTCTCTCCTAAACATCAAATATGTCTCTTATCTGCATCAAGCCAGGTTCATTAGTAATGTCTGTTGTATTCATCCTTCCTCGTGCTTTTTCTATCTCAGACAACCATGTTTGGAAAGAAGATGCCATTCTAACTTGCAACTCTTGTCACGTGGGATTACACTCGCCCGCGGAATGCAGCATATCATAGGGACGTAAAATGCGTATGCAAGTACTCTATAAAACGCAAACTGAGGATTAACAAAGGGAAGAAGAGCTCCCACATCCGCCTGGCCAAAACAATTGCACGGTCTCAAACGTTGTTCTCGGTTTCCTGGGACAATTGAGCTGCCGTTGAGAGGAGTTGGATGATGTTGGTATTGACTTTCATGTACTTGGCCGCATATTTGATCTCCTTCAGTACTGTAACGGTCCAGTCTTATCCCCGTAGGGTCGGGTTTTGTTATCAGGTAATCAGGGCAATACTAAGCAATTGGATAGTCACAGGTGTGTATTGTGTTGGCGACTGGCTAGCTAGGTTATAGAAGGAGGTTATTTTAGTTTTATATACTTGATTGTAATGAATGTAAGAGTCTATGATCGTGTCAAGTAGAGGACAGAAAAGCCGCGACCGAGGAGATTTCAAGCACCTGCGAGTTAAATCATACGCCTACAAAAGGAACCACTACTATCTACATTTGTCTATTAACTGCTACTATATCTACATTTCCCTATTAACTACTACTATATCTACATTTCCTTATTAACTGCTACTAAATTTATATTTTTTTTGTAACTATTAAGTTATATCGTAAAGTCCAGGTGCTGATAGAACAGGCGTTCCTCTGTAAAAGCACTACTCGATGAGTTGAATAGGTGCATACATGTACCTATATTGCTGAATGTATGTACCTACTAGGTATTCATTTTGCGGTCTCGCTTTTTCTGACCTCCGCTTGCGTGTCTGGTCGTTCCGACCGGGCACGACCGTAGGCACACCTTTGTTCTGATTGGAAACTGGATTATCCTTCTTCCGGCTTCCGGGCCGGCTTATGCGGTCATAAGCTATTGGGTCGTCATAAGTATCTCGTCAATTGTTTCCTTCACGCCAGCGTTGTCCCTGACCTCCTTGAGTATCTGGTCGAACTTTTCGTTCGCGCCAGCAATGAAATGCAATATCTGGCTAAGTTGCTCCTTCATGACAGCAATGTCCCTGCGAAATTCTTCTGCATCTGCGGCGGATATTTCTGCGGTGGTTGGCGCTTGGGTGAGAAAAGCCTCGCTCTGTGAGGTACGGTGATTCTGGTCTCGTACAGGAGCGGCAGTCGTTGGGTAGAGGCATCTTCGTTCGTTCGCCTCGCCTGGCGCTTGATTGCCGCTCTCTTTCGCCCGGAGGCGGTCGGCCAAATTCGGCGTTTCTGCCTTGCTGAACCATTCATTCCGAAGGTGTCGACTGGGCTGTACTCTGAAGTCTCAGAACTGTCCGTATCAGACATAGCTGATGAACTGCTGTCATCGATGTCCTCACACGGCACTTGTCCCATCGCAGCCCGATCAACAAATTCCGCCGTTTTCGTTTCTGCTAGCGTCACCTCGGCAAAGCTCAGTGAAGAGTTGAGTATAGTCGGCATTCTTGATAATTTAGTCAATTTTTCAATATACATGACGGATGTTCAATGACATGTAAGCATCCCATGGTTGTAGCCGAATCCGAGTATAGGGTTGCTTAAGCAGATACGACTACCAAGGGTAAGGATAAGACGAGTTGCATTAGCTACGTACCATAGTGTCGAGACCAACCAGAGTGAAGAAGAGACGCAGCAAAACAAACGGCATTCATGACTTGAAGCTAAACAAGCAGCTACAGCATAAGTTTTCTAGGCACTATACTCAAATTCTACAGCGTCAGACCTACGCCAGGGCAGTGCTTTGAGAACTATTAGCCTCACAGACCAATAACTTGGGTGCATTTGATCTGTTTTAGTACGCTCATAGACACTGCTAGTTCGTTCATCTATTTATCGAACAACTTTGAAGATAATTGCACTATCACAAAGAGATATCTGTTTTGTTTACACGCGGCTTTTATGGTTGTACAGGAGAGCACGGCCTTGGATGTGTACTCATGGATTTAATAAGATACAAATCTGGTAGAAAGACTAAATAGTCTTCATCTCTGCCAATTTAACCCGAATCGCGCATCAGCAAGTATATCCAGACTAAAGTTCGTTGGCAGTGGGATCGACGAGATTGCAAATGCGCACTGGGACGAAGTCGCGATAGCAGTCTGGCAGTTTTGGTTCCACACAAACCCTCAAGGTGACAAATCGGGCTCTTAAATACTCTTCATGCCCCTATAACCCTGAGGATCGCTTCGTTTGTACGGAGTAGTACAAAAGGGTAATGTTTCCACGGAACTTCTAAAACAGCCGGGGCGGAAACTCCCGCCCCAATTTTGACAACCCAGCCTCCACTTTGGACAGGTATTGACCCCAGGGCCTGCATGGACTTCAAGCGAGTGCTGCATTGTTCGGTTAGTATGAGTTCTCATTGGTCGCTTTATAATTAGTGTTGTCAAGTCATTTCCTAGGATTGACCCGCTGGACTTGAATCAGCAGAGTTGTAAAGTATCGG
The DNA here is from genome assembly GCA_037893235.1 of Trichoderma afroharzianum. Lineage (NCBI taxonomy): Eukaryota > Fungi > Ascomycota > Sordariomycetes > Hypocreales > Hypocreaceae > Trichoderma > Trichoderma afroharzianum. The sequence goes on along the minus strand of JBBLXW010000028.1, from coordinate 270,394 downwards.
CGATATCACATATGTAGTCCACATAGGTATTCTTAATGGGTCACAACTGACAACGTAAACAAGTAATGCTGACTCGTCTAGTTATCTCGTGATCTCTATATCATTGCTCATGTATAAATGATCCTTCGAATCTGATCTTTGGCCGATCTCTTCAATTGTTTTGCATCTCCTGTGCAGGTTGCATCGCTATAGCCAACTTGTTTTAGAATCATACATAGAGCGCTTGCGGACTTGCTGTCACATGCTACCTGATGAACACTACCCACCAATTATTATCATGCCATCGATTAGCAAAGTGAAGGAGAGAGAGTCTCCAGTTGCGTCATCTATGCAGGTATTTACTCCATGCAATATCATGCGGTAGAATGTAACGGATGGAACTCTCTCCAATGACCATATCGCCGTTTCGGCCGCATTTGAAACGGCGCTGGGCATCCATCCATCACCAGGTATTTCCGCACATTACGGGGCAATGCGGACTTCATGTTACTATCATGGGGCACCGCCAGCTTTATTTCCGCAACCGCGCATCTCGACACGACATTGTCTCGTGCGAGGCGGATGCAGAGTCTTCTACAAGTATGTATTTGCGATACACGTAAAAGAAATAAAAGCAAGCTATTTGTGTCTCCGCCCCACTGCGGAGTGGCCAGACGCAGACCACGGGGGGTTACATTGAAGCTGTTCAAGTGCAGGGGTGGTGATTTATATTTCCTCCCTACAGCAATGCGTGTGGCTTTGCTCCGAGGAGTTTCCACGGATATGGCCCCAGCGCCCCCCTTTGAACACTCCTCATTGCCAATACTGTGGCGGCTACTGCAGGACGCATTGCGGGTTGTTAAACTCTCCCGTGAGATGGGGCCGCGGCCGCATCTCCGATCTCACAGCAGGTTTTCTGCAGTCGATCGCAAAATGGAGCACCCGACACAGACGAAGGGGGTAGCAGAATTACTTCGTAGTATTATTGCGTGCGTGGTTGCTTGCGTGTATGTTGTAGGGGAGCATTCGGGGGAACATTGCCGTACATGATGTTGCAAATGCAACGGTCAACTCCACTATATATAAAGGGGTGTTTACCACTACATGGACAGGCAGATATTACAATCGCTCTTCCCCTCTTCTCATAGCATCTTTCAATCATTGGAATCATATTTGGTGAAGGCGAGTAAATTCGAAAGCTTTTCGCGATGGGCATTCTCATCAGCAACGACGCTGCAAAAGCCGTCATCCCAGTCAAGCTCAGCTTGGCTCTTCCACTCGCCGTTGTAGTGTTTGTAAGTTAAACTCTGTGATGAGACTTTTTACCATATTGACATGTCGGTGCTATCGTATAGGGTTTTGGTTACTTTATCTGGCTTTGCATCTACAATCTCTACTTTCACCCCTTGAGCAAATTTCCCGGCCCCAAGCTGTCGGCCATTTCTCGCTTTCCCTATTCCCGCCTCCTTATCAGTGGTGAGGCCCACCGCGATGTTTTGGATCTTCATCTCAAGTATGGCCCCATTGTTCGCATTGCTCCCGACTTCCTGTCCTTCAGCCACCCTGATGCTATGAATGACATTCGTGGTCACCGCAAAGCTGGACAGCCGGAGCACCGAAAGGATCCCATACGTCAAGAACTACACGTAACAAACATTCTTGGTGCCAACCGCGCCGATCACACTCGCTTCCGGAGGAGCTTGGCAAGCGGCTTCTCTCATCAGGCCATGCTGGATCAAGAGCCCATCATCCGTGACTACGTTGAGGAACTTATGAAGTCTCTTGAGAAGAATGGCGCCAACGGAACTCAACCTATTGACATGGTTCGCTGGTTCAACTATGCGACATTCGACATAATCGGCGATTTGGCCTTTGGTGAATCATTTGGCTGTCTCCAAAGCTCCACATATGATCCTTGGGTTCAGCTCATCTTTAACAGTGTCAAGAATTTGGTCTACATCGGTGCCCTCAAACATCTCAAAATAGTCCCTAAACGCCTGTTGAAATTCATCTTGCCATATACCATGCCGAAGGGCGTGTCGAATAAATATGCCGAGAATCAACGTCTCTCCGCCATGAAGGTAAAGAAGCGTCTCGAGACTGGCTCCAACCGCCCCGATTTCATGACATCAATGACAGCAAAGCGCAATGGGGAAGTAAGTTGAACAGGTCATACGTGAGAGAAGGAATATTAATTGAAGTCTCTAGTCCCTTACCTTTGAGGAGCTTACGTCCAATGCATCCATTCTTATCATTGCGGGCTCTGAGACCACAGCCACAGCCTTGTCTGCCGCCGCTTATTACCTAGGTCTCTTTCCAGAAGTCCAAGCAAAATTGGCCCAAGAAGTGCGGACAACCTTTAACAGTGCGGAAGATATTACGATTACCAGCGTGCAGCATCTCACATACATGCTGGCCGTCCTTGATGAAGTTATGCGCATGTATCCACCTGTCGTCAGTGGCCTGCCACGACTCACTGCTGAGGGAGGCGCCATGATTGCTGGGGAATATGTTCCTGAAGATGTAAGTTATATCCTTCACTTTCATACAATAGGAATCGAGACCTCTGACTCATTAATTTAGACATTTGTTGAGGTTTGGCAGTGGCCTTTATTCCACAACCCGAATTACTGGACGCAGCCCGATGACTTTATTCCTGAGCGGTGGCTTGGTGATCCGAAATTCGCAAATGACAGGCGAGAGTGCTTTCAGCCATTCTCCACGGGCCCTCGGAACTGTATTGGCAAGAAGTAAGTCATGATTCGTGCGTTCACTCTGGTAATTCAAGGCGATTGACTAACATTCTAAAATAGCCTCGCATACTCTGAGATGCGTCTCATCTTGGCTCGTGTGATAATGCAATATGATATCAAGCTGGCTGAAGGAACCGAAGGCTGGGATGACCGAAGCAAAACCTATTCTTTGTGGGAGAAGGGTCCGGTCAATGTTTACATGATCCCAAGGAAAGTGGAGTAACGGGATAGCGGAATCCTAGTAAGAAATGGAGATTTGTACTTCTATAGTTGGATTTTGTTTTCACAGCGGCAATAGTTGAGTTTGATTTGGCCTTAGTGAGAGGATATATACTCGAGATTGTTATCATTTTATGGGCAAAGCATGTTGTAGGGTCTGTGACTGTAACACTCCACACATACAAAAACAATCACCACTCCAGATTCAATGGCTATCGCATATTAGGAATTGTAAGTAGTTCAGATATTACCAGGTACAGCTGGATGCGAAGGAAACAGAAATGGAGCCTTCTATTAATCACAGGCACAGGTACATGTACTTACCAACACAGGTAGTGCCACTACCTATAGTCGACTCACTGGGAGTGACAACGACGGAAGAAAAACTGGCAGCAGTCCGAAATCTGGAATTTCCGAAGAACTTGAAGGCTCTCGAGCATTTCCTGGGCTTTACAGGATTCTACGACACAATGTACCACGCTACGCAATGATTGTCGAGCACCATTAGTATGCAGATAGGTGCACAGGGAGGCAGTTCAAATCCTTGAATATCTGCTACTATCGCTATATTCTTCTAGTTCCGCTGCTTTCTTCTCGTATCTGCTACTTTTTCTTAGTCATAAAGACCCTCCTTCTTGGACCTTCTTATATTCAGCTTTTATCAGGGTATGCGCTAATGATGCATTCTTAGCTGCTGGAGAAATAACATAGTCGAGCTGTTGTATAATGTCTCTCATCTCTTCTTGGTCGGCTTGAGACAAGACGGTGGCTTAAGAGCGATATGCATTGATGCAACAGATACCGCCGTTCCACCCACATGACATGACACTTTGACGTTGAACTCCTCCAACATCACCTTTCAAAGTTGAACTTTACACTCTGACATTGACCTCCTTCAAAATCATTTTCCAAAGTTGAACATTACGTTCTGACATTGAACTCCTCGGACATCACATTTCAAAGTTCAACTCCTCCCACCGATACCTGAGCAGACCATTCCGACAAGGTCAGACGGCGCGTCACAGCGAAGATGAACGACATCACAGCGAACATGCTCGGCTTCTTAGCGAAGATGAACGACGTCGTAGCGAAGTAGTACGATGCAATCGCAAAGTCCGATGTCGTCTCGGAGAAGAATAAAGCGGCTATAGATATGACGCTGGAGTCCGCAAAGACGATGTTCGAGGTCGTGGAGAAGAAATTGGAGGCCGCAGCCATGTTGAAGGCCGGTACAGAGAAATTCAAAGCGGTTGTCCAGCAAATCACAGCGACCGAGGCGGTCGGAAGTGAGTCGCCTGAAGACGAGTAGAATCCTTGACGAGAATGTTGGGGAAGGGGTTTCTTTCCTTAGTATAGAGTATATTAGGCTCTAATTATGCTGTGTTTCTGTTAGGCTGCGACCTTAGATAGAGGTAGAATAATAATCTACAGCTTACGCAAATCCCACGTTACCTATATCCAGTAATATCTGCAAACTCCCTTAGACTTAATCCCTTCACATCCCAAGAACGATATACAACCTACTACTAGACATAATAATATTATAGCAGGTAAGGGAGATCCGACGTAAAACGGTGGGATCAGATACATTCCAAACTAAACGACCGTCAAGCAACGAGGATGAGTCTATGGTAATAAGAGGACATAGGCAATAGGCTTCAAAGCAACGCGCAGGACAAGGCTGCCGAAGCCCTCAATCAAGAGAGCCGGAAAGCCACCCAAGACCCAGTTGTGTCCAGTCCAGCGCGTATCCCTCTGAAGAATCGGACAAGATTGTGCGATTTTCAAGAATGAGATAGTTCTTTATCCGATCTAATAAATGCCACTAAAGAATTCCACATCGCCGCTGATCCTCATGCGTCGATCGAGTGTACATGTAGCTACATATACGTGTGCACTGCCTGCAAGTAAGGTATATAGGTAAACGCAATTCACTTTAACTGAACCCACTCTCCAAACCATATCTGACGCGTTGCCCAGAGATCAGTCATTCATCTTCCACTAATTTTTTTTCTGAACTTTTCGTCTCCTCAGCCCTCTCTTTTCCTTGTCCTACACAAATTTCGTGGCGCGGTCTCAGTGTCCATCATAAATTTGCAAGGAACTCTGAAACAACTCCGGAATTCCTCGTATCCGTCTTCGTTGTTCTCCGATGCCCTCGCCACGACTTTTCTTCTTCTTTCATATTCCTGAGTGGTCATTTTCTGGTTCAACTTATGGCCACTGGTCGATTGTTATTATTTCATTTGGGCATACGCAAAGACTGCCAAATTTGACTCCCACAGGTCAGCCTCCATTTGACTCTATTGTTGAACTATATATAGACAAAGAAATTTTTGATGTATTAGAAGAAGTACAGTTCAACATGTCTACGATCGCGTCCTCGATGTATGGTTATTACCCCCCAGAATCACATTGGAAATCCGAGCTGCTTCGGAAAGCTAGAGCCTTCTTTCACAATTATGCAATACTGATAGCAAACTACAGTAAACAAGTCTTTAAATATTCAGCCACTTGAAATAAGGATCAGTACTTGGCTCATGACCAAGATAATCCTTTAATGTCTTCTCTTCGGGCTGCTTACCTCCTACACAAAAGACAGTATCCCGAAATCTCTTGGCGGCATCCTTATCGAGAGTATTTGCCTTAAACTCGCGGTTCCACATATTTAAAGCAAATACTCGACCACTGATAGCCTGATTAGATATGAAATTCCCCTATAAAGAAAAGAGGACGAAAGACACTTACAGAACATATGTATAATACCCAGCATCATATCCGCTGACAATCATACGAAACACAGACTCTCCATGGCTCCAGTCCCAGCCATCACCAATTGCCTCTCCGCCATGCATTGCCAAAATATCAGTCTGTAGTCTGTTGAACATCTCCGCTAAATTTGCTTGTTCGAGTTCCTCATGGGTAGCTGGAGTATGGACAAGTATATCGAAGTATGATAAAAAGAGGTTATGATTCTCGCGACTGATAAACTTTTTTGGATCCTGTGTGGCCAGCTCGGCGACGTCTTTGTCGCTCAGCTGCCTAGGTGGCTGTTCCTCCTTACTCTTATTCTCCCGAAGCCACGCAGATTTGTATTCTGGAGAAAGATAAGAGTAGTGGTAAGAGAGGTCTTTGATATGGCGGGCTTCCCAAAAGAACTGTTCAAACATAAGACTTGGCGCCTCCACAAAGTCCCTATCAATGTAGGATAAACTTGCATATTTGACCTTGGTACATAAAGAATGATGAAGGTGTCCAAGCTCATGAAAGAGCTTTCGGACGTCCACTAAGCTTAGCAGGACCGGTCTTGAATCTAACTTCGTATAGTTCATTACCAGGGCACAAGAAGGATAGAACCGTCTGCCGTCTGGCTTAGTAAACCCCCATTGTGTCGCATAGCTTCCGCCGTGTCCATATTTTCCCTCGCGAGGAAAGAAATCAAAATACGCATAACCAAGAAATTCGCCCAGTTTCCTAGTGTCCCAGACAGCGTACATCGAAACATCGCTATGCCATACAAGGGGCTTTCCTTTTCCTAGCACAGACTGCTGCTCAGGAGTGATGAGCTCAAACCGAGTATCAAATATGTGTCCGAGAAGCTCTAATAGTTTATCCAATGTATGATATAATTCGAAATATTCTGATATTGTTGACCGGATCTTTGATTCGTTTTGTAGTATTCTGCCTGCGTAAAAGCTTTCGTCCCAAAAAAAGAGCTTCTGATCCTCTGCAGTCTCTCCTCTTGCAATAGCGTCTTTACTTTTATGATCCAGTAACTCATCGGCGGCCTTGACAGCATGTGGACGAATTCGCTGTCTAATTTCATCTAGAATAGTAACGACCTTTTCGGGTGTTCTGGCCATCTTATCAGCTGTCTTGTAAGCTAGGTAGTTTGGGTATTCTAATAATCTAGCCACTTCGTCTCGGCGGAGAACTAGCTCACGAAACAAAGGTATGTTTTGCGGCAACCTGTTTTTCATCGCGTAATAAACCTTTCTGCGAGTATCTTCTGATTTTGCATGTGAGATGATCTTGAACGGGTGGGGGACCTTTGTCTTCACCCAGACTTGGCCCTCATGGTCGGCCTCGCCCTGCTTGAGCTGAGCTAGAATCTTTTCGGGTACGCCTTCAAGTTCTTCAATTGAAAGCCAGATGCCGGAGCTGTCTTCATGAAGGTTTGAGGCACATTGTGTTACTAGTCCTTGAATCCGTTTCTGAGCTTGCTCAAAAGCTTGCTTTTTTCTCACGTCGGTAATTCCGCAACCATTTTGCCTAAGCGTACGGTGTAATTTTTCGACATAGTAAATAGACTCATCGTCCAAGTCTTCCCGTTCTTGGTGGATGCCATTCAATACTGCACTAACTAGGTGATATATATCCACTCGAGAGTACAATTCCACATCAGCGTCATTGAACATTGAGGTGGCAGAATTAGATGCATCTCGTAGCTCTTTACTTGGTGATGTAGAGCTGTAGAACCTAAGGATTCTCAATCTGATATATTTCTGATTTTCATCGGTGATAATAGGTATGATTGTGTTCTCGAACGTCGCATCATTAGGTTGTACCTTTAGAGCGACCTTATCCCAGACAGTACGGGTGTGGTCAATGAAAGCCTTGGCTTCTTCAATTAATGATAACGGTGTCGCATCAAAGGCCGGTGGTAATTGTGGAAGAGAACTAGACAAAATATTGATGTTTCCCATCGCGGAAATGAGCAAAAAGGTATGCTTTAGCAACTGACAGGAGTTAGGCTTATTCAACTATAAGTTGAGATTATTACCTCGCAATTGAAACGTCGAAACATCAGTGTATAAGACCAACAAGTTGTCAATCGCATGCCTGTTGACTCTTGCTCAAGTTGGCGATGAATGGGTTTATCCTATGTCGACACTTCTCAGTGCCCGCATTTCGCTTTCCATCCTACGTGACATGGGATCGGCACTCTTTGCCGGGCCTTATCTTTTCTGTCTCTGCGAAATCCTTTTCCAAGGGAGCTAGTACGAAGGAAGCAGGTGACTCCCTCTCTGGTGTTGTTGGGTTGACGGTTTACCAGCTCCTCCTCCAAGGAACAAAGAGCGCTATGTAAGTCGGAGTGTAGTGTGATTGAAAAGCATACACGAGTATCATGTGCTAGACTGTGATTGCGTGCACTTTTGAAGCCGCTAATTTGCCTTTTTCTGCATGTTGGTTCGTCTTTCACAAATCGGCAAAATGTTGCCGGCCTAGTCTTTTGGCTGCTTCATCCTGTATATGCATGGTGGAAACTCCCTGTATTATAGCGAGTCACAATTCTGTAATTAGCACAGTCGTTACTATAGTTTTGTCTTATTCTATCAAAAGTTCTTCCACATATGCTCTGAGGAATGAATATGTGAATGATGAACGATCCGTCTGCCAATCGAAAACCATTACTGACTTTCTTAATATCTTCTGGGGTCAAAGTTAGAGGAGAGACATTTGCGAAGTATATAGCATTATGTTGTTAGAGTCACGCGATACACGGCAACTTTTACGCTGGATTTATTTAGCGCTCTGCATCTTTTGCTTTGCTGCGTCCAGTATATTTTATGGCCTCCAAGCGACGCGTTCTCTTTCAGATGTAGCATGTACAGAGCTTTTCTTCCCTAATAGTACGTGCTATCAATATTCTATTGGATTTTCATCACTTTTCTCGGTTTTCTCATAATAACAAATGCTGTGAACCTTACTATAGCACCTGCACTTGAAGCCGTGGAATATCAACGGGAAAATTTTCGTGATCACTACTCGGATCGCGAGACCTATAGAGGACCACCAACTCCTGATCGAGAGGCAGCTTGGGAAGAATTCGCTCCGTGTTAGTACCTATTAATACTGCGTCAGACAATTGAGACAACAAAGCAATGGATTGCTAATATAACTTACTTTAGACGGAGTGAGTCAAGTTCATTTCGATAGCCTCTCAAAGTCTAGCGAACATGCTGTTCTTGGAGTAGTTTTACATTTAAATTGTGTTGTAAGTATTCAGCACTCTTGTAATAATATCTGGCATATCAGGAATACTAAAAAGGATGCATAGAAGTTGATTCGTCAGTATGTCTACATGACGGCAAACGAGACATATGTTGAAGTGGCTTTGAGGTCACAAGTCAACCAATGTATAGAAGTTCTTCGCAGAGAATTAGTCTGCAATTTCGATGCCACTCTATACTTGATCGCCAACACCAACCATTCTTCAAAAGGGACTGTTCCTGTCACTGGAAATGATCATATCTGTCGGAGTTACCCCAAGATACTTCACTGGGTTCAACAGCGCTTTACGAGTAGTAACGAGTCACTCCGTCAATTTGCCATTTCCTTGTAAGGAGCAGAAAATAAAGTCTGTGCTGATACATGTTTTTAACCAATTTTACTTGGAAACACCAAATTAAATGACATGCTCATCCTTCTGTTTCTTTGTGAAATGGCACAGTAATGTGATCGTCTGCCCATTTGACCAATCTCTCAAAATTCGGGCACACGTGTTTTTGCTTCTCAGCATGAATCGTCCTGTCATCGCTTGTGTCACTTGATACCGGGTAAATGGATAAATCTGCATCACACATTATTTTCACTCTGAGCATTTCCAAACAGTGCTCAACGTGGTCCATAATGTCTATATGAGGGTTATTGAAAGCATGAATATCGCCGTAGTCGTACTCATTCCGATACGTGAACTGACGTACGAGGTTCTAGAGTTATTAGCACCTTCTCTATAGTGTCGATGGCAAGTTGAATGCTCCATACCAAGCAGTGAATGTAATGAAAGCCTTCAACATAAGCTTGAATACCTCCACCGTCTGCTTCAGGCAGATGGTGCCAATCATGCTCTGTGCTGGATTTATGGAGCAGCGGAAGTTGTTCTTCTGGGAACCCGAATGATCCGACTAGAATAAAACGTCAAATGTAAGAGTATAAATAGAAAGAGGTTGAAAGGGCTCACACTGCCAAAGACTGTCCCAGGCTTGTTCAAGGACGGATGTAGGATGCCCCATGTATATAAAATTTGAAGCCATTCCAATTCTTGGTCTGGCATCATATTCAAAGGCTTCCAACATTGGCGCTATTGATACATGGCATCAAATTACGTTATTGTTGTTCCACCGACGTAGGGTCTATCATAAACACTTACACCACTCATGTAAATGTTTCACGCATCCTTCAAACGTAGGCTTAGACCTTAAACCGCCGATAATTAACATTGCAGATAAACCAAGCAGTCCATACATGGCTGTCTTCAAATAATCCGGTCGAATATTTTGCTTTGTATTCTCGGATGTACGGCCCGGATGATCTATAGGTGGTAGAAATGGAACATGCTGCTCTTCATCCATCGCAATATTTTCCTCGGGTATGCCTTTGTAAGCCATGGCCGTAAGATGAGTAGAATCAAAGGAGTAGGACCAAATTTGAATAAGGTCTGAATGTTTAAGAAAAGAAGTTGGGTATCAACCTTTTCACGATGAAAATTGACGGATATAAACGAGCCGTGGCCTGGGATAGCACCAGGCACTCTTGGACATTTATAATATCTGCCTGTCTCCACTGCGCTAAATAGTAGCTGGATTGCTTTCTCCATTCATCTTTTATCTTTTACTGGTGCACAGTTGCTCTGGGAGCTCTAGACAAGTACCGTAAGCGTAGGCCATCTCACTACCCATCACTCAATGTTTTGCTCTTCCAGGTTCTACAATGGTTGCTTCTCAGTTATATCCATCTACATGATTCTTCCTACTATTTACAATTGCTACAACCAAAGGGTCGCACTACTTCCAGAACTTTTCCCCAGTCTCTGCACTGGTGTGTTGTGTCCCATCCGTCTACTGCTCTTCGGTGACCATCAGGATCAACTCGTGCTTTCTCAATCGTCATGTCTGCTGCACACATGATTGACTGACGCAGATAGTCAAAGCAATGCTCAATATGATTATCCACAGGGTCATTCAATACGACTTTGTTGAACAATGCCGCATAGTGTTTTCTGATCATTTTCTGGAGAATAAAGTATCAGTGGCGATAGAATATTGAGCTTGCTATTGGCGTTGCTTACTAGGCAATGTAGTTGATGAAAAGCTGACAACGGATACGACTGATAACCGTTTGCTCTCTCAATTCCCGGAGGGAGATTATATCTCTTCGAGTCTGGTAAGAAAATTTCCCCATGATGATCTGCACCAATGAGGCTCTACGTCAGCATTCTCACCGGTCACGGTGAATGCGTTATGCTTCACACAGGGCATTACTCACTAACAGATTCCCACGCGTGAGCTGACTCGGCGCTGGACACGTTCCAATAGAGATAATTTGGCTGGAACGTCACGGGTGTGCTGTATTTCACTATCACCATTGAACCGTTAGGTCACTTAACTAACCATGTTCGGGTTTCGCAAAGTTTTTAACCGTTTGAGAGGATGAACTCATGTCGATTTTCTTCATGAAGCAGGAGTAGGAGCAATAGTGGTATTCCCGTTGCAAAGATAATAATCGAAGCCCACGCAATACTCCCCCATCTGTAAGTTGTGGTATCAATAGTAGTCTTTTCCATGCTTTTTTCACAGTCCTGAACTTCTGTCAGGACAAGATTTGCATTGGAAATGCCAATATATCCACGCGACATAATACTTTAACCGCTGATCCGCAACAAAAAAATTTTCTAATCAGAATTTTGCAAAGAGTATTAAAAACATAGTCGCCATCACTGGCATAGGTGAGCAACGACCCTCCCAGGTTTATGGTGCTGATCGATACGTTGATGGATTGAGATCCTAACTTCGTCTAACTAGGTACGGAGTGTGACTCGGCACAAAAGTTCCGCAATTGTCTCATTCGAGTAACTTGGATATATCTAGATGACGCTAGTAAATCCTCCTAGTCCTCGTATGCCTGTAAATGCATGTTGGTTGGCCAAAGGACGTTTACACTAGTCAGGGTGCGACCAACAACAAAGTCACATTTGTCATGTATGGTCATCTTCGTGTACAATCATAAACTTGCGGTATTTTCACCAGCGGGGAAAAGAAACGAAGACATGTTTTCAAGGCGATGTGAAAGCTAGAGATAATCTGTTTAAAAATACAAACTCTTAAAGAATTGGTGAAAGAGTGTTGAGACTTTGACTTACTTTGCCTCACTGACCATTCTACCACCTTGCCTAGTCCGCGAATCTTAGAAGAAAATGGACGATGAAAAGGAATCATCGGAATTACTTTCTGAATCTGATCATTTTCTTCCAAGGCCTTTATCGGATCCCAGACAACGACTTCTGCCGTGGATAGCAAGTACAGGAGTGCTTGCTTTCATGTCACTTAGCCTTATAGCTTATATATTTGTGACAAAGCCTACACAGTTTCCGGGATGGAAGCAGTCCGATTTTCGTGAGTGCTCTCACTAAGAGCTACGATCACGCTGATGTTGACGCAAGAGAACAAGCCGCTGCGAGAGAGTCCATTGAGTACCACCAAGTTCGGTTTCACGGAAATGCAGAGTACGACGAAAATGGCCAATTTTTTATCCCAAATCCTTCCCCAATCGACTACATAGGGCCACCAAGTCCCGCGGTCGACGACGCATGGCGTAATCTTACCGGAGGTGAGTATCTATCTATTATCTCCACGGCCTGATTCTTATCTTTCGTCACAGAGAGAGACTTTATGATTACAAAGGACGAGGCTCGAGAGCTTTGGCCAGACGAATATGAGATTCATTGGCATCATAGAAAGGGAGGGTACACTGTGGGACTTGACGTTTTTCATACTTTACACTGTCTAGTAAGTGCTTCTTTACAACCAACGAAATCACACCGTTCTTGGTCCCGCGTCAGCGACTGACCGTTTGACCCTTCAGGATAACCTTCGAAAATATTACTACCCTGAATATTATCCAATCAACCCCGAACACAAAGAAGCAGCATTGAAACATAGAGGTACATCCACCCCTTTGTACACCATATCCGCATCATCGTGGAATGAGCTAATCTTAGTTTGTATACTTGCAGGCCATTGTATCGATCAAATTCGCCAGTATATCATGTGTGCCGGGGATATGACCGCCTACGGGACTCGGTACTACGCAAACCCTGGGCGCAACTACGCCGACTCAGATGTTGTTCATACTTGCCGAAATTTTGACAAACTGAGAGAGTGGACGAGAAACCGATACCATGCCGGTGGTAATCTTCATCTGCCAGATGTTGATGTCTGGGAGCATTGGAGAGGAGAGACTCAAGTGTTTCAAGAGTGAGGAGCCAGCAGTAATGATTTACTTAGCTACGGAGCTCAAGTATGTAAACCCATAAATTACATCTGAGCTTTAATTCAATATGTTCTTTAAATAATGGTCCCCTTTACGGCGTTCTACCTATTCCTTTCATCTCTAATTATTCGTTATATTGATGGACTAGTAAAACATGCCTTCTCTACCCAAGTAGTGAAACGCTCACATGTATCTTCCACTGCCCTCTTGAATATGTCAGAGAGCCAGATCAAAACAACTGCAGTCACAATCATACCGAGCCCAAATCCAAGTTGGTAGTAAAATATTGATTCAGTTCCGGTGAATTTCCAGAAGAATGGAACAGTAAAATACCCAAAGATATGTAGCATTGGCTCATGTATGAGATACATGGAGAAGGATATTTTACCAAAGTATTGTGCTGTAGCAGAGCTTAAAGGGGCTTGAAGGTGCCTTTGCTGAGATAGTGCCCATATAATGTTAAAAGCAGCAACGTCGTGCCAATAGCGATAATTGGGTGTAATAGCGCACAGAAGCTGATAGCCAGAAACGCAGTCTGTTGCTTGGTTGTGCCGGGGAAACGATCCAATGTATAGTCCTGACAGTAGCAGTAGAAAGTCTAGTATGTCTTTAACATAACTTAGATGACGATTCTTGGTGTTTTTGGATTGGAAAAATGTGTCTGTTGAATGACGAAGATGAAGTTGGGATAAGACCATCCCAGCTAAGAAAGGTGCCATATCCCAGCGGCCTTGCATAATGGCATAAGCCATTTGACCGCAAAGTATATATAATCGGACATTCTCCCTCACGCGTGCGAGCATGAGGCATAAGAGAAATACAACCAGTGATCCCTTGTATGATATCGGTATTGTCCAGAGATGAGGGCCGTACTCTAGGCGTGGGACATCCCATCGCCATGGATTAACCAACTCATCAGTAACGAAGTTTGTCCACCGAATGAACTGAAGCCAGAATGAACTCTCAGCTACAGGATGAACTGGTCTTCTCCCCGGCATATCGGAATATGGGAAGGAAAAACTCCCAAGTTGAGCAAGTACCATGACAAAAAAGGTTGTAATTATTGGTGGCGAAAAGAGACGAATTGCTCTCCGAAAAGTCGACTTTGACAAGCTTAGAAAAAGAGATTCATGCGCTGCTACTTGAGCTAGCTTGAAGATTTTGATGGAGAGGACAAAGCCAGAAACGATAAAAAACATGGGCACCAATGGACCAGCATACATGAGACGTAAGATTGGCAAGCGAAGTATTCCATAATAATTCTCATATCCATAGCCGTAATCCATATGCTTTTGCCACGGAAGGGAGAAATGGCGGACAAAAACCAGAATAGAAATGAGACCTCTTAGGCCGTCTAGATAGCTTGTTGTGTGTATATTCTTTGTAGAAGTCGGACGATAAGTTGGATCGAATTGTAACCAGCTTGGCAAAAGCAATAGGCCCAGCCTGACCATTGCCCGATAGTTGTGTTGAAAGAAATGCATGGGACCATACTTGGCTTTGTGGCGGATAGTGCCAAATCTCTCCATATCATTGTCCATATTGTTTTGTTTTACTATGACAATCTCAGATTTGAGAGAAATGTAGTAGGTAATCCTTTGAGACTTCACTTGCTATAGAAGCATCGTAATTTTGCGTTCCTTTTGCCAGCAGGGGAAACAAGCAAAAGCCGATGTGATTTCATCCGACTACTTCAACATTCTGCTTTTGTCTTAGTTATCTCGATATAATTCTGACATGTCATCTTAATTACAGAGAAGCTGTTGGTGATGCTTTGATCTACTTGCATTTACTAGCGCCAACATGCATAAGTCTTCTGACGAACTTTTGCTCTCGGCTCAGAATTGAGGTAGAAGCAAAGTGAACATCCTCATCGGCTTACAAAGGAAAGAAGGGAACAAAAGTGCCGCTATCTATGCTACGGGACGCAAAAATCCTTAGGTGCGATATCGCTCAGTCATTACAAACAAGTTATTATCTCGATCACGAGTGCTGTAACGTTCATGTACCCACTTCATGAAAGTCGGAAGGCACACTAGCAACTTGTTGATGAATAAGTTTTATTCGTATAACCATTAGCTTATAACAATATTGAGAGGTTCTTAAGTAGCCCATATCCGAATCATGTGGGAATTAGGTATAAGAGGTTGGTGCATTTTCTTTCTATCTACCAGCACTGCTACTATCTTCCAGCTTGAAGAATCTAGACTTTACCACAATTCGGACACCATATCAATACTATAGTCTGCTATGTTATTCACCAAAGCAATAGTTGGCCTACTGGCTACAGCGTATATCACAGCAGCTGTTGCTATCCCAGCCCGGGGTAAGTAGGCACTATAATGCGTCAAATTGAGTCAGTATTAACGTTTGCACACATATCTAGATGCTTTGGATCTTGCTGGACGCTCAATTGATGTAGTTGAAACCAGTTTCAGCAAGCGTTACGAAGGAGATGATGAAGGAGATGGAGATCGTAAGGGTGAAAAGGTTAAGCGTTATGAAGGCGATGATGAAGGAGATGGAGATCGTAAGGATGAAAAGGTTAAGCGTTATGAAGGCGATGACGAAGGAGAAGGCGACCGCAAGGGCGAAAAAGTGAAGCGGTATGATGGCGATGATGAGGGAGATGGCGGTCGTAAAGGTGAAAGGTAAATCGATTTAACAGTCCTCAGGATGTATCTAGTCTATGAGCGTTGCTGTTTACACAGTTTAGAAGTTTATCTTCATTAAGTTCAACGTAGGCAGTCTTGCCAATAAACAATTGTTCTACATCCATATCGCAATATAGATAGAGATGTTGATCCATTAGAGATTGGCATAAATTATACAGATGTGAAGCTGATGTCGCACCTACAACAGACCATACGTTACATCTAGAATCACTTATACCGTCCTTAAAGTCCCTTTAGAGCATCTGTTAGCGTTTGCAATACGAGAAAGCAGTATGCGTCATTAAATTCAGGAAACAGCTTTTATCAATTCTAGACCGTGATCCTGCGGCAACTTAAAAGCTTTCGTTATCAAGCCATACTAAGATTCAACGTCATTGCGAGTCTCTATCACCAGCCTAGGCGCGGCGTGTAGTCAGTCACACGCTGGCACTTGGTGGGATACAGCGGACCCAAGATGCCGCATATCCGTCGGCATTACAATGCCGGGCTACCCTCGCTTCCCCAGACCTTTTGTAGCATTGAAATCCTTCAGTGTGACATGCTGTTGGTTCGAGTCGATGTGATCAGGATCTCCAACCCCACTCAGATTAATGCTCTGAAGGAGCAATCCTCAAGCCAGTATACAGATTGTTCGAACTTCAGCGTCATGTTCAATCAACATAAAAAAAAAAAAAAATTACAGCTCTTTCACCGGACTCTTTTACGACAAGGCGACAATGTGGCGAATTAAACGTTCATTACAAAATATGTCGTTATTGGAGAAAGATTATGCGCCGCTAGGCAGAGCGTCAGTAGAAGATTCTACGAAGAGCGAAATAGATGATGTTATAGAGATGGGAGAGGTTCAATTGCCCTCTAGGAGATGGCGATGGACACAATCGCTACCTTTTCAAGCTTTACCATGGATTCTGACCTTGGTATTCATGATCACCTCTTTTGCGCAACATGAATTTAGGAACAGGTCATGTCCATCCGAAGAGTATTCCCTACTTCGCCCGACTGATTTCAGTGCGTACCTTGATGCGGCGTAGAATTACTAGAGAAACTAACCATATGATATGATAGAGCCCGCATCATCAGAGATTGAATTGGAAATAGTGACATTCACAGGAGCTCCCGTCTTCATGGAGAATGGTACATTCCACGTACCAAATCCAGGCAAAACAACATATACCGGCCCCCCTTCTCCCGAGATTGACAACGCATGGGAAGAAATCACAGCTGGTGAGTTTACTACTTGGCTGCAACCTTCATAATTACTTTTTACTAACTATAATGTAGGAAGATATTTTCGAATTACTGCCGAAGAAGCCATCGAGGCATTTGGAAGTGCCTCGGATGTATATTGGAACGATAAAGTGGGTGGTTATATGGCAGGGTATGTGCTCTTCGGACATTGGACATGATGAAGTTATACTGATCATACTAGAATTGACATGTTCCATGCTCTACATTGCTTGGTATGTTTGACTCTATCCTGACCCCATACTTCTCAGGCATTTTGAACGGGTCTAACGTCAGTAATTAGAACCGGCTGCGGCAATCATTCTGGCCAGACTACTATCCACCGTCTACGCACCCTAATACAGTCATCCACCAAGGTATGTGCAGCTGGTTTAATCGTAGTTTTTAAGGAATTGCATAATTCACTAACAGGGTTTATTTGCCATTTAGACCATTGTATCGATCATATTCGACAAATGTTAATGTGCTCCGGAGATATGACCTTAATACCTACAGAATGGACGGATTATCTAGGAAGAAACTACGTGAACTCTGATGTTCCACACACATGCCGGAACTTTGCGAAGCTACGGGATTGGGTAGTTTCGCGACACAATGGATCAACCATGGTCCCTGAGTCCTCGGTGAAGCATCATGGAAAAGGCCAAGATCAGTAGTAGCAGGTATCAAGACCAAATGTATTCGTAACTGCATGTACTCCGTATATATCGGGTATTCTAGAATTTTGTTTGCGCCCTGCTCGTCTATGCCGCAGTCAAGATTGTTGTCAAAGCGCCCGCTCCCATTGCGAATGCCACTGTCCGTATTTACATCATCGACCCCCTAGACCTCGTTCACAGCCTCCTTCAGATCCTTGACGTCTATTTGCCCTTCCTTTGCCTTTGCGTTTCCAGGGTGGCGGCTGCCCTTGTCCTTGACCTTCTTCTCCTTCTTTGCTGGTGGGGGGTAAGCCTTGATGGCAATCTCCTGCCATTCTTTTGACGCTTGGAACTCTGCCTGGATCGGGGCCAGCAGCTCGTTTAGTGATTTCGTGACGGCGGCCTTGAGAATTTGTGGTGACAGCTATTGAATTGGTCAGTATTTGTACAGATTATGCATGAAACCCGACAGTGGAAACCGCTCGACTCATACGTACCACGTCATTTCTGTAATCTTCGTGCATCTGAGTGATGCTGCTGTAAACCAATGGCTCCAGGCCATCTCTCTCACGGTCAACAACAAACTCTCGCTTTCCTCGCAGAGCTGCCACCGGCAGCAAAACGTATTCGACAAAGGCCAGGATGCCATTCTCCTCAACCACCTTGGGGGTGGCAACGGCCTTGCGGATCTTCTTGGCGACGACATCGGGGGCATCCAAGAGGTCGATTTTGCTGTCTGTTCATCGGAAATCAGCATCAAGTCGGTCGAACTCTCGTTATGCGACTAGCGAGTCCCTTACCTTCGTCACTGGAGCTCATCTTGGCACCCTTGAGTCCAGGAACCATGGGGTTCATCAGGTGGCATCGCTGCAGGATGTTTATTAGAGATTGTTCGACAGATCGATGGCGGGGTATTTTGCTGGCTCACCTCCTTGTATCCCAGCTTGGGCAGCCAGTCCTTGGCAGCGATGAACAGTTTGCGCTGATCAAGACCACCAAACTGAGCGTCCACATCCAAGTACTGCTCATCAAGAACCTGCAAGCATACTGATTCAGCAACAAGACTCGCCACACATCGCTGTCATGACCCCAATGCCACCTACCTGGAGGATGGGGTAGAGCAGACCAGACAGAGGCGCATTGTCCGTCTGCTTGACCACTTCAGCACCGGCCCTCTTGGCATCGTGCTCTGAGATGACAGACGACAGCTTGTAGACGTCCATGATGTATTCGGGGCTCTTCTGGTACGAGCTGCCCTGCACGAACTTGAGCTTCTCGGTCGACACGCCGACGGCCTTGAAGATGGCGCTGATGACGAATCGGTAAAACTCGACGCGCAGCTCGACCAGCTCGATGGGCGCCTTGAGATTGTCGAGGAATCCGTGGATATCGGCGAGGAGGATTGTTACATGGCAGCCAGCGGCGAGGTACTGGGCAATCTTGATGGCGGGAACAAAGTAGCCGCAGTGAGGGCGTCCGGTTGTCGCAGTACCTAAAAAGAAACGCCAATTGTTAGCAATCGCATTGATCCTCCCAACTCTAGTCTCCCATCTCTCACACGAATAAGACAAACATACCCCAGTAAATCTTGGGATGGCGGCCCTCGTCCAGAATCTTCTCGATAATCTCCGGGTTGAGAATCTCGGCAAGATTCTCGCGGATGAGCGCGAGCTTCTCGGATGCGTCTGCGGCGGCCATGGCGCTTCCCCTTGTAAAGTCCTCAAGTACCTGATTTGATGCTTCTGATTTCTCTCTGTTGGCGGTGGTTGGTGATGCAATTCGCAGTGTCGCTCGTTATCCAACTTTTTTGATCGAACCTACCAAAATGTCCTTTTATCGCGGGGCAGATTGACTCACTCACTCAGATTGAATGGCGGGGTGGTTTTTTTGCGACTCGGCGATTCATCGGACCGCAGCGCAGGTACATGCGAAAAGTATCTTTCTTTTTTCTCCCCAAAAGTGCGTATGTAATCAAGATTGGTCAGCACAGCAATCTTCAACTCTTTCTTCTTTAGGCAATTTTGAAGACGCTGTGTCTCGCAATTGTTCGGCATCCGCGGTATCCGGAATATGGCGGTTGATTGCAATGACTCTGTAAAGATGTTTCTCTTCCTATATCGGATCAATTATGATTCACATCAGTGTGCGCCCATCATGTCTCTGTTTTCCTTGTTGCCTTTGGCCTACTCTACACAGGTAAGCGCCGAATCCATCTAGATGACTACAGGGTAACAAATGCGCATCTCCATTTCGCCACTCGGGCTCTAAATGCCATTGAACCACTACAACTAGATAAGGAATACCAGATGATAGCATTGGCAACGAGATTTTTATGTAGTTAAGAGGGCCACTAATGATAAACTGATGGGACTTGGTGTATAGTCTCTGTAAATACCTAGGAAGCCTACTGGTAATTACCTAGGTGAATTATTCAATCTACCTTTAGCCAATTCCTTCTTCCTCCTTCGCCATCTCCCCAGGTTCTCCATTACAGCACAGCTGCCGAAATATCTGCCGCCTTAGTCACTTAAATTAGCTAATGGAGGAGTATTTTCCATGCCGGCATTGTTTTAACCTCATACACTCCATTCCTATTCTCCATATGTTATACCTTAATCTTCAGCTGTGGGACGCTTCCGGTAACAGTCCGGCTTTAAAAAGTAAACTCGGTTCTTGATTACTATTTCATATTGTGGAGGTAAGCCGAGGGCCGCATGATGTATATAACTTGCCTTGAGTAAACAGATCATTATCAATCGTCTCATCTATAAACTACTCTATATTCGATTCATATCATTGATGACAATTTGGTTGCCGAGCCTTCCTCACCATCCACTGTGCTACTATTGGTACCTTGATTCAAGCCATGGCCCCTGGAACTCACGAGTTCCTCGTAGAGGCCGAGTCCTTTGACGACTTCGGCGGCTGGGTC
The DNA here is from genome assembly GCA_037893235.1 of Trichoderma afroharzianum. Lineage (NCBI taxonomy): Eukaryota > Fungi > Ascomycota > Sordariomycetes > Hypocreales > Hypocreaceae > Trichoderma > Trichoderma afroharzianum. Next base: position 249,681 of record JBBLXW010000028.1, on the reverse strand, counting down.
TTGGATTCCCAATTCGAGCTGGAGATGGGATCGCCGTACCTTCTAGCTCATGGCAACGGGACACCAGTGGTTGATGCTACAACCATAGTCCAAGTATCACAACCTGGCAATTACTACATATGGGTTCGTGCCAAGGACTGGGTTCCTGATCACCATCCGGGGCGATTCAACGTTGCTATCAATGGGCGTGTCCTCGATACAACCTTTGGAGAAAATAATAAAGATTGGAGCTGGCAATCCGGAGGCCAGATAGAGCTTTCTTCCGGTTCACTAAAGCTTGCGCTACATGACTTGACCGGATTCTGTGGCCGCTGCGACGCTCTTTTCTTCAGCACTGCTGATGCTCCTCCTCTCGAGGCGGCGGATGAGACACAACGCTCGTGGCGAAGGCGGCTAAGAGGACTTCCAAACGAGCCGGTTGATGCAGGAAACTTTGATGTAATCGTAGTAGGAGGCGGAGTTCCTGGCATCACTGCTGCTCTAGCATCGGCACGTTTGGGAGAGCGCGTGGCCCTGGTTCATGATCGTCCGTTCTTGGGTGGCAACGCAAGCCCAGAGATTGGACTACGCCCACGAGGAAAAGTCGGGCGGCTTGTCGATGAAATTTATGAGCGTCGTGAGAATGGTGATTTAATCGCGCTTCAAATACTTCAGGCCGAGTCTAATGCAACGGTCTTCACGGAGCATACAGTTTATTCAGCAGCAACCACCAAAGGAAGAATTACTTCAATCGATGCCCGTGATGCTCGGAGCGGGCGTGAAATTCGCCTCTCTGCATTCAATTTTATAGACTCTTCAGGAAAAGCCATCCTTGGAATCTACGCAGGGGCAGAGACCTTGTTTGGACGTGAGTCTAGGGACGAGTACGGCGAAAGTCTGGCACCTTTACAAGGCGACCAGGCACATCATGGTAACACGTTATTCTTTCGCACTAAGATGGCGTCATCGCCAGTTTCCTTTCCAGCCGTTCCCTGGGCCACAGAGGTGTCCAAAGAGTTCTCCAACCTCTCAGGCCAACTTGTCAAGTATGGAGAGGAGAACGGCCAAGGTCCTCGTATCGAAGACGGCGTTGGTCCAACATCTCGCCCACGCATGCGGAAAGAAATGACGCACTACTGGGAATATGGTCAATTCCTCGATCCATATAAGAACGGAGAGCTCATTCGTGATCATCTCCTATGTGCCATTTACGGCACCTTCTCCAATGTCAAGCGGTTTGAACCCGAAAAGTATGCCAATCTGGCGCTAGATTTGGTTGCTTTTGTGCCTGCACAGGGAGAATTCAGGAGATACAAGGGCGATTATGTTCTTACGGAAAACGATGTCCGTAATCACAAAAAGTTTCCCGATGCTGTTGTGCAGAACGAAGGAGCATTTTGTCTCCATATCCCTGGTAACAAAGACTATGACTTCCGACTTCAAGACTGGGAATGGGATGAGCGGGATGGAAAGCCCTATGATATTCCATTTCGCTGTCTCTATTCTGTAAATATCAGCAACCTGATGATGGCGGGGAAGCATATTAGTGTAACCCACGTTGCTTCATCAAACACAAAGTTTATGGGCAACGGAGGGCAGCACGCCGTTGCTGTTGCAGCAGCTGCCCGGTTGTGCAGAAAATATAAGACAACACCTCGAGGCATCTGTGAGAAGCATATAGATGAGATGAAGGATTTGATTAACAGAGTCTCGGAAGGCGACGCTCTTATACGCTCTAGCCACTTGTAGATTTACTCTATACATGTCCACCTTCCGATTCATCAGGTACATTCTGACTTGTAGCTGTTGTATGAGCTATTCTGTTTGTATTTGAATGACATTGATCTGATCATTACAAAATGTGCTTCGTTTGTACCGTCTTGGATAGCTTTAGACGTCTTCGTCTGAGGTATGAGAACAAGAGACATAACCATCGCCATAGCTTTGTGCTAAGGATTTGTAGGCGGTAAAACCCAAGATAACCGAGGCTGGTAGTTGCCTTTTGGTTTTATCTTTATACTTGTATATATCACTCTTTCCTGTAGTCTCGGAAGATCATGGAACCCATTAAGCCAAGTGATCTCGATATATGAGGCAGACAATTTACTAAGAAACCGGTAAAACTATTGGGAATTGTGGTCTAGAGGAACTATAAGCTCAACGCTTCGTTGTACTTTACATCTCTATGCGCTTTGTTTAGGGAACAGAAAAAGTAACATCGGAAATACGGAAAGATGCCTTTTACGGAAACATGTTTTTTTTTTTCCCCCCCCCCCCCCCCCCCCCCCCCCCCCCAGAGAGATAATTTGCTGCCATCACCTAATCTCTGATTGGGTAGATGAACTCATCTATCTAGGTCAGGGGAACAGGAATGCCAAAGCAACAAGGATCAGCTTAGAAGAGGTAACGGTCAGGCAGACTATTCTATAAACCTAGAACAACCCACATTAGGAAGCTCTTGTGAGCATTGGTAGGGCAGGAATAGAAACTAGCAGATGGAAGGGGTGCTGGAGGTGTAACCGTATTACTAGTAGCGGAATGAAAGACTACTTGTATGGATCGGACTTTCGGGGCCTTGCCGCTTTTCCGGGCGTTCTAGTGCACATGTGTGTAAGAAAACCTCCGAAATGGCGCGGATTTTGTGCCCAACAACATAGATTCGGAAAAGCAGAAACTCTCATGTATCTCCGTGGCCAGTAGTTGAGCTTTTCCGGAATTCCGAAGCAGGTTTAGAAGGGGGAAATGCAGCTAAAGTGGCTGTGTTCCTTGCGAGAACTGGAAATGATGGTAGGATCAGGTTGCCGTGCTGGTAGGGTGTTAAAAAGGGTCTAAGATGAGAAGGTGCCAAAGTAGTAACCATGGAACACTTTTATACCTAGTAAGTAAGGTAGGAAGGCAAGAATCCTAGAGAGACTTCTAAAGAATGAAACTATCACGGTGGTCTATCTAAAAAGACGGATATATACTCAATTTTGATGTTTGCCCTATCCAATTCCTTTCAGCTATGACTTTGGCAACAGAAGCAGAATATTTCCTGAGATACCAACAGAGTAGAGAGAGATATTTGGCACCTTGATGATACTTCACCGGCACCCTGTCATACTTTGGAACCGTGCCAGCAGGGGCTCGAGAATTCCGCGCCATCCCTGAGCTACAGGTTTCCACCAATTGCAGCAGCAGAAGACCGACATATCTGCAGACAGCTCGCCATCATCAACAACGCTGCTTGTTTCGACACCCATTGTCCGGCTTTCGCTTGCATAGAGAGTGACAAGTATTGGGATTAAAGGGCAGAGTTGAGCTACTGCCTGGTAGTAATGAATGCCAAGATTACCTTTACCTTACTCGGGCAATTATGCAGCTAGGTTAGCACATCATCTTTAGTTTAGGAGCATGAGATGCCAGTAGTTTCAACCAGCAAGAATACCATCGGTGGAGTTAGTTGGGCTTTACACATTGATAGACAATTCTTTTTCGTGTCTATCTATCTCTGCATTTTATATACATTCGGTTTCAGTTAGGGCAGCTCCATACGCCCACCATTCGTGTTTCTTATGCGCATTGTGTCTTGTTATTCTGCGCTTAGAGAACGAATGGCACGTCACCCCACGAATTGAATGTGCTCGAAGCACTACCATTTGGACCTGTGGCAAGAACATCGAAAGGATGTTGAGGGGCACTCTCATCACTGGCCAACCACGAGCCAATGTAGAGAGTGTAGTTGGTCCCTGCAATCTTGCCGGAAGCCGTCATGGGGGCTACCTCCGCAACCCATGGGCTTATGGTAGCACTGAAGTTGGAAGGCTGAGGAACGATCAGCGAGATGTTAGTATACTGGTCAGCATTGTAGACCTGAGGCATAAATACTCTGTTAGTTACTCCACTCTTATTTAACATGCTGACGCACAATTGGGGTTAATCATACCGCTGCAGTCACATTGAGTTGTTGAAGAGTGACACCGTTGATAGTTTTGGTAGTTTGTGTGCTGAGGCTCATCTGTGGCTGAACGGCATCAGATAGAGGGAATCCGGCGCCTCCATTGTTATAGGTCGTAGTCTTTCCGCTGCTGTCCGTAATGTCAACAATAAAAGAGGATATGCCCTGCTCAGCAGGAATATTGATGCTGCAATCAAGATACACAAAGCTTGGGCCGCAGTTAAGATAGTCGCAGGTTGAAGTCGATATGTTTCCAATAACGACAGGCGATATGGCGGGCGAAGTCGCGCCGGTGCGTGAGACTGGTTTGACCAAGGCTTGGATGCCACCTCCCAATAGATTATCGACAATCTGAAAGGTTAGTTCTTGGTGCTCTCATCCGTTCTTGTTGGTGCCATTACTAGTACTTACTCTTAAATTTAGACTGACGGTCAGCGTCTTATCCGCATTGACATCTATAGACCACTTTCTTGGCTTAACGGGCAGGGGTTGAAGAACATCAGTTAACTTGACACTTGGTGGCACCGTATTGATCATACGTTCCAACAGAGTAGCGCAGGTCTGAGAGAAGAAATCTAGTGATTCAGCCATTCGTGAGATCGTATCACCACCATCAGCGTTGAAAATGCGGAAATCCGACCGCGTTGTCTCATTATGGCCAAATGCAAGTGGATTTTGAGAAATATTGGCTACAAATTCCTTGGCACTGGTTGGTCAAAGATTAATTGCATGTCGATGGGACGAGTTTGGGGAGGCTTAGTTGACCACGAGGTGCCAAGGAAGACTTACACCTGGTTGTCGAAGTTGCTAGTCGTCGTATCAAAAAAGATTGTATTGTCATTACCGAAAGGCTAAATGGTCAACATTAGCCGCCTCATGCATGAATAATCGCCAAGCCTCTGTTGGCCAAAGAGAGTGGATATACGAACGCCAGTAACTGGAGGGGGCTGCGGGTTCGGCACGATTTCTGGAAAATCCACACCATGCACACCTCCAACGGTATGCCCACAGGCAACAAGGGCGATCGTCTCGGTCGTGTTGAAACCCTGCCTCACGAACTTTGCAGTGTGTGTGGCAAGGTCTTCCTGTGGTTCTGGAACACCAGAAGGGCCGGGGCCGGTTGCATCAACACGACCCGCCCTGTAAGGGAGGATGATGTTTCCATTTGAGCATCCACCAACTCCAAAAACCGCCCCCATAGCAAAGAGATCAGCTAACGAAGATCGGGTGGTGTATCTTGGCCGGAAAAAGTCCAACGTTTCTTGGAAACCGGCGCCGGGATTCTCTGGGCGATCCTTTTCGAAAACAATAGAGGCATCTATTCCTCCAGTGCCAGCTTGCACGTCTGCCGTGGCCATGTCATGGTATGAGTTTCTAATCCACTCAGCACCAAAACCACGTCCGATAGCGAGGCTACTGGCACTGCAGGGGACGGCAAAGGCGGCAAGACTGCTGTCGAAAGGGTTCTGTTGTTTGAACAACATCTTCTCAAGCTCATCAGTTGCTTCATTTGGCCAGACATTGTCGGCGTTGGTGGGAAGCCAGAGCGAGCAGGTAGCCAGCGTATAGGCAATGATCTTTGTCCAAGCCATGATTACAATGATGTTTATTAGAAGAGAAATACCAATGAAGATTTCGAAGAGAAATATGAATATCTCTCTGGCTCAGCTCTGATCCTTTATAGGACAATTTCTTAAGGAGTGCTTCAACCAAGTAATCAATAAACGAGTTATTCGGCTTGGTTTCGAGCTCTCGTGCCTGTCAATGACATGTGTTGAGCACTAGCCCCAGCTTCCTATTTCAGTATCATGCCTTTTAGATGAGTATAATGAACATGGTCTAGACTATAAGAAATAAGCAATGCATCTATAATTGGATGCCTGCAACTTACGACCTACCAAATTCGCCCGTGAAATTTGGTAGCGTCAGTTTTGAATCTCAATCCTTTGGGTTATTGGTTGGAGCCTGAGGGTATCAGAGCAACAATAAGCGGTGTGAACAAGGAATATCTCTATACACAATATAGTCAGCACTTCAAATAGCTTCCTATTTCAGTGTCGTGCTTTCAAGATATAATATGAAGTATACTGAGGTATATACAACCTACTAAGTTTGCTTGTATCGTCGAAGCCAGGCATAATGGAACTTTAATGATAATCCATTTACTTTCTGATGAACCCAAGTGTGCGGAAAACACATGCATGGTGTAATAAGTCTTTAACAAAGAGTTGAAAGTTTAAGCTCCTTGGCGCTCTAGTCACTTGCATTTGTGAGAAGGGTGCTCTCATGGGATTGGGTGGTGTGATGGGAGCCCGCCATGTTGCCGTATAAAGCCGAGAACTGAAGAATTAAAAAATATTAAATATTTATTTATGTTTATATGTAACCATTAATAGTACTAAACGCAATTGAGTAAAAAGACAAAGAAAACGAAGGTATTTTATCAGTCTCTTGATCCGTTCCATACTGATATTGTAAGCAACCCGGAACCCCAGCCACCAGCATCCTAATAATACATGTGAATTGAGAAGCATACAAATGAAAAGTTAAAGAAAGTGTTGTATTCCGCCATTTACTTCTTCTTTCCAGCTCCATTCACATTGCTCTCTGTCATTGCCCCCTGAGCCGCGTTGAGTCGGCCAAACTGCCACTCAGGAAGAGTGATACCGGTCTGCTCATTGATCGTAGTCATCAGTGGTGGAAGCATCTGATAGACATTGCGCATGACATCGGTTGAATCTGAGCCGCTGCCCTGGTTTCCGGTGTTCCAAACGCTGATCTTGGGCTCCAATCCGCGGATCGCGCTGGCGTTGGCCTTGGCAAGCTCGACAAGAGTGCCGTCCTTGATCATCATGTACTGGAGAAGACCAGCTGGACCACCAAATGCAACAGAGAGCTTGCCGTATGCGTCTGCCATTGCTGTGATACCTTCGGCTTCTTTGAGGGTTTTGACAAGAGCAGCCTCAGCGCTCCGCACACTTGCTTCCTGGTTTGCCTCCGCTGTCACACGAACCCTATATGCCTCTGCGTCGGCAGCCTTTTGACTTTTATAAATCTCAGCGTCTGCTGCGCGTTGATTAGCCTCTTGGTTGGCCTCAGCCGTTACCCGTGTTTTGTATGCGTTTGCTTCGGAAGCCTTTTGGCTCTTGTAAACCTCTGTATCTGCTCCTCGCTGGCTCGCCTCCTGGTTTGCTTCTGCAGAAACACGAGTTTTGTATGCGTCTGTATCTGCGGCACGTTGTCCTGCCTCCCAGTCTGCCTTTGCCTTTGCATTGAGTTCATACGCGAGGGCATCCGCGGCTTGCTGTTTAGATTCACGAATGATAGTCGCTTTGACGACATCTTGGGCTCGAAGACGTTCCATTTCAGCTGCAGCACGCTTGACTTCGACCTCTCGCTTCAAATTCTCGTCCGTAGACTCCAGAGTTCGCTTAGCAGTGACCCGGGCGATCTCCACATCTCGTGTAAGAGCAGCTTGTTGCGTGTGGAGGCGCGCCTCTGCCTCCGCGCGCTCTATGTCTCTCTCTGTCTTTTGCACTGCCGTTTCTGCATTGATTTTCGCAATCTCGCGATCTTGTTCACCCTTCTTCTTGGCTTCTCCGACGTTACCTCGAAGCTGTGCTTCGGCAACGTCGATTCTTGCCTGGTTCGTTGCGCCTTCGTGGGCCTTCTTGGAGAGCGATTCGAAGTAGATGGAATTGGGAGCATCCTTGAGTTCCTTGACGTTCGAGTTGTAAATTTTAAGGCCGAATTGCTGAAGTTCACCCTGAATGTTGCGGAAGATGCGTCGCTTGAAAACCTCACGTTCGGTGAAGATTTCTTCCATGGTCATTCCGGACACCAGAACACGCGTCTCACCCTCGATAATGCCCTTGACAATATTTTCGACATGATCTCGCTCTGCAACCACCCTGTTTCCGCTGTTGGAGCGCGCTAAAAGCATCGCATACTTGACGAGAGCGTCTCCAGAGTCTTCTTGATGGCCTGTAGTCTCATAGTTGTCATCTCCATCATGTGAGATTGTTTCCGCAGCGACTCCTCCTTTAATGTTGGCCCCGCGCTGATTGACGTCAGGTCCAACTGTGAATACAACAGGGAGAGAGAACTGCAGTTTCTCTTTTGTCATTGCCTGGAGATCCATGGCATAGTCGTGGGGCTGCACACTGAAACGAGTGTATCGCTGAAACGGCCACACCCAGGCAGCTTTGGTGATTCTAACGGTACGAATACCCATGCCAGTGATGGCAAGGTACTCGTCCGGAGCAGAAATCTTGTAGGATGCCATGGTGACTTGGTGGTGTTTGTTTGGAGAGAATGTGTTGGGATAACGAGTTGAGAGGGAAAGTGGTTAGAAAAGCAGCAATAGAGATAGATATGAGAGATGAAAGAGAAAAAAGAGCAGACAAGAGGAGCAATTTATGTAGATAACAAGCGATTGGTGTAACTTTAAACGTGAGTACAAGGGCTTCTTTGTTCAAGATTGTGGGGGGTGGCTCAGATTGAACAAAGATAACTGCGCGCCAATTTATACAAAGCCCAATGTGCGCCGAGACGCAGAAACCTCCAAAAGTATGCCCATTGGATTGCCCCGAGAGCTGCTCCCTCGCTTTTCCGCCTCACCATCATTGGCTTATAAGGCAGGGCTGTTTAGTCCAGACAACTCGGTCAACCAGAGGTGGTATGATGCATGGCTCGGCGGTGGCGCAGCGATCGTGATGTTCCAGAAGCTTTCCCCTACAGGACGCCAAGGAACACGAAAGTGAGGCGGATCGCGTCCAATTTGGCAAATGCCGGCGTTGGACTCCTCAGCCGCAGCGGCCTAGTAACTTTTGGCGTGGGCAGATTCGGCTCAGCTCGATGCAAGGTGAACTGTCCTACACTCCGTGATCATCTGACCGCCGTTTACACAAAGTATAAATTCCAATCTCCATGATTTTATATGAGGGGTTTTTATCTTGCCATTTATAGATGGCATTTGCAGGAGTTGCAGATGTGACATTCATCGACACGACATGAGTCAATGTGGTATTATATACAAATGAGCCTTGCCTTGGTGAGCTTATGGCGATCGTAGTGCAGCAATATGATTGGATCCATGCAAAGTGCAAGCCCCAGTCAGGCGACAATGCATGGGGTGCATGTATGGGGTAGTGTAAGGGGAATAAGCGGAACTCTACGGAGTAATAAGTTGTGAAGTAAAGTATAATACTAGAGGAGGAGGCGTCTTTATTTATTTTAGTTTTGATATTTCCAACAACAATATTGATAAGAGGAGTACGCAAATCAGCCTCTACAAGATCTTTGGCTGCAATACGATGCCGTAATTTCGGCCCTCTTGGCAGCTGAACACAGCATGTTTTTCAGCAAGAACCTACCTGTTCAAGCGATACAAAACTGGATGCCTAAAATGAAAAAAAATTTAATGAGCAAAGTGAATGTATACGAAATAGAATTAAAAGTCATTTGTGAGATATTTAAAGAACGACTACGGTAACACCTACTGAAGCAGATAAAGAGTCTTCCGAATAGCATCCTAACGAAGAATGGTCAGTAGGGATCTCGCCAAAGTACCTTGTAATGGGGCAACCTGAGAATATTATTAGGATCTGAGTTATGAATAAGAAGGGGCGGTGGGAAATATCATGGTGGCTAAGCACGAGCTCCAGCTGTTCCGACATATCGTTGAGCCGACGAACAGCGCGCTCCTGGCGTCTTTGAGTGCGCTGCTGGCGTCTTCGAGCGCTTCGAGTGGTGGGCATGTTGAGGAAGCTTCGAACACCGGTTGATAAGCGACCGGAGTAATGTACGAAGAGCTTGAGGCGATTGAAGAACTTGAGGTGGATGAAGAGGAGGATGTTCAAAGAGGAGGATGTTGAAAGAGAAAAATCTAGTTTGGAGAAGAGGAAGAGAAATGGAAAGAAAAAGATTGCTGAAGAAAGATCTCGAAACGCCGCCTACTTAGATTGTAAAAGAGAAGTTAAATAAGAGTGAGCTCAGAGAAAATTCAAGTGCACGGACTTTTGTAACAGTGCCTGGCTACCTGTAGACCGCTTTTAAAACACCCTGAGTAATAGAGCATATATATGAAAAGTTTGAAGTTATTTATATCCATGGATGAATGGAATCTTCCGTCAATTATGATTTGGAGGATGTTTGATAAGTCGACCTTCAGTATTAGCTCGTATACTCCATGGAAGCTATAATTTAAATAACGTGAATAAATGCAAGTGCAATTTGAAATAAGAGCCATGTCTAAGATATCTAGGAAACGACCACGGCAACACCCACTGAAGCAGACAAAGGGCCTTTCGTATAGCATCCCAACCAACAAGTGCCATTAACGGTTTCTAGGACGCCTAATTCTTCTCTACAACTGATACATATCGCCCAACCAGTCGGCAAGCATTGCAACCATTTCTTTCGTACAGCTGTGTCCCGTGTTCTCCTGTATGAACAGTCTAGGCTTGATGTCTTTGGATGTCATGCTTCCGTTCCGCATGGCACTTCTTCTTTCTAACCATGATGTTGTATATCGTGCCGGTACCAGTTTATCGTACTCTCCATTGCACATGAATAGAGGTACATCGCTGGGAAACTCTTCGTATATCTTCCTATCGCCCTCGCGGACAAACTCTGCCAATGCGCGCGGCCATCGACGCCGTTGCGACTCGTTCATAAGCTTTTCCAACTGTTCGTAACTGGCAGTCTCTAGCTCTTCACCTTTAATACCAAGAGCTGAAGCGTCAATTCCTAGGCGCTCCAGTAAGAGAGATGTCAAGTTTGGGCAACCGACAACCATTGCGAAGGCGTCAAACTGGCCGGGTGCAGCCGATGCCATACGCCAAGCTGTATGGGCGCCTAATGAGACACCCAACATGATATTGTGCATGCGATTGAACTGGGGGAAGTATGCTGGCAGAAAGTCGAGGACAAGCTTGAAGTCTTGAGTTGCGCCGGATATCATGGATATTAAATCGACGCTGTAAAGATGATGCACTGTTAGTAATACTCGATTTAAAAAAAAACAAAACATGGCCAACATAAACCATGCCCGCCAAACAAATTCGCAACTTACGCATGATTTTCATTACCACCTGACCAAGTCAAGTTTGCTTCTGGGCTGACCTATTGGATTCCATCTTTGTCAGATATCATCATGGCGGCAACGGTGGTGAGTTGCACGTACCTGGCGATCTCCATGATTCCTCATGTTCATCGTAATGGCAATCATCTCAACTTTCTTCTTCCTGCCATCGGATCTATATCTATGCAGAATCTCATGGGCGATGCCTTCTGTCACTAGATATGTTCTTGTCCGGTTATGAGCAAGATACAAAACAGCGACGTCTACCCCAGACTTTTGTTGAAGTTCATCCAATCCATAGACGTATATAGTAACACCACCGATCGCTATCGATGTTTTGCTTGACCGAGGTGTTGATAGAGGTAGAGAAAATCGCGGCTCCAAGCCATCTGGGGTTGTGCTTGGCGAAGGCAAAGTGTCCGACATCTTGGCCTGCGTTACTGGTTCCTGAAAGAAGGAGTGAGTAGACGAATGACAGGAGTGCCAAGAAAAATGCACAAATAAATGACCGAACTAAAAGGAGAGCCCAGACTAAAAGAGACGTGGCTTAAGAATCCCTTCCTCGTGCCGTCTCTATAGACGGATAGACAGCGCTGAGCAGGTATAAGTCGGTAATAACAAATGGAAACAAGCATTTGCCGGGCTCTACTTTTTTGCCGGAATGCAAGGGGTTCGGCTGCTTGTTCGGCCAGTTCGGTTAACTGTGCCGGTTGGACTCCGTACAAATCTCGTGGCGGTACTGTGGCCATCCAACTAATTGAAGACATAGAATTCCATTAGCGTAGAAAGAGACACGTCAGATCTTTATTACATACCTGCCATGAACTGAGGTGGTTGGTTGCAAGTCACGATTGTAGCATGTGGAAAACAAAGTGACGTGGTGGATTTAAACAAGTAGTGTCTCACTAAGCACATACTGAGAAGATTTACAGCCTTTTGTAAATACACTCAAACCGCAGCAATAGATAAATATTAACAATGATAATATTAAATAACGTGAAGTCAATTCACATTTACATAGATGTACAATCGGTTTCCTCCACTTCCCAGACAATCGCTTCCTCGCCAGTATTTCTTAAATTTCTGCAAGGAGATCCTACACGCTCAAAGGATGCTGCTTAAAGAACTCCAAAATAATTGGTGTAGCATTAAAGCTGGCAATGTGGTGGCCAGACGCCTGGTTATCAGCATTTGGCGCCGTGCTAGGCCAATCATGTCCAATTACAGCGTCGTAGACATGCTCAACCAATCCAAAGTTGACTCCTGACCCGTATTTGTAGGATACAGTGTTGGACGAGATTGGTGTGGTAACATTGTGGAGGCTCAGCCCGTCTCGTGCAGCCCATTGTTGGATGAAATGCGGGATTGATGGAAGACATTCCTGCTTGCGCGCACCACCCTGGTAGTGAATGGTAGTGTCGTTGCCACCGTGAAACTCCAGGAATGGAATGTCATGACGGCTGGGGCTACATGGGATCTGCACGGTGTCTGCATCGCAGGACGATGTATTGACATAAAAAGCACCAGATACAGGAGCAAATGCTGCAATCCGGCTCGACATTTTCTTGTCGCAAGCCAAGACGTTACAGAATCCAGCGCCATCCGACTTTCCGGTGGCAAAGATTCGAGAAGGATCAATGCAATACTGCTCTTGAACATGGTCGAGAATATCTGCGGTAAACTGGACGTCGTTTACGGTAACATTCGGAACACCTTGCCAAAAATCCTTCATATATGTCAGCATTGACTTTAAATACTTCTTCCAATTACTCAAATTGCCCTACATTGATGCCCTGAGGATAAATAACAAAAGAATTCGTATTGAACTGGGGACTTGTCAATTCGTCCAATTCCAGTTGGCTTTCTGCAGTTCTTTCGCCTCCGTGGTAAGACAGGATCGCTGGAGTTGGGAACTCATTATGGTACGTTGGTGGAATCGAGATGAGGTAGTACCTCAACAGCCCACCACTTGTAATTGTCACGTTTGCAACACTACCAGGTGATTGGCCATGGGGTAGTTTCTTAAGGCATCCTTCCAATGAGATGGATGAAAGGCCTTTGGGTAAGACCAAGGCTTCTGCCAAAGCGGCGAAGAATGCAACCTTGAGAGACAACATGGGGAGCCAGAGACAATAGAATCCTAATCCGGAAGAGAGAACAATGGAACACTGAATCACACTTTCCACTTACGTCAATTGTCTTAGATTATCTCTCCTTTTATATATAGTCACATTCCAGTTAGAAAATGCTACCCCAAGGGTCCGTCACATTTTCTGGGGAAAAGATGCGGAGAACCCTGGAGAGAAGGGTCCAACTAGCTAAACTCAGTCCATGGGAATGCCGAATCTCCAGCTCATGCTTGATAATTACCGAGTTTACCGGAATCATATGTTCAAATGGTTCTTCTCACCGTCTATGAAGCTCCATACTTCTTAGGGCTGACTGACGGATGGATAGAGTCGGAAGACGGTGCCTCGGTAAGCAAGTTCGAGCCCACAACGGTGTTCTAGAAACCTGACAATTAATAAGATAGTCTGTAAACCATAGACACGACGGAACTTATTTGCCGGACTTATAGGCTTTTTTATGACTCTAAGATAGCTGAACTGGAACCTCAGCATCTGGCTCAGTAACTGTGTAGAAAATAAGTAAATAATTGAGTTATTTCAAGTCTATTTTTGAGACAGTCTCGCTGTATTGACATCATGTCTACTGTAGCTATACGAAGGGTGGAAATATATTGGACACGAGTGACATATATATGAACGAGAATGATTGGACAACTGCTATTGAAGAGACTATTCGAAACTAGCTAGGTGTCCTACAAGACGTATCTGAAATCTTTGTTCTGGATATCAGTAAGATCCTCATCAATTGAATGCAGACCCATGGGTGTGCCGCTTCTCTTGTCTCTCTTTCTGTTTTCCATACGCAACGCAATAAGCGTAATGGATGCAATCACCACCACTCCACACAGACAGACAAAGCTTCCTACGAATCCGGCGTGATAGATTGGCCCCGGAGACGCGCCAAAGATCACGGGACCAATGACATTTCCGACGCAGTATCCAACGAAAGTTGAGGCGCTGACAGTGGATTTTTCTAAAAAAGAATTTGTGAGATGGTATTTCACCCAAGGCAGATCCCTCAAGAGGAAAAGTAAACTTACTAGTATGTCCGGCTATGTTTGATGCCGTTAGAGAGACAGCAATTCCTCCAGAGGCAACTTGAACAGCAATGAGAAAAACACCCGCAAACAACAATCCTCGATTACTCCGAGGCCCAAACCAGCAGATGAGAGTGCCTGCGATAGAGATCAAACCGCAGACAATGATCAGCAGGTAACGCATGTTTCTCCACTTCCGTGTGATGTAACCCGAGAGAAGAATAGAAGTGGCAGTAATCGCTCCAATGGGACATGTTAGAGCCAAAGAATCGAAGTGATCAAATCCGAATCCATTAATGACAACAGTACCAAAAGTTCCAAGGGCTCCTGATGGCACACCGGTAAGAAGCACTATGAAGGCGCTGCTATACAGCTTGTAATCGCGGAAAGCCTCGAAGAACTGGGCCTTGTTGAATTCGTGGCTTACGGTACCGGCATTATTTCTCTCGAGACGGCGAATAGCAATGTGTCTCTCTGCCTCCGTCAACCGTTTGCTCGTCATGGGGTCGTCAGGAAGGAAGAAGAAAAGCACAATGGACCACAAGATGGTCACACCACCAAGAATCAGGAAGATTGGTTTCCAAGAAGGCAGTGAGCCATGAATTTGTCCCAAGCCGTAGTTGATTAGTGGCGAGATGGCTGTGGCAACTCCCACGCAACTGTACCAGAACCCAGTTCGTAAGGTCTGCTCTTCTCGTGTCCACCAAAAGGTTACCAAGACAGTGAATGAGGGAGCAACAGCTGACTCAAGGAAACCCAGGAAAAGGCGATTGATCATAATACCGGCATAGTTGAAGCAGCCAGCCGTGGACATGAGAACAGCTCCCCAGAGGAATGTCGCGACTGACACTACTTTTGATGTCGAATAGCGCTGGCACAAGAACATCATTGGATATGTGCCAACTAGATATCCGATGTAAAACATCATCGAGGCATTTGCGTATTTCTGGTTATTCGTGATTGGAGTTCCGTCTGGCAAATGGCCAACAATCGTGGTGAGCTTCAAGTCCGCATTAAAGTTGAACTGTGTTGCGGCGCTCATGACACCCTTGTCGTAGCTCTGCAGCGTGTACGTCACCATCATAAGAGGAATAATCCTTTACACTTGAATGAGCCATTGATCGCAGAGAGAATGGTATAGTTTACTCAAGTGAAGGGGGTATCATACCAGAAATCGAGTTTCCGAATAAGCCGTCTTTCGTCTTCTGGAGTGAATGTCTCACTAGTAGGCTTCATGTTGGCGGTGTCGTCTTCCATCTTCTCAATTTCCTCAGCCCCATCATGCTTTGTGTCGTCAAGCACTTCCATGTCGTAAGGCGCCATAGTCACAGAGTAGCCGGACGAGTGGCTATTTTGCTGTTCGATGTGTGTAAGCATCATTCACTTCCCGTTGTTGTGCTGATAATGATGTTATATAACGTTCTCGTCGTCGTTCCTCCTGACCCTGTGACACAATTGGCTGACCATCGTTCGGCAAAGTTTACAATGCAGAGAACACGACAGGGTTGAAATCACCCCGCTCTTCTCCGCGATGCTCCGTCATGATGGCCATTCGTGGAGAAAGCAAAGGAGAGAAAAAATGTGACATACCGCTAGATGGATCTCGGAAGAGAAATGTCTCGGCAGGCGTCCGGACAAAGCTAAAGTCAGATAATAGCCGAATTAGCCGTTCTAGCTCGCGACAACTTCATAGTTCAGGCGCCACAAAGATGGGGTTTGTGGAGTATTAGCTCGTATACCCCATCCGGGGTAAAAGGTAAGCTGGTCGGCAAGAATCTTTTTTCTTTTCTACCGACGGCAAACTTCTTCCCCAGACAAACTCATCTTTTGCCGGCCATGGAATCTGGGGAGAGCTTACATGCAGCTCGGCCCAACAACAACGCATGGGGAAGCAGTGGTGGTGCCAGAGTTGCTCCACGGATTCGCTCGCGGGTTGCCTGTCAGCCTTGCAATCAGCGCAAAGTTCGTTGCGACGTTGTTCAGACTGGGGGTAATGCGTGTTCAAACTGCCAGCGCGATGGCGGATCTTGTGTTGTTCTTCCGCGCAAGAAGCATCGGTAAGCATTGAAGAGCGCTTGACTGAGTATTGACATCCGTTTTTGCTCACCAATTGTCCTCTCATAGGCCGCGGAGGAAGAGGGATTCTCAGTTTACGTCGCAGAAAGCAGCGGGAAACACGGCTGGGATCTCATATAGCAAGGCTGCTTCTGGTGGCCTGGTAGATCCACAGGTTGGTGCTATACCAGTTGAAGATCCTCCAGAATACCCTTATGGCGAAACATTTCCGGCATCCCTACCGTCGTCAAGAAACAATGTCATGGGCGTTGGAGAAACCCAGGGCCGATCGGCGACAGACACTATCTTGCCTGAAGATGGCCCTTTTACTTACATCGGTAAGCATCCTATCGGAATTCTGACAATCATGATATGGGAAAGATATCTCATCATATCAATAGGCGACAGGAGAGGGCCACGCCACTCTGTCTATGACCTCTGCCACCCCGAGACTCCTGAAGATGCACGATATTTGCCGCCAGACACGGTCATCTCGTCGTCTCACAAACCGCATGAGCTAGAGTATATGCGCCTTCAGGGTGTCTTCTCTAGGCTGCCGGACGATGTGTGTGATGAGTTAATACGCTGCTACTTCCATCATGTTCACTTCTTTCTACCGATAATCGATGCACCCGCGTTTCTAAACGAGTACTGCAGCAATGGCTCTCGGAATATCAGCCTGCTGCTCTATTGGAGTATTCTGCTGGCTGCTGCAAACGTGAGTTCATGTGAAGACGCAAATTGATGTCGTCGTGTCTAACCTTTGCTCTCAGTTCGTCGATGCGGATGTTTTACAAAAAGCAAGGTTCTCTTCTAGAAAGGCAATGAAGACTGCGATGTATGAACGCGCCAAGGTGAGCAATCTGGCACTTGGTTTATCACAATATGTCTTGTAAACTGACTCTTGACAGTGTCTCTATGACTTCGATCGAGGGACAGACAAACTGGTGCTCATTCAGTCCGTCATCCTATTGGGATTCTGGTATACTGACCCTCAGGATCATACTGGCGCCTGGTACTGGATAGGCATTGCAATTTCGCTCTCGCAGAATATCGGACTCCATAGGTCTCCGCGTTTGGGTAGCCGTGCACCGCAGAAGTCTTTACCGGCGCGAGAATCCCTCATGCGTCGCATCTGGTGGGCGTGCGTAGTCAGAGATCGATGGGTTTCGTTGGCACGGGGCCGTCCTATGCGCATTCATAGCGAAGACTGCGACACGCCTCTTCCTGTAGTGGAAGACATCATGAACGAATTAGAGTCTGTTGTTGGCCGGGCGCGAAGCAACTTTGTGCCGGTGGAATCCAGGGCCTTGGCCGAGATGTGGATTCGGCTTGTACGCATTTGCGATACGTTGGGCAACATCTTAAGAGTCCATTATTCTGTGAATGGAGGGATACCCAATATCACGGAAATTGACAGATATGCGCAAGAGTTACAGGCCTTGGCCCAAGAAGACGCCGTCCCAGCTGACTCCAGCGAGATTTTGACCATCAATGCGATCCAAATCGATTTATTGTACCAGTTTGTGCTCCCGTTCAACAACCCTCCTCATCTACACAGCCGCTGACTCTTCCCTAGAGCTACAATTGCAATACTCTATCGACCATACGTATTGAATCGGTCTACTCCTCTCCCATCTGGAGCGCATTCACTGTGGCAAAAGATTGCAACGAGCCGAGCCCGCGAAGCTGCATCAAATACCAACGGACTGCTGCAGAGTCTCATTGAAGTGGATGGTATACGATATTTGAAGCCAATGATGTATTAATTTCCTCTCCTATTGTCCAGTTTCTGGAGCTTGTAAGCTGATTATCTCTCGCCATAGGATTACCGCGATGATCCCCGCTATGCAGATTCACCTTTACGACTGCAAGTCCTCAAACGCATTGACCCGCGGTCTCGCGGAGAACAAGCTCCAACTTCACATGCTGGTTTTGTCAAACTTGAGAGAAACATACTGGAGCGCCGACGTAACGTATCGGCTTTTTGATCGGGCTCAAAACATACTCAAGAAGTCGAATTCCCAAGTAGAAAAACCACCTGTCAAGAACGCCGATAACAGTCGAGATTCTACGCATCTACAGCAATCACAGCCGCAATTGCTTCCACCAACCGAACCACCCTTGCTTCCGACTCCAGAACCTACCATCTTGGTAGGTGAACAACAATATGCAAATACATGGTTCAATGGTTCGCCACAGTTTAGAGACGTTGATCAGCTGTTGAGTCCAGGGTTTTACCTTTCCGAGGATGGCTTCTCAGAGTTCCTTCTTAGCTATGAAGACGCAGTTGTCTACGATCCACTTGTCTTGGGATGAAGCAGGATACCTGAATAGATATTATCGTAATACGCAATCTTGAACCATATGATCATGAACCCTTTAGAAAGTCAACTGGGAATATCTCCTATATCCGACTTTACTCAGACGCACACATTATTCACTGACAGGCACCATGAAACATGTGATATCTATGACTCAAGACAGCGGTGAATTATTGCACAAACGCTTCACTGCCGTGACTAGGCACCAGCAGTTGGCAGCCGATTAGTGGAGCGGTGATTTCTCCTAATCTGCAGATAGCCGCTCAATGACAACATTGAACAAACACGGACGCTTGCCTGCATGCCAGGCGGTGACTCTCTTGCAGTGAATTTGGTGTCATTTTTGCTGATCGGAAGTTAATTTACTTGAACTGCATTGAGCCATCGAACATCAAGCGCTTCACTCTTGTCTCTTCACTGCTCTGCTCTTGAAGTGTTTCTCCCTGGAAATCTATTGCCGCCGCCTCTCAATTCTTTTGGGCCATAAATTGCAGCGTTCCCCCCCTTCATCTCCTTCCCATCACTAACTCATCGTACTTGAACGAGCAGAGCGTCTCTGTATTTCTTCTTAACCCCAAACAGAATGGTCTTCAACTCAAAATTACGATGACCGCTGTTCACCCAACAGACAGAAACCGTATTCTGTCCATCGTGCTGAAGTCAGGATCATCGTGATGCTTGGCATTCCGACATCCGCATTCGAATCATCATCCCGCGCGAGGTCTTCTACACCATTACATCCCATGACTTGATCTCTACACGGCCTCTTTCGGTTCGTTTTCCTGCGACTTCAAAGTTTGTTCCAGCCCTTGACTAACGACGAGTGAGACACCAGGGCCGTCGATTTGACTACTTCCCACGGCGCAGACGTCCGAAGAGACCCCCAAGAAAGCTGAGAGCCTATACTCGTGAACGGGCATCAACTCCCAAGCCCTTCGCCACCATGAGCAGCGACCCTGGGCGTGACACATACACCGCTGGTACCTCCCCGGAGGCTCCCACCCTGAGATATAGAGGAGTGACCATCCAAACACAAGCCGACCTGTCGATATGGATCAAGACAAGCCCGACCGACGCGCCACAATGCACTGTGGGACCCATGCTTGGTCGAGATTTGGTGATCCTTCACTTCAACGGCTCCCCTATTACACTGAATGAAGAGCTGTGGAGCCTGATCGAAGCTCTCCCGCAAAGGTACTTCCAGACGAACGACACAACTGCCTGGTCCCTGAAACCATGGCTGAACCACGATTACTCGAGTTGTATCAGACAAACTTAGACACTAGATCTGTCTACATCTACTGGATCTATTTGCCTCTACTAGATCCATCTACATCTACTAGATACATCTACATCTACTAGATACATATACACCTACTACACCTACTACACCTACCACAACGACCACAACGACCACAGCGACTACAACGACTACAGCGACTACAGCGACTACAACTACATCGACTGCACGCACTACAACGACTACAGAGACTACGCCCCTCAAGCCCAGCAACTGGCGGACGGCATTCCTGCCTAGGAGATCCCAAGCAGTGTGGACGCTGAGGCTCCAGATACGACGACCGGGCCAGAGCAAGACAAGGAACTTGGAGACTGTTGGCATGGATGCGCGGCGATGCCTTGGGGTCGGCAACATATTTGCGGCGTGAAAGGTACTTTACTTTACCTGCAGCTGGTCACTAAATGGTAGGTACTTTTCCATTTTCCAGCATATGCTCTTCACTTGGTGCCTTGAGGCCCCATTTGTGTCCGTTCACCCATTCAAACATAGATTCATGCAACTGTCCTCTCTTCCTTTTCTTTTCTTTTTCCTTTCAACATCTGCAGGCAAGCAGCGCACCCCCGCCTTTCTGATTCTCTTGGCTCATCTCCTCCTTGCCTTTTGTGTGTTGCCATTCTCGTTTTTCCCTCTCTAATACTCCGCTCGGTATCTTTTCTCATTCCCCATGAGATGCTATTATGACCTTTGACTAACCAGGGAGCAGGCTTCGCTACTTCAACTTCGTTTCTTCACACGACGCTCGAGAAAAGCATTGTTTGATTCAGGACCTTGTGTTTCAATTCGCTTTCACTAGAGGCACCTTTTCGTACCA
This sequence comes from Trichoderma afroharzianum, assembly GCA_037893235.1. Classification (NCBI taxonomy): domain Eukaryota; kingdom Fungi; phylum Ascomycota; class Sordariomycetes; order Hypocreales; family Hypocreaceae; genus Trichoderma; species Trichoderma afroharzianum. Next base: position 229,025 of record JBBLXW010000028.1, on the reverse strand, counting down.
GGAGCCGGCACCCTGGCTGCTTGTTTCCGATTCTCTGTGGTATGTATGTCTAGAAGACATTGGTCCTGATATTGTCTGACCAGAAGTTGCAACATTGCCCCATAGAATCGACGATGGTCCGGCCCAGCGAACAGAAAACGAGAGTCCGGTCGGAAGGGGTTCCCGCATTCGTACCCCAATATGAACCACTTTTCTCGAGACTCATCAAACACGGATGGTTGGGCAATGGCACTCACGTCAGCATTTGCCCCATACATTTACCAACAGATTTCCAATGAGGAATTGGAAAATTCAAGATGCCAGCCGATAGCTCTCTGGCAGCGCCACCTCCGCAGGCTTGCCATATCAGCTTGCCCAAGTTATACACAGCTCATCTTTGCCCGACAGACGAACAGCATCCCACGAGCACCACAACACGGAAATGGAAGAGGATGTGTACTCTTCCCGGAGACAGTGGAAGGGGTACTAGAGGAGCAGAGAGGAATTGGCCCAAAATTGCCCCAAGGATGGCTAGCGGATTCGAGCCGCCAAAAGATTGGGAGAACCGCTGGAAAGACTGCACGTTTATCCCCGGCAATGAGGAATTGAATATGGTGATCCTCTCACCGGACCAGAAAGTGCTGGTAGAGACTGAGGACCAACTTATCTACCTCAAAGGTCAAGGCGGCGTGATCCGTGAAAGCGATGTCATGAAGTATTGCGTGCTGGCACGATGCCAACATCTCGCTTGCGACCCTGCAACGAAGCCAAGGAGCAAAGCAAATGGAGAGAATGTGAACAACAATGAGGGCCTAATACTCTCTATCATGGATGGCAAGTCGGTTTACATCGGACAATCAATGCACATGGAAGGCCCTGTGATTGGATCGGCCACCAACGAAGACAAGCATTTGGCCGAGTTCGATTTTAAGAGTCTGAACCTGAAGTCCGAGCCGCAAAAAACAATAGCCGGCTCTGGAACAATCCCACATTTCGCAGTGAGCTCGAAGTACAATCTCAAGAAGGCCAAGCAACTCGTCCATGCGAAAAACCTAAAATCATTCTACAGACAGGAATACGAATTGCGGGCTTACAATAAGTATGCCGAGTTCTTGATAGGGGAGATCGTATGTGGCTTTCCTTTAGATGCCATGGCGCATCAAGATATCGAAGAACGCCGAATAAAGCCAGGAGACAGCCTGAATGGGGCATATAGGTTCCCAAACCTAAGCCCAGGGGAAAGGAACCAGCTCCTGGAGGAGATTGTGTCGCACGCGGATATTGTGCCGGACGTCTTTCAATTCAATGTTCCACTTACGGCAACTTTGGAATACCCGGAAGAGCTTGACAAGACCCTGCGAATATTTGCCTTGGAACACCCCGAGGATATCCTCCCTCGGAACATGTTACGTCTACCATCTGCTACATCTACTACCATCAACTACATCTACTACCGCCTACTACATCTACTATATCTACTACCATCTACTACATCTATTATAATCTGCTACCATCTGATAGATCTACTCATTTTTTCATCACATGGCCAACGTATAGATGCATGCCGCCAAACATACCAAGGATACTTGAGTCTTTGCTCAGGTAACATCTTCCCGACCACGAGCTTCCGCGATAATAATGGGCGATCTCTTGACTTGGCGAGGCCTGAGGGCAAAGAAAAAAGCGGGTGGAGGACTTGTTGTGCTATCGACCATCAACACCGTTGTTTCTGGAACTCTCAAATGTCTGCATTGGCCCCGATTCATAAAGCACCCATATACCTCATTTTATCGGCCGTTTACAAGAAGCTACCCAAAATGTATATAAAACTCGTTAGCAGGTTCCACGGAACGAGTTTTATTAGCGATTACTCCAACACTTACTGCACCCTCCTCAGAGGTTCAGACAGCGCCTCTTCTACATCAGCAATCCTAATGTTTCGCAAAATCTTTTTGCTTCGTCTTCCTCGGCGAAACCTTTTGCTTCATCTGGTTTAGCAGTTACTTTGACTTTCTCTTCCTCGACAAAGCCTTTTGCTTCGTCCAAGGATGCACCCACTGGCTCGACGCTGTTTTCTTCGTCCGAGAATGCTCCTGCTGCCTCGACACCTTTTGCTGCTCCCGCTGGCTCGACGCTGTTTTCTTCGTCCAAGAATGCTGTGGTGGATCAGGGTTTCTTGCCTCACTACTCCGTGACGTCGCCGGCCAACTGTATAGCTATGAAGAGATACTGTGATGGGGAGTCGCTGCAGACTTTCATTCCCGCCACCAATCTGAGAAGTGAAAACTTGAACGGGGTGGAGGACCTTTGGGTACGATTGCAGCAGGGAAAGAATGTCGCCCCTCCTCAACTAGTTCCCATCTCCAAGGAGGACGATACCGTTGAAACTGAGGATGGTGCCCCCCAAAGATCTTGCAACGCTTCTTTGATGTGGCGGTCGCTCAATGCTCCCTCCGGATATCAGCTGAAACTTGTGTACGTCAATGCACTCGACATCCCATAAGAGTTGATCACCATCTTGGAAGAGTTCGCCAAGAAGTTTCCTAATGATCATCTGACGATACCGTCGATGATCACCGCTTGTTTCCTGTACAAAGTCATTATTAACAGCAACGATATGAAGCTTGAGATGTATCATCAGGTTGCCAAAGGAGCAAAGAAAACATATACTCAAGTGCCCTTGGCGAGTTTGGCTGCTTACATTCTATACCTACGTCTACTACGTCTACTACGTCTACTACGTCTACTACGTCTACTACGGCTACTACGTCTACTACGTCTACTACGTCTACTACGGCTACTATAGCTACCATAGATACTAGATCTACTAAGTCCACTATGTCTATTAGGCCTACTGCGCCCATTACACTCTACAGTATTAATGTATACATTGAAGCTTGCTGTTTAACCAGGCCGGTCTTAAAAGAACAAGACCACGTGGAGGTGGTTAAGACGGAAACTGGCTCCTACCGACCTATTGCCCAGATGAGGATTTGTGTATCTAGCTAGACACTCATGGTCGTGAATATTAAAACAAACAAAACAAACAAACACACATTTTACTTCTGTCTTTTGCATATGCCATTCGGCGACTAGATGTTATTTTCACGGCTGTGTGAGGAGCCTGGTACCCACCAACTCTATGCAGATTTTGGATTTAACTGCATCTAACTGCATTAAACTATATTGAACCGTGTTTAACTGCATCTAACTGCGTTCAACTACATTTAACCGTCTCTAACTATATCCAACTGCATCCAACTGCATCCAACGATAGTTCCCGATAGGTAATTGATTAGTACTTTGGACACTGACCTTCTGTGTGTATACTAGCAGGTAAAAAGTTTCAGGTTGTTTTTCGGCCCGGTGACAAAGTCATACCCACTTCAGGGCTTCGACGCATTTAGTAACAGTAGACCTATGATCTAGAATTGATTACCAAAAGAGTAACCCAAACCCATTACCAGCAATCGGGTGCTACCTTAGCTATCTTCTTTGTACAGAATGCATAATTTTTGAGCCACTTATCAAAAGACGGTCGGGGCGCTTGTGCCATTGTGGATTTTGGCCCCCAAGCTGTTGGACGTGTTCTTGATGATTCTGCATGTGACAAGCTTTGCAGTTGGCAAACACGTGAATCCAAGTTCCCTCAGCCGGAATTGCGAGGGCCTTTTAATTAGCAGTGTCAGTGAACACGTCCAACTTGCCGCCCAAATCAACCGTTCGCATCGCCATGTCTCATCCACCAGAGCCGCCTCCGCTCTTCGGAGCAACGCCATCATCCATCACTGAATGCGCTCGACAGCTGATCCAAAGACTTCGTCAGACGCAGAGACAGATCATAGATACGGTGCTACCAGAAGACGCGACCTTTTCCAATGTCCTTCTGCCACTCGCACAGGCTGAAAATGCCGTTTCGGCAGACAAGTGGCTCATCACAAGTTACAGAAACTTCTCGCCAGATGCAGCTCTGCAAGACGCTGCCAACGTCGCAGCTACCATGATTGAGGACTTTGAACTTGAAACCTCATTAAATAATGACCTTTTTAATTTGATAAATGCCGTGTTACGTATAGGTGAGCAGCTGGATTGCGAATCGCGGCGATATCTAGAAAAGAAGTACAAGGGCCATATCCGTAATGGACTCTTGCTCTCAGAAGACTCTTCCCGCCAGCACTTCCGGACTATGCAATCCCGTATAGCCGTGCTAGAGGCTGAATACAAAAAGAATTTGGCAGACTCACGTCTGGAAGTCTGGCTTAACCGCCAGGACTTGAGAGGGGTACCGGACGAAGTTTTATCTAGATTTAAGAGCGACACCATTGGAGACGAGCAGAGGTTCCGATGCGACTCCAGAACGATCCTTCAGGTTATGATGTTTGCCACAAATGCTGATATACGAAGGCTTTGCTATATGGCTAGTGAAAACACATGTCGCGGAAATGAATTTGTGTTCAAAGAACTCATCCTGCTCCGTGCCGAAAGTGCTCGTCTGCTTGGCTACACTAGCCATGCTGCGTTGAGACTTGAGGATAGAATGGCCAAAACACCAGATGTTGTCAACAATTTCCTGACCGATTTGGTTTCAATGCTCTCTGAGACAGCAAATGCTGAGGTTGAGAATCTCAAAGCCATGAAAAAGAAAGATGTCGAGTCTCGTGGAGAGTCATTCGATGGAAACTATTATTTCTGGGATCATGCTTTTTATAATCGACTTATGATGGAGAGAGAGTATGAATTGGATCAGCAGCAGCTGGCAGAATATTTTCCCATGCTGTCAACTATAGAATATATGCTGGAAATCAACCAGCATCTTTTTGGCTTGGTTTTTACGGAGATTACCAAACCAAACCAAGATTCCGGCGTCACTCTCGGGTATTATAAGAGCGCCGAGATGCTCTGGCATGATGATGTGAGAGTTTTCAGCGTATGGAACGATAAGCAAGAAGGTGGCGACTTTGTTGGCTATCTGTACCTTGACCTCTACGATAGGACAGGCAAACCCCCAAATGCATGCAATGTGCCAATACGACCAGTAAGTGCAAGACGAATATATTCTATCGCGTCTAGAAGCGACGGCGAAGGAGAAGATGGTGATAGATATGTCTAGTAGCTAACTAGCCATGCTTAGGGCTGTATTCTACCGGATGGATCGCGTCAATATCCTGCGACTGCACTGCTGTTTGACTTTGAGAAACCTAGCGTCACTAACCCGACGCTCCTTCAGCACCGTGATGTTATCTTGCTGTTCCACGAGTTGGGACATGGTATCCACGAGCTCGTGGCCCAAACCAAGTTTGCATGCTTTCACGGAACTGCATCGCCTGTTGATTTTGCAGAGATGCCTAGTCAGGTACTAGAGAACTGGTGCTGGACACCATCACAACTAAAGCGCCTAGGTAGACATTATTCATACCTATCCGCGGGCCACTTACAAACATGGATCGAAGCGGCGAATGGCAAGCCCAGGCCAACAGAGAGGTTGTCTGATTCGGAGATTGCAAATCTAACTCGTAGCAAGCACTGCAATAGCGCGTTGTTGTATCTGCGTCAAACGGCCATCGGTATGTTCGACATGTTGGTCCATCAGATCACTAACAATACTGAAGCCGAGAAGTGGGAACTGGCTGTCAAGTGGAATCAGCTGCGCCGTGAAGTTCTCCCCCTGGCTGGAGGCGAAGCCGTAAATGGCGATTGGGCTTGGGGACATGGTTATGCCAACTTTAGGCATCTTATCGAAAACTATGACGCTGGTTATTACAGCTATTTATTGTGAGCAGCTTCTTGTCTCCATGCCCTCCTTCGTCATTCATTCATTCGTTTGTTCGTTTAATAAACCTACATACTTGCTAACAGATATTATTTCTTCGCTTTGTGTTAGTTCTCTTGTTTATGCTGCCGACGTGTTTAATGCAACGTTTAAACTTGATCCGGAGAATACGGCAAATGGCCGTCGGTATCGCCATGCAGTGCTTACAAAAGGGGCAAGCAAGGATGAAATGACGATTTTGACTCAATTTTTAGGCAGAGAACTAGACGTCTATCCTTTCTCACAAGAACTGAACCTATCATAGGTTACTTGTTCTTTAGTATTTACCTTCAATCGGTCTTTACTTCAGTTAGCTCTTCTCTCTTTAAGTGTTAAACTATAGATTAATTACATCAATCTCTATTAGACATATTGATTTATGACTCTTTAATGCGAGGTGGCGGTCTCTTACATACTTCTGCATGTGGCTTGAAGACGGAACAACTATCAAATCAAAGCTGAAAAGACGTCAGGGAGGAAACAATTATGTGATTCTGGAAATAATAATTGGTCATCGAGGGTATGGGCAGGTACGAAAATAGCTATTCGTGTTCCGCGCTGCCAAATCCTTTCTTATATTAATCTACACTGTCTTCGGTATCTGGGATATGGAAAACAAAACACCACGATGTTGAATTTCACCGTGTCAAAGAATGATTGGGGATATGGCCAGACTTTCGCTCTCATAGCGACCATCCCATCTGTCGCAGCCGTTACAACGATACTACTGCGAATGGGTAGAAAGCTGGATGAGTTAAGAAAATTAGTGAGCAATGGGATAGAAGTCAAACGAGCCTTTACATTATATATGGCAAATAGCTGTTGTTATCAGTTGTTTAAGGCCCTCTCCTGGCTCTGCGCGATATGGTTCGATATCTAGTTGCGACATGGTGTCCAAGGGGTGACCATATGCGAAGGCATTGATGAATTCCTGGGCAAATTTCCTGTTAGTCGCAACCCTGGGTCTTCATAGAATGAATCCAAAGACTTTGCAAGGACCATTTCTTTTCAGTATTGAAAATTGAACTTTATCTTCAAGGTTTGACTTGGTCAGCTGCGACCGATCATTTTAAACTACGGATTGATTCTAAATATTGAACCAAAGGATGGGGCGCACTCCTCTGTATATATATATTTTATCAGTTAAATATATATTTTTACCCTTTGAGCCTTTCCTTTTCTTTTTCCTTTTTTCTTATATATCACAACTCTTCTCCCGACCTTGTCTTTTTATGCACTGCCATCTCGAAGCCATCTTGCCGCCTGCGACTCTTGCGCACTTTTTGAAGTACAGTACGACTACTACATCTACCACATTCATCACTGCTACTGTAAGCTTGAAATATAATCGTAGCATTAATAAACCTAGAAAAACAGCGCGCATCCACTGCACAAATCGTGATGACCATCCATCTTCTCCTCCGTAGCGCATCACTGTCCAATCTTGTACGGCTTCCCAGACTTAAGAATCAGACTAGGCTTCCTCTCCGCCAAGTCCAAAATCATCTCTGCAAAATAACTGTTTGCCCACGCGAACCACGGACGTGTATACACGCTCGCGTTGTAAATGTTGACGCTCTCATGGATCAATCCCAGTCCGCTAGTGTTCTCCAAGATGAGTGCTAGGCGCTGCTCAATCTCCTTGTCATCATCAGTGCCGAAGATGGCAGAAATTTGACTCATGGGCCAAGGATAAGTGGCATTGACGTGAGGACCTCTATTGTATCATTAGTGGTTGATCAAAGTCGCACTATTAAAAGTAGGTATGGAAATCTTGACTTACCCAATGCCACTCCACGTCTTTCCTACAGCATAGTACGGGTTCGCTCTCGAGAACATGGCGGCTTTAGTCTTCTGGTAAGTAGGATCGCTCCGCTCCAAGAATCCAAGATACGGCAACGACACAAGGCTAGGTACGTTGGCGTCGTCCATGATGTATTGCGCTCCAATTCCGTTGGTTTCGTACGCAAAAATGCCGTTGGAAGCGCGAGTATGTGCCCAAACGGCTTGTTTAATGGTATTGGAGTATTGTTGGAGTTGCTTGGCGAGGCTCCTCTGGGTTCTGATGGTGTTGAGCATGTCTGCAACGTTGGCGAGCTCGACAGACATCATGGCATTGTCAGATGTGATGAAATCTAGATTGAATCGTTAGTGATTAGTTACATAACGGACGCGTCTTGATGACTCTAAAACTTACTAAAGACACAGAGGTCGTCCGAGGGCCTGTGGCTCGAGGCGACCAGTCCGTTTGCTTGCTTTGGTTCTCCATTGCCACTGTTGGGGACCATTGGAGAGAGCGCCCCAGCAGTGCCCGTCCAGTTGTAGTAGCTGACCCATTGAAAGTCATCGGACCAACTGCTCTGAGACTGTTCGTAAAGGACTCGAACAATCTGGTTCATCGCAGCATTCCCTAGAGATGGTGTTAGCTAAATGGCACGAGAGAAGGAGACTTCCGTCTTTTCCACGTCTGTCTTCTAGTGGTTCGTACAATTGTCATTGATAAAGGATGAGTCCTTTGTGTTGGCGTAGTAAGAACGCGTGATTTTGAGGAATCCAGCAAGAGAATCGAGTTCGTACTATTAATTGTGAGAAACTCTTCATTAAATAGTTTAGCAGCCATCATACCTTGCATTCAAATACCGTCTGGTTGTTGACAGGCCTGTTGTAAAGAGCGCAGGTGTTAATTTCGGAACCGCAGCTTCGCAATTGGCAGGGGTGTATACATACGGGTTTACTATGACATTTGTTGCCCAGTCCTACATATCGTGTCAAAAACAAAGTCCATACTGGTTAGAATCGCACTCAATGACTTACATTCACACTTGGAGCAAGCCCACTCTCTGGGGGTGGCTGAAACGAGCCTACATGCAATATCATTCGTCAGATGGTTGCCTCTGTAGCAGGTTGGTGTAGTTAAACGCACCGCAGTATGGATACTGCGAAATGTATCGCGCCTCTGTGTTGATGACTGCTTTGACAAGGGCTTGGAGGTTCTTATCATGCGGAAGAAGCTTGTATAAATGGGCAAACTGGTTGCCGGTGTCGCGCAGCCATTGTGCACTTGGAAGATTAGTCAATTGATGTCGACCCACGATCATATTGGCATGTATACGTACGTGATATCCTAGCAGAATGTCAGACAAAAGGGTCCTGGCCCGACGTAACATTGGATTGAGGAAACAACTTACACCAGTGATGATGAATGCCAGATTCAGCGACGGGTCAAAATACTTGACGGTAGTATCCAGCGTCGACGGAAAGGTATTCTCAAAAAGTCGAGCAAGATCTGGATCCTTGAGCTGAGATTTCAAGTCGCTGATGACTTTCTATACATAGTGACGTTATCGTTAGCGACTCAATTGGAGTCATACAAGTCCCATCCAGGCAACAGCTCGTGCCGATATAGTTTTTAAAGCTCACCTCGACTGCTGGGCTCTTGAATGTTCTGCAGTCCTCGCTCGGCCTCATGTAGGGCAGCTTAAGAGGACCAGACGAATACGGTCCATGAGGCGATCCCGAAAAAATGGTATAATCTGGACACGAGGAAGCCGTACGGCGGTGCGGTGGGAACTTCTGCCAGTCAGCGGACGCAGTTGCCGGGAACACGGCCAAGATGCCGAGGGCAGCGCTGAGAACGCTCTGGGGAGACATGTGTAGAGGCATCGCGACTCAATTAGGCACAAGAAATGGCTGCTGCTATAAAGCTATAGACGTAGCAATAACAATGCTTTTGGAGAGAAATCTGAAAATAATCTCGAGCAAGATTCGCGGTACAGCAGAGGAAAGGCCCAGGCAAAGAGGGAGGGGCTGCAATCGCGAGGCAGGTCTCACCGATCACCGCCCTTCTCTGCCTCTGTCCCGGGGGCCAGCCATTTTATTTATCGTCATCTGTCTTTGCACAGAGTTACACCCAGATCCATTAGGTGGGGGAACCGGACGGGCAATGGCGATCTTTCCCTTGGGAGCGCATTCTTGGGTAAACAGCGTGCGGGGGAAGCGGGGAGAATTCCAGAGGGAGAGGCATCACCAACAGGGTTTGTTTGGAAGGATGCGGATGCGGGCGAGTTGGATGTTATCCGGCATGAGGATGCTACTCTGTGTTATGTGGGGAGGGCGGGTTTGGTGTTTTGAAAGAGGAAGCTGGAGGAAGTCGTGGGCATTGTTATGAGCTGATGGGAGAAGCTCGAATGTCTTGAACGTGCTGAGACTGCATTCTTGGTTGATTGGGGATTTGGTTCATGGTTCTTGTGCTTTATTGTCGCTTGTCTGAGACAAATTGAAGTTAGCTAGGTGACTCTTAACAAAGCGCGAGGCTGGGACTTGACAATTGGGCGACGGCGATGATCCGATCCATGATGTTTAGCAACCAACATGGAAATGAGCGAACTCGCCACGCATGAGCATCGTCCTTACATGTACACTCAACAAGCGGACGAATCAAGTGCCCAATTCCCTTTGTTATATGCGTAAAAGCCGAGCAATCCTCCGTCTCGCCCTTTTCTCCGCACCGACGGCCGCTGCCACCCGCCTTTGTCTCGGCTCTTTTCCTTGATGCTACCTCTTGGCATCGAATGCCGACGGGTTCAAGTCCTACAAGTTAATAATAGAGCAGACTCATCCAGTGTCTTGCTCGCTGAGTCTCCAGCAAAAGAAGTTGGTAAAGGGAACATTTCAGATTCTTGAATATCGAATGTCTTCTTTGTCTCAATCTGTGAGACCTGTCTCGTCGCTGACACGTGTTGAAAACTTCAATGTTATGAGATCAATGAACCTCTTGTGCCTTTCATGAATGATCCCTGCAACATTGATCACGATAAATTCCACGTTATGTAATCTCGCATCAATCCACACGTGGATAGCGCCGAAACGACACATGGCTCTACTGTACAGCTCCAACACCAGCGAAACCATCACCAGATCACATCAATATCAACACTTACACCAGCCAGCGTCTCACACAGCCTGGCTGCTGCATCGCCATGCCGTCAGTATCTCGTCAAAATGCCTCACCCATTCCGCACATCCACGCCCTCTGCATGGAAGAAGAATACAGCACCGCCCTCCAGGCTGCCGTCGAGTCTCACAGTCTCTCCTCCGTCTCAATCACCTACCACAACTGCGCCCTCTCCTTTGTAGAGGCCGAGTTTGATCTCATCGTGTCTCCCGCAAACTCATACGGCCGACTGGACGGAGGCTTCGACGACGCCATCTCGCGCTCATTCTCTCCTCGCGACGACTATCTCGCCCTCACAAGAGCTGCCCAGGCGAAGCTATACGATGAATGGCGCGGCTTCGCTCCTCCGGGAACCTGCACGCTGCTTCGCATCCCCGACGACTTCCACGCCCGCTCGCGAAACACTTGGAATACCAAATATCTGGCGCTGTGCCCGACCATGCGGGTCCCGCAGAACGTCAACTGGGATCACGAGGTTATCTACGAGTGCACATGGAGCTTGCTCTGTACGATAGATAAACACAATCGGGCAGTTCGTGAGGGCAGACTGAGCGGGAGACATGATGAGATCCGCAGTCTTCTCATGGTTCCCATGGCTACGGGCGTGGGAGCTGTAAGTCCCGAGAGATGGGCGAATCAGACGGTGCTTGCTTTTGAGCACTATGTTGATGCGGTGGAAAACGAGTCCAAATGGAGCTCTCTGGAGCCTGGTGATATTATCGAATATGCACACGAGGTTGAGCAGACGTGGGAGCTCTAGAGCTGCTGCTGTCGGTCATCATCCTTGGGAAGACGTATATGCTTCGGTTCGTGTTGCATCGTATCATATAAGGCCTGTGGTTACATGACAGAAGCGCTGTACTGATTTGAGCATGTCTATGGCGGTTTTCAGCCCTTGAAAAGGCCTGCTGAACCAAGCCCTGGTGGTTGAGCTTACTTGGATCCCCATTGAGGTTTCTGCAAACTCACCTCGTATATTTTCCATGAGCCAAGGCTGCTTGTACTGCTCCAGCTGAACTTACCAGCAGCAAGCAGTTCACTTTGAACATGAACAGATAAATACATACTCATTCATAATATCTACAACAAAAATAGTAAAAGTCATCCCTCGAAACAAGCCTTTGCAGACCAACTCCAACATACGGGCACATCAACCGCGACAGCAAGCACCAAAACACATGTCCGGATCTAATCAAATCATGTTAGAAAACGCTCTGTGCTGCCTCATCGACATCCAACTCACTTCTCCTATGTGACGGCACGCTTGTCGACTCAGCCATCTCCTTTGCGATCCATTTCAAGCACTTGGACAATGTCCCAGATCTCCCTCTGGGCGATAAAAAGGCACCGTCCGCACTCAGATTCCCAACGTTTTCTCGGCTGTAGTATGGAGGAGGAAGCAATACATTTTCGTCTTCGGCTCCGTAGCTCGGCGGCAGGATCTCGCTGTGGTCCATAAAAGTGTTGCCCGACGTCGCATCGGAATGGGTCGGTTTGAAGGTATCCGCCATTGCAAATAAGCCGTATATCGAGTTGTTTTCCGCAGATCGAGATTGTCTCCTCCGACAAAATATATTATGATACTTGGGCATTTTCAACGGCTCTTTCTTGACTGTTAGTCTTCTTCAGCTGCTCGTAAACTCAGCATCCGGAGAACTCTCGGTCTTTAAATCTGTCGCCGAGCTACTGGCAGTGACATGCCAAGCTTTCCAAGCTGTCACAGCACCCTCTTCAGCCGCCGGCTTACACTCTGTCAAAGAGATCCAGACCCTTGTCTTGGGTCAACTAAGCTTAGATAGTATGCATCACAAGGCCTGCGCCGCTTTGAATCAATCTGCACGGCCTGTCCTGCATGAGGGGCGAGCTGAACGAATTGCAGATGCCTAGCGGGAGGAATGCATTCGATGGAAAACAAGCAGCATTTGGCGGCACCTTTTTTTCCCTCAGCTGAAGATATTGGGCAGCCATGGGGCTGGCACCAATGGATATAGAGATGCAACCGCTGAGGCTGGGCAGATGAGGCAATGAGAGGCCTAAGAAGTGAAAGGCTCAGGCTTGGCAAACTGCTACCCTCAAAGGTGAGATGCGGGGGAAATCCAGATGACGGGCGATTTATATGGACAAGGGCACATCCGTAGATCTGATTAGCAGGGTTGGATACCGTGCATGGCTCTCTCTGTCCGAATCGAAACCCGCCATGGCCATCGGTAGCTTCACGCTGCAGCCCGTATATGCGCGCATTCATACATGTAGCGTGTGTCGAGCATCGTTTTGTCGAACGGTATTGGCGGATAGAGCTGGTCAAAGCATTGCGGCAGCGGCTAAGAGCTCCAGCTCAGCTACCGTGAAGCGAACAAAGCGCAAAACACCATCATCAAACGGAGTCGCTATTCGTTCTTAATTCATGGAGCCTACGCAAAGATGCATACAGCTCCATCTTGTTCCATCTACTTCCACTGCTGCCCTGCCGCATGGTATCAGCTCAATTCTGTCCAAGGTTCAAGACCCAGTAGCACTGATGGGTTCTCAGCTGAAGACAGCCATGCTCACTATTTGACCATACACAGTCTTGGGCCCCATTCTATACGATTCTTTGTATAGGTAGTCTGCGATAATGGGGTATCGAAAATGGGAATTTCGGATATGTAGCGGTGAGTAGAAAACACATCAACTGTGTTTACTGATGAGGAAGCTCAGCATGGGGACGAGAGTCAACTGTACATGCGCCCAACAGAATTCTCGAAACATTATAAATAGAACGAGGCATCAATGCTCAGTCTTGAAACACCCAGCGAGCACGTGTCACCTTTTACGCCCCCATGTTAGTCACGATAATACCTACTACCAACAACATTGTCTTTGTCATGCCGAGAACACTGAACATTGACCGCAAGATGGCGCATGCGATGTATCGTAGGAGATGCTTTTCTTCTCCACATTCTGGGGGGATGTTATCGGCGGTCTGGACTTCATTGCAAAAGACAAGGGCATGCGTAGGCGGGCTTTCATACTCGTACTTTGCCCAATAGACTTTAGCAAAGGCAAAGCTCCGCGGCGGACCATACGATAATTTGGGTTATAAAATGCGACATGCTCCAAGATGGAAAGGCCATGTTCTTGGTATCAATGTCCGAAAAATGCCTTTGCACAGCTCAGACGTCAATGTAGAATGTCAGTGTACGAGAAGATGGCTCTATGACAGAGGCAGATCTAGTAGATGCAGATAGATCTACTAGTTGGTAGATAGTAGATGGATCTAGTAGACATAAATACATCATTCACATCATCACGCTGGCGATTAAAATACAGATCGTCACAAGCCAAGTGGGTGACAATAATACCGTCGCTGATCACACATGAATCTATAGTGCCAGAGAGGCGGTGTTTTCTGTCACCCTCATGCCAGCTTAAACACCGTCGTACAGTAGTGAACTCTGCGCTGCTAGCTACTCGTAGACGATCTGGCAAGGCGAGAGTGTCGGAATCCGCGGAGAGAATCGTCCGTGTGCAATCCCAGCACCACAGCTGCTGCTACGTTGCAAGTGAGCGTTGTCTTATCGGGTACTCGTTACTTTTGCTGTGAGTCTGTTTACTACCTAGTACCTAAGTTGGTGACCGTACATGCGTAGTACAACAATGCGGGTAGAAGCAGTACGAATGAGCACGACAGAAGGACGGGATGCAGAGCGTCTTCGACTAGACCAGGTGCATACTAGCGGGCGTATCAGGGCGACAGGGATCATCAAGGAACCAAAATCTAATTGAGGAAGCCGAACCAAGCGGTAGATTTATTCTTGGCACCTTGTACGTGTAGGGATGTAGATCGCGACGCCGGGACAAGCATTGGTTTGATGGGCCGTGTTCATGGGCAAAGCTTCCAGGTTCCCCTTTATGGACGGACGGCTGGAGATTGGAGATTGAATCTGCAGGCTCACACGCCGGCGGTTATAACATTCGAGGGTCCGATGAGAAAAATAAATCAAATAGTAGAGTTACATTGATTAATGCGGGTTACTCCGAGGCTACTAAATGATTACCGTAGTGGTCACCTCACCACATCTTTTGCTGACACCAAATCTTTTCGCAGCGTCTCAGGGTCAATCCGTCACTTCACCTCAGCTGTAAACGCTTTCGAACACAGCCAATGGCTCGCACCAAATCAACAGCTTGCGCGGCTTGAATGATTGTCAACGCTGATCTTCAGCCATCCAAGGCAAAATGCGCGACACCAATGACGTCTCAACCAAGGAAAAGTTTGATGCTGCGGTGGACCATGGCTGAAGGCGCGGCCCCACTGGACAGGGAGAGGCGAAAACTTGGCTTTTTTGTTCGCGCGCCCCGTTTCTGGTTCGGCAATGCTCCGCCTCGAGCGTTACAGGATGGCGGTGATCCGAGGGGGGGGATGGCGAGATGGGCACACTGTATGGAGAACGGGGGGGGTTGGAGGAGGATGATGAGGGAATGTTGGAATGGGTTCATGGGCTCAGGGGGGAGGAGAGAAGCTGCTGAGTTGTTCGAAGCGAGGTATGGAGTTGGGGATGTGGTAATCAAAAGATGATTGATGAAGTTACAATAATAGGATATAATTAGAGACAGTTGAGAGTGAGTATTGCGAATGGAATGAGTCTTGCAACACGTCGTCTAGGAGCAGTCTGGATGTGTATCCCTTATAAGAGTACAGGCGCGATATCTTCTTGACCAGTATAGATAATACAAAGCAATCTGGCAACGGGCCTGCGAGATGCATCACGCATGATGATAGGCAGGAGAAGAATATCGCCATCTGGCTTATCAGCCCCTGCATGGCATGGCATGGAATGGCCTCTTGTCTGTCCAGCGGTCAAGGAGCATCTGTACACTGAATGCTGCCTGTGCGTTGTACATACAGTATGTATAGTGTAAGGAGAAACGAGCGAAATGAGGCCCGCATTTGAACATCCCCCTCACGGCATAGATTTGCATGTGGAGAGCAGCGATCAACGGCGCCCCAGGGGCTGGTGCGGTGCTGCGTGGTTTTGGAAGCAAGATTGGCAACAGAGTCAGTCGATGCGAGTTTGATTGGGCCAAACAAAGGTGTGCAAAGATTTGTCTTTTCTCTTGCGCGCGTCTATGTATGTACATACCTCTCATCTATTCATGTTGAGTTGATATCAAGGGGGTCTCTACCATTAACATGAGATGCCAGTCTCCCCCTGTGTATCCGTCATGCTACTTAATTAAAGCCATGCGGAATCTAGACTTGGCTTTCGACCAGCGGCAAAGAGCCCTCAAGCGCAAAAAGCAAAACCCGCTCACGCAAATCCAACGTTAGCCGCATCCATCGTGAGGCCTGAGCTGCCTCATTGGGCCCTGCCAACCAACCAGAGCCAGGGCCAAGCTTTGGACCTTTGGACTAGCGATTCCAGAAGACATGGATCGCAGCAGCGGGCTAGGGCGAAACAAGGCAAGCATTGTGGACGAAAAGCTTGTCTTGGCTTGTCTTGTCTTGTCTTGTCTGCGGACGAGACAAGGGAGATGGAGCGATGCTTATGCACATGTAGCTTACTGTCAAGTATTACGAGTAGTTACTTAGTACCTAGTTAGTGCTGAATATTGCACCCGGACTACTGTACCTACTCGTATGCACCTTAGGGCCTCGACTTGTGGTGTTTACAACACAGAGCCAACCAGCGCCCAATTGATGTCCACCTGGGCATCGAATTCCCTCGTACAGGCACCTGACCTGACCTCCAGCAGCTCGCCTGCTGGGAACAATGACATTGAAGCAGCCCGCTCGCCTACAGCGCCTGTAGACACAAGAAAATACAGTGCCCACCGGCATCTCCCTTACGGAGTACTTGCTATCTGGAAACCACAACGTACATCAACCTTTGCACATACCACTACCATAACACCGCCATCACACAGTCTGCCGCCCCGTCTGTTAATCACTACCACGTTCTCCAAGTCCTCGCTACCCGCCACCTCTCATCAGCCGTGTACCCATCCTGCCGCCCTGGCGTGTCACCGCCCGCCCCATGTTCATGCTGGTCCATATCCAAAACAACTCGCCCCCACCAAAATCTTCCATCCTTTCGCCATGCCAACAAAAAAAAGCTCCTCCAAATGTTCACCTCAGCCAAATCCCTGCCACAGCCCGGCCCTCTGTGGACCCTCTTTTCATCATACCTGGAGTTCCTTTGACTCGACTCGGTTCATGGTTTGGCCTTGTTTGGTCTGAGTTGCTCCGAGCAGTTTGTGTGCCCTTCCTGTTCGTTTCTATTCCTGTTCCTATTCCTCTTTTCCTTCTGTCTCTTTGTCTTTCTTTGCCTCCTCCGTCTCTCAACTCGACTCGACTCGACTCGAATTCTTTTCTCCCTTTCTTCTTCCTCAAACTCACTCTCTCTCTCTCTCTCTCTCTCTATCTGTCAACCTCGTCCTCTCTTTGACGCATATCTCCTCGCCAGTTCCTTCACTCTGGCGAACTACCCGCGGTCGATACATGTAGGATTCGACTTCACACAGAGCTGTTTGCATGTTTGCTTGCTTTTCCTCGTGTTTCTCACCTTTCCAATCAAGCTTCTTCCGATAAGCTTGATTGTGTCACCATTTCCGCATTCTCTTTTCCCGGCAATAGAGATTCGTTTGTACTATTGACTTGTCACCCACTATCCGCCACCTAACCCGCACACTCGCTTCAACCCATCATCTTGCGCTGGCAGAATCAAGTTTTGATACTTTAAACTCCTCAACGAAAAGTGGCCCCTACAGGTGTTCTTTATCAAGAGCACATCCTCGTTGGCAACACATGCTTCAGAACCCGCACGCAGGAGACGACACATGCAGGCAAACCTCGACTACCAGAGCTTCTCTAGAATGGGCGTCAAGTTATTGCCAGGCCCCCATCGAGTCATCAGCATGAAGAGCCCAATTGTGCGGTCCGTATTGGGCGCCCTGTGCGTCTTCATCATCATCATGGCTACCATGCACAATGACAGCCTTCACGTTCGCTCCAAACTGTTCGAGCAAGCCGGCGTCAGGACTGGATCTGCACACGCCTCCCAGCAGCATCTCGATAGCAAACCTGCCTCGGCACCCAAGGTCAAAATGGATTGCAACGCCGACCTAGCCCACCTGACTCAGATCAAAGAGCGCTATAATCTCGAGGACAGGTTTCAATACATGAAGCGCTACGTCCGATTTACACGCAAAGACGGCCTCGAACGCAAGCGAATGACCAAGCTCTCCCAGAAACTGCTCCCTGATAGCTTCAGAACGGTTGAGCTGAGCAAAGGCTTCGGTGGAGGCGATGTGTGTGCTGCTCCCCTCGAGGTTGACGTGCCCGCGTCCGACTACCCTCGCACCGTCAACGCGTCCGACTACATCTTTGGAGTCTCGACCACGTACAAACGCTTCATGGATGCAAGCACGACGCCCATCAACGAGTGGATCTTCTGGCTCACCGACAGCCACGGCAATTCAAACGGCGGCAAGCTGCTGCTCATGCTCCTCGATGCCACCGATGATCAGCTTCAAGAGGTGGCCAATATGCTGGGCGACGTGGGCATCGATGTCGACGTCTACCACTCCGACTCGTCTGTCGAGATGGCCGTCCGATACCTGACTCTGGTGCCAACTCTCTTCACCCACCCCGAAGCCAAAAGCAGAAAGTGGCTGGTAACTTGTGATGACGACACCTTTTTCCCCAACATGCATGGCCTCATTGAGAAAATGGCCACCTTTGACCACACGAGGGACATGTATATTGGCACTTTGTCCGAAGACGTCGGTGCCATTGAGCGTCACGGCTCTCAGGCCTTTGGAGGAGCGGGCGTATTCTTGTCGCGGTCCATGGCAGAGAAAATCACTGGCCACTTTGGCGGCTGCACCACGCAGGCCAAGATTCTCGAGTCCAACTCTGGCTGGGGCCCTCAGGGCGACATTATCCTGCGCAAGTGCATCTATGAAAACACAGAGGTACGACTGACCACTCTCTGGGACCTCTGGCAGCTCGACTTTTTCGGCCACCCCAGCGGCTTCTACGAATGGGGCATCAAGCCGCTCTCGCTGCATCATTATCGTGGCGGCGGCTGGCACAGCGCCAAGCCTGGACAATACACCAAGATTGCCCACGCGTGTGGCGAAGATTGCACTCTGATGCGCTTCCAAACCACGGACGACTTCATCATCTCGGGCTACTCCATTGCCCACTACCCCCAGGGCATCACTTTCGATACCAACCAGCTGGAAGCCACTCTGTACGCTGCGCCTGAGAACAAGGGCTGGAACCTTGACTTTATGTTTGGCCCGCGGCGGCAGTCGCTCCTCAAGACGGGGCGCAAGATTTCCTGGGAGCTTCAGGAGTCCGAACTCCAATCGGATGGTTCCGTTCTACAAACATATACGCGAAGCAGAAATGACGAGAGATGGGTCCACGCCGACAAGCAGCCAATGAGCAACATTGACGGTGTCATTGAGCTTGTTTGGATCCCCTCATAAAGCCGGAAAACTCGATGCGGTGCAACCTTTGCCCTTTTAATCTCTGCTCGAGTCTGAGGGAGAGGCAGGTAACGTTGGACAGCTTGAGACGCCGTTTTCTCCCCCCGGGTGTCACCAGGACAGGACGGATATGTCCCATCTGGGTAGTCGGGCTGTGCGACGTACCTTGTGTCTAGGACGCGAATCGTTCTCCTCCCACAGAAAGGCCCAAGACACGACACATGATACCATCAAAGGCTGTTTCAATGCCAAAAGTCAGCAACCCATAGATTTTCTTCTTTTATTCCATCTTTTTTCTTTCTCAACGGCTGGCGTTTTGGAGCTTGGTGGGCTGGATATCCATATCGACGTGCATCCCGTACAATAGAGTCGGAAACGGGACATGAACAGCTCGAAGGGTGCTTTGTCTTTGCAGTCGAATGTGAGAGAGTTGATCATTTCTTTTCTTCAATGGACTCTTCAATGATTGTTTTCTTCCTCACCATTTTGCTATTTTTTTTTCTTCTTCCATCCTGACGCATTGGGCTCAGGGTGTATCATGTCATGTAGACTTTGTCTTTTTCGTGATGATGGCCTAGTGCAGCGCCACATTGCTTTGAATTATACGATGCAAGACAATTTGTAGGAATTGCAAGTTACATGGGCTGAGACGAGGCCGAGAGGGTGCAGTGCTGGGCTGAGCCGATGACCTTTTTGATAAAAGGGAGCTATAGACGATATGAATAAAATATCAGACCTTCTACCACAATGTGGAGTTTTTGATGCATGAAGATTTCCCTATCGAAAAGCAACCTGGTTCGGCTGTACAGAAACATCAGCTCAATTCCTGGAACTTGGTCCCGGTCCCTTGCTTGAAGCAATCGACAGCCTCTGCTGCATAAGGCTTCACTCTGAGGACCGGTACCCTGGGTGATGACCAATTAGCAAGAAGGACTTTGGTAAAAGATCTGGCATTGGGAGTTGCCATGATAGATCGAATCTTGCAGAATTCATAGCTATCGAGGATTGTCAGAACTTGGGAGGAGTGGCAGTCCTCGACCAACCACAACTCTCCGATAAATGTAATGGATAGGGCGAAAACTTGGGTGTGTTGTGTGTGTTGTGACAATATTAAAGATTATAGATCCCAAGGTAGGACTACTAATTGACTGATAACTTGTTAATATTGCATTTCGTTTGGCCTTGGTCTGGAACATCATTTGTATGGTATATTCTTAAGTACCTAGTAGCCGCTGCTCTAAGCACCTTATCTCCATGTAGGCAAACAAAGCTTTGTCTCACTGGACAATCGAGGTTTAGCTACTGGATAGTCTCATTACCTATAGATGAATATATACATTGGTATTTCAAGCGCCCAACTACAACATCTCTTTCCTTGATGAATCAATCACTTTGTTTGATATCACAGTTCCAGGGTATGTTCTCTCCAAGAAGCGACACTTGAAATGATGCAAGGCTGCTGAGTCATCGATGACGCCCCTCCATGGATAACCCGGCAATGCCCCGCCAACCACCGACCAGCAACACAAAGATGCAAATAATACCCCGAACTGGTCATGTCATGATAGCTTCCTCCTCTCTTACAAACTCCTCTGTAGCTTTTCTGCATTTCCTCAAGGCCCGACAGCGGCCCGGCGCCCAAAATGTCCACGTATGGAATTTCTTCCCCCCCAATCCTCTGCTGTGTTTTGCGCTTCCTGACCGGTTGTTATTTGCTACTTTCTAACCGCTTGCTATTTACTGCAGGCCGTCCACCAACATTCTTTGCATCCCGTTCCGCCGGTCGCTTCACATTTCGCTGTCGACGACGATCCGGCAGTACATCAACACCAAGTATGACCAGCACCCGGACATGTTCCAGTTTGATCTCGAGGCGGTGGATGCGCTGCGCCGAGACGCGGTCAATGTGCGGGAGCCGCATCTGAGCGGCATCCGGAAGCTGCAGGTGTACGCGGGCCAGCTCGTGTGGATTGGTGGCAAGTTTCCAATCGATGTGCGTAACTATCACTTTGGGGGGGTGTATTGCTGTTCTGGAAGGGTAGCGTTGAAAAGGAACAGGAAATCGAGGAGGAAGAGTCATAAGATATGACGGCAAAGACACCAGATACTGATGATGATTTGGATTTGACTCTAGATTGGCGCCGAATTCACCTGGTATCCCGCGCTGGGCTACCACACCGAGCGGCCGATGCCGCGCAACAACCTCAAGTACGAGCTCATGAACGTCCTCTACAATCTCGCCGCCCTGTATTCCCAGCTGGCCCTCAACACTCCCCGAGGAGACACCGAAGGTCTGAAATCGGCAGCCAATTACTTCTCCCTCGCCGCCGGCGTCCTCTCCCACGTTCAGAAATCCGTGCTTCCCGAGCTGCGCATGTCCGACCCGCCCGATGACATGGACAATAACACCCTCGAGTCTCTGGTGCAGCTCTTTTTGGCGCAGAGCCAGGAGTGCTTCTGGCAGAAGGCGGTCATGGACGGCTACAAGGACGCTTCAATCGCAAAGCTGGCTGCGAGAGTCTCTGACCTGTATAATCTGGCAGCTGAGGCCGCCGTTCACAGTGAAGCCATCAGCAGCGAGTGGATCCATCACATGAACGCAAAGCATCACCACTTTGCAGCAGCCGCGCAGTACCGCGCCGCATGCGATTGCCTAGAAAAGAGAAAGTACGGCGAAGAGATTGCGCGTCTAAAGGACGCCGTCCTCTGCGCAAATGATGGGATCAAAGAGGGCCGGGTGTCCTCATTAAACAAGACCGTCATGGAGGATTTGCAGGCCTTGAAGCGAAAGCTGGAGGAGGATTTGAAGAGGGCCGAAAAGGACAACGACTTAATCTTCCTTAGTATGTCTTGGCTGGTACTCCCCTTGGAGCTCGTTGCGCGCTAACAATCACGCAAAGATCCTGTTCCTCCGAAAGCTGAATTGAAAATCCTCGAGAGAGCAAACATGGCCACAGCTAGAACGCCTCCTCAGGTGGCTAATCCTCTCGACTACCTCGGAGATCACGCAGAGCTTGGGCCGGCGCTCTTTTCGAAACTGGTTCCGTTCTCAGTGCATGTGGCTATATCCATCTACGAGGAGCGCAGAGATCGGACAGTGAACCAGAACATCATCCAGGAGCTCGAGAATTTGACTGAAAAGATCCACACGCTTCTCAGCTCCATTGGCTTACCCGGATCTCTGCAAGCGCTGGAAAAGCCGCTTGGTCTACCGCCGAGCTTGATTCAGCACGCAGAGGAAATTCGACAATCCGACGCCATCAACAAGATTCAAAGGAGTTTTGCCGACATTGACAAGCTGCGGTCCAACGACTGGGCGATTTTTGAAGAAGGCAAAGCAGCGCTAGCCGCTGAAAAGGACGAGGACGAACAGCTGCGGAGGAAATACGGCACCAGCAGATGGCGACGACCAGAGAGCCAGGCTGACCCCAACGGTTCCAAGTTCTGGGCGGCAATCGGCGAAATCGAAGGCTATTTCCAGAATAGCTCAATTAGCGATGATGCTGTTCGGGAAAAGTTTATGACAAACAAGGATCTCTTGGAAGTTCTGTCGGGGTCGAACCACTCTCTGATGAACTACGTGCCTGCGAGTGCCCCTGTCGAAACGTCGGGTGATTTGAAAGCATCCGTTGGGCGATTGCGAAGTGTGTACAATGATATCCTGCGGCTGGAGAGTAGGAGGAGGAAAAAGGTCGAAAGCTTGAGGGAGGCGGCACGGCGCGACGACATTAAACCCGATATTCTCAAGGAAGCGGCTCGCCTAGAACGGACGTATACTACGACGCCCTTGCAGACGGTTCATTTTGAAGAGTTTTTCGAAAAGCGACTGGACAAGCTGTACGAGCCCGAACTTGAAGCCATCGAAAAAGAAGCGCAAGAGCAAGAAAATCTCTTGACGCTTCTTCAGCGCGCAAACAGGGAGTTTGAGTCTCAGAAACGTCTCATCGATGGCAAGGGTCATCGAGATCGCGAACAGGTGCTGCAGAAGCTCAACGGCGCGTATTTCAAGTACAAGGAGATTGGGACCAACTTGGAGGTGGGAAGGAAATTCTACAATGACCTCAACAAGATAGTTGCGAATGGTTTCCGAGATGCTGTCAAAGCCTGGGCGGCGGAGCGACGGATTGAGGCGAGGCGTCTGGAAGAGTAAGTTTGTCGTAAAGAATGTGGAATGCGGTTGTTTGCGGGCTAACATTGTTTGATCAGGGAACTCAATATGCCTCCCCTTTCGAATCTCAATATCACACACCAGCAAGCGGCTCAGGCTCCATCTGGATTCGCAACCCATCCCGTTGCCCACCAACCAGCCCACCAACCAGCCCAACACGACCAATACCAGCCGTCATACCAGCAGTCATATCAACCATCGTATCAGCAGCCATCGCCACAGCAGCAACATTATCAACAACCGCAGCAACAGCCCTTATTCTCAAGGCCCGCCGTCCAGAGTCCCGCAGAGGCCTCGATACAATCCTGGGCTGGCCAAACACAGCAGCAGCCGGTGCAGCCTCAGGTGCAGCCACAGCCTGGGCAGACGCCCAGCCCGATGCCTGGAACGTGGAACCCCTCAATGGGCATCAAATTTGGAGGGCCACCAGCGGGAGGGTCACAGGGTAGCGGAGGGACATGGAACGCCAATTCAGGTATTAGATTTGGCTGATTGACGTGCGCTTGGAATGCCGCAATGCTTGAGATGACGGAGTCTACTATATACCTACAATCTATACACGTGTACATATGTAATGTGGACATATTTTACGACGTTGGCATATTCGAGTTCCTGAGATATATTAGATGCATATGCAGACTGTTGGAATGAATACGTGAATGAGCGATATGAATTACCACTCCAGGGAGCACTATACAGCAACCGCTTGTCTATGTGGTCTGCATTAACCAATGCTCACTCGTAGCATGAGACAGCATTGTTAGGATCCATTGGCCACATGCTGCTTCTGGACCGCCGATTGTAAGACTTCCGGGGAAGGATGTGGCGCCATGAGTTGAGAACAATGTGAGACAGTAACGGGTTTGTGCGAGTTCATTTGCCAAAAGAGAATGGTGATATAGTCGATTCTGCGTTTGACTTGTTTTAACCAAGGCTCACCAATGGCAGAAAGTCGTTGAAAATTGGCGAATTAATTTCCATTACAATGACTGGATAGCAAAGGATACGGCCTCACCGGCAACTTGGTTCATATGGTATGTGAATGGGCAAATCAATGAAGAACAGAGCCACAGATCAACACGATCCGCATACTATTTTCCCGAACCGGCCTTTTGTGCCATCTTGCATGTTGAAAAGATTACAATCCTTGAGAAAAGTCCTGCATGCTGCTTTACTTTGCATGTTCTGGCCAACTTTGGACGGGGAAATGAATCGGAGTGTCATGCTGACCCCGTCAAGGGAGGCTGTTGACTCTTGCCCAGGGCTGATCCCTTGATGGGATGGTATGGAGTCTTAGAGGGCTAGCATAGTCCTGCTCCTCCACTGGCGATCCCTCTGCCTTAATTTTGGCTTCATTGCCTGTGCCTGAAGATCTTAACGCGTACATCTGGGATATGGACTGCTGTCGATGAATACCAACCACCAACATGTGATTTACTGCATGTCTCTACGAGGCGTGGTACGAAAGTGGTTGTGAGTGTACACTTACATAGCATCATTGCATTCCTAATAGTTTTTCGAACACGGCGTGTGTGTGATTGCGTGGGCAACATTCTGAAACGAATCAAAATGCCATCAACGCGGAAATTCCTTGAATAACGTCATGAAGCGTTTCAAAAAATAAATCCGTGTTAGTTACCGTCGAATATAAAGACGAGAGTATTCCAGCAGCAGCGAGCTCACAAACAGGCTCTCATACATACATACTATTCAACGACACATTCAAAAACGAGTTTCTCAACTTATCATAGAAGGGGAAAAAAAAGGCAACGTCTCAAAAATGAAGTTCACAACCGCCGTCGTCTCCATCCTCGTGGGCAGCGCCTTCGCCGCCCCCACAGAAATGTCCACCGACATGAATGCCGACACAGCTTCCGACATGTCCGCAGATGCTATTGCCGCCCTTTTACACATGCACCTATCCGACATATTCAGCGAGCGCCAGCTGGCCGTGCTCAAAGTCCTTTCCAAGCATAAGCATGAGCTCGGCCTGAACGACAAGGAGGCCGAGATGATGGATACCTTTATGGGCGCACTGCACGAGACGTTCCACCTCAACGACAAGAGACAGATTCCCACTCCTCCAAGCATCATCACCAATGCCACTGACGCTGTCGGCAATGCCACCAACACGGTGACGGGCGCGCTGGGGAACCCTGGGGGTGTGATTGATCCGCTCAACGTCACTAATACTAATGCTACTACCGGTGCAGTCAGCACAACCGCTGGAACTATAACTAATGCGACTACGGGGGCTCTTACGGGCTCGACTGCACTTTTGGATATTCTCAAGAGCATTCCGGCGTTGGGAAATCTGTTGGCCGGGACTACGGGCGGCCTTGGAGGGGCTACGAGCGGACTGACGGGGGCTGCGAGCGGGTTGGGAGGATTTACAGGCGGTCTTGGTGGGTTAACTGGCGGTCTGGGAGGATTAAATGGTGGTCTTGGAGGACTGACGGGAGGTTTGGGTGGCCTGCTTTCGTGTCCTCGTTCTGGTGGGCTTCTCGGGGGTATTCTCATTCCTGGGATCTTGTAAATGGGGTTGTTCGCTGTGAGACATGCCTTTGTAAGGATTGATAAAAGGGGGCGTGTAAAGGAAAAGATGAGAGGGGGAGGGCTTAAGATGAAAATAGTAGTGATTTGATGAATGTAGTAGCATCTACCTATACACACCAATTTCCATTTCTCAGGAGACCTTTTGCTGTGAGAGTTTGGCGTTATGCTATGATATGGATGGCCGTAGTCTGTAAACAGGTAGGATACAGATAGATGTGCCTTTGTTGTATTGGCAGAATGGTATATCCCTTAGAGCCACGATTAACGTCGTATATAGTAATCGTCGATTATTCACACAAGAGGCACAGGCTTTGCTAATAGGGCTACAGGATATATCTATACTTTACCGTAGAACTTCCATATATACATATAGTTACTAATCTATAGACACCGATTCACTACATCGTACTCGTCTCATTCAATCAAAGCCACTTACTAACCTTGGCCACAGCTGGAGAGGACCGTCAGAGTTGATCAAGTGTCATGTACCTACAAACATGTGTATAGCTGCAACAAATGGTAGGTACCTCTCTCCTGGCAGCCACCTGGCACCCTCACGTCGCTATCATCACCATGCATCGTGGGCTGTGCATGGATCATGAGGCCTCTTTACTTCTTCTTCTTTCATGCCTCACTCACCAGTTGCCACTCTGAATCCATATTCATCCGCCCTCTTGCGTCTCACGCCTCCTGGAGGATATTACCACTATTCAACATCGGTTCCCCATCTCATAGTTTACCCTTTGTGCAGGCAGCAAAGTCTGGAACTGCTCTAGACAATGTCTGATCAGACCAACTTCTGGCTGCATCGGGAGCCCAATTCCGCCTATATGCATCTGTCTGCATCTCATTCAGATTCAGATGAGAAGCAGCTGCCGCAGGAGCCGGATTATGACAAATACGCCGCAATGATGGAGCTGTGATCCAAGATCCATCCAAAGGCTCACCTGTCCTGGAGAGAAGGCCTGGAGACGGCTCGGCGACTGCAGGCAGGACAGCGCTCTGTTTCGGTGTTGCGCAGACTTGTGACCAAGGCCATGAGAGAAGAGGTCACAGACGTGGAATTCGTGCGCTACAAGTTTCGGACCGCTTCCGACCGAAATCCCATCATGCAAGACGACGTGTCAAGGCTCATCCCTTTGGCTCTGGGTCGCTTGATGGGCATGGGGTCTCCAGACGACGCAGATGAGCAGGCCCTCAGATGCCCCGGCCTATGGGATGGACATTTTGTTCCCAGAACCTTCTTCAGGCCGGATCTCAGGTTGGCCGTGGAGTACGCAGACGAGATCATGCAACTATTGAAGACTGCGAGAATGAGGGATCCTTTGGAGCTCGCAACAATGGAGCAGAAGGCGACGAAGTGGCTCACGAAGTTTGCGGACTGCTTATGGGACGCGACTCATGTTGAGTGGTTGAGAACCTGGACAAGATATTTTCCAGAGGTATCAGGCCATGGTGACGGTCCGGATGGACAATCCTTTCCATTCACCCCAGGAGCAGAACCTTTTATTACGCACACCACACACCAACAGTCGTTGTCCACGAAAGAAGAGATGCCAGCCCCGGACCATGTGGCCCAGGCTGTTACTGGGCAGTCAACGGTTCCCCATTCAGAGACGGCGGTTACTACTTGTGCTGTTGAGGCTATGCTTGGGAGTGTCCATCCAGCCTCTGAAAACGACAACAATCAGATTCCCAATGTGATGTAACCATCAAACGACCAGACGCCGGATGCTGAGGGGCAGACATCAAAGTCAATTGAACAACCGTCCAACCCAAGCCCATTAATGGATGCTGCAGCTGCTGTAGCAAACGTTCCACTGCTGGATTATCCGCTACGAGTTTATGATTGGCGTACGCCGGCCAAGTCCACGCCTCTGGTTCGTGGAAATGATGATGCTCCAGCGTCTAACGATGAAATGCCATCTTCTGAGAGTGTCGGGGATGAGGTACGTTACCCAATCGCGAAGACCCAACTATCAGAAAAGCAAACTCTAACCCCAGACAAGCAGGCTACGGGAAATGCTTGGATCCCAGAGCGAATAATAGCCTTTATCAATGACCTGTCAGTGGATGCGAGAATATTCGACTGAACGATTGTTCGCACTGTTGAGCTGGAGGATGGGTGGTACCTAGGCGGATACTGGCCATCCGCACAGGAGGTGGCCAGTTTGCTAAGAGAAATAGCAGACAAGCATCCCCGACCTATACCAACTGACTTGGCGAATGGACTGGCTGATTGGGAGGAGCATGGGATGAATGTGTGAGGAGTTCAAGCGTGTCATGGGTTTTTGGGAAGGGAGATCTTAAGGGGACAGGCACTACAAAAGGCAAGCAATGGGGTTTTCTTGGGTCGTTGGGAGGGATTGGGAGGGATTGAGCAACGGTTTCATCTTCACCACGAAAAGTTTATTCTGCTGGGAGTGAGGAGGACGATGATGTCGTTTTCGAGATGGAGCGAGCTTCTTAAGCAGGGGGGTTTCTGTCGTATAGCATCTTTGCCGGGGAATTGAAACACCAAGGACAATATAGTCGCGATGGATATTACCTGGTAGTGAGATTTCTCTTATTTATTATACCAAAGATAGTGATAATTAGAGGTGTCCTGTGCTCGCTTTTCTCCTCTTTGTCATTGGCTGCATTCCTTGGGCCGTGACTCCCAGTAGTCCTGGTTAATGTTGAAAATTTCTTGTTGCGCTCTCTAGTTGTAAGGCAATGTCTACTGTTGAGAAGGTACTACAAAGGCGCCTTTGCCCAGAGACGGCGGGCTGTGTAAGAGGTGAGGCATCCAGTCAGTAAATGAGCTTTTGATGTAAGCACAAGACACGATGTAGACCCCCTGACTTTACTATACCCAGGTTGGGGCTTAAAAGTATCTAAGCAGGTATATCTCATGCTGTATTCACTGATAATATGAAACAGTTGATCTAAAGAGGGAGGGCTTTGGGCGGTGCTGGCGTCGTTGTCTATTTAGTTAGGGTATGATCTGTCAGTATGAGGATAGGTAGGTAGTGAAAAAGGAGTGACAAACTTTGATGATGTCTGAATATGGCTGTTATGAAGCTAGAACGCGCCATTTACCTAAACTAGAATAATAATGGGCAGCGATGACAGAAGGAATCTTGAAGCAGACTGGAGAGAGAAGGCTGCTTGGATGATCCAAAGGAACTACGATAAAGAGAAGAAAAGAGAGAAAGAGGAGAGAATAGTAGAAATGCAACACGAATAGATGAATACAAATGGAGAGAACCCACGACCACGGTTGGCGGTGACTCAGAGATACCCGAGAGGTTGCGTGGGTGCTCGGTGTTGGTGATTGATGGGAGAAGTGAGAGGTACTTTTGCTTAGCTGTAGAGAACCTTACAACGTTGAGAACCCAACTTCTGAGGACAGGATGCACGTATCCTGTGTATGCGCACACAGACATTGGAGTTGACGATTGCTTTCGTATATAAAGGGCTTTTTGCTTTAGCTGCACTCTGCCACCAGATGCCGACCGCTTTGCATTTGCTAGCCAATGCCCTGCTCCTGATGCCTTGGTACCTTGTCGTTTGTGTGCCAGCCTTGATTCAACTATAATTTTATCGCTCTCTTTTCTTCCTCTTACGTTTATCCTTCTCTCATCACCATTGGTAAAGCATCACCCGCTTGCATGTTTCCTCTTCTTGTCAGGTTTACTCCTTTTACATTCGCCTGTTCTTTTCTGGAGGCTGTTTTCTCCATTATCTCATGCTGTACGTGTTTCAATACAAATTTAACATGGCTGTTCATTAACCAAGGATCAGGAATCGCTTCTTCTACCCTATTTCTCCTTTCCGATTTCGACATCATCACCATCCAGTGAGACAACGTCCAGCCTTTTGATGAGAGTCACAGCCGCACAAGCTTTCTTTCGACTCAAGTGTTGGCGCTGAAGTCACTGTCTATACTCTTCTCATACGCCGTATATGTCCACGAGCGTCTAAACCAGGCTTTGGCTAACCATAAATCAGAAGATTGGCGCCATAGTATCGTCCAGTCAATATCGGTCAACGACTATGCCGTTGCTTCGCGTTGGTATCTTGGAGAGATTATACTCCCGCAAGAGATAGGAACTGAGCTCATTCTAGATTACCCCGAGTACGAACATCTGGCGAAGACGTGGTCTGCAGTTCCTGATGGCGCACACTGGGCCTAGGAGGCAGGATTTAAGGAGATCAAGGCTCTTGAGGAAGGAGGCCTCGAAAGCGCCGTGGAGGTACGCTATGCTTTTACACACATCTCCTCAGTCACCAAGCGGGAATGCACCAATATATTTCTTGGAGAAACGCCGTGCGATGATTTTATTGTGTCACCAAATATGAAGCGTCAGCAGAACGGCTCTGTTTCCGTAGCTGATTCCGACGAGGAGTAAGCGAGAGACGGAAGACTTCTGAAGAAGATGCTGAAGATGCTAGGACTTACATATCCTGGTGAGGCCAAGAGCCTTGGCCAAGCGGAAATGATATATGCGGCATGCAATAAGACGTCAAATAGGGCGGAAGACGTCAGGAGACGGAATGTTTGATTTGTCTTCATGTCTCATATAGGACCAACCCTTGGGAACAGTGTCTGAGAAGTCCCATGCCCATAGTCTGTAACCTCACCAACAGCCTTTATCCAGGAAATTGACCGACCCAACTGAAGCACACACTGCAATTCAAAGGACGCTCTCTGGGACAAGCGGGAGACGATATGGGGCCCATTGTAGGGGACTTGCGTGATACTACAGTTGGTAAACCCATTTGGCCCGGATCTACATTGAGTAGATCACATACTAGTATGTATGGTTGGTTAGTCAAACATAGCGAGACTTCATTAAAGCGTCATACTGCAAATCTCAAATTCCCGTTGCTCTTTAGTTCGCGCTTTCAAACTTACGCTAGGTGTAGCTTGTCCTAGTTAACATGTCTTTGGCCACGGTTTATCGAACTTTCTAACTCGCCAACACCATCAGCTGAAGCATGCGGAACGATGATAAAAAGTAGCCCATGGTATGGAGAGGATTCCCAAAGGACAGATACAAGCCTATGTTTAACTTGGTTATACATACTGGTCAAGGAGTGCATGCCATAGCCCCTTGCTGTTTTTGAGGACATGACGGGGATCAAAGATGAAATCCAGCATCCCTACGAGCTCATCATCGTACGTATGGGATACATCAATTTAATTTCAACCAGATCCAAGCCATGGGAAATATATGTGCATGGAGAAAGCATTTATAATAAGACGTTGCCAGCTGCTTGCCCTCGGCTCAGATTTACCTACCGAGCTGGAGTGACACCATCTCAGACAAAGGATAGAGCATATATGCAAGTGGTACCTCCATATTACATTCCTTGCCTTGGCACCAAACTGTCGGGACCAGAGGCGGAATGCGATCGCCTGGTTTTGGCCAAGGGAGACTATCTATTAAAATTAGTTTCAGCGCCTACGAAACAAGATATTTTAGACCACGATCGGTAACCCCGAATTCCGCCAGTAGACTCTATGCAAAGCAATTTAGCAGTGGTGGGTCACACTGCAGATGATTAGACACTCACACGCTTGACTTGGATGTCTGAGATGTGTTTAACACGCCTCATATCCAAGACAAAAATGGTACTCGTAAACCTAGGATGAAAATCTTGGCCAATACATCCCTTAACGTGCTCAATCACCACCTACCTAGAGAGAATGCAGGGGGGTACGCATTGATGGGTGCAAAAGTATAAAAGGCATCAATTTCGCCCACCTTCTCTCAACGGCATACAGACACCAACCATCACTCGTGCTCCAGAGCCTACAAAGCCACCTACCTTGTTATCAATTTCCCCATCTCCGAAATACTACCTTGTCCAAAATGAAGACTGCTGGCGCCACCATCCTTTCTCTCCTTGCCGCTACCGGCTTCGCTATCCCCATGGTAGGTTATTCAACCGAAACTAGACGTCCATGGCCCAATACGCAATGTGTTGAGGTATTCTTCAACCATGCTAACATCTGTCAAGGAACAAGCTCAGCAAGCCGGCCAGGAACAGATGATGGGGCAAGCTCACATGATGGAGCAGGCCCGAATGGCAGTCAACGGCCTCTTTGACCCTCCTCGCAACGGCAACGGCAACATCATTGGTGACATTTTTGACACTGCCGCCTGTATCCTTGGCAGCTTTGTCGGCAGCCGCACTTGTCGCAAGGGTGATCCCGAGGTCATTAACATCACTAGCGATGGTCACCATAACGACAACAATAACAGCAGCAGCAGCAGCATCAGTAGTACCAGCACTTCCTACCAGTACAGCTATACTACCGACTCGGACGGAGACTACCACATTGAGATTATTCCTGGTGGTAACAAGTCGAACTGCACCTATACCGTTGCCAAGGAGGATGCGGCGGTCTTGGCCACCACCATCAACGCGCTTGCCACCAAGTGCCTCAATAAATAGGCGATTGCCCTCCATTAGAAAGTCCCTCTTTACACGCCAACCACGGGCATAGGAATGGGGCATAGGAATGATGGATGACGGAACGGTGGAAAGGGGGTTCAAGAGAACTAGGCAGCCAATTCAATAGGGCGTATTTGCATTCAATTATACTACAAGTTTTAGTCTACGACTTTTTCTTTCCTGTTACTAGATTCACCCTTTCCATCACACCACCGTGAATTATGCAACACCTGAAGCATATCTTCATATCCACCCTATCCATCTTTTCCAACCACGGAACGCCATTCTATGTAGACTCTAGGTTATGTCAAAAAAGGAGAAACCACGAGACAATCTTTCCATTTCTCGATTCGTTCTTTCATTCTTCGCCTTTGCAATCTCCTGTTTCTTCTCTTCCTTCTGCTTCTTCTGGTCTTCGTAACCATCGTCCCACGCACCCTTCAGTTCGTGAATAAGCCATTCGCTTGTGTCATCTACTTGAATCAGGTGCTGATCGGTGAAGAATTCGGGTAGAATGTTCTCGATATGAAGATCAATCCAGCCTGGTAGCGGATCCTGGGGCTGGAAAAACACTTGATTGGCGATGGGGAGATTATGCGAGTCTTCCAGACTAAAGTGACGATATTTCCCGAATTCAACTTCAGCGTTCCAAACCGCTGGTCCCGTGTCAAATGTACATTGAATAAAGCCTGATGGGCTATTCACCATCTCGTTAACTGCATCGGGAAATCCCTCGAATCTGTCTGTTTTGAATTTGTTAGCCAAGAACGAAAATACTTAATGTGAGAAACTTGAGTCCTTACAGCAATGGTGGGCCCTCTTGGTGAAGAAGGATTCTTCCGAGAAGGTGTCGGACGTCATCATTTCCCAGGCGGTTTGCCAGGCCGCATCTCGTTGGACTATTGTTTGGAAGATATCCGAGCACTGCTGTGGCACATCTCCTCCATCTAGAATTAATGTGTAAGATTTTTCAGGCATGCCCAGCGGAATAAGAGCCAACGCCTCTGTCACCCAAAGAGCAATACTGTCTGTGAGTACCAAAGACCACAGTCCCTGTCCTCTGCCATCGTAACCGCTAGTGCTCCATGCCAACCGACCTTCGAACGTGAACGTGAGATTTGCCATTTCACTAGATGGCGATTGGAAAACATTTCTCCACAAGTCGAGGCGTCTTTCGACATGTAGCATCGGATTCTCGATACAAAACTCAATAAGGCCTTGGGCATGGCATTCCGGATAAGCCACACTCACTGCATTCTCATTCAGACGTATATTTCGCAAACACATTCGTAATGGAGGTGGCAGCCTGGAGAGAAACCTTATGGCGAGGGCTGCTGCCGAGTAGCGGTATTTTCCTTGAGTGTATTGCTGCTCTCCATCTTTTGTCGTATGAGGGGACTTCCAGTATGAGGCGGACTGCCTACTAGAAATAGCCCCAACATTGAGCTCTCGAATCTCATCCCCTGTCAGGCAACAGCGCCATGGTTGATACTCCCTGGACAAGGCCAATATTTCCTCGGGAGAATGAGTCGGAGCCCCAAGCCAGTGCTCCGGCGTGGAATTATGCTTGACTTGAAGTTCAAGTGTATAAAGAGTTGCTTGTCGTTTATATGACGGTACTATTCCAAAGTAATCGTCCATGTCGACAATATTATGACCTTCCAGAATACCGTCCAGAATTGGCTTAAATTTGGGATATCGCTTTGCCACTTCGTTAGCTATCGTGGATGTAAATCCTGGCAAGAGTTGAGGCTCATCGTTCTCATCCTCTTCCTCATCATCCTCTTCGCTCTCATCCTCATCCTCGTTCGCGTCTTCGTTCTCGTCTTCATCTTGGCCCTGATACAGGCTGCCATCTTGGTCTTCGCTTTCGCCTTCGCCCCCATCGTCTTCTTCATCTCCGCTCTCTTCTGCTGCTGGTCCCTGAAGCCAGTGATAGGCCTCGAGATTTATGTTGGCCATGTTGTGATGAAAGGCGGCTGCACCAATGCGCCAATTGTCAGAGTATCCAGTTGAGAAAGTGATACGGTTTGATACGAGATCCAATCCTCTCATTTCTTCCGCGACTTGCCTGCATGTGAATTTCAAGGCCTGGTCGATTGGTTGCGTCTTCCCGTCGCTACTGGCAGCCACCAGTTTGCCCGACTCAAAGTTGAAGACATAGCCCCCCTTGACAGTGACATAATGCGCATAGATCCTATTCCGAACCTCTGGTGGGAGGTGAAGGAATGAAAATGTTGAAGACATGATGGATGATGGATGACGGATGACGGATGACGGATGGTGACGTATTGCTCAGCCGTTCCCCAGATTGATAAATTGCAAAAATGACAGCCTGACAATGACTTGGCCGGCTATTAAACGAATAGAGTGGTGAGTATTTGTGTGTAATATTTGAGGGTGTCGGAGAATTCGAGGGGAGGGAGAAGCTGGGAGAGGTGGGGGGGCAGGCGCTTGTTCATGTAGATTTGTGGGAAAGAGCACCTGGGCAGATGGATGAAATAGAGTTTTGGGAAAATCCCGGAGCTGACTCACGCGGCAGGAGCGAGGGAGTTAGAAATGTGGGACTAAGGGCAGGAACGAACTGAAGCCTACGGATACAGGTTCCCAGTACTAGTTGGTGGGCGGGGTTCCACGCCTGTGCATGAGTACATGTACGAGGACGAAGTGAGGAGCTCCAGGCAAAGGTCTCTTTCTTTTTAACACAACACCCAAAAGGTAAGGTACCTTAGTACTACCAAGTACCTACCTAGTAGGCACCCAGCACCTACCCTACATACATGAGGTTCCTAGGTACCTAATACCTAGATCCGTTTGCGGGCTTCATCACCAGAGACAGGATTTGGATGAGTTTGGGAGGGCTTGGAAAGGAGCAATCACAAGTGCAATGGGGGACCAAGAAATTGGGCGGGGGGTGTCCGCCACTTTATAGAGGTTATATTTATTATCAAGAGGGTCAGTAAAGCTGCAATAGCTAGGTCAGAGGAAGGCTACGCCCCAGCCTTTGGTTCAAAATCCAGAATCAATCCGTAGCCCAACCCGATCGGCCACAGCCGACCAAGTCAAACCTCGAAGATTCAGGCCACAAAGTATGGCCGCTGCTAGAAGAGAAGCAGATTAGCTATTTGATGATTTCTTTTTGTCCGTAGCAAAGTATGGGCTACCTGCATCAAGGTTCAAGACCAAACTCAAACTAATTTCAAAGAGACACATCAGTACATGTTGTGTTTCTTTCACGAACAGGATGAGCAAAACGGACGTACATACGTGCGCAAAACGGCCCGAACAACAAGGTTCAAGCACAACGCAACTGCTTAATAGGTATGAAACACCAAACGTCAGCAGCATATCCAACAACCCATACACTTCCGAGATGTACACATACTTACGCTTCAAGCCCGCGACTTATAGTTCAATGACTCAACCAGGCCAGATAGGCCTGCTTCAGAAATCCATTAGTGATGTTGTTTCGAGTTTTCATCGTGCTGTGGCATACTTGCATCCTTCCGTCAGGTTATAAAAGGCAGCGACAATCCTGCTGTAACCCGTTAGCGACTGCCTCATTACTGATGTGCTGGTGGCCGATAATTACCCTGAAAATGGATTGCGCACGCAACGCTTTCAAGATCCGCGCAGAGAAAGTTAGAAAGAAGCTGGTCACTATGGAAATCCGAATCGTCATTTACTTACCAAAAGACCGCACAACAAGACAACGCACCCTGGATTGTTCAGCCAAGTTAGCAGTCGCTCCGAATGCGTCTGTAGATAATCTTCTTGCCTAACCACTTCTTCTTGCTGCGATCAGACAAGGCTGTTAGCAAATTCGCTTCATTACTGTTGTGCAGAGGATCAGTCAAGGTTTCTGACATTATCCAGGTTAAAGGAACAATTAACACTCACATCAAAAGAGACGACCCTTGCAAAAGCTCCCAACTTAGTACGCGCGTTGGCATCTCCACCATATGAATCTATTGAACAACTTACGCAATAGCCGCAACCCGATCGCAACCTACTTCAAATATAAAATCAGCAATTAGCAGAAGGATGCGGAAATGGCATAAGCTTACGAACATACAGCAAGATGGCTGAACGAACAACCAAATCCACAATCAACAAGATTGCAGACCTGCAATCGGAAGCTCCAAAGAAGGAAAGACCGAAGCTAGGCGAAGCAAAGCACAAGCTGAACCAGCTGAAGGGCACCAAGAACCCCAAGCTAGGCAAAGGCATCAAGAAAATCATCAAAAGAGCCGACAAAGCAGCCTGAAAAGGTTAGCAAGATGTATACAGCTGTGTATACGTGGGTACTTAGACCAGCTGACTTATTAAAGGCTACTTGATGCCAGTTAGCAGGAGGAGCATATGAAGAGGTCAAGTATAAGGAGTACTTACTTACCACACATGAAGGTTCTTTTGCGACTGGTTCCTTTTAGGCAGTTTATCCTCCGTACCCAGGAGAGCGACAAGACAGTATGGAAATAAATGCAACTCAATTAGTACCTATGTATCAGTACTACCTAGTACCTCGGTCTGTTATATACATGGGTAGGTAGGGCGAGAAGTAATGCACCGATGGAACAAGGTCGCTTTCACAGCCATCGCAAATTGCCTCGGTACGTCGACTCTTTTGCCTTCTAGGTTTCTTTTCCGTGGCCGTATCAGCCCGTCGGCGACGGCGTGAGCTCGCTTTAGCCGCTCGTTACCTATGTTGATGCTGAATGCCCAATGCCATTCCCCGTCGTGCCGGCTACTTGCATAGCAACCCTCTGCCTTTTGTGAGGCCTTGAAGGTGTGTCACTAATACAGGCGGAGGCGCGCTTCACCCCGGGCGATGGCTGCCCAGCACAAGTCCCCGCAGTGCCAGATTCTCGTTCGTTCGGGGCTTTCGAGGATGCACCATCACCGTGAGCCCGAGCACCGTTGTCGGTCGATTTCCTGGCACGGTGTTTCCTCTTTTTCCTGGCGCAAGGTCGTCTTTTTCTCTTCCTCGAGCTTGGCGGCTTGTTGCCAGTCGAACGATTGTCTTCGAGGGGCTTGGCAGCTGATGATGCCGCATTCGGAGGCGGCCATGTTCTACCGTTGGTGCTCGAAGCCTCCGGTTGCGCCGCGTTCCCTTTCCCCCCCGGTGACTGCTTCTTTCCGGCGTCCCAATTATCCTTGCAGAATTGGGGGATGCCGAATGTGGCAAGTGCAAACTTGACGGCCTTGACGGTATGCTGTTGAAAAATGGAAGACAGATTATAGTCTTCGTCGCCGACCTCGGAATATAATATTCTTCGGGCCTCCGCTATGCTGTTTCTCCTCTCTTCCCCACCATCGCAAGACATGAAAAGATGTTGTATAGTATGCGGGCCATCTTCGCAATAAGGACAAATGGTGGGCTTTTCTTTGTCGAACCGGTTGAGATACGACCGTAAGCCAATATATCCAGTCCTGCAGTGAAGCAGCATGGTACACCCCCTTCGCGTCTTGAGATTGTCGTAGTATTTCAAACTTCTTAGGCTCCACATGGTGGCAGTCTTCTATGCAGGATATGGAGCTTAGATGATGAAAGACATGCAATGATCAATATCATCTATTCAGGCCAAACAATAGCCCGCCGTCCACTCTTACGCCTCCAGTATCGCGGGTTGACATTTACATGTAGCATGGACCTTTAGTGGGGTACCTACATGTACCTGATCGACATTCCCGCGATTTGGCCCCACCATCAAATCTGCTGTGGAGTCTGGAGCTGGCCTGTGCTTTGGTCTGGCAATCTGGTACCTGCATGTATGTACATGTACAGACAATGGTGGCTTACGCCTCCCGAGTTATGGCTGTGCAAGTTCAATGGCCGGACCATTCAACTAAACTCAGAAAGGCTCCAGTGCTGCTTCAGAAAAGGTCAAGTACCAGCATCACATGAGGATCCAGCTGTAAAGTGCCTAGGTAGCTTCGCAGCCACACCATTCATCAGGTTTATCACTTATGTCGCTATCCAATCATACATATGTTAATAGTGGCAGTGGTCGGTCTAATACGAATAAACAGCAGAGCGAAACTACGATGCGAAAGAGTTGGAGACGGCAGCTCTGGTTTGGACACTGCAGAAGATGTTGCACATCCTAGACTACTCACAAGTATATGTCGTGGCCAATCACACCGCAATACGGGAGGCTTTCCAAAGCGTGAGATGACAACGGCCAAAGTGCAAGTTTTGAGACATATACAAGCGCCGCATAGGCACAACCAACTGGCGCATGGACACATTGAAAGGACAACCCAGACACTCATTCACGCCAGTCTGTCATGGAGGAAGAGCCCATGGCGAACTGCATGGCGGAATGGACTCTACTTTTGATCAATTAGGCACTGGACGCTCAGCACGAGGCGGCCTTGGGTTGCCAACACCAGCACTCGGCTTGTAATACTATACATTCTCAGGGTCAAGAGTAATGGAGCCGCTCTAAAGAAACAGTAAACGATGCATAGCATACTGTATATTCCAGCCAATACTAACTAAACCTGTTAAAAATTTGGCCTCCAACTTTGTCCTTGCTGAAAAGGCGCAGTAACCATGAAGGTATCTGTATAAGCCGAATGACAAGGGACTAGATGTAATTAGTATAATGAGGGACTCTCCGCCCGACCAGCCTAGTAGGGAAGTAAGCCAAATTGATCATATATTTCAACAGTCCTAAACTATGGCAATCTCTATTGCGGACTTTACATAAGCCATGCCCCAAGCCGGCAACTGCGGGCTGCAAATCCGCAGCTCCACTTCTCTCCGCAACAAGATACTTGACAGCTCAAGGCTTCAAGCACGCCCAACAGCACAAATCGCTCGAAAAGATGCACCTTGTTGTGGCTATTGGCAAATTTCGTCACATCTCTGCTTAGGATTTCCAATTTTGGGCTCCTAATTACCAATCTAGAGCGATTACCAATAATGATTTACAACCCGTTACGCCAACTCTCAACCAAACTACTCACTTAGTAGCCCATACATCGGGGCTACGGTGATACATCGTGACTCAGGAGTTGTAAAGGATTTATGGAGTAAACATGGCCATATAGTCTCCATGAAGCTAAAGTAGGCGGAATATAAATACATGATTATCAGAGCAATGGAACTTGAACCGTTCAGCGGCTTTACATCTTAGAGAAGAAAAAAACATAACTGGAGGCGAAACAAGCGCAGATCCTTTCCTCCAGACACACCAAATCATCATGGCCGACCAAAAACTTATTGTCGTTCTCGGTGCGACTGGAAACCAAGGCAGTTCTGTTGTCGACACTTTCCTGAAAGACGCAGCATGGAGGGTTAGAGGGCTTACTCGAAATCCTTCCAGCACAAAAGCCAAGGCGCTGTCTGCTCGCGGTGTCGAAGTTGTTCAAGCCGACATGGATGATGTTGCCAGCCTCTCAGTCGCTTTTCGAGATGCCAACGCTATTTTCGTCGTGAGCGACTTTTGGGGAATATACGGCGCTCTTGCTCAACAAGAGAAAGGCACCGGGGAGAAGCCGCTCAACCTGCTGGCGGGAGAAACTGAATTACAGCAGCTAAAGAATGCAATCGACGCCGCTTCTCAAGTGCCGGGCTTGGAGAGGTTCATTCTGTCTACTCTCTCTAATGTGGCCAAATGGTCCAGAGAAAAGTACACTCATGTCTATCATTTTGACTTCAAA
This sequence comes from Trichoderma afroharzianum, assembly GCA_037893235.1. Taxonomy (NCBI): domain Eukaryota; kingdom Fungi; phylum Ascomycota; class Sordariomycetes; order Hypocreales; family Hypocreaceae; genus Trichoderma; species Trichoderma afroharzianum. The sequence continues at coordinate 188,963 of JBBLXW010000028.1, read as the reverse complement.
GCGCGCGCATCTGCCTATATTGAAGACAAGCATCCAGAACTGTGGGCGAAAACTAGCCTCTTCCAAGCAGGTCTATTCTTAAGCACTTTTGTGGATAGCCCAAGCTTTATGCCTCGAAAGGCAAGTTACCCGAGGCAGCCAATCAAATGTAGAAACAGTAAGAAAGTGCTGACACATCTTAGATCGCGGATGGAACCGCCCAATTCACTACTATGTTGGCTTCCGACGTCAAGCTCCCGTGGGTCGCCGCAGAAGAAGACACCGGACCATTCGTCAAAGCTCTGGTCCAAGAAGAACCGGGCAAAAACCTCATTGCCTACAGAGAGTGGGCAACCCTGCGAGAAATGGTGGGAGCTTTCCAAAGCGCCTCCAAGACCAAGTCCGAAGTGGTGGTGGTACCTCGTGACGAGGCAAATGAATTCCTGCCGCCCGATTTAAAGCTCGAAATTGACGAGGGTTTTCTTTATTTCGAAGAATTTGGGTATGAAGGTAGAGACGACCCAACTATTATTCATCCAAGTCAGGTATGCATGTTCCTCGGGCGATGGATGTGCTTGAACCATGAGCTAAACAGGATTTAGTTGAAAACCCTCCTAAAACTGGATACAATAGAGCAATATTTCCGCAAAGTGGACCTTTCAAGAATATTCTCCGCCTAAAGCTTGATCCACAAACATTGAAGCTGCATATACGTTGCTAGAAAGCAATATTCCAGGCTTTATAAGATTGCTATAGTAAAAACAAGCTGATTTATCTCGAGGACTGCTTCATGACGATATATTCCATTCAAATATATACTCACAGTAACCCCCTCCAGTTTTAAGCCTTCGACACATGTATGTACTCATACTTTTTGAACACTTTCAGCGGGGTATCTTATAAACTCTCTCCTGCGATGTAGTCCCACCAGTCCGATTTCCAACCCAACCAGCCTGTAAATCTTCTGTGGGGTCTGGATTAGCCTGTGCTTTTGGTCTGCAGGTCTGGTATCTGCATGTCCTTGCAATAGTGGCTTCAAGCCTCCCGAAGTATGGCTGCCTGAGTTCAATGACCGGATCATCCAACTAAACTCGGAAAGGCTGCTTCAAGGACAGGTACTCGTAGGCATCACATCAGGATTCAGCTGTAAAGTAGCTGCGCCGCCACGCTGTTCATTACTGCCTCCATCGACCAACGCAATTGTTCGCAAACTCTTTCGCCCAACATTGCTCACGAGTTTGTGACAACTTCATCACCTTTTGGTGCTCCACCAACCATGCAGCCATGCAGAGACGCCAAAGCATGGAAAGCGTGGAAAGCCGACTCAACGCCAAGGTCGCGCAATTGAACGAGAAAATAAAAGAGGTCCAATTTGACATTGAATACTGCAATGAAGTTCTCTTTCATCAGCACTGGTTCCAACTGCATAATCCATATGATAGTGGAGGATGAATTCGCCAATGAGCTTGTTGGTCCAACTCAAAAGCGTGCGGACTCGCCTTACGCTGAATGGTCAATGGTCCAATTTTCTGCGGTCCAAATTTCCGTGACTGGCCCAGTAATTATATCCATGATGAAGACGAATATACACACGTTGTCTTTCAACCAAATCATGCTGCCTGAGCTGTTTCTAGTTCTGGTCTAGGCACTATACTTGGTAGGGCGCTCATCCATGCTACATTTCATCGCCCACTACAACGCAGCGACAATTTAAAGCCTGTTCTCCATAATACAAGACCCAAAATTTGAAGCTGTCTCAATACTGTTGTTGTACATAGGTACATGTATGTGTTAGTGATGGCAGTAATGTTCAGTACTAGGTACGAATCAACAATTTGTCGCGCATATCAGACTCAGCTCTTAGCCTGAGGCTGGACACCGGGTTTTCTCCCAAAAACAACGTTACTGAGCATCTCCGCTTCACTTCCAACAATGCAAATCGCCAAAGGCACAGACGATAGGAAGAAGAATCGTTGCGGAAAAGAAAATTAGGTATTTGAAGGAGCTCTATCTTCGGATTTGGTCAAAGTAACATCATCATTTCCTGTACAATATGACAATGGAGAATAGCAAAAATACCCACTACATACGTACACGTATCAACACACCAAGACACAGTCACAACGTCACACTAAAGCTCAAGCATATCATATAACTGTCAAGCAGAAATCCCCAAGTACATGCTACACAGCAAATCGAAGGGTATTGTCCAGAGGACAGGTATCGTCGTTATCAGTAGTGGTTTGGAGACACCCTGTACTTGTCGCTTGTCCCTGCGCATCTCTTTTGAAGCCACATGAGGCTTTCTGAGCCTATCTGCAACAAATGGAGCACGATTGCTATCTACGTAAACTTTATGCAGAATTAAATGAGGCGAGTGAAAAATTTTCATCCCTTGGCTTCGTTCTTGAAAAAATCATTTCTCATTCTTCCATTCTGCCATTATACAACAGCTCATCGCGATGGATGTAGCTACATGCTTCGCACGGGTCGAGTCGCCATCGTCAATCGCAATGGCCATCTCGTGGGCCTGCTTGCCAGTCGAAATACACCATGAGATACTGTCCCTGGTTGGTTTACCCTGGATGGGGAGGCGATACAAGGTGGCCAAATTCGCTGCAGTGTGCCGTGAATGGCAAGCCTTCTTTGAGACCTGTCTATTTCGGCGTCTGGTCCTTGATTCCAACTCTCTCGGCGAATTTGACGCAATCATCAAACATCATGACATTCGGCTGGCGTACATCCGAAAACTCTGGCTGCGGATTCAGCTCCCATCGTACGGCTGTTCTGATTGTGACAGGCCAGAGAATGGGGCAACACAGCGTCGGTATGTTCAATGCTATGTCAGGCATCCTCATGACCTGCTCTAATATCTGCGTATTTTTGTGCTAATCAACCCTCCCAGCAACAATGCGGCATTCACAATGGCTATCCAGTCCCTCCTGGAGACTCTCACGCTCTGGGATCCAGCGAGACATGGATCGAAGGGACTGGCATTGATGTTGTCTGCCTCTTCGCGCAGTGATGCTGAGCATCGGTTCAGACGGTGTGAAATCAAGGATACTTATCCATTTCACTACGCCGAAGATTTATGCCGTGCACCCGGCATCGTCGACTTCCACAGGGCCAACGTTGCTAGTTCGCTTACCGTTCGGTTTCATCAGTACCGGTCTCCCCCGATGCACAATGGGCATATCAAAAGGGTGCAGGGAACTCCACTCCAGTTTGAACCGAAAAGGGGCGAGCGAGGCCGCTTCGTCGGTCGATACAAGAGCCTTCCTGCGGTGCCCGTAGTCAAGGGACTGGTCATGCGTAGACAGTTTCGCAGAGACATTCACACACGCACACTGTCTGAGCTACTAAGTCGAAGCTTTGTGGCACTGGAGTGGTTCCGTTTCGAGAAGACCATTCCCCTAGAGCCTTATAAGCAAACTACTTTTGATAGAGGTATGAAGCTCCGATCAGTCTGAATAGCGAGCATCTAATGAAGCTAACGCCCCTTTCTTAGACTTTCAGTCGCGCGTACTGCCCTCCCTGCCGAGAACATTGCACCAGTTCTCCTTCACGCAGTGGGAAATTCCCAAAAATGAGATTCAGAAGACTAATGGTCTTGAAGAAGAAGAAGCATCTAAAATTTCTTCATATGCGAAAGCCCTACCCTGGGAGATGGCAAAGCTTTCTCACAACCTGGAGCAGTTCTGTCCGCCATGGCAGATGGATACTGCTGCCTTTCTTCGGTCTCTTATTGAACTAAGCGGATGCTTCGAGATGCCTGAAAGCTCTCTAAAACGCATTGTTCTGCGTTGTTCTCTCAAAAATCCATTCAAAGCCAGACGAGATTTCGAATCCCTAGTAATGCTCGCAGCCAAAGCGGCTCTATCGCTTCCCCGACTGATAGTGATGGAGCTTTGGGGTACCTGTCTTGACAAAGATGAAAGCCGGGCATACATCTTCCGATACACTTATGAAGACAGTCGAGCCAGCATCGTCTGGAGGAGCAATGTGGGGACCATGACAGCCCAATCTCGGATTATCACCAAGTGGAACGAGGTGGCCGAGAAGAACACGCATTCGACTCTCATCTACGACGCTGTCTCCCTTGAGGAGACTGAGGCGGATATTTTCAGGTCCAACGGAACATGCATATATCGACATCTGCTGCTCAAGGATTTGGTGTTTGATCCAATTACCCAGATAATCCTGGAGAATGAGCCGACCCAATGGGGCTTCAATAAGATGGGCAATTATTCAGCTTTTGCGGATCAAGGGGATGACGATATGTGGGACGGTAATGGGGCAGATGATGACCTTGGGTCGGAGGATGGCTTTGAGTTAGATGTTGGTGCTGAGGTGGACGATAATTTGGCCTTACAGCAAACAGATATCACGGCTTGGCAGCAGGAAATCATTGCTGCTCACCAAGCCAGCATGTCGGGTAATACCGCGTGACAGGATATTTTGGAGAAGACTGCGGAGGAGCAACAGGCAGGCGGGGCCAAATGATTGACTAAAGTCATCGAGATTAGAGATACACATTTGTTGCGACATACAGAATAGGTAGCTAGGTTGAAAAAGGGTATGATGCGAATATATTGTTTTGTGTTACTACAGTATTACAGCATTTTGCTCTTTCCCATGCCACTATTCCTTGGATAGGTGCTGCAAGGGAAAGTCACTTAAGCCTGTAACTGCCTTCTTTATCGGTATTTACCTTTCGTAATAATTCAGAAGGATATTTTCGTGACCAGAAATCGAGCGGAAGGAGGCTTCCTCAAGCCGTGGGATAAATACAACAGCCTTTTTCCAAAATAGAACTTGAACTTTCAACACAATCACCATCACCACAACAACAACAGCAACCACAATAATAATCATAGAAATGCCAACGGCAGACATGGTGGCAGCCATTATGGCTGCGATTGATGATCTTGTGGGGGCGAGGGACGAGGGACCAGAGGGAGAAGAGACCAGACGAGACGTTACCCGGCGGGAGTCAGTGCGTTTGGTAAATGAGTTGGCGGCAGTTACGGAGGAGGGCATTCGCCTTATTGAACGTGGTCATGAGCTAGTAAAGGTGTTGAGGAGGCGGTTAGAGACAGAGAGGCTGTTGTCGGGCGTGAATCGGCATCGAGCACAAAGACGCTTCAAGGGCATCACAAGAGCCTAAACTGGGTTGGAGAAAAGAAGACGCTTCTCTTGTAGTATTATCACCTAATATCTTCTACTCTCTTCCCTATCATATACTATTATTACCTTCTTCTAACATCATCTACTATTGCCAAGGTAGTTGTGGTAAAGTATAGCCCCTGTATCCCTATTAGCAAAGCCTATGTCCGCGGTATGAATAATTGGCGATCGACATATCTACACACGAGTAAAGTAATTGTAGACTTTTTGTCTGCAGCCTGTATATAAAAAACAATTTAGTCTTAAAATCTATATCCAACCTTTGCTTTGCAAAAGTTCCTTGGCACATACATCTAGGCTCTCTTCAGGCAGACCTAAAATTTTGTTCCATTCAGAAACGCGTCCTGAAGAGTAGCCAAAGCCTGTGTCTGAGTAAAGTGCCGCTGTGACTGATTCCGGATATCCGAGATCCCAGTTTCCCTCTTCTATATGCGCCTTGCCAGCTGCAATCAACTCCTTAGTGCTTCTTTCAGTTCTCTCAAACGTTTTGCCTGAAAGTTTCTCAAAGGCGTCGACAATTTGACTCTGCGAAACGGAAAAAGAGTTGACGTATATCCGCTTATTCTTTGTCTCCTCAAGATGTTGAAGGGTTGCAGCGACTGCTAGACCGACTTGATTCATAGTGGTGGCGTCGAGAGGTCTTACGCCCTTGTCGAATAACTGAACTTTTGGCTCGTCAAATTGAAAGCCCATCAGGCCATAACCATACCCGAAAAGCTTGGAAATCTCATGTCAGACTGAAAGTCTTTGCAGCCTGGGGTTTTGCAACTATTGCTGGACACTTACATAATCAAAGAAGGCTCCGACACTGATGGCAGTCCAAGAAAGGCCCTGCGACTATTTTGTTTCAAGGTACTCAACAACCTTTTGTTTCTGGACAGCAAATGGAGCAATGTTCTCGAGATCAGGCAACGAGGCATCGCCACCATATTCGCTTGGCAGGAAGCGTTTCACTTTCGCCTCGACCGCGGCATCGATCATAGCGAATTGATCAGGGGACGTTGAAAGTTGCGACAGCAGAGACGACGGCATCAATACCATGAAAAGCCTTCAAAAGGGATGAATGACTAAGGTCTGTCCGATGGACAGTAATATCGGTGGGATAGGTAGCCTTGGAAGCCTCACGAGCAAGGATTGAAACATTGAAGCCTGCAGTCCGAAGTTTGGCAAGGAAAGTAGGGCCAATGGTACCACCGACCTGTGCTGCATTAGCAAATATGTCGAGAATAGGTAAAGATATTGGACTGTCATACTCCGACTACAATAACATTCTGGGTTGCATCGGCCATATCAGAAAGTGCCCTTGCGGTGTAGCTGATATATGCTGCGAAGGTTGTAGAAAGGGGTAAATATATATTGTAATATAAACTGCGCAATCGTTCTGTGATATTCAATAGCAATACATCGTGAGCAGCTGCCTCTTTTATACTTGAGTCTCTGTGTAAAATAATACAGATTTCTTGACGCAGTAGATTGTGAAGTATTAATAATCGAAATTTGCGGTTACGGAGTTCCGTCCTGATATGGGCTTGCCTAAGCCAGAGGTTTGGAATCTTAATTACTAGATAGTATTGCTTCATGCTCTGCGGTGAAATCACAATGCGTAATGTGTCCAATATTGTAAAGTAGCTCTAGGTACGGAGTATTTGATTATTATTTGCGCAGGGGAAACCGATCTAGATTCTAAGCGTAATATCGTAGAGACTACTAATAAAGGTTTACCGCTGCGGAATCTAATCTAGATAAGGGTTCGCTTAAAGTAAAGATTTGGAATCTTTATTCGGTTCAGAGGCAGTTTGCCTGGAGGTTTGTGAGGCCTTGACTCTACGTCGGGTTTCGCGTCAAGGTTATCTTCCAGGCGCGCCGGTCGGAGTTAATGCAGGAATGGAGTTTGCCCACAGAAAGCCAGGGGGCAAAGACGATGAAACGGACATTATTGACATTGAAATGGGGTAGCACAGTTATGGAATACTCCCCGAGGCCCAGAGAAGCAACCCATACGAGAGAGCAGCTTCATGATCCGTTGGACAGCCCTCGATAGTATGGTGATGATGGCTGCCGGGAGAGAGGTACCTACCATTTGCTACAGCTTTACACGTGCTTGTAGGTACATACCTTAGATTTGACCAATTCTAACGGTTCTCTGCAGCTGTGGCCAAGATCAACAAGTGGCTTTGATCGAAAGTCAATTGATGTCCTTTATGAGACAATTGGAGGTGGAGAGTTTGTTGTCGGGGGTGTCACGGCACCGAGCACGGAGACGCTATGAGGGCATTAAAAGAGCTCAACTTGGGTGGGAGAAAAGAAGATTTTTTCCTTGTAGTGTCATCTACTCTCTTGTAGTATTATTTACTTTCTTCTGATATCATCTACTATCCCTACTTTTTCTTTTCGCACTTTTGCCATTACAAGCGTTGTCTCGAGACGCGCGTATTTGTACAAAGCACGCTAGCTGGCGTCTGGGGTTACTACTGAGATTGTGTAGGCTCGTACGTAAGACTCTCTCATGACGGGTACAACTACCGCCAGAATTCAACCAGCTAGCCAGAAACCAATTGAGATATAATACCATAAATAGCGGTAACCTCGTCATCACACGAGCTTGCACTTTTGCCAAGAACAACCTCTCCGCCAGGGGCGACAATCATTAAACATGCCTACCAAACACCTTTTACAAATAATGATGATAATGGCCTCCTCTCTGCCGCTTGGCCACTGTGCGCCGAGAAATGGCCGCGTTGAGTTGCCCCCTCTGCTCGACGCGACGCTTGACGAACTACAATCAGGCCTCAATGGCGGGTATTTCACCAGCGTAGACTTGATCCGGGCCTATACCGCCAGAATAGAGCAGGTCAACCCGCGGCTGCACGCCATCAACGAGATCAACCCTGATGCCATTTCCATCGCCGCACATCATGACGCCCTGAGACATTCTGGACATCTCATCGGTCCGCTTCATGGGATTCCAGTCGTCCTCAAGGATAACATTGCCACGGCTGACAAGATGAATAACACGGCCGGGTCGTACGTCCTCGTTGGCGCAGAGGTCCCGGAGGACAGCACTGTTGCGCGCAAGCTACGCGAGGCTGGAGCCATCATTCTTGGTAAGGCCAATCTGTCGCAGTGGTCTGGTGCCCGCGGAGACATTACCCAAGGATGGTCTGCGTATGGCGGGCAGTGTATCGGCGCGTACTTCCCCGAGATGGATCCCGATGGTTCGTCGTCTGGCAGCGGAACCGCGGCCTCGATTGGTTTGGCCTGGGCAGCTTTAGGCACTGATACGACTGGTTCCATTGCGGATCCGTCGAGCAAGCATAACTTGGTCGGTATCAAACCCACCATGGGGCTGACGTCTCGGTATCTCGTCGTTCCCATCTCGGAGCATCAGGATACTGTTGGACCAATGGCGCGAACCGTCAAAGACGCTGCATACTTGTTATCGGCCATTGCGGGATCCGACAAGAACGACAAGTACACGTCTGTATCGCCGTTTGGAGAGAAGCCCCCAGACTACGTCGCCGCTTGCAAGGGCAAGGGCCTGCGTGGGAAGCGGATTGGTGTTCCTCGACACATGCTAGAGTTGGGGTCAGATAGGCCTTCGGATTACATGGTCGAGGTTTTCAACTCTGCGCTGGAAGTCTTGCGAGAGCAGGGCGCCGAAGTTGTAGACGACATCTTCTTGTCCGGTGCAGCGGACTTGGTCAGTAGGAAATATAGCCCCTTTGTCACGGGCCCAGACATGATGGCCGACATACCTCGATACTTTTCGCAGCTCAAGACGAACCCCAACAACATCACTACAATGATGCAGTTGCGCGAGTTTATCCAAAAGGACGTCCGTGAAGAATATCCTGAGAAGGGCACCCAGTCTTGGGACAGAGGCATCAGCAGAGGCTACGATAATACCTCACCTGTGTGGTGGGAGAATTACAGCGCCCAGGCAGAGCTCGCCGGCCCTCGAGGAATTGCCGGCGCAGTGAAGGAACACTCTCTCGATGCCATAGTCTTTCCCACGGAGTACTTGAGCATGCTTGCAGCTCCTTTAGGCAATCCTGTCATTTCAGTACCCGTAGGACGGACGCCCGACGACGCGCCATTAGTGAGGAATGAGTTTGGAACACTGAATCTCAAGGGTCCGAACCAGCCGTTTGGGTTGGGATTTACCGGCGCGCGGTTTAGCGAGGAGGTGCTCATTGAGATTGCGTATGCGTTTGAGCAGGCGACGATGGTGCGCAAGACTATTGTTCCTTATATTCAGCCAGAGACTGAGCTCGAGGACATTGTGGGGAAGACGGAGCAAACGAATGGGAACTTGGAGTTGTAAATGTGTGAAGGGCACTGGACATATAGACATGCCGGATGTTTTATGGCAATGAAACGAAATACTCTATAGATAGCCCTTTAGTTGTATGGTTTAGATGATTCCATGTCTCTAATGTTAACGCCATGAGCGCCAACGCCATGTTGATACCCGCTTGTGCTTTGGGAGCGGTAAAAGTGGCCGCCACACATTGCATCAAGTACAAGGCAGATTGCGGTTAAAGAATTCAGCTTTGCAATTTAGTAACTTACTATCCGGCCTCGGTTCCAGACAACTTTGATGAAATGCAGCAACTCCTCTGACAGGCAAGTTATGTTGGCGTCTGCACATGTAAGAATTCGACACACATTGACCCCGAATAGCAGCCGCCATTGGCCCCCCAGCTGCCCTCGTCCTGGCTGTTGAGGCTCTGCTCTGCTCTACTAATAGAGCCTAATGCATGGCCAGTTCACTAGCTGCTTGGATTTAACCTACATGTAGGGTTCAGGTTGCCTTGGGTTGCCTTCCCGCACTGAACGGAGGCGCTACGAGGCTGCCAAGGCGTTAAAGACACTACTGTATGCTTGACGCCGTGGGGATGCCAACACAGCACAGGCTGAGTACCAGGTTTTATTTCTGTGTATAAGCAATCCCAATACCAACTTTCAGTTACTAGTTTGGCGAATCTTCTGGCGCCGGCCCGTCCCGGCATACTCCACCTCTCGTCAACAAGACTGGTGGTGTCTACCTTTTAATAACGTGAAACTGGCCTGCATGTACTGCATTCAGCCGCACGGCGCGGACCATTCAAGGCAAGCAGCCTCATGTATTGTAGCACTCCATACGTGCGAGCGGTTAACTGCGAGGCTGGCCATTCATTTGTCTGCATCAAACACCGAAACTCGAGATGCAGAACGCTAAACCAGAAATGTTCACAACTCCTACACCCATTCAAAATCCTGTAGCTGACATAAAGGCGCCTAGAGCCTCGTCCGTTAACCCCTCTCTTTCCATGTGCTCCATGTCTTCCTCCTTTGATTTTGTTGTAAAAGCCTCTCTAATTACGTGTTGTCGCCTCGCTTTCGCCATTCCCCCATATTCTGGCTAAATATCGCGGGTTGGTAGTGGATAGAAGACTCTATTCACTAGCCAACAGTCAGGTAGTAGAGAGTCAAGAAACGAGACTTCAAATCAAGAGGTACGATCATCTGTGGATGAGTAGCTATACACGTCTGACACAACATGTAGACAACAAAATCCTTTCCGACATCCATCTTGCCTGCCGTGATAGACCAACAGCATGCCGGCTGAATCGAAACGTCGCGACATCTTCAAGCCCGCGTTTGCAACAGTTCAAGACACTTCCGCGCAATATGGGCGAGACATAGAAGACCTCGAAAATCTTCCCGACGAATTTATACAAGTCAATCAGTGCTTCCTAGTTGCAAAAGAGACTCTTAGCTATGCACGCAAAAATGCCACCTGGGATGAATCTTCTACGGATAGCGTCCAGTCTTCAGCTACAAGTCTCGAAAAAAAGGCGAAAATGTTGCAAAAAATGTTCAGTCAAGTTGGCGAGGAGATGGAGAATGACTCAAACGATGAATCAGTCCTGGACTGTTATCGCGACATTTTGCTCAAGTTGGGTAAATCGTACCGTGTCGAGGTCCTCATGCTCGGCCTTCTAAAGGACTTAATTGCGTTGTTTACCAAAGAATTGCTCAAAGCTGAAAACTATATGAAGTTTGACGAGCTAAAAGAAGCTATTGACACAATGTCGCAGGTGGAATCATCTGTCTCCGATGATGATTTCCAGACCTCTGGGGCCAACTTCACCCAGAACGTTGCCTCTGGAGGAACGGGCAATCAATCTTACTATGGTGGTCGGGGGCATCACGTCTTTAATGGCAACGGCGCTATTACTAATTATCACGCAACAAACATAAGCTTCGGTACGGGGCCATAGATATAATATCCAAATTCCATTTTAAACTAAGCTGACCCTTTTCGTGTATAAGTGTCACCTTATCCAGAGGGTCAAGGCGGTCCTGATACACGTCATGCGGATGCGAATAATATCGTAGGCCGTGATCAGCTCCAGCGCCGATCCGCTAGCCAGGCACAAGCCGGAGGTCGACCACGTAGCCGTGAAGATTTCCAAATCGCCATCATCTGTGCGCTGCCACTCGAGTACGATGTCGTCTCTTTACTTTTCGACAAGTTCTGGGACGATGATGAGTCGTACGGCCGCGCCCGCGGAGACATGAACTCTTACACAAACGGCCGCATGGGCCAGTACGACGTCGTGCTGGCACTTCTCCCCAACATGGGCACAGTTGCTGCGGCTGGAGCAGCAGCAAGCTTTCGGTCTAGTTATCCAAACTTGCAGCTTGCATTCTTAGTTGGAATCTGCGGCGGTGTGCCAAGAAGTGGTGAAAACGAAATTCACTTAGGCGATGTCATTATCAGCAAATCCGCTGTTCAGTACGATCTCGGCAAACGATATCACAAGGCGTTTGTGATTAAAGATACAGTTGATGATAGCCTCGGTCGGCCGAATAAGAATATACGCAGCTTGGTCGCAAGCTTTGAGACGGAACATATAAGAGACCAGTTGCAACAAAAGGCGTGCTTATACCTGAAAGATTTACAGAGTGCAGCCGCAAAGAGGCGGCGGCCACAGAATTATAAGTATCCTGGTATAAACAACGACAAACTCTTCTTCACAACATATCGACACAAGCATAGAGGTCCCCAACCATGTAACTTCTGTGACAACCAGACCGATGTGTTCTGTGAGCAGGCTGCGAAGGCGTCCTGCATTGACCTTGGCTGCGATGAGACGCAACTAGTGAAGAGAACGGACCTGGAGATGAGAGGTTCAACTGGAGATCCCGAAATATTTGTTGGGCGCATAGCCTCTGGAAATTCGGTGATGAAGTCTGGCGAGCATCGGGACAAGATCGCTGAGGAACAAAAGGTGATTGCGCTTGAGATGGAGGGGGCGGGTGTTTGGGATGAGATTCCTTGTATTATCGTGAAGGGTGTGTGTGATTACGCTGATAGTCACAAAAATGACCTGTGGCAACGGTATGCTGCTGCTACGGCTGCTTCGGTTATGAAGGCTGTGCTTGGGCGATACATTATTACAGATAGATGAAGATGAAATATTCATCCTCTTGGTGTTTTGAGAGCATGTTTTATCTTGTTATAAGAATCTGTAATTACAGCTGCGTAGCGGTTTCGTCTAGCAAATAACAGGTTGTTCCATACGTGCATGCTGTTGATATAGAGTGCAGGCAGCCGCATATGTATTGTAATGACTGAAAGGTTGGTAATAGTCCTCTATCACTGGAGAATGCGATAGTTTTATTAAGAAACACTAGTTCTCCTACAACTATACAGTCTTTAAACGAAAAAGTGTCTCATCGGCGCGGCCAAAGAGGATATTGTGCGTTTAGACGTCCCCTGCCTAGCTCAGCCTGACGCTCCTGTCAGGCATCAATTGGGCTCTAGAGATCTAGGCTATATCATTCACGGTGCAAAGCTGCCACCAGCTACCTTTCCCGAGAGAGGTAGCGGCCCTACGTATCTAACGTATCTACACCTCTCCAACGATATTCGTCATTGGAGAGGATTGTTCCTCCGTGTAAGCTCCACAATGCCCCAACGACGGAGACTCGACAGACCAACGCATCAAATGTAGATGCACGTGAACACCGTCGGGTTTGGTATTGGGGCCTCACCTGGCACAATTTTTCCTTTTCACATACCGCATTTGCTTAATCCTTTTCTCTCGCTAAGATTTGAGATTATAGCATCGTTTTCGGATTACACGCATCTTCATTTCTTATCACGATATATATCGCTGTACTTGCGACAAGACCATCTCATTAGTGGCGTAAGCCGTGGCTCTTACGAAGACCAAAATGGAACGCAGCAATGGAAATGACTTTACTCAACACGTTACCTCGAATGGAATCGGCCATCAGAATTACTACAGTGGCCGAGGACACCAAATTATAACAGGCAATGGTACCATACATAATTACAACGCAGCATATCCCGACATTGGTACAGAACCATTATATTAAATGGGAGGGTCACACAACTAACCACATCTACCTAAACAGAGAACTCTCGACAGAAAATAATGCAGGCTCTTTGTACATCGCCATATCTACAAAGAAAAAATCGCAATCCCGACCGTGTTCCAGGAACGTGTGAATGGTTTATGAATCATCACGACTTTCACCACTGGCGAGACAACACGTCTTCTTCTATGCTCTGGGTATCAGCAAACCCCGGGTGTGGAAAGTCGGTCTTGGCTAAATATTTAGTCAATGAACTCAAAACTACTGAACAAAGAACCACCTGCTATTTTTTCTTCAAGGATGACTTTGAGGATCAGCGAAGCGCGAAAGGTGCTCTAAGCTGCATATTACATCAACTTTTTACACAAAGAGAGAATCTTCTATCTACTAAGATTATGAACCGATTCAAGTCTTACAGAACACCTCTCGCCAATTCGTATTACGAACTTTGGCAGCTCTGGGACATCTTAATCATGACTGCACGTGAGAAAAGTGCGGGTCAGATAATTTGCATCCTTGATGCATTCGATGAATGCGTAAATCAAGAACGGCAAGATCTTGCGACGATTCTGCGTGAGTTCTATGGCCCAAACGGTGATACGAAAGGGAGTGTCAATTTAAAGTTTCTGATAACTGGCCGCCCCTATGACAGAATTCGACAGGACTTGATCAGGCCTTTCAATATCCAGGATTGTCCCGTGATCCACCTGAAGGGTGAAGGCGATGCCGAAGTAGAAAAGATTGCCGAAGAGATCGGCCTCTATATAAAGGATAAGATCTCTCGTATTCGAGCAAATCTTGATCTTACACAAAAAGAGGAAGATATTCTTTTACAAGGGCTTGAAGCTATTCCTCATCAAACATACCTATGGGTTTATCTCACTTTGGAATGGATTGAAACTGAAATTAACAACAAGATCAGCGAGGCTGAGATACGCAAAGCTATTTCCACTCTCCCACGAACAGTGGATGAGGCTTACGACAAGATTTTGGCCATGAGCACAGATGTGAAAGAAACCAAGAAACTGCTACACATTGTAGTGGCGGCTGAGCGGCCTTTGACACTCGAGGAGATGGATCTGGCACTGGAAATTGAACAGCATCACAAGTCCTACAAGGATCTTGCCCTGAAACCCAGCGATCGCGTCAAAAAGTATATCAGAGACCTTTGTGGTCTCTTCATAAACATCACAGATGAGAAGATTTATCTCCTACATCAGACAGCGAAAGAATTCTTAGTGCCTAGCAACAATCTATACGGCGAGGAATACAACCTAGCACAACGAGAAGACGTCTCTCAAGGGAACAATGGCAATGGTCTCAGTTGGAAATTTTCACTTATACCATCAGAATCCCATCGCATTCTTTTCAATATTTGTGTTTGGCATTTACTCTTTAAGGAGTTTGAATTTCGACCACTTGAAGAGGCAGCTGATGCTTCTAAATATCTTCGCGGTCATCTTTTCCTTGGATACTCGGCAAACAACTGGGCTACGCATTTCCGAGCGTCAAACATCACAGAAGAGAAAGTTCGGTCGCAATTACAGCGACTATGCACTGTCATATCGGACTGTTACCCATCTTGGTTCGGGATTTATTGGGCAAACATACACAACGACCTTCCCTCGGGGTTCACGACACTTATGATTGCCTCGTATTTCGGCATTGAGACGGTTGTAAGGCGGCAGCTTGAAACAGCTAACGTCGAAATAGATTCTACGGACGGGATATATCGTCGTACGGCGCTCTCTTTTGCATCGGAGAACGGATTTGATAGTATTGTGCGTTTACTAATTAAGGGCCCCAAATTCGATGCAAAAAAGGCCGTCAAAAACGCGATCCGTCTATCCTTCACAAGAGGTGCAGATATCAACCAAACAGACAGAGATGGCCGAACAGCATTATCTTATGCTGTATGGAATGGGCATCTGGCTATTGTCAAGAGGTTACTTAAAGCAAGAGCACGCGCGGACAAGAAGGATACAATTGGGGGAACTCCAATATCCTACGCTCTTTGCTATGGGCAGGAGGACATAGCAAACGAACTAATGAGAGGAGCACAGCCTACTTCGATAGACGATATTCGTCGCGGATTATTTGTGTCCGCCGTGAAGAAAGGCCACGAGCCTGTTGTCAAGCGCCTGCTTGACAGTGGAGCTGATACGACAATGCTGATTAACGCGAGTGCAGCTGTTCTCTCGGATGCGGTCGAGGGGCGGTACGACAATATCGTTCGAATGCTACTAGCGAGAGGAGTCGATGTAAACCATGGATATATCAATGACCGTGTCCCATTAAGTATTGCTATCCAATTCGACGAAAACGAACATATGATTGAGATGCTTCTCAAAGGCGGAGCAAAAATGGATTATACATTCAGGGTAAGCAAACTACATGTACAGGAGCCATGTGATTACTCATATTTCAATGGCTAATATACAAATATTTGATGCTGCAGGTAAGTTATGTGAACTCTTTGTATTTTATCATAGCTGATACCTTTAACTGTTACTAGGTGAATAATGACGTAAGTACATGCATACAAGATTGATACATACATTAGACGACCTAATCTTCGAACCCCATATAGTTCGTGAGTCACTAATTGATGAATATTATGTAGTGATGAGATTATTAACCCAACTTAGACGACACCATTAATTTTCGCAGTCCGCCAGTCAAACGACAGACTAGTAGACCTACTGGTCAAATACGGCGCTGATACTACTTTTCGAGGTCATTCCGAGTCTACACCAAGGGGAATTGCAGAGCGTATGAAGATGGAATTAACTGAGAGGCTGAGATCCGATGCTGTATGGAGGGGGTTCAATGAAAACGACATATACGGTGAAAATGATAGCCGGGATGGAAACGTAGCATCCAATATATCAGATCGAGTTCAATTGCAGAGACGATATGCAATCGTTCGGATGTTGGAAGATAAAAGATAGGAAATGGAGAACTTGAATCCTATTGAAAAGTTTCACTTTACAACATTATATGACGAATGGCCGTCGAGATACTGTGTCAACATCTGCTGATAAGAGATCTAAGCATACTAACATATATGCAGTGCTTCTTATCATTGTAGCTGGTGATGATAGTGTCGGAGGTTGAGCTGATATTATCTTGCAGGTAATACAACGAAGCTTTTACTAACATCGATAAGTGAGGCCGCAAAGGTGAAGGGAAAGCATCAAGTAGGTATTCACGGCTAACTTTGTGCACGTAGGTCACCAAGCTTCACAACTGGTGCTTTAGGACTTGAATATATCGGTTGCATCCTTGAAATATCTTTTCGATGAAATCCCAAGAATGTATTCTTACATATATGTATTAG
Source organism: Trichoderma afroharzianum (assembly GCA_037893235.1). Classification (NCBI taxonomy): domain Eukaryota; kingdom Fungi; phylum Ascomycota; class Sordariomycetes; order Hypocreales; family Hypocreaceae; genus Trichoderma; species Trichoderma afroharzianum. The sequence goes on along the minus strand of JBBLXW010000028.1, from coordinate 172,063 downwards.
AAACTAAGAAGATTTATATAATAACAGCAGAGTAGCATTTCACTTAAGCATGTAACAATCCCATAAGTATTCTCATCGACAACAGGATAAACATGCGTGTAAGTTAGACTACTGCTTGCAAGTACAAGGACTATGAAATTGATTAGATCTAGAAGAGAAATACATGTCGGAAGTTGGACATTTTCGGGGCTGGGTTACAGCATACTACCTGTACCTATGTAATCTTCATGTAAAATACAGTGCGACTTAAGCCTCTGAGCAATGCTCGCACTACGCCTTGTCAGGCTGATTGCCAGAACTATAAAATGTAAAGGCAGTGTAAACAAACCTGGAAGGCTTTTCAAGGCGGATTCCTGTCTCGGCGCTAAGCCGCCTCACTTTGAGTGTACAACGTTCAGCCGCAGCGACAAGCTGCTCAACGAAAGTAACTTTGTCAACATCACTTTTACCTCTATTCATCAAACACTTGTGATTAACGTGTAACCGTATCGCAGCTACATCTACCTATTTTCTTCTACCATGGACGATCAACTCGGCATGGAAGATGGAAACGATCTTCCACCTCCTTACTCGCCGAGTGCGAATCCAGTCAGCAGCGCCTCAGCCCAGCACTCAGACATCAGGCCTTCATCCATATTCTCGTCCCACGTAGCCGGTCTCCGAAGCGAAATCACCGCCTCGCAGGCTGCCAGAGCCTCAGCCAGAGATGATCGCGACAGCTACGTATTGTCGCTCATCGTGCCCTACATGGAAGACTTCTTGTCTTCCATTTCAGAGATCCATCCGACGCCGAGGCTAGCGGAAGCGACGTTTGTGCCTGATGCAGCGATCGGCGAGAGCTGGAAGTTTAGCGACGAGGATGAAAAGCGCGCGGGGGAATTTAGGACACTGATTCGTGTTTGCGAGAATACAAAGAAAGGCGACGGCCAGACCAAGAAGAAAGCAGATGGCTATACTCTGTCGCCACGATCGGAGGGTGGTGAAGATGAGACTAGTCCGTCACTTTGGTGGGAAAACGAAAGCATGGCGAGGCGACTTGCGAAGCATCTACAACCTCAACGACCCACTCCTGCTCCTAGAAACACGCAAACGATTAGGGAGCGGTGCGCCAGTCAGGCTACCGGTAGCAAGAAATCTGGTATTTGGGGTTTGTTCAAGAAATCCGACGAACCAGTCCGGCCAGCAGCCCCCGCGGTTGAGGAGCCCAAAGATGACGTGGTGATGACTGCCAAAGCCGAAGAAGTCACGTTTAGAAAAGAAAACGAGTTTGGGCTATGGGAGACAATGACGGGATTTGGCATTGTGGTGCGAGTGAGAATTAGGATGGCCGGGGATGCTGTCAAGAGATGATAGTGCGGATTTACACTATTGTCAAAAGTCTTTTGCCTGCAGGCCACTGAGTGCGCGCAGTGACTTGAAGATCTCATTTTGTTCAGGTTCAGATACCTCCTATTTAAGATTGAGTTATTCGCCAGGTGAGTAGTTCAAGTGACTCATAGATAGTGGGAACAGGCGGTTAGAAACAGCTGGCAGCACATCAGAGTACAATAGTCAAAAGCTGGGTATTACATTGAAGAAACTGGAATTCTCACGCTACTTTGTGACTTTCTTCTCTTTACGTCGAGGACATGAGACTCACGATCGCCATTCAACATCACTTTCCTTTTAACCCAAAAATTAGAGTCATCATGCTTCATCTCGGCCAAAATGTTCAACATCGCCTTCAACCAGCGTTAGAATCTTCACGTCATCACGCTCCTAGCAAATAACCAACCGCGTGAATCCATCTCTTGATCCGTTAACCGGTCCATTCTTATTACTTCAATTTTCATTATTTCCACATCTGTCCAAGACTAAATTAACGTCCAACCCCATTCTTTGTGAATCAAGCTAAACACCCAAGATTGCTCTAGCCCCGTCTCTCTTCGCCGTCTTCATTTTTTGCCTCTTCTAGACTAAGGTGGCCGGCTTCTCGACTCATTCGCCGCATCCCCTCAGCGCACCCCACTACTCTAAATTCTTGGCGACTATATCGGAACAAATGATTTTCAACTTGTGATTTCGTGTGTCAAACATGTATATACATTGAGCGCAATATTTAATTCAAGAGTATCTCTAGTCTTTCGTTACTTTTATCTCTCTTTTTTTTTTGTTAATCGTTATACATTGTCAAGAATAAGCGTGGCAAAATGCAGCTTTCTACAGACGCCCAATATGATGTCCTTGTCACGGGCTCATCTGGCCATTTGGGTCATGCCCTCATGATAACTCTGCCATCACTCGGCTTCAACCCAATTGGAATCGACATTCTCGCTTCTCCAACAACTACTCGCGTCGGCTCAATAACAGACGAACCCCTCATCGCCAGCATCTTCCAGAAACACCCCATCAAGCACGTCCTCCACACGGCAACTCTCCACAAACCTCACGTCGGATCCCACACCAAAAACGACTTCGTCCAGACAAACATTGCAGGAACTCTCTTACTTCTCGAAGAAGCAGCCAAACTCGGCGATCAAATCAAAAGCTTCGTCTTCTTCAGCACCACCAGCGCCTTTGGTTCTGCGCTCAGCCCCAAGCCAGGCTCCCCCGCGGCTTGGATCGACGAGACGGTCGTTCCTATTCCCAAGAACATCTACGGAGTGACTAAAATTGCTGCCGAAGATGTTTGCCAGCTCTTTCACAAGCAGCATAACCTTCCGATACTGGCTCTTCGGGTGAGCCGCTTCTTTCCAGAGGAAGATGACGATGAGGATCGGCGAAATGCGATCAGCGACGATAATCTCAAGGTTTTGGAGATGGCGTACCGTCGTTGTGATATCAAGGATATTGTTTCGGCAACGGTATGCGCCATGGACAAGGCGAGACAAATTGGATGGTCCAAGTACATTATTAGTGCACCGCCGCCATTCTCAAATGATCCAGAGACGCTGGCTGCCTTGGACAGAAACCCAGTAGAAGTGTTTGACAAAGTAGTTCCTGCAGCTGCAGCTGTGTTTCGTGAGAAAGGATGGAGCTACTTGGATCGCATGGATCGGGTGTACGACTCGGGAAAAGCTGTCCGAGAACTCGGCTGGGAGCCTGAATACACGTTTGCGGGGATCATTGAGAAGTTGGCTCGCGGTGAGGATTGGCGGAGCAACTTGGTCGAGATTGTTGGAAAGAAGGGATATCACGCCGTTAGCCATGGTGTGTATACCAAGTAGGTCGCCGTATCGACTCTACTCCTGTAGTCTGTGTGTTTGTTGATAGATAGGTAATAGCTGTAATAACAAGCTTACACAAGTCTTCTAATTCAGATGTGATGCCGTAAAATCGACATGACGCAACCCTCCCGCTTTTCCTATTTTACACTATACAATTTACACTCATTGCAGAAAATCATCCCTCCCTTGCTCTTTTAATACATCGTGAACCGCCTTTAGTACTGTATCATGTACTGCTACCGGCGCAGCCACAAATCCAAAGTTGGCACTCAGCTTCCTTCCAGCCGACAAGTCAATGTCTTTGCCGTGCACGTCTGTAATCTTGCCACCCGTCTCTTCAAAGAGAAGCATTGCGCCTGAATGGTCCCAAGATTTCGCAAATCTGTCCCGGCGCTTATACACCCAAACCGTCGTGTTTCCGATACCTAGAGCCATGGCCGCCCAGCGAAGGACCCAGGGCACAAGGTCGCTTCCTGGAAACGCGACTCCCAGACGCTCTGCAACCACTTCATGAACGCCGTCGAGAGCTGAATCGACGAGGCCGGTGCATGTAACGAAGCTCAGGTCCTGTGTTGTGGGCTGCTTAGGTAGCTGCTTGACATCTTGAGATCCACTTTGCAAAGACCTCGCAAAGGTGCCATGGCCCTTGATGGCATATACGATGCACCCCTTGCCCTCAGGATCAATATCGCTATTGCGAAGGGGCCCGTTGTGATGTAATGACAGGTTCGGACACCCAACAACACCAAGAGTCTGCTTGCCGTCGACGATCAGGCCAATATTGATGGCGTACAGCTCGCCCCTCAGATATGTCTTGGTGCCATCAATCGGATCAAACACCCAAACCCTGCCAGATCCCGCCCCCCCTGGATGACTCGTGCCCGCCTGGTCAATCAGATCGCACATCTGGTCTTTAGTCTGGGGGAGTTTGTAGGCACCCCTCTGAGTATCTTCATCCTGGGCAATGGTGTTGAGAAGATCCCAGACACGGCTCATTAATGCCTCGTTGGCTCGTAAATCAGCAGCATCCTCTTCTCCTACAAAGGTGTCTTCGGGAAATGCATCTTTAAAGGTGGCAATCAGAAGAGCCTGGATGGCAAAGTCTGCAATGGTGACGGGGCTAAAGTCGTCCTTTGTGATGGTTCCTTTGTCCTGAGAGGAGATGATGAGCTGGCTTAATTTGGAGGCCTGGAGGAGGGCCCCAAACGCGGTTTCCAGCTCTTTTTGGAATACTTCTGGGTGACTCATGGCGTTAGACTGTCTCTTTGCTTGACAGAGAAGATCAAGGCGACAATCCCAAGATGGTAGTATCATCAACAGTGAGTTTCATTGTTCTTTCATTTTTGGTGGAGATGTAGGAATGCCCCGATTGAGACAAACTCGGATAGACGCATTATCGTGCTTTTAGCTACCGAGCCGTCGCCCTTGAGTTGGTTGGGTGGCACGTTGCACTACGGATTTTTAATTTACACTCTGGATCGTGAATTTACGAGTCTATACAGGCCTCTAGAATGGCGTTCGCAACCTGCGGCGGCAAATAAATCTCGGGCTTCTCCTCTGCAAAGATGCCACAGCGCAAAAGTGGTGTGAAACCATGGCTCGCCTCAATCCTGCCGCCATAACAACTGCTCCCAGCCAGGAGCCGTTCACGCTTCAGCCACTCATCAGGCAGATGCTCAGCACCCGCCGCTGCATATCAGGGTCCATCTTCATTGTCGAGGGCATCGACGTGATCCCAGTGCCGGCTGCGACGCCCGAGGACGATGACTCTCACGCCGTCAGATTGGTGCTGGGGGACGGCGAGCTGTGCATCCAGGCCCTGCTGCACCCTGACATGTTTGACCTAGTGGAGAAGAAAGATGTATTTGTCGGATGCTGCGTGAGAGTGGGGGACTTTGTTATGCGGTTCGAGGAGCCTGAGACCGATGGGCAGAATCTGTTTGACCAAGGGGACGAGGACGAGGAGGGCGAGAGGGAGGAGAGAGAGAAGGATGACGAAAAGGGCATGGTCTATCTGATTGTCAACGAGCTGGAGACGGCTGGATGGAACGAGTCATATATGGCATTGTGGCGTCGGCATGAAAAGGGCAAAGGCGTCGCTGGTGCTGAGGATGAGGATGCTGAGGATGCTCAACAGCCAGCTGTGGCCACAGGCAAGGTGAGCACAGACGAGCAACTCGCAGAAGAGAACCAAGGGATGGCATCGGAAGAGGCACAAACGACGACGCCAAAGACACCCAGGCCAAGACGAGGCGTTGTCCGATTCGCAGACCCGCAAGCCTCGCCCTCAGTCCAGACTCCCACCAAGGCCAGATTCCAAGACAAAGGCAAGGCCCAGACCCCGAGACCCCTGGACGGCAGCGATGACGGTGAGGACGATGAGGACCTGGAGAACGCGTTCGAGGCCTTTGAAGCTCGCACATTTCCAGCGCGGAAAACGACGCCCAAGAAGCCGGCTGCATCCAGTAACGCAAGGGAGACGACAACGGCAGCGGCAGCAGCGGCCAGCGACAAGTCCCAACAGCAACAGCAACAGCAACAGCAACAGCAGCAACAGCAACAGCAGCAACAGCAGCCAATTGCCCTGGCCAAGGACTGGCACGACCATCAGATGCCCCTCAAGCTCACGACGCTGCGGCTGATCCCGCATCTCCCCTACGCGCAGAACTGGTCGGTCAACGTGCTGGCGATTGTGGCCTCGCTGTCGCCCGTGGAGCCGTCGCACCTGGCGCCGGGCAGGCAGCGCACGGCACGCATCGCCGACCCGTCGACGGCCAAGCAGGTGCACCTGACGGTGTTTCTGGACCCGGACGGGTTCACGCCGCGGGTGGGCAGCGCCGTGCTGCTGGTGGGCGTCAAGAACCACCGGTTCGACGGGGGCAGCCTCAAGAAGTACGCCAGCGACGGAGGCGACAGGGACAGGCGGTGGTGGTTTGAGGACCCGTGGGACATGTCGTGGCTGGACGTGGCAGGGATCAAGAGCTGGTGGCAGGGCGTGGAGGAGTATTACCGGACGGGTGGTTGATGGGCGAGCGAATCACGGCTGGGGGGAGACGTGGGGGATCGTACGATTTCCAGTCATTATGCCGCTTCTTTTCGTCATTCTTCCTTTGGGTTCTACGTGTACGAGTACATACTACTGTACTAGTACTGGGGCTGGCATTGTTTAATTGCCTCCTACTAGTAGGCTGCATGTCTTGGACGATGGGGAGGGGAGAGAGGGCGTCTTGCTGCATCCGAGATGGATGGTCGAGGTTTGCACAGTCCCGGCATAAATTCGAGATGAGCCGCCTCTGCAGCAGTATGAATAATTGTTTGTGTCATGACTAGCGGACGAACTACTGCCAGCATCTCGATCAATCTACTATTAGGTAGGTATTACTAGGGATCAGCCGTAGCGGTAACACAAAACCCGGGGTAAGTCAGATCAATACTACATACGACAAGACAGGAAATGTGCGGCTCTTCAGCTCTGTCCATCCATCCATCCATCCATCCATCCGTCCATCACCAGCTAGTGAAATGCCAATAGTACATACATACTCGTAGAAGCGCCAAATATTGGCACCGCTCATCACAGCCAAAAGTGAAGCCAGCTCAATTCTAGACGCGGACGATCCCGAACCCCCCGTAAGGCAGCTGTGCCGATCACAGCTACAACTGTACGAGTATGATAGTACTCGTATGTAAGCCCGCCAACGACTGTCCGCACCGCATCCCACAGTACAGTAGAAGCATCGTGAGAGGGGAAAAAATGTGGAGGAAGACGCAAGGGCGCGCAGCTTATCTGATCTTGGCAGGGATGCAGCCCGTGGCAGTGGAACCACGTATCAAAGCTGCTTTGCTTTGCTTTTGCTTTCCCCTTAGGGCCTCTTTCTTACAGTGCAGTTCAGTGCAGGACATCCCATGTAATTGATCCATCCAATGGGTTGATGCATCCAATACATGATAACAATCTGTCTGCCCGGGGTGGATTACTGGCTGCATCTCAGGCTGTTATAGGCGTGTCTTGCGCTGTATGTACTCGTACTTGGGGCCATTGGGCGAGGACTTGCAGAACATAACATGGATGGAACATGAGCCTTGTACCCCTCTTCGGCCGGACCCTGTTCCCGCCCAAAGCCAAGCAAAAAGCCAAGTTCGGTGAGCACATGTTACATAAGGCATGTGCCTATCGAGCGAACTACTAATGAATAGTAAGATGACTACTCTCAATATCGTGACTGTTATTGTTTAATATTATTTTTGATTAATTTATCCTCCTCTCTCATCCATCTCCTCTTCTACCGCTTGCGTTTGTTTGCTGGTTTGCAGCAAAAAAAGGCCACAGCGAATACAGCACCCGCTAACGCATCGTGCGGTGCCGATACCCACACGTGACACTCTGCCGCACCGCATCGGCCTCTGGCGCCCACCACTTCCGTCGGTACTGCGCATGTACTCGTACTGCTCTGCTTGGCTCAGTCTCAACTTCGGCAGGCGGCTTAACGAGGCTTCTCAGCTCATCCATCATTTTCCCCTTTTCCTTCTTTTTCTCACTCTTTTTATTTTCTCTTACCATCTGCCATCTTCGGTCCCCGTCTTTGTGCTGACCTGTCTCAAACATCTCCTCTGCCTCTTCTTTTTGCCCAGATTCCGTGGCGGGGGATTGCTTCTGTTCCCTTGCTGCTGTTAATTTCATTTTGACTCAGCTTCCGACACCCTACCTTGACTCTCTCTCCGTGTCTCTGTCTCCATTGTGACCCTGGAGTATCATGATGCAATAACCATGACTTCTCTTCCGCCTTCGCCTTCGCCTTCGTCTCCGTCCTCTTCGTCGTCTTCCTTCTTACCTCTAGCAGAGACGCAGCAGCTCAAGCTCAAGCAGAACCAGTCAAAGCACCGCTTCATAGTGCCGAGCTCCAAGCCTAGCCGCCGGAGAGAGTCGCTCGACGCCTTTCTCGACAGCCTCTCGCCCTGGGACCTGCTCTACATCCGGAACCGCTTCCGCGACGGCCACGTCAAGATGGAGGGCTTCGCCGGCCTGAGAGAACTGCCGCCAGAGGTCTTTGCCTCCATTGTGCCTCACCTGCGGCTGCAGGACGTGCTCAACTGCTTCTTGGTCAGCAAGGACTGGCGCGAGGCCTGGACGCAGGGCGTCGTCTCGACGTTTTTGTGCCGCCGCTTCTTCCCCGGCCTCTTGGAGCTCTACGGTGGCGACGTGCCAGACCGTCACGAACTGTTTCTGGCCTCGGCCAAGCGCTATCTGCGGAAGCACTTCATTAGCCGCAGCAAGCGATCATTTGTCTCGTGGGATGTGGGCTGGAGCTCTGATTACTTCATCAGCAGCGAAGAGGCGCCGCCGAGCCGTCAGCTTGGTGACTTGCGCAAGGTCGACTTTGGCTTTGCGCCTCTGACCATCTGCTACTCTAACGGCAAGATGGCCTGGCAGCCGGACAACTGTCACCTCTTTGTCGATGACTTGTACACCCGGGAGAGGGCTCGCTTCAGCTTCGGTGTCGACTTCGTCTCGGGAAGGCCGCTGCAGCTACAGGCCGTCACCGACAGCCTCGTCATCCTGGCTTCAAGTGCACCTTCGTACCGGGACCGAAACTTACCAGATAACGGACAAACCATGTACGTCACAAGCGCCTCTTCTCGTTATCGAGGTTATACTCTCATCTACTAACGTTTGCCTGCTAGAACCGTGTTTCACCTGGAGAACCGGCTTTCTAAAAACGTCGTCCTCCCAGGCAAGTTTGCGCAGTGCTACGCTCAGGGTGACATGGTGGCGTTTGTGACCAAGCAGGGGCATGTTGTCATATGGGGCTGGAGTGACACTGCCTATGAGCTAGAGATTGACCACGGCGAGCACTTCCATCAGCCCAATGGCTGGGAAAAGGACCTGGGAGGCGTGCCCGGCGTCATGTTTCATCCAACGGACACAGACATTGTCTTTGCAGGATGGCTGAACTCGCCTCCACTGCCAGGTAAGTGTAAGATGTTGTTAGTTGGCTCATGTGCCTCAGGTGCTAACCATGTGCTGCCATCCTGCAGACTCCCGCATCCACACCATCGTCATCATCAAGTTTGACCGCGGCGTTCCTGTGGCTCGATTCGAGACTTCACTCTCCCTGCCAGGCTACCGGCGCCACCCCGACAGTCGGCACTCGTGTCCGGCCATGCGCCTAACGCTTTCATGTCATAAGATTGATAATTACGGTGGCTACGCCATTGGGATTGTCCAATTTGTGCTCCTCAAAGAAGGCGCCTCCTGGGAAGAAGAAGATAACAAAAAGAATCCCGAATGGCTCTGCATCTGCTTCAATGTCCTCACCGAGTCGTTTACACAAAACAAGTATGAGAGTCGCCGGAGGCCGTACCCACCAACGGTGAAACACTTTGACTTGTGTGTATGGGAAGATCAGTTCGTCATTGCCTGGTTCGACGAGTACCTCGTCAGCAGACACTACTCGTACGGTATGCAGTGGCTGGTGGCCAGCCCCTCCAATGAGGACGAATGCCCTCGCATCAGTGAGCTCGATGCTGCAAGTCTACGCCATCGATCCGACATTGCGGGCTACATGTTTGAGATTGGCTTCGCGCGGAGAATCTTTGTGGACAATGATTTCCTCATCATCACGACCGGCCAGGGATACATGCTGATCACTTGCAATGACGAAATCGATCTTCCCGGTATAGTAAGCACGGATGAGGACGGTATGCCCGAGTACTCCAAAAATCCTCCCTGGCCCATCCAGGGAGAGCGGATTGAACCGCCGAGGCTGCTCGGCTCGTGGGACACGAGAAAGGTTACAAGCCTGGAGAAGATTTCGTGGGACACTGATGCGACATGAAATGCTGCTCATCAACGAGGGGCAAATGACGACATGTAACTGAGACTATGTGGCATGAATGATTGGATTTGGCATATTTTGCACGGAGCGGGTTGGGAAAAAAAATCTGGAATCAATCTTGGAAGCAAGGGACATTTATAGTATGGGAGTATCATGGGGAAACGGTCATATTGGAGGATTTCTGCGGGCATTTAAAAAAGAGAGATGCTGGGATTATTTTAGGTGGAAATTATGTTTCTTTTTGTTTATGTTTCCTTCCATTTAAATGTGTATTTCGTGTTTTATACCTACCTTGGATCTTCTATGATGTACATTTACATAATTGAGTTCATCATTTGATGTCGCCATAATGTTCAAGTGATGGATGGCTGCATTACTGTCCATGCCCATGATCATCCCCTTATCAGCTAGGGACCCGCACCCGCTGTAGCATCAGCTAGATCCGCTGGAGCAAAGCCCCTGACAGCCCCGAGGCCCCACCACTAGAGACGCTACGGGGCCCGCGATGTGCCATTCCAGGGCCCATGACCCCAGACTTTCAGCACCCACTTCCGAAGCGCGCTATCGCCGATAAGAGCTGTCTCGCCTAGCTGTGACTCTTCTATGATTCCTATCGCCACCCTTTTGTCTTCTCTCTCTCTTTTCCCTGCCATCCGATCGTCACTCTTCCTCTTCCGCTCTTCTATTTGCGGCCCCCTTTTCCTTCTTTTCTTCTTCTTCTTCTTCTTTCACTCACTCCTCATCTGTTCTTTAGCTTCAGTTCAAGGATGCGAAACAATTAGTCATCTCCCATTCAATCCGACCGAATCAATTGCCTCTTGCTGCTGTCGCGGCTCTCCTCCCCATCCATCACGCGCGATGCCGACCTCGGCTACCTCCGATCACCAGCGCTTCATCTATCCGACTGCTCCCACGGCCCTTGACGATGATGACCGCTCTTCTGTCCTTACCAGCGATGACGAGGGCGATGAATCGTCGGGCATTTCCGACCCTGCGCTCCGGCGCCGCCAGATAAGATCGAAGCAGATTGTTCGCTTCGTCTCTCTTATCGCGGCTACCATTGCGGCCCTGTGCGCGGGCTCCATCGTCGTCTTCTCGCTCTACGCTCCAAAGTTCCTCTCGCGACTACACTACACGCAGTTCCAGGTCAATGGCGTCGCCATCGGTAGCTCCCTGGCCCTGTATTTGCCCATCTCCATCATGGGCTACGTCTGCGACCGAGTCGGCGTTGCGCCGCTGGCCCTGCTGTCGGCATTCCTGTTTGGGGGCGGATACGGGCTTGCCGCGGGCATCTACAAGAAGCTGGACTACGAGTACAACACGCTGGGCAAGTCTCACGGCGCCGAGAATGGCTGGTCATATCCGCTCATGGTGCTCGCCTTCATCATGATTGGCGCCGGCACGTGCGCCATGTACATCAGCTCCGTGTCAACGTGTGCCAAGAACTTTGGAAAGGGAAAATACCGAGGACTGGCGCTGGCTATGCCCATCACCGGCTTCGGCCTGAGCGGCATGTGGTTGAGCCAGTTTGGCAGCCGATTCCTGTACGAGAAGAACCCTGATGGGTCCAAGGGCGATGTCGACGTGTTTCGCTTCTTCGTCTTCCTAGCGGTGTTGCTGTTTGTCGTTGGAATTCTCAGCGTGTTTACTCTCAAGGTTGTCGACGAGCAGGACCTCATTGAGGAGGCTATCGAAGAGCTGGAGCAGAGCGGCCTTCTCGATGGGAGCTCCCTCCTTGCGCGATCGGAGAGCCGACGGTCCAACGCTGGCTATGGTGCGATTCCTGCCAACGCTGCAGATGATGATGCAGAGGGCGACGGTGATGACGATGCGAAATGGAAGAAGAACTGGGTTCTCAACGCCGAGACACGCCGCTTCTTGACTGACCACACCATGTGGCCATTCGCCTTGGCTTTCCTTCTCATGATCGGACCTGGTGAGGCCTTTATCAACAACCTGGGCACCGTCATTGGCACTCTCACGCCTCCCATCACCGAAGATCTCAACAACAAGACTTCAGCGGCTACTCACGTCTCCGTCTTTGGCGTCACCAGCACCATTGCTCGCCTCATGATTGGCACTTTGACCGATATCCTGGCTCCGGCACCAGAGACGCAACACATTCAAGTCGCTCCTTCGCGCCCTTCATCCCCGCTCAAGCGTTTTGCCATTTCTCGTGTTGTCTTTATGCTCATCTTTGCCATTCTTCTCGCCAGTGGCCTTTTGTTCCTTGCCAGTGGCGCGGCCCAGAACCATGCGGACAGATTCTGGATTGTCTCGGGCCTTGTTGGTGCCGGATACGGTGCCATCTTCAGTTTGACACCACTCATCGTGACCATTATCTGGGGCGTTGAAAACTTTGCTACCAATTTCGGCATTATTGCCATGCTGCCTGCTTTCGGGTCTACTTTCTGGGGTCTTGTTTACTCGGCAGTCTACGAAGCTGGGGCTCGTCGCACGACCACTCCGTCATTCTTTGGGGACGATAATGGCGACGGTGGTGATGATGGGTCGGACGATTCTGTTTGCTACGGAAAGCATTGTTACGCAGCTACTTTCTGGGCGGAGGGGCTTTGTGTGATTGCGGCGTGCTTTATGCTCTTGTGGGCCTGGAAAGGTAAGGGAGGCTGGAGCCAGCGCGGTATTGTGATATAGACGGTTCGCCTTTTGATCATGGGCGTTTATAATTGTTTTCTGTTGTTTCTTTTGTTTAATGTTTGGGTTAATCTTCTTCTCTTCGGATGGATCATGTTTACTCTTCGAAAGATTGTGAGATTGACACGGGGTTCGTACCCGCATTCTTGGGACTTTTGGGTTTCTTTTACTGTGAGTTTGGGACTATAGTATACTTGAGATTGAAACATTTACTAGCGAAACACGCATCTGGTGTTGGTGGCGTTGGAAATGCTTATCTCTATTACTTCGCTATTTCGAGCTTCACATGTCAATCATGACGTTTTGCTTTTGTGATTGACCTGCTTCCGAGCTACTGCGCAATGCATCTCCTCTCTAGGACGAGCCATGTTCTGGACTCCTTGCTGCCTAATTGCACCATTAAGGCCGATATGCATGTAATTTACAGCTCTCCAATATCTCCCTGCAGACGGCAAGTCGTGCGTCTCTCAATGGGCCTGCCCGCCTTTTCTCGGGTTACACAAGGACTGGCGGTGTGACGAGACGGCACGGCATGCAGAGCGTGAAGTGAAGTTTTTCGTTTAGATAGTGAGAAGAGATACGGCGGCCAATGGAGAGGGTGGGAGGTGCATGGATAGTGGCGAGCCTACTCGGATGTCGCTGGCCTTTGTGTTTTAGGGGGGTTGGGGGTTTGTTGGTTGGTCGGGGGTTGCATGTGAGTGTGCGCGACCAGTTTGACGGGGAGTTTATGTTGGTGTTTGTGGTTGTGGGGGTTTGGGGGGGGATAATTTGTGAATAGATGGATGATTGTGCTGTGCGTATGAGTTGTGAGTTGTATGGTGAAGGTGAAGGTGTTGCAGAGTGTACGATGTGTGTATAGCAGAGCAAATGAGTAGACATCCTGCAATGGCCGTGGCTTCATAGCAGAGTAGATGCCAACTATACGGCTTGTGTATATCTACTCTTCATCATCAGAATCATCCTCTTCATCAGATTCAATGGATGCACCACCCTCAGCCTCATTCTCCAACGCAACGCCCTGTCTCAACACCCTCATAATATGCTTCACCCACTCACGATCCAACAAACTCTCCCACGCAAAGCAATAAAAATCAAGATCCCGTTCGCTCTGCTGTCCCTCCCCCAAAAGTCCCAAAAGCTGCAATCTCCTCTTATCCCAAAACGCCAGCCCAAACGGCCTATACCTCTCGAACCGCGCCTCTGTAATCGGCAAGCCGTATCTCCCCTCCCTAAAATGCCGGAGCTGCGTTATTGCAGGGGCCTCGCTCTCAAGACTAGCTCTCGTCTGGCCGAGGAGAGACGCTTCGCTGAGTTGGGGTTGTTTTGCAAGTTTTCGGGCTTCGCGTGTCGGGGGGAGCTTGATGGTTCTGTGGCCGTAGTTGAACCATATGCCGATGCCGCCCCAGGTTGCTTCGCAGGGGTCTGGGAGGGGGGTTACTATGTTGACGGGTTTGACATCTGCGGGGAGTTTGGGGAGTTTGTAGAAGGGTTGGCTTTTTGTTTGGAGGCCGAGCTTTTCTAGATATTCTATTACGGACCGCACTTCCTCGGCGGTGTTGATCATGGTGCCATCGTGAACGAAGCTGTCGGCCCATGTTGGGAATGTAGAGTTGATGTCATCGTAGGACCAGCCTGATGTGCTAAAGTTGAAGAAGACAAAGGAGCGTACGTCTCCTACTAATTGGATGAGCCACATGGCGCGTGTAACGCGCATTTCTTCTACCCAGCTGGGTGGTCCTGCATTAACCACCGTGTAAGGCATTCCAACGAATACTTGGTGCCAAAAGGGAGTTTTATCGCTCTCTGGAGGATTGAAGCCTCTTACTTTGTATAGAGGTAGTGGAGTTTGTGCATGTTGCGGTGCGAAAATGCTCGGATTGTAGACTTGTCCGAGGTAGAATGATAGACAAGCATGCGTAAGAGCTGATATGTGATGTGCCGTAGCAACGACGGATCGAAGGATCGACGCCGGTATGTCCGCGGCTATTAAGCGATCCGGACCAAAAGAAACACATGTCTTGTCCTTGATTGTCCGCATAGGTACCATGTGGTGTATAAACTGGTAACGTAACTCATCGCGGCTCTTGAACGGAAGAGCACCCGCGCGCGTGAGAATAACAGCACGGATAATTTCCTGGATTTTCGGCGGCAGGATGGAATTCGGGCTGGAAAAGATGCTTTCAATGATGGTGAGTGCTTGGGCGTTGAAGAGGCGGAGGGAGCGAGGTGATGCGGTGAGAAGATTCCAGAGGGTGTCGAGGCCGGGGAGATGGGAGATGATTTGGAGCAGGATTTTCTCGGGGATGTGCTCTATATTTGGGAGGGTTTTTGGGTCGTGTTTTGATGATGGTTCTGAGGCGGGATTCGGTGGTGGTTCTGAGTCTGGGTTTAATTTGCGGCGTTTGATGCGTTCTGACATGGCGATGTGGTTTAGCTAGACCGAGGTGATGACTGTTGTGTTGTCTTCACGGATTTCGTGTAAGGGTGAGTTTGGGGATGTTCAAGATAACATCCCTTATGGTGTCATGAGGATGAAGCGTCGTAAAAATGATGACGCAGGTTTAGGCACCATAGACAAATTAAACCCAGAAATTTTACGATTACAAAAGGAAATAATCGCCGTTTAATCGTGTTCTCGTAGACATTCTCAATAGCACAACGCCGTACGCAACAAGTTTATATATCGTCATCTTATGTGGGCCAACCTTGCCTTCAATCCCCTGACTAAGGATTCTAGGCAGCAGGTAGTGAGATCCATAGCGAATGCTCCGCGTAAGAACTATGCTCATTTCAGCTCTAAAAGACAGCTAAATCTGGTTGAGTCTTCGTTACCCGGGAATATGGGCTAGCAAGCTGGCGTTAGTTGATTGAGTAAATCCACATTTAACTGCTCCCGATCTCCGAGGGCGTCTTTCATGCATGGGAGGGAAGAAGGAGCAGAACTGGAAATGTTGGACATACCTAAGTAGCTTGGTGGCATATTGAGGAGTTGTGTGTGGTGAAGTTGCTGAATCCGCTGCTCATGTAAGTGGGTGGTTAACCGCACTCGTGTCCACACATGTAACTTGAAAGACAGGTGCATTGTGTCTCATTGACCAACGGCTAGTAAAGTAATAATTGACATGGCAATAGCAATTCTATAAATGCACAATTCATTAGAAATTTTATACAGCAGCGACCACAAGTCTGTTCATTTCAGTATTACATCCTACCTAGATATATGTAGCCTTGGTGACTTATTTCCACTAGTACTCTCCACGTACAGAGAGTGCGCGTGGGGGACCGCGGCTGATTTGACCATGCAATAGCCCGGATTGTAACAGGAGTCTAGCTAAATTAGTAGGGAGCTTTTCATAGGACACAGCTTCGACAAACTCTAGCGAATTATAAGAGAACCTGTCTTTAGTACAAGTCAACGGATATTCAAGGCTCTTCCAATAAAGGAGCCTCTCCTAGATTCTGTTTATCCCTCCGTTACGTTTCGACTTCACAATCAACTTATCCGAAGGATCCGTTTGCCATATTAAACCACAAGCCATGGCCAGCATTTTTACAAGCATTGTGCAGCGTGCATATGCACTCATAGCACGATACGCGGTTCTCAGCTTCACCATTGGCAGCCTCGTCATTTATTTGAGACTCTGGCTGCCTATCTGAACGCCGCAGCCGAGGATCGGCCCTTCTAGAGTCCAAATCGCGGACGGTTTTCATAAACGGGGTTCATTATGACCAGGATGGGCTGCATTGATGCAGCATCCGCTGGTGGGGGAAAGCGAGCAATGCTTGACCGGTGATAAAGACGTGAATCCTCCATCAACCCCGCTTCTCTCTGTCACGGTTCATTTCTTAGAGCAAATCAATACCACATGTAATGATCAGGGCTTCACAGACCTTAGTCACAGCAAAGTCACATGTAGCGCTACAAGTATAAAGGTGCACACATGTTTCCATCCCACTCCTTTCTATTTTGATTCTACTCTGCAGCTACCTATCTAACTATAGAAGAGTTCAAAAGAACGACGATATGATATGATATGACGCAGATCGAAATACACTGAGTGATGATCAGGAGACTGCCGGAAGAAGACGTGTAATACCCTCGAACGTATCCTCTTCATTACCTGGTGGACGGGCGATATGATGAAGATGGGACGGACGAATTCAGGCCGAATTCTCGTATTTCTGATGTTTTATCGCTATCGCGATTGTCCGCAGTGGAGTTAAACGAATGTATGATGGAAATGGAGATAAAATGAGGATGAGAGAAGAGAGTCGGGCTGGGTTGGGAGGACGGGGTGTCGATGGATTTATAGTGCCCTGGTTTCGGGCTGTTGAGCGTCACGTAAGATGGATTCACACTAGCCACTTGTGTGGTGATGTAATTTCTTTTGTCATAACATTAGGGTTGTATGAATGGAATATCATGTTCTGGAGATGCATGGTGCTGAGTCTGGATGTACATGTGGTTTCGGTGCTGTGTCACCCGAGTTCCCGTTTTCTGTTTCCAGATAAGGCATGCGTTAATAGACTCTCTAATGCTAGCTGCTGCCTGGCTTGCCATAAGCTCTAATAGTTTCTTAGAGATTGTTTAATGTCACTGATGTAATTATGCATAATTGGCTGCTACACGTATAAGTAAATAAGCAGGTATTGCTCTATCCAGTATATCTACAACTCGACCGACTGCATCAAACCTCCCCTCCAATCCTTCGTTCTATCTGACGCTACTGCTCTGTCTGTTAATCCTAGTCGAAGCCGTCTTTATAAGAGCCAGCCACCCGGCCGTTGATCTCTCAGCCCCGCATCTTCCATGGCATTTCCTAGTCAAGGCGCTTATATCGCCTAGTGTGCTGGTCTCAGACATCAACAACTGTATGGCTCGTACCAGGATTCTTCAGTCTAAAATCCGAGCAATGAACAGACGGACAACCTGGACTCGCTTCCATCTGCCACGATGGCAGGGTTGGCCAAAATGGTCGACGGGAAGCTCTATCCTCGGACCGCTTGCAGAAGTGACAGGTTATGACAAGGTCTGGCTAGGGAGACAGGTTGATGACCCGGAGCAAGCTGCCATCATCATTCGTGAGTATTTTCAGCTGAAGATTTCATGGGCTCAGCATTAATATTAATACGCAACAACAACAGTATGGGCGTCTGCAGAAGCCCTCCGGAATTTCCAAGCTTCTCCAGCATGTGCCGAGTTTCTGGAGGACCTGCCTGACAACGGTGTTGTATCGGGTGGGCTATTCCAGCGCCTGTCCCTGAATGATGCAGACAATATGAGTATCATAGTATCACCAATAGCATCGCGATTTCCTAGCCTCCACTGGCATTATAGCGACAGGAAAGAACTCGAGGTAGAAGGTCGTGTGACGCTTACGGCCTTCTTGGTACCGTACACAGGTGGCCCTGACCTCGAGCAAATACGATTTAGTATCGTCAAAGCATTCAAAGGCTTCGTTCCCGCAGACTGTGAGGATCTACGGCCACCACCACCACTCTCGCGAGACTCAATTCCATTTGGAGGACAGTGGCCTGGCTTGGTCGCTTTTCTACCTAAGCCAGATGGTTTAGTGTGGGCTTGGACAGACACTGGAGACAATGAACAGTGGCAGCCGCCGGAACAAACGGTGGCGACAGAGGAGAATGGTAGTGGCCAGATGGTTGTGTACCAGTTTCGCCTATGGAATGGCCTCTACGGTGCCACCCGTCAGCGCGAGGAGGCGTCGGCGAGGAATCCCCTGGCAAAGGAGTCTTGGGAAACCGTTGTGTCAAACGTGATACCACCGGCTACGGCGTGGGAGCAAGAGCGTTGGGACATCCAGGTGGCACCGTCCTACCTTTCCCCCTTGATAGATGAAGAGGAGGAAGAGGAACCACTGTAAAGAGAAGCAATAGAGGTAGGATTTGGTCTTAATCATAAAGAGAACCAAGAGTTTTACTTTAAGGGAAACCCACGGAGGCGTAAAATTTGAGGTGTGAGAATGACGATCGCGGACTATTACACGATTTAGCATGATATATAACACTATTGAAGAGCGATGGTAGTGTGCACTAGGAATATGTGCCGTTATTTGAACTTGGCTATCTGTCTCTGCTCCAGGAAACGAGACCAATGTATGTTTTCACGATTCATCATCCCAAGTACCTAGACGACTCTACAGATGTCCTCCTCCTTGACCATGAGCATACACCCATGGACGCCTTCACCCTTGTGCCTAGTTAAGGAGCTTTCGCCCCAAACTTCTTATCTCCATTCGCTTCCTCAATAATCTCAAAATCCCAATTCTTGGATATGCCTTGGCTCGCTGTGCCATACAGGTAGAACATGTGCGTAGCGAAGAAAACGTAGTTTTCAGGGTTTTTGCGCGCCCCCTTTACGGCGTTTACGTTGGCCCAGCTGATGCATGTCATGAGATTATCTGCCCATGCCGAGTCAGTATCGTAAACATTTGCATACATACAAACAGAACACCTACATTCCTCGCCTGTCTGTAAAAATCCATACTGTCCTGTTGTCCCAAACAGGTTGTGGAAAGACTCGTGGAGGAGCGTTGCACTCTTGGGTAACACGGTGTCAAGACCGGTGCCCGCGGAGATCAGCGCATTACCGGCTGTGAACGAGTTTGGTGCTGAGGTTGTAAAGCTCGAAGGACAGATGATGATGTCTTCGACCTGTCGACGTCCCTTGAGCGTTCCGGTTTTGGTATTTACCTCTAGTTCTTGGATAAATGCGGTGAGACCGAGACTTTTTGGATTGCTGCAGTAATCTGCGCCGGTTGGTGAGAAGTAGTATCCGTTAAAGGGCGCGTATTGACCAGACCACCAGATCTTATTGCCGGCCTTTGTACCGATGGCCGTCTTGTAACCGGGTATCGACTCAATGGGAACGAGGTCGCCATTTTTGTCTATAATACCATGGCCTTGATAGTCTTTGGCCGTGTCGGCTTGCGTTTGCTCAATAAGCCAAGTACTGTCGCAAAAGATATAGCGTGAGTTATCTATAGGATACCAAGGAGTGCCATTGTCCTGAAATGCGAATGAGAAGAAATTGTAGACCCATTGGAAGATTTCTAGCCTCAGAGTCAACCCAGTCAAGATACGAGGAATAAGAAAGATGGACATACTACGAATGTTTGTGACACCCGTTGTGGCTTTTGCAGTGTCTTTGACTCCGAAGAAGGTTGTAAACGCCGCTCTGACTTTTGGTTCCGTTTCATACTTATCAATGGCCGCAAGAGTCGTTTGGAGGGCATAGTTGATTTCAATCAGCCAGTTATTCATAGTTGCGGTATAGGCATCGCAGCCGCCGTTGGCTGTTCCACCCTGAATTATAAACAGCTTATCAAGAGTCGGGGCGGCGCCTAATACAGTGTATACTAGGACACTGAATAGGACTGGGAATAGTCCCAAATGAAAGAAGAGCTTCGCCATGGCCTTTGAGAGCTCAGGATAGACCAAAGGTGAAGAGTTGTTGATCTTGATGTCAGTTCTACATGTAACGACCGAAGGAGAAAAGGGCGAACAAGTCCATGCGGTAAGGAGTATACAAGCTCTTGATGGATGGAATGACTAGCCTACTAGCACACAGATGCTTGATCATATGCAAGAAACCCGTTTCTCGTTCAGAAGACCAAGTGTGACGTTGTAATCTCAGAATAGGCAGAATGTCTCCTGATAGCCAGACACTGCTGACCTTGGACGGATTGATAGCTGCAAAGACTGACTTTTTCCTCATTCATGCAGACTCATCCTATTGCTACTACATGTGGCTTCTCTACGGAAATATGACTGGCCATTGGGGAGATGGTGTGATGCAATGGCCGATTATGCTGGACCATTAGACCACTAACTATCGAATTCCTCCAGGAACAAGTCACTGTCACCCTTCTAGTATGTTGAGCATAGTCATTGTAACCATTCTAGTATGTTGAGAATAACTATCGTATACTCATTGCTTTGCTATAAGGATATAGGATGGTGGGGGCCAAATACGCGCTGCCAGATGATGGATGATGTCTAAGATATCGTGCGCTTCTGCGGAAATTGATTGAAGACTATGCCATATGTAGGTTGCGCCGATGGCTGAGACATACTCATAGTTGCATATTTGGAGATATATGAGAGAGGAGGAGACAGGGGGTTGACTGCTTCTACAAGCTGGATGAGGTCCTACTTGACCATTAGGCGTTTCTCAGTAATCCGTGGTGAGATGTTTCGTCAGCAAACTCGCCATCCTTCAGATTTAAATTACAACGATACACTAAAAGAAGCGAGTTTACAGAGTAAAGCGGAGTCTATGAGTTGCCGTTACAGCCGTAGTTGAACAAAAAGTTCCAAGGCTGCCATGTGGTGTAATGTGTAATCAACTATGAGGAATTAGGGATCTACTAGTATTATATCGAAGCTACTAACATAGCTTCTTCTTACCATCTCACAAAGAGAGTAAGCGAATCCAGGTGAATAGCAGAGATGCAAGGCAGATTATTACTTAAAAGGGAAATTAGCCTATATATAATATATAGCATTGTTGCCAAAACAATCCTTTCGGGGAGCAGCAGCAATCCTTCCAGACTACGGCAATCCTTTCAAATACCAATAATCCTTTGAGTGTAAATACAACCCTACGCGGCTGTAAGCTCGTGAATGTAATTTCCACCAGATTCCTGCGACTCTTATCTGGCGACCCAATTCTCTGATTTGTACGTTATGCTAGCTCCAGCAAGTTGAGTTTCACTCCAAGTTCGCTGAATAAACTAGCTTTAGCCAATATGTTTGGGAAACTCAATCTCTGTTTCGGTGGTTGTAGGCCTCAAGCTTAAGCATAGTTATAGCCTTCAACCTTGCCATCCCCTCTACCTACCCCGCAGTTAATGGGCTTTCCGAAGGCTCCGTTACCCGTAGAAATAAATCTGCACGACGATGCTAGCGCTGGGCTGTGGACAGGGGTTCTGCAGGGCCAAGGAGAAAGCGGCAATTATATGCCGATCAGATCAGGGGCCGGGACGAAGCCACAACTCCACTGCGGAAGCCAGCTTCCCGGCTTTTCCCTAAATAGGATTTGTTTCGATTTGTTGGAGTTGCTGTCCATTTATGATCGATAGCTCGATGAGTGTTGGGTAGCTCATCGCCTTGTATGGAGAGGTAGTCTATGCTTAACATGTAATGAGTTACTGGTCATCTGAGGAGTTAATGTACACCCTAAAGAGATGAGATGGTGGAATTAATAGCAAGCTTGGGAGTCGATAGAAGAGTAAAGTTTCTCCTCCATTCTCTGATTCAATCTACCAAATGATGCTGCATTACCTTGCACCATACCGGGTTATACCTATCTAACAACAAAGGGAGTTCTTCAACATGCGTCAGCAAGGTAAATGAGTATGATGGAACTCTTTGAATTGTTTTGTCAAGTTGACTGACTAGCTGAGAAGTTTTCTGTAGACATGATTGCACGTATGCTTAAGCTATGAGCTACAAAGAGGAATCCCCGGTCTCATACCCAAATTCTAAGCCCCTGTCGTCACAATCTTAATCAGAATACCCTCAGGCGTGTACCCAGTAGGGTAGGTCGAAGCCGAGTAAGCCGGGTTGGAAGCGTTGTAGACAACACCGAGCGAGCCGCCATCAGTACCACAGCCGATGAGAGCAGCAGCTTTCTGAGCAGCGGTAGCGCCGGTTCCACCGTCAATGGTATTGGCGATATCAGCATATAGAACGCTGCTGTCAACGGTGTCGTCAATGTGCTTAGCGATGACTTGAACCGTGCCATGGGAATAAACGGTCCACTCGGCGCAGTCAGGGGCGTCAGCTGCAGACATTGAGTACAGACGTCCGGCCTTTGTCTGCGCTCCATAGGCGCGGAGATATGCCGCGACATAGGATACATCGGCAACAGCGACGTCTTGCGGCGTGTTGTCAGGAGCAGTGTAGCAGAGGAGGTCACCCGTCTCAGTGTCGTCGCAGATCTGCGCAGAACGCGGAGACACGAGAGACTTTGGGGCAGCGATGGCGGTGCCGACGAGCGCCAAGGACATGATGCGGAAGACAGTTTGAGAGAGCATCTTGAATGAAGTGATAACTGAGTGCTTGCAGTGATGGTATGAAAGAGATCAGATTTATCGAAGCTAGAGTACCTTGGTGAATGAAGCAATGAAAGCAAAGAGACTTGAACCCCTTGCCTTGTTTTATAACAGTTCGTAACACAATATGATCACCAGATTATATCAAGATTTTATTTTGTCAAAATGTCTCAAAATTCGAGAGTCGGCCTGTCGCTGCTGTTACCTCCGAAACACCCTGCCGAGCTGGATCGATGCTCGGGGATGACTGAAGACGGTTAAATGCAGGGGAGCCGATGCAATCCTACACCGATGCAATGCGACACAGATGCGATCCTACTCTGATGGATCCTACACGGTGAATCCCGCCTTGATGCAACAACATGGTCAGACAATCCTGCACTAACACAATCCTATAACTATGCGATGGTATGTATTCTTGGATAATTTTTCTATGGTATGGATATAGCAATGAGAAATGCAACCCTATAGCAGACAATCCTGCTCGCATACACAGATAGATTCCGACACATCCATTTCATAGTCACGAAATCCTTAGGCTTAATCCGCGTCAACGAAACGAAGGTGGCATCATCATACCAAAGATAGTTTGACAACATCAGGCAACAGAGAGGGACTTGTGCAATACGTTGGTTCATGTGCTTTGAGGATTGCATTCTTTAAGATTTGGTTTAGGCTAAGTTGAGAGGTAACCTGACTATTGTAAGTTCAGTTATGCAGAATACGGAAGAGCTGTTCCGCGGACGTATTTGGGTCCATAACATCAATATCATGGCAGATGTCCTTGCTCAGGTCTCATTTTCCATTCCCTCTCCCCATGCAATGGACTCGTGTCAAGCTTCTACACCAACATGACTGGTCCCTTGCCTCTGTTTCTGACTCTGCTGGCCGCACAAGTGAGTCTTGTGCGGTCAGCCACGCCACCACATCTCCCCGCAAACGTAACTGCGCTCCCTTATGATCCAAGAGTAAGTCACTGATGCATTGTTCAACTTTGTAGCCTCAAGTTGGAGGTGATGCTAACACTTGGTGGCAGCCGGCACCATCGTACATGGTGGACAATCAGCACAACTATTACCACACAGCTCCTGACAAGGGAAAGCAGAATGGCCCAGTATGGCGTTACTCGGGCAGCCTGGAAAGGTTCATGACGAACCTTGGCAAAGGAACTGTGATTCGTGGCGGCTACAAAGGCTTCAATGGGACTAAGAAAACCAATTTCAAGGCGCCTAAAAAACGGCAGTCTTCAGATGACTACTGGCTGACAACTCTTGGGCCTTTGGGAGCTGTAAGTTCAAATTTTCCATCTTTTAGTGATAATGGATGTTAATGCGTAGTGAAAGCAACCTTTGGCTGGGGGAAATGATTACCAATTCTTTCGCAATGTTGTCGATGACTTTGGAGCCGACAACTCTGGAGATACAGACACAACCGAGGCCCTCAACGCAGCCGTAGCCAGCTGGAACAAGAATTCAGTTGGCGGCAACCAGACGCGATGCGGTGAAGAGTGTGGCAACACTTTCTCACAAGGTGCCATTGTCTACTTTCCTCCGGGCACGTACAAAATCTGCTCGCCTGTCATCCAGTACTATTATACGCAATTCATTGGAGATCCCAATGATATGCCTACGATCAAAGGCTGCGATACCTTTGCGGGTATCGCGCTGTTTGACACAGATCCGTATATTCCTCTTGAATCAGGAGCACAGTGGTATGTGAACCAGAACCAGTTCTTTCGCCAGATCCGCAACTTCGAGTTCGACCTCACCGATATGCCGGAATCAACAGCGGATCAAGGGCAAGATCTGGTGCCAACGGGCATTCACTGGCAAGTAGCCCAAGCCACCTCGCTGCAGAATCTCATCTTCAGCATGCCAACGACGAGCACTACAACAGCCGTTGGCATCTTTTCGGAGAATGGCAGTGGTGGGTTTGTGTCTAACCTTATCTTTGACGGTGGCAACATTGGTTGGCGTGCAGGCTCACAGCAGTACACGGCTCGTAACCTGCAGTTCAACTTTTGTAACACGGCCATCCAGATGGTGTGGGACTGGGGTTGGACTTGGCAGCAGATTGACATTAATGGCGGCTCTATTGCCTTTAACATCTCCGGTATTGGAGGAGATACTGGCCAGGGAACTGGCAGTGTGTCCATTATTGATACTATCATTACCGGGACAAAGGTCGGTATTCTGACCAACAACGCGGGAACATCCCCCAACATTGTGTTGGACAATACCGTCTTTGATGGAGTAACTAGTCCTGTCTTGATCGACGGTGGTAGCACGCTGCTGTCGGGCAACTCCGACTTGTGGGCAACGGGCAAGCGATACAACGGATCAGTTGGCTCATCAAAGACCGGCGACGTGACAGCACCAGCCAAGGCCAAGGGACTATTAGATTCTAAGGGCTTCCTCTATGTACGTGAACGGCCCCAGTATGAGGACAAAAGCGCTGGCTCCTTCTTGGTGGCCACCACAGACGGAGGATGCAAGAATGATGGCTCTGGTGACCAGCAATCCTGTATCAACTCTTTCTTACAAAAGGCCGTGAGCGGAGGCAAGATTGCCTACTTCCCGGCCGGCATCTATACAGTGGGCGGCACCATTGTCATCCCGACAGGCTCAAAAGTCCAAGGTTCGTCATGGTCACAGATCCAGGGTTCGGGCTTCTACTTCAGTGACATGCACGACCCCAAGGTTATGATACAGGTTGGCAATGAGGGTGACGTTGGCACCATGGAGATTGTCGAGATGCTGTTCTCAGTCAAAGGCAACACCGCTGGCGCCATCCTAATGGAATGGAATACAGCAGCGTCAGATCAAGGGGCTGCGGGCATGTGGGATTCACACTTCCGCGTCGGAGGTGCTCTGGGATCCGATCTAGATCTCGCCACATGTCCCAAGTTTAGTGAGAATCCTGAGTGTATCGCGGCATCACTCATGTTTCACGTTACGCCGCAGGCCAACGGCTACTTTGAGAACGTATGGGCTTGGGTTGCAGACCATGACAATGACCAGTCCATCTACAATCAGCCAGACTCAACCATCACGCAAGTTGCCATCTTTGGTGCCCGTGGTATGCTCATCGAGTCTCAGGGCCCATCGTGGTTCTATGGCAGCGGCTCTGAACACTCGGTGCTGTACAACTACCTGCTCAGTGGTGCCAAGAACGTCTACATGGGTCATATCCAAACAGAATCGCCTTATTTCCAACCGGTTCCTGGTGCTCCAGCTCCCTTTGATGCCGCTGCGAGTTTTCCAAACGATCCTGACTTTAGCCACTGCAATTTCACGGCTGATACGGATAATGAGCAGTGTCGCTACTCCTGGGGCCTGCAGATTATCGACTCAACCGATGTCACCATCCATGGTGCTGGGCTGTACAGTTTCTTCAACGCGTTTTACAAAGATTGTGAGGACACAAGAAACTGTCAAGAGAGCATCCTAGAGGTCAAGGGCTCGACCGGTGTCGTCATCTACAACCTGTTTACTGTAGCCACCGTCGACATTGCCAACGGTATTGACGGAACCAAGATCCTGCAGAGTGATGGCAACCAGCGCGGTTACACAACTGAGGTCAGTGTATGGCTTCCGCTTCCTGGAGCTGACAATGTCAACATTGTGTGGGTTGGCACCGACATATGGCAAACGCCGACGGTGTCCTGCTCGTCGGCGCCTTGCATGTTGATTATACCTACAAGCTCGCTGGCTTCGAATACCACAATCTCGCCAAGCCAATATGTTACCTCGTTTGAATACGGCGGAATCGGACCCACGTCCATCGCCGGCATTGGCACTACCAGCGTCTTCAAGACAACCACTACGACAGTTACCATCACAATCCCGACTATTGTCACCGGCGGCATTCCCTATTCCAACGTCAATGTGACGGGAACGGGGCCAACACCCATCACCATCTATCCCAGCGTCAACATCCCGCCCGTCAACGTTCCATTACCCAATGGCAGTGGTGGCACAACTACACGCAAAGTCACTCTCCCGCCGTGGCCAGAAGTCAACGGCGGGCCCGGCTCAGAGAGCTTCACAGATCCGGGAACGGAACCAGGCCAGAGCTCTGGCACTTCTGGCAGCTCCGGCGGCAGCTCAGGCAGCAGCACGACGTATTACACTCCACTCGGCTTCCCCGTCACGATACCCAAAGCCACAGTTACGACGGTGACATTCCCAGCTTCGACAGGAGCCATTACAATCTCATGTCCAGCGACAACGTCTGTCGTGTTCAAGACACCTGCTATTGCTGTTGGCACCACGTGTACCAACTCTAACCCCCTGACACTGTATTTTGCCTGCCCAACCACAAAGGTATTTACATTCCTTGCAGCTACTACGGCTGAAGCTTCGGTGGATTGCTCTCTGGTCACATCATGGAGCACTGGACAGGCTGACTCTACGACGCCGTTGCCCGTCTTTGCCACATGGCCGCCCTTTGGCCAAATTGTCCCCGTCACAACAAGCGTCAGCAAGCCCCAGCCAACTGATGATGGCGTGGTTGTTCCCTGTACTGCGTGGTTCTTCTTCATCTGCATCTCATGGGGAGAGCTTCACATCGGTGGCTGGCACTGGATCTTGCCGCCGGGCATCTACGGACCCGGTCCTCCACCTGTCGGCCTGATCAGATGGCCTCCTGGGGTAACTATCAAAGGGAATTTGCCAGATTGGCCCAAGATCACCATTGGTGAAGACAACCAGCTCACCACGGATGATGAGCCCGAGTGTCAGACAGAAACTGCTGAGGCATGCATCACCACGACGTTTGTCTCAGCTTCGACAACCCTCTCGTCTGCTTCAACATGCGAGACCATTTCAGGCTGTTCCATCACCGTCTCCGACTCTTCCACCACTGAAGTCGTTGGCACACAAACGCCCGCACCTATTGGTACCTGGTATGATGAAGTCTGGTCGACTGATGACTTGGGCCAAGCCTACACCAACTCCGTTCTCTCAGTCTTGAGCGCCAGCCTCGCTGCCGCCAGAGCCAGCTCTGGAGGAACAACCATTAGCTTCACTTCAGGCCCCACTGCCGGACCAACGTGCAAGGGTGGCACAACAGCTTGCGGAGGAACAATATGCTCTGGATACTGGTGTACGCCTAGTCCTACGGGTTATCCGCCAGGCTATCAGGATCCCAAGGATCCCAGTTCGGGAGGCTACTCAGCGCCCACAACAAGCATTGGCTCAAGCACCTCATCAAAGCCAATCCAGAGCAGCAGCACTCGCTCGTGTACTGCCACTGATGTGTGTAACTGCAATGAAGATGGATGTGATGAGTGCTCGCCTGCCTGCTGTGCCAACGGCACGTGCCCAACATCGAGCTCGAAGCCTCCCCCGGCGTCCTCGAGTGCTGATCCTTGCGCCAACTTTGACTGTCGGGCGTGCGGATCTCCCTTTGATGATCCTTGCTGTATGTCTTCTCATTGTCAGGATAGGGTAGTGTTCACACTTGCTGGTGGGAGGGTAACGACGGTGGCGTCAGTGTCGGCGTCAAAGACGTCTTCTTCAGCTAAAGGGGGTTTCTTCAACTAAGCGATAGAAGACATGTAGAGTTTGTCAATTTGATCGCAAAGCAATTAGTACACAATATTTCGTTTGTTCGATGCCACTGCATTTCGTAGAAAAAAACGGTTCGAATCATGAGTTTCATCAACGCCAACCCCCTCTCCAGTAACAGACTCACAATTTGTTCATTCTACAGATTTCACTTCTTAGCACAGGGATAGCTCAGCTTCATCATTTGCCCCTACCTCAACCAATCAAGGTAGCGTTTCCTAATTCCCGTATTGCAGCGCTTTGTCTAGTATCTTATTCTTTGTGTTAAGCTCTTCATAAGAGTAGGCCTCCGTAGTACGCGTATGCTGGATGGTGTGGCACACTATGCAAACAAATGGCCCATGATGATTACCTAGGCTAGGTAAGACTTGGGGTTTTGTGCTCCGTAATGAGTGGTATGCAATAAATGTAGACACAAAATGATACTGGAAAGTAAGCTTTCTAAGAAGAGAAGCTACTAGACAAAGACAAAGGGGAAACAAAGAAGCAGTCGACCGTGTAAGACAAAGGGGGAACAGAGATCACAAGACTCATTTTTTAGCCTACAGCAATCCAAGAAAACAAGGAGCGCTGGTCAAATGTAACTCCTACGAGATTTCGTGCGTTTGGAAATATCTTATATCAATATATTTAAGTACGGCTCACTTCGTAGTACCTGTGTTTTGACTGATTCAATAACCAGTGGTTGTCAAGGCTGGAGAAGGAAGAAGAGGCAGCGCCTTATGAAACGAGGGGTATTTATTTATAACTACACATCCAAAAGGGATATGGCTACATCAAGACGTATATAAAGAACGGCGTGAACTTCTGCCTGTTTCTTCCAATAATGCCTAACATATCCGAACAACTTGATCCCACATTGAAATACGCCAGTATGTCGCTATCAGCCCAAGGTAACATAACCCTTGATCCATTCTATTCGTGACGCAAAAGGGTCAGCTCTAAGATCGTTTTGATATAGAAAAACGCCTGCTCGACTTGGTCAAAACTGACGATATCGACGGGGTTGAAGCGATCCTAGAGGAAAAAGTTCATCCATATTTCAAAGATGAGCTCGGTGTAACGCCTCTACAAATCTCTTCCATGAGAGGGAACGTCAAAATGACCAATCTACTCCTCAAATATGGAGGTGATCAAAATCCGAAAGATAAATCTGATCCAACACCTCTCCCTGATGCTGCCGGAGGAGGCAATGCCGACATAAAAGAACTACTTGAGGATTACACAGAGAGGGAACTTTTAGCCCTTCTTATGTTACCTATGATTGTTTCAATACTCCAATAGGTATATTTAAGAGAAACCCCCTTGTGTTCACGCTTTAATCTAATGAAGGGAAATCAGTATTCGCTGTAACTACGGCTTTCGTGCATATATAAGAAAATGAGGTTCTTCCACCACGTTATCCTCATCACGAACGCCAGCCTTCACAGCTTTCATGGGGCTTGACACGGTAGATTTAACCCTTGCCCCCTACGAATTTGGACGCCCTGGTAGTAGAGAAATATTCTAGGTAGCTATAGCAACAGATACGAGAGAAATATAGCTATAGTAGTTGATACTTAAGGAGCTAAGCTTTTACAACAAACTTCTGGACTTAAACAGCCTTTCTTGGCATCAGGTCCCAACCTTGAAATTTATGTAAACGCTGTGGTGCTGGACAGCTCCTCCCTACTATTACGGCCTTGGGAACTTATGTTGGCGGATCGCTTGGGACACTATTATTTTTCTATTTACAACCTGGGGCCGGTTTGCATTCCTTTTCTCCTTATTTTTCAACACTTTCTTCTTGAAGAGATCATCTCGTCTACTATTTTTGACGAGCAAGGCCTCCATATGAGTATAAGGGTTTTGTTACGTGAGATGTTGAGATCGAGTTCATGGAATTAAAAATTATGCTTATTTTGAGAATGAAAGGACTTTCTCGAAAGAAGCCTATGCTACATTGTTAATTCATTCCGAACTCCTATGCATAGCGGAAGATGATATTCTTTTCCTTGTGTCGGGAGGATCTCGGTCAGGCGAGTGACAGAGACACGGGCTAACTTGAGGTCTTAATTACAGTACCGGACTGGGAATCATAAGGCTATCAGAATTTAATCTGCGATATCAGTACATATATCGTATATTCTATGCATTGTACATAATAAATACAGATGTATAAGAGAAACATATAGCAGTTATATATTCAGGCTTCCATCTTATAAAGAGAACACAATATTCGCGGTAACTATGGCTTTTGCGCATATATAAACAGTTGGGCTTCCTCTACCACGTCATGCTCATCACAAATGCCGGCTTCCACAGCTTTTGGTGTATAATTCTCCACCTCGGAGAATTCTATAACAAAGCCCACCTGCTTCAAGGCCGTAACGTAATTCTCCTCCGACATTGAAGTCAATAGCGCTCTCTTGCCCAGCCATTTCACTGACGTAAATTCGAGATCAACTGGAACTGTTCCCAGAATAAAGAATCCACCAGGTTTCAGCCAATTAAAAATCTTTTGTATCGTCTCTCGTATCTCATCGTGTGAAATATCCTGAAGCAGAGCAAAATACGACGTCACAGCATCATAGCTCGCTTCTTCTGCCTCGAATTTGCGGGCGTCAATCAGCTGAAAGGTCGCCGAGGGAACCGATTGGCGGGCGATAGAGAGCATTTTTTCGGAAGCGTCGATGCCATGAACATGGTGATTGTGAGGAACAGAAGATAGGACTTGAGCAACAGGACAGCCGGTTCCGCAGCCAATGTCAAGAATTTTGCAACCTGTGCGGGGAAGATGAGAGAGGAGCCACTCAAGAGATTTTTGCCGAGCTGGCATATCAGCAAATGCCTTTTCATATTTTACACCCATCGTATCATACAGAGATGCGATGGTATGCGTAACTTCAGCTTCAGAGGATGCCATGATCGTAGAGTTGGATTGGGTGTATGGGGTGTAAATTCTGTTGATGCTCCCAATTAGCATTCCATTCAGAGTGCAGACAACACACGCTATATATATATATATATCGATGATATTGAAGGATGGACGCTAATTTGGTACTAAAAATCACTATATATGCAAGTATTAAAATACCCGGAGATCAAAAGCGTATTCGCCAACCCCGCCTCTAATTACACGTAGGTATGTGAGCGTATAGGATGAGTCAAACGGTGTGACTCAAGCTGACTGTGATGTCAACAATAGGGAACAGCCATCTTCAAGCGCATAAACGAGTAATACATGTTCGTTATCGAGTTATAAAGTGATCACTTTGGGTCTTTCCACCAACCAAAGTCATCAATGTCACTGGCCTTACCTGTTTTCTATGAAAAAACTTCCCCTCGTTCGAAAACCTCATGTTTCCATGCCAAGCACCCCATTTCAACTTGAGAGCGGAAGCTCCGCCGCGAAGATGCTGACAGACAACTGAGTAGAAGAAAGTATTCTTCACAATATACCAGCCACCAGAAGATCCCGTCAGCCTCACACGGTGTCAGATCAGGCGTATCACAAGGTAAAGTACGTATCAGACTTCAAATTGCTATATACTCTACCTATGTCAATCGTCTTATAATCCTTCAAATCAATGAGCATGTCTATTTCGATAGTCGCTCTAACTCTAGCTATAAACCTATACCTTTATGCGCTAATTGGCTAGTTTTTCGCATGTTGCATCATCCTTGACTCTGGGTGACCCAAAACGATACCGGAGTCTATATGTGTTAATAAAACATCACAGAGTTAATACCAGAGAGACGTACCAATCGCAATTTGTTGGCCAGTCATGGAGGTATTCTTAGCCGCTGTGATGAAAAGATCGGCGCAATCATCAAGATCAGTCTATAAAGTAAGTGAATGTTATGAGTCTGTGCGGGACGGGTTTCTTGTCGTACCTCGCGCCTTAATGTAGATACCGATTTTATCACTTCAATGTTCGCTCCTCCGAATTGTTGCCCCTGTCAAAAAGTGATGAGCGTATGCCAATAAAACAAGCCAAAAGACAGATGAGAACGAACCCATTCAGTCAGCAGCAGACCGGGAAGAATCGCGTTGATTCGAATCTTGGGCCCTTGCGTGTATGCGAGGTTCTTCATGAGATGTAGGCCAGCAGCCTTGGTGACTGAGTAGGCCATGCTGCTACCGGCTTGTGTGGTGCCCTGTATTCACGTCAATTTGGTTAATATTCTACTCTATAGTCGTCTGGACACGTTTACTTACCGCAACAGAAGAAGTAATTAAGTAAACACCGCCCTCGGGATTGGCGTTAAAGATGGGTGCGGCTTCTTGAACCAGTTGCAGGTGAGACATGACGTTAACAGCCCAGCACTAGAAGCCCGGTTAACCGATGTACGTTCACATCTTGCTCTGGTGCAGTCAGGCTACCTTGTTCCATTCATCATCATTCAGGGCATGGATATCGCTAAATTTAGACATCTTGGTCCAGCCGGCATTCGCAACGATAATGTCGAGTCCGCCCAGGTTTTTGACAGTTTCTTGGACGAGACGAACATTATCTTCCCTCTTTCCAGCATCCTATTACGCATAGCGTGAGCCCTTCCTAGCGTTCAAGGCGCATATCTGATGGCTGTGACAGACTTACGGCTTGAATGACAAATGTCTTGACGGGATATTCTTTCAAGGAATCGGCCACTTTCTGAGCAGCATCCGCATTGGAGACATAATTGATAGCGACATTGGCTCCCTCTTCGGCGAACTTCTTGCAGATGAGAGCTCCAAGGCCTCTTTGCGGTTGTCAGTACGCCAGACATCCCCAACATCCCAATGGACTAGATTTTGCCTACCTGGAGCCACCAGTCACCAGGACGTTTCTTCCTTTCAGCGAATAAGGCATTTTGATTGTTAAAAGTTGAATCGAGGATGAAAAAGCCTTGGAGGGGGTTGCGTTGCATTGAAGTATTATATCTCTCTTTGTTCTATCTGACCCCGCATATGAATCAGGCTCGGCCCCGCAGGTCGCACCGCTGCCGGGGCAAATAATAGGCCAGCGATGATTCCGTGCTGTTGTTTTTATGGATTGTAATCAATCTGGCCCCGGCAAAAGTTGTGCATTTAATATTCTGATGAACGATTGCATATGTTGCTCCTCATGATCGACACCAACCTAGATTATTGATCATATTAGATGGCCAGAGTTTATTAAGCAAGGACAGTTGCCGAGGATGAGATGTTGAAACCAGAATTCCAAATCATGATTAGAGTATACATGTATTGAAGTTACGCATTGGTACTCTATCTTACGGCGATTTGTGCAATATCCGAAGAACAACTATTGTCACTACCACTTTGCCGAATCAAGATAACATTGAATCCGCACACTCCATGAAAGCGATAGTACTTACATTTCCACAGGTTCCAGATATCCAATGGTAATAATCTCTTCCTCTGGATTCTGCCACTCAAGCTTCTTCACCTCTCGTGTCTGGTCGAAGTGAGTCGATCCATACCGCAGATATGCAGCAAACGACCCTTCTTCATTATCTTTGTTAGAATTCTCCTCAGCATCCCATAGATCAGCAAGCATATTGATCTTTAATCCACCGTTGCCTGGTCCATGGGGAAGCTTCACCATGGACGTATTCGCCAGCAAAGATGTCACGAGAGCCTCAGCCTCATCCCACGACTTGTCCACAACTGCACCGTCTCCAGAGCGCAGTAATGAGAAGAGACGGAATTGGAGCTGTGCATCCCAATCGGTAAGTGTTTGAACCTGAAACATTTCGTCTTTGGCGTCGAACAAGAGCATATGCTTCTCATACCACTCCGCGCCGTTGAAGCCGTCATTGGGGTCGATGAGCTTTCGAAGACGCTCGGCACACATGTAATGAGCTACATAGTCGGAAAACTTTTCGTAGTCCATCTTTATGTTTTTCAAGGCGGAAGATTTCACCTGAGGGCGGAATATAGGTAAATGCCGCAGCAATGGATGCTTGTGGAAACCCGTTGCGTTGGTGACTCCCTCGGTCCAGAGCGCAACATAGATATCGTGCCACCTCTTGATGAAGGGATTGTTGCGTTTTGTGGCCAAAAATCCATTGAGCGGAGTATAAGTGTCGGGCAAGTGCATCAAAGCCAGTGCACTGAGTTCATAAGGGGACTCGGGATCCTCGATTCGCTTCCAACAGATATCGTCAACGTGCCGCAAGAGGATGAGGCCAACATCCATCCATATGCCTCCGTATTTCCATAGTAGCGGAAGACGGACCAGGTCTCCCATATGGGCCTTGTGTCCATCCATGGTACCGTCAATAAACGTCTTTGGGAAGAAGGACTCTTCAACATAGTGAAAGACGTTTGTTTCTGAGCCATCGACTCGATCCACTATGTGAACAGTCCAGTCCGGACCCAACCGACGAACCCAATTGATCACATTTCGCTGCGCCCAAGGCCTCATCTGCGCAAAGCCCGTATGCCAGAAGCCCCAGATGTTCTTATCCGAAGTAACAGGATGGCGTTTCTGCAGGGAAGCTGCGATCTCTTCATCTGTGCGATGGTCAATCTTTTCAGGGGATATGTGTTTAATTCCATTTGGCAGGTGTGATTTTTGAACTTGTACTGGTATGTCGACATTTGCCGACCGAGAAGTTGTTTTATCGTCAAACATGATTGCTTATGTTTTGATGATTGGATGACAGAGTGATGGCCGCAGTCTCAGCGTTGACCTTGAGATGGGCTGCTGCTTGACGTCTCCCACTTATACGAAGCGCAAACTCCTCAAACCCTCGAACCATCATCTCGTTGCTACCTTTACTCCAACGTGCAAGATGCAAAGAACACATATAAGACGAGCATCCTACGGAATCGGTAACGTTACAACAGAGTACAGATATATATATAAATTCGCTGATTGGTAACAGTTTGGGTAATTTGCGCGATACGTGTGATCTCGATTTGGCTACCCGAAAAAGAATGGCCTCTACATTACGTGGGGAGCCGAGAGATGGTATTCAGTAAGTGTTCCGTATAGTCTTACAGGGTCTCGGGAATCACGCATAAGTGCCCCAAGTACTAATACAAGGATTGCATTGGATTGGCCGAGAAGAACATGTTCCATTCGTATCCTGCGTGCATTGGCCGAACTTGGAAAATAATGTATCAATCCAGTATATGCTAGTCCTAGAGCTATTTTCTGACTTTCCGCAATTGACTTAATACCAATACTATTGTTGTGGCATCCTTCGATTACACGGATGGGCGGGATCCCAATGCAAGTAAGATGCCATGTTGCGAGCATCATATGAAACGAGACACGGTATCATGAGAGGTTGCATGGCGCTTCAAGGTTGCATGTAGCTCGGTTCTGGAGGGTAAAGCATGCAGTATCTTTATTCGTCGTCATTGGCCTAGAATGGCGATTACTTGATGAAATCCGATTCTATATGGTGTCGTGTTTATATTACACGCATGGGTATCATGCTACTGGGGATGAAAAAGGAAATACGTGCACATTGCCTGTGGATCCTAGTGTCTACGTGATTTATATAAACAGTTTCCAGATCCAGCGCAGGCTTATTCCTCTCTCGCTCAGGCAGTACATGTAGTTTGCCTACTGGTACCCGACGGTCTCGTTTGCTTAAATTAGAGCTAATGCCTTAAAGCTTGCTGATCGCCAACATGCTCGCCCACTACACAACAAAACGGCGGTTTATCAGAAAATACTACTGTGGGATATCTTCTGCGTACTATCGCAGATAAGGAATTCGTTTAGTCTCAAAGGTAATCGATTCTCTCAGGATTTAAAGGCGCCGGGTAGTCCTTCACTCTGCTCATTACATCCCATTTTGCACAAAATCCCTCACGAATGTGATAGACGGCTACATGGAATTGCAATTTTTATTGCAGCTTCCACGTAGTATATAGCGATAGTACTCCTTTTGGATGGTGCTTAACTATATGTGGTACCATCGGACCCGAATCTCACTCCGCACTTCGCGAGTTCAAGTCATAGTGCAAAACAATATGCAGCCCAAGGGCGCGTTCCTAGATATTTACCTTCATAGTCGGAGAGAGGAAAAGAGTAACGCTTCATTCAAATGGAGAATGTTAGCTAATTGACTCCGAGCTGGCAAGGGTCTTTCGCTTATAAATTCGGTGCCAAACCCATTGGTTAACAATGCTCTCAGTACATCGCCAAACCGAGGTGCTCCTCCTATTGGTGCAACATCTTTTAAGTGGCGTCTATTTGACTCAATGAAAGACACTTTACATAAACATCCTTGTCCGAGTCTGGCCTCATTCTGGCGACTTGCATCGGCTCAATAACGCCATTGATCCGCATCCGAGGTGCTGCATACAAACCTGCAGTGAAGTTCCGCCTTTGTCAGCTACTTTTATTTGGAGAGCCTGCTCTCTCCCATAGGCCATCGATAACGCCAGACTGTTGTTCCTTGCAAGCAAGTACATGATTAGTGAACAGGATTAAGAACACCTCCCCAAAGATTGGACCAAACCAATAGACAACGCTACCAAGAAGCGCGGAGAGAAGAGTTGTCGATTTATAATCACAAGGCGTGCATTTCGTGAAAAGGCATCTACCCGTTGGTTCCACTTTCATTAACTAACTTAGAGTCTGCGCCTCTAAGTTAGGTCTAATACTTATAAAATACCCTAAAACGCAGTATAGTTTTTTACTAGGAAATCTACAGCTGCTATATATAAAATAAAAATAATAAAATAATACTAAATTAAAAAAGAAAAAAAAATAAGTATTAGAAAGCTATAAAGAATACCTTTTATATATACTGTTTACTTAATTACAGGGGCTATAGTAGCTAAAAAGCTGATTTTATATTATTAATTTTAGTTAGCTTTAGTATAATTTTCGCAATCTTTATAATTTTTTACAATTATATTAAAAATCTAATATAGCACTATAGTATATACTTAAAAATTAAATAAAAATATAATATATAGCTAAAATTAATTATTTAATATTAATTCTATTATTTTTAGTTATTTTTTATATATTACAGGTAGTTTTAGCAGCCTTGGGGTCGTAGATTGGTTAATTCGGACGTATTATTGTTTTTTCTAAGTTTTAATTACATAGAAAAAAGGCTGTTCAGCTGTATATACCGCTTTTTAGGGCGTTTCCGAGGTTTTAGACCCAACTTAGAGGCGCAGACTCTAAGTTAGTTAATGAAAGTGGAACCAACGGGGGTATATAAGTCAGTTGAATGGAATGTCCGTTTTAAAAAATGAAGACCCAGAACCCAGCGATAGTTTTCCACAAAGGCATTGAGAGTCGAGTTTTTGAATACAGCAACAAAAGTGCTCTGAAACTAGCCAATTGTCAAAATGACGAAATCACCAATCGAGATTGTCTTGGGAGTAGCCAACGTAAGTTACTATCACGGTCACACTGCTATAAACACATGTTAAACTGCGTGTGTTGTCAGGTTGGCGACACCTCCATCGATCCAACAGCCAAGTTTGACTCCGCAGCAGAAGTCGAAGCGTTCCTCAAGCCTTTCTATGAGAGAGGTTATCGTCAAATCGATACCGCCAGAGGCTATTCACCACATGCGCCGTTATCCTGCGAGCCTCGACTCGGCGCAGCAAACGTTGGTGATAAATTCATCATTAGCACTAAAGTCGTTTCTCGTCCAGATGGCGCTCACACAAGAGACAAAATTGCTCAGAGCATCGATGATTCTCTAGAGGCGTTGAAAGTCTCTCAGGTTGACATTATGTACTTGCACCAGCCCAACCGAACCGTTCCTTTTGAGGAGACGGCGGAGGCTATGGATAAAGCTTACCGAGAGGGCAAATTCAAGCGATTTGGGCTATCTAACTACACGGCGGCTGAGGTCGAGCAGTTTCTGAAGATATCCGAGGAACGAGGTTTCGTAAAGCCGACTGTTTACCAGGGACAGTATAACCCAGTTGTTCGAACGGGAGAAAGGGAACTGTTTCCCTTGCTTCACAAGCACAACATTGCGTTTTATGCATGGA
The DNA here is from genome assembly GCA_037893235.1 of Trichoderma afroharzianum. Lineage (NCBI taxonomy): Eukaryota > Fungi > Ascomycota > Sordariomycetes > Hypocreales > Hypocreaceae > Trichoderma > Trichoderma afroharzianum. Next base: position 133,762 of record JBBLXW010000028.1, on the reverse strand, counting down.
GGTACGAGCTATTACAGTTCATCTGAAGGAATTGTTCCATGACTGACTCAATTGCAAATAGTCCTGCCGCTGCGGGTCTCTTCAACGGAAACCACAAGAATGTTCAAGCTGGAGGCCGCTACGACACCTCGGTAAGTCATCATGTATACATGAGTTGTGATCTCAAAACGCTGACAGTCTTCAGCACTTCATGGGCAAGTTTTACGCCTCCAAGTATATCAAGCCAAGCATCGAGGCTGCCACCGACCGAGTGCGAGAAATCGCCGCCAAGCACGACATTTCTGGCCACGCAGCTGCATTGAGATGGACTGCGCACCACAGCGCTCTTTCAGCCGAGTATGGCGATGGAATTATTATTGGTGCTTCGAGCATTGCGCAGTTGGAGCAGAATTTGGATATTTTTGAGCAGGGGCCGCTTCCACAGGAGGTTGTCGATGCGATTGATGCCGTTTTTGCAGAGATTGGAGACGATGCGGTTGCGTATCATAACTAAGATGGCTTATATACTTTTATATACAGTTGAAAATGTGTGCCGATGATTGAGAATACTACCCAGATGGTTTAGACATAAGTTCGGCATGGAGTCAACTGTGTGGTGTATTCAGGTTTATTAGGCTGGTTGAAGCTGGTGGTTCTGTAACCTGTTGCGTTACCACAAGCCCGCTATATCCACCTAATTTTTTCCTCAATACAATCAATGACAACATTTTAATGATAACATTACCCGAGTCTTTTGTAAATATAAAACGAATGACTACCCATCTTTCTTTGATTTGGCACAGTTCCATTGAATTTTATTAATTTCCATTCTTCTCCAGGGTAGCGGCCCATTAAGCTCTTAAAGAGCTGCACGTGACTTCGTATCATGTCGCGTTAATGCCTGGCAGCATCGCGTCTCCCACCGTGAATTTCCAGACTGCAGACGCCGCATCGCCCATCACGAGATTCGAATTCAGCCTTGTTCTTTTCTTTTCGCTTGTTTATCGATGGAATTGTAATTGCAGGCATTGTTTACCCGGGATTATCCGATTGGCAATACAATATGCCCGAGTTTCCTGGTAAGCTCTGACTGACAGAGATCAAGCTGTGCTGTGCAGCTTCATAAACTGCCCTGCTTACAATCTGGCAGAGGCAGACACGATTCGCATCTTGGTGGCGACGGATAACCATGTCGGATACGAAGAGCGAGATGCCATCCGCAAAGATGACAGCTGGCGGACCTTTGACGAGATCATGACGCTGGCCCGTACAGAAGATGTTTGCTGAGCCCGGTAAACCACCTGTTTGTCTCCAAGCTCACTCATTGCATCGCAGGTCGACATGGTGCTGCTCGCCGGCGATTTGTTCCACGACAACAAGCCCTCTCGAAAATCCCTCTACCAGGTTATGCGAACTCTCCGAAAAAACTGCCTCGGCATGAAACCTTGTCAACTCGAATTTCTGTCAGACGCCGCCGATGTCTTCGAAGGAGCGTTTCCGCATGTCAACTACGAAGATCCCGATATCAACATCTCAATTCCCGTCTTCTCCATTCATGGCAACCACGACGACCCCTCCGGAGATGGAAACTACTGTTCCCTGGACTTGTTGCAGGCGGCTGGCCTTCTCAACTACTACGGCAGAGTGGCAGAGGCGGATAACATTGAGGCAAAGCCAATCCTTTTACAAAAGGGCGACACGAAACTTGCATTATATGGGTTGAGCAACGTTCGTGATGAGCGCATGTTTAGAACTTTTAGAGATCACAAGGTTAAGTGGTTTCGTCCCGGCACCCAAACAGGCGAGTGGTTCAATCTGCTTGCCGTCCACCAAAATCACCATGCCCATACAGCCACATCATATTTACCAGAGAACGTGCTTCCGGATTGGCTCGACTTGGTAGTCTGGGGACACGAGCACGAGTGCTTAATCGACCCGTCAAAAAATCCAGAGACGGGATTCCATGTCATGCAGCCAGGATCATCAGTAGCGACATCGCTAGTTCCCGGAGAAGCTGTGCAGAAGCACGTCGCCGTGGTAAGCGTCAATGACAAGGACTTTAAAGTTGACAAAATTCCTCTCAAGTCTGTCCGGCCGTTTGTCACGAGGGACATCTCTCTCGCCCAAGAAAAACGGTTCAAAGGATTGGACAAGAAAAAAGACAACAGACATGAGGTCACGTTGCGGCTGATGGAGATTGTCGAGGAGATGATTGCAGAGGCAAACGCAGATTGGGAGGCTATTCAAACAGATGAAGAGGTCTTGGAAGACCGGCCATTGCCACTTATTCGCCTTAAAGTTGAGTACACCGCACCGGAAGGTGGCCAGTTTGAATGTGAGAATCCACAACGTTTTTCGAATCGGTTTGTGGGCAAAGTAGCCAACACCAATGATGTGGTGTATTTTCATCGGAAAAAGGTGGTCCAGCGTGAGTCTCTCATCTCCCCGTGTTGCACTCTGACTTTGTGCTTACAGCCCGATAGGCAAAACGGAAGCTCTGGACCCAACAGAGTTTATCGAATCTCTGGGCGATGGCTCTGAAGTGGTCAAAGTGGAAAACCTTGTCAATCAATTGCTTGCCAAGCAATCCCTCAAGGTCCTCCCACAAGGCCCTTTTGGCGAGGCGGTTAATCAATTTGTTTCCAAAGATGACAAGCATGCGATGGAACTTTTTGTGTCGGAGCACTTGTCTGGTCAGGTTAAGCAAATGCTAGGCCTTCAGGATGATGATGATCTGAACAATGCCATGGAACTTTACAAGCAGAGAATGGAGGAAAGGATGGCTACTACTGGCAGCATGAGCAAAACGGCACAGGTTGAGAGAAAGAGAGTGCTGAAGCCCAAGCCGGATTCATGGGACTCGGATTTCGATGGCAACTGGGAGGACGCTCCCGATGCGTGGACATATGAAGAGGATGCGGATGAACCGCCGCCAGTGCAGACAAAGAAAGCCACAACACGCGCCGCAAAGGCGGCCCCGGCTAAGAAGGCTCCTGCAACCAAGAAGGCACCAGCTCGGCGTGGTCGTAAGGCTTTTGAGGATAGTGAAGAGGAAGAGGAGCCACCGGAGGAAGACGTGATCATGGAATCTGATGAAGAGGTAGCGCCGCCGCCACCAAAACCAGCTACACGAACGACCAGACGTGGACAGAATGCGAAGAGCACGGCAGCTGCTAGCAAACCTGCGCCGGCGAGAAAGACGGCTACAAGGGGAGCCGCAGCGGCAAAGACGAAGCAGACGAAGCTTAGTTTTTCACAGGGAGCGACACAGGACAAGGCGGTTGAGATTAGCGACGATGAGATTTCAGATGACGATGCATTTGAGCCTGCGCCGGTGGCAAGTAGGACGAGGAAAAGGTGATGCTGAAGAGGGGCTTTGAGATGTAATTACTGATATAAATGAGTAGTGATGTATGTCTTCGGACGAATCATGAGTGGACATGACTGCAAAAAATACAACGTCATCTTTAGCACCAGGTATTCATTGCAAGAACTTTTCAACTCTCTTATCATCCGTCATATCATCCTCACTGATGAGGATCATCAAAAAAGGCAAAAAAAGAATTCACAGTTTGGAACTGCTGGCGGTCTCTCCCGCCGGGAATTGAACCCGGGTCTCAAGCGTGACAAGCTTGCATACTGACCACTATACTACGGAAGATGTAAACCTGCGCTTTAGCACCGGTGTAGCGGATCAGATCCAGTTGTTGGAATTCGGTGGCACTATTATCTATTATAAAGCCTTTAATTGATCCACTCACCCAAATGACTTACAACAACCATGGATCTCTTGATGGCTACCAAGTCGGGTATGTCGTTTGAATTGTATTCCCAAGGTCGTTTATTGTTTGAAAAGTTCTGGTAGATCTGTCTCATCTGGGTTGTTCTGCGGCTCAGTTGTGATTGGTGATCCTGAGGCACTTCACACTTCACACCCTTCCTCGCATTGGTGCAGCATGCAAGGCTCAGCCTGATCGAGGCGGTACCGAACCATAACCCAATCATGATCGGCCATATACTCGCAATTAGGCACCGTGAGGGGTCAGGCACTGCTACCAAGCCTTATCTATGCGATCAAGGTTACAATACTTTTGCCTCGTCGTAATCCAATGCCCAAACACCGTGAGACACGTGGCCATGATCATTACCTGGGCCTCTGCTACTGAGAAGTCCAACTTGCGGCTGACTGCTTAGTATCTGACAACAGACTCGACACATGCTACTTGACGCACCCACGGCTTCCGGTAAGAGAGTACGCTCGTAGTTAGCTGACTTCAACGATGGATTAGCCTCTCCTGCAGTCGGCTGCTATGCTACGCAAGCCAACTGCGCGGGAAGCCATCATGACTTTTCTTCTGCTGTTGCCTGTGTTTACCTCACTTCTGTATCGTCTCTACGCAAAGATTCGAAGAAGAGATGGCCGTTCAGTGGGTCTTCAGATCCTCTCCGATGAATCTAACGATGATCAAGTCAAATATGAGTACGTTGCATCTCGCTATTCATGGCGTCCAATAGCTGACAATTCAGGATCATTGCTGTACATGGGCTTGGGGCTAGCCCTGAGCACACTTGGACATGTACACCCAGTTCACAGTCCAGAACCAGCGATAATCAGAACCATGTTCACCTGCTCAAAGATTTGCTCATGAAAGATGAACGATTTTCAGATGCACGAATACTCCATTTCGCATACAATTCGGACTGGCTTGTTGACGCTTGCTTTGAATCGGCTCATGATATCGGACTTCGTCTCAAAGAATCCCTCATTGAGCACAGAAAAACTCATCCCGTAAGGAATAAATAATGACATTTATAATTCATGCAACTGACATAGCATTTAGCGCCTACCTTTAATCTTTGTGGGCCATAGTTTTGGCGGAATAGTCATCAAGGAGGTATGCTGACCGCCCCTGATAACATTCCCTTTTTGCATCAAAATTTTCACTTTGCAGCCCCTTACCATCTTCTACAGGCCCTATCTAGCGACCCAGATGATGCTCAGAGAATCTTGGAGGATACGTGTGGCATCATCTTCTTGGGGACGCCTCATCTAGGCAGCCCAGTTGCCGGTTTTGGAGCCACCCTTGCCTACTTGACTGGCTTCCTAGGTTCAAACACTGGTTTGCTACTCTTACTCAGAAGCAATGGTGAAATGCTTGTCAATCTAAGCGTAGCATTCCAAGGCTGTTTGAAAAGGAAATACAATGACCTAGGCAAAGCAACCAATATTGTTTCGATTTGCGAACAGAAGCCCACGTATTTAATGAATTGGCTTTACGCAGGATTGGTGGGTTCATTTACTAAATGGGTTTGCTATGAGAGTATCTAACAAAATTACAGATTGTCCCATTGACATCGGCAACTTTCGGTACCGACTTCATGGAGATTTTCAAGGTCGAGAAAGACCACTCTGGACTGAATAAGTGTCCCAACTCAGAAGATCCTCTGTATAAAGTGTTTACAACCCAACTGCACAAGTTACGGCCGTGAGTGACAATACCGATCGTAAAAACGCCATCTTTAGCTAAAAATTACAGTACTGCGCCACCCAAAATCAATACGCTTCAACAAGCTGTCCTTGACCGTTTGATGCCCGTTGCCGCTACTGATGCAGAGTTTCATCCTGGACTCGACGAATTCGGGAGAGGTCGATCAGAATGCCTCCCTCAAACCAGAGAAAAGATCCTGAAAGACATTTGCGACTGGCTTGATGACAGTACTTCGTCGCAAAAACATCTCTACTGGCTTCAAGGCAAAGCCGGCACGGGGAAATCTACCATTGCACGCACTATTGTCAGCAGGATGGCTAGACAGAACCGCATCGCCGCCAATTTCTTTTTCAAAAGAGGTGAAGGGGATCGTGCTAGACTTAAACGATTTTTCACCACTCTAGCAGCTCAGCTTACAAGGAGATGGCCTAGCTTCGCTGAAGTCGTCCAAGACGCTTTGGAGTCAGATCCTTCACTTCCAGAACAAGACCCGAGAGTTCAATTCAGGAAACTGATTCAAGAGCCTCTGAGGAAGCAAAAATCCAACAAATTTAAAACTACTGTCATTGTTATTGACGCTCTCGACGAATGCGATTCAAGCGAAGACCTAACTGCCCTGGTCCAGCAGCTCACACAACCAATTTTAGAGGTTGATCCCTCCGCTCGACTTCTGGTCAAGTATTTCGTTACTAGTCGTCTCGATGACCATACACGGTCCGTCTCAAATAAAACTCCCGAGCAGATATGTGAGAAACAAGAGCTTGAAAAAGCCTCATCAGAAACTATCAGGCGAGATATTGAACTTTACTTGCGATTTAATTTGGAAAAGATCGATGGTCTTCTGGATCCATTTACGTCTGATGATCCATGGTCCAATCCATTGGATATGGAGAATCTCAAGAAGCTTACAGAGCGAGCCTCTCCGTTATTTGAGTTTGCTGCTGCTGCGTGTCGTTTCATCGGACAGACTACAATCCCAGGAGGGCCACGCGACTTACTCAATGATATACTAGAATCCCAAACATCCGGTGATCTAAATACGGTATATGAGTCTATCTTGAAAAGAAGATTCTCCAATGCCAAGGATCAATATCACGTCAAAATAAAAACAGAGTTCCAAAAGGTTATTGGTTCGGTCATTAGCCTAGCAGACTCCGTTGGTGTTAGATGCCTTGCACTGCTTATCAATTTGTCTGAGTCCGCTATTCGCCAAGAATTACGGCATTTCGAGTCAGTACTGATAGTTCCAACGACGAAAGATAATGAGTCATCTGTCAGACTATTTCACGAGTCATTTAGAGATTTCCTCCTTGGCTCTGACACGAATGAAGAGTTTAGAGTCGATTCTATAAAAGCTCATTGCGTCCTAGCTTCTCGTTGCCACCAAATCCTATGCGGATCCTTGCAACAAAACATGTGCAGATTGAAAACACCTGGAACGCATCGAAGTGAGATTACAGATGAAACGATCAATGAATCTATACCGCAAGAAGTACAATACGCTTGCCGATTTTGGATTTTTCACGTCAAAAGGAGTCAATTGAGTGTCAAAGATGGCGATGATTGGCATTCATTCCTACTATCCCATCTCCTCCACTGGCTTGAAGCAATGAGTTTGCTGGGAAGAACTTCAGAAAGCGCGTTACTGGTCAAAGAGCTGAAAGATACAGTGCATGTCAGTACATTTCCAATCCTGGTTCGTTCGCATATGCTGACCCTAGCAGCCTTCCAATGGAGTGCAAGCCAAGGCATTTCTAGAAGATGCTGAACGACTTATTCTGTCTTTCCGACACGCCATTGACGCTGCGCCATTGCAACTCTATAGCTCTGTTTTAACATTTGCCCCAACTAAAAGCCTTGTTCGAGAAAAGTTTGACGCATCTCGCGCCAAATGGATCTCTCGTATACCAAATGTTGACTCCCAATGGAGTCCGTGTTTACAAACACTTGAAGGCCACGTCAAGCCAGTTAGATGCGTCAGCTTTTCCTCCGATGGTATGTTAGCATCCGCAGATAACGATAACATAATCAAAGTATGGGATCCTGTATCTGGTACTTGCCTGAACACCTTCTCTATAGATGCTCTACGGAAACATCGTATCATAGCCATGGCATTTTCCAAGGCCGGCAAGCTTGCTTGCATGGCAGCTGAAAGCATCTCGGTGTGGGACATACGTCGAGATGTTTGTTTACAGACCTTAGATTTGATGCAATACGTTCAGGCAGATCCGTGGCAGTATACGGGTTCTGTGGTCTTTGAGGATGAGCAAAGACTTCTTTTGGCGGGCGCTGGACTGCCTAACGTTCTCAAAGTAGAATTGGGACATGAGTGCGAGGAAGTAACCAATCTTCCGTTTCACAGAGTGCCAACAATCCTTTCGCCTGACGGTCAATGGGTCGCATATGCAATTCAAGGCGATATAAGGATTCTTGAAATGAATTCTAAAACCACCCGTTCGCCCAAAACGCTAAAAGGAGCCTCATCTAAATCGTCTGATCTGAGAGCGTGTTTCTCACAAGATAATCGGTATTTTGCATCTGTGCAGGACGACAGAAAGCTTCAGATCTGGGACGTTTCATCGACAATGTGTTTGCGGGTATTCAGCGATGACAGTCGGATATTTGCATTCGCATTCTCACGAGATGGTCATCTACTAGGAATGGGGTCTTCAGGTTTTGATAGGAAAATAAGCATTTGGGATTGGAAAAAAAAAACTCGCCTTCAAGCATTGACAGGACATCGGTATATGGCCAATTCCTTATCATTTTCACCGGATGGAGCATGGCTTGCTTCAGCCTCTGATGATTGGATAGTTAAAATATGGGACGCTACAATACAAGATGAGGAGAAAAACGCATCCCTTCTCAGCACCGGATGGAACATATTGGTTAAGGGTGGCGAACGGCTTGCTGTGAGATCTCATGAAACATCTGAAATCCAGTTGTTGGACGACTCTGGCAGCAAATGCATTGCACAACCATTTAAAAAAGCCTACAGTAAAATAGCAATCTCTGCGAACGGCAGCATTTTTGCAGCAGTTTCAAAAGATGGAAAGAGTATTGAAATATGGGACGCGGAGTCGGAGAAGTTTTTGCCGTCACTCACGCGCGCTTCTGACACTATAAGCTCGATAGCCCTCTCGGCAAATGGTGAAAGATTCATGATAGGCCTGCATGGTTCGGCTGCTGAGGTTTGGGAATCTTGCACAGGCCGACTGCTGAAAGAGTTGAAGCGAGAAAACGTATATCTTCATTGCTATACTGGCGTGGCTATATCTTATGATGGTGAACAGTTTGTTTGGACAGGCCGTGGCGATTATCATATCATTCTTTTCTTCACGGAGAAGTTACCTTTGACTATTCCTGGCGGATTTCAACACTACTTGAATTCAACTTCAGAATTAGCCTTCTCCCCAAATGGAAAGCGGCTTGTAGCTGTTGGCGATTGGCAAGGGGCATTTTGGGATGTGGCAACAGGTACCTGCTTGAGGACGTTTTATCAAACAGTTATGTGGGGTTGGTCACTGGACATAAGCTTCATCAACTTTGATTTCACCGCGGACGTCGACTCACGGAGTACAAAGAATGTGAGGACTATTTGACCGACTATTACATCAGCCTCGATGGTGCTTGGTTGGTGAGGAATCGTAAGAAGCTTCTATGGATATTGCCGGAATATCGTCCAAGACAGGCGATTGGCTTTGGATCAAAAATTGTAATTGAGCGTATATCAGGCCCCCGGTTTGCCATAGAGATTTTAGATGAGGACCTTTGACTGATGATTCTCTGTCAATGGATACAATACTTGGCGGTTTCGGCGTTGAGGAATGGAATTAGTTGAAAATACTTAGAGTTATGGTATCCCTGTTTTCGACTGATTGGCAATTGTATTAAAATGAGGTTATTAATTACAAGCTGGTATTATCACCAACATGAACAGACGTCTAACAACCTCCGTTCAACGCTAATACTATGCAATCCACTCAAACCCCTCCACCAAGCCGCAACGATCCAAACCATGAAATTATGCCGCACACGCCGCACGGCCGACTTCGGGATCTTTTAAAACACTCAAATTCACTCTTTTGATACAAATTCTCTCAATTTGTTTTATTTTACATACTAACGGTGGAGCAAAACAAGTACGTAAAAGTCTCGAGATGCTCGGGCGACATTTCCCAAAGGAGGCAAGGGAATGGTACCATGACGATCCCAGAATGGAAATAAGTGAGGAGAGCAAAAACAGCTGGAAGCGGCAAAAGGCGGCAGTTGGGTTACTAAGGATGATGTCGATGAGCTGAGCTTACATGGCGCAAAGCTTAAAGTCTTGTTTCTCTGTTTGGAGAAAAGAAGTGCGGGCACAAACAAGCTGTTGCATACATCTCCTCATTTTCCCATTGTTGTGTCTTGTAGTTTATTCAAAACTTGTTACCTTTCAACATCATCTCCATCTAAGAATCCCCTCCTTCCGTGATATACATCCCCTTCTTCAAACCATGGCTATCCGTGTGGGAACAGCCTCGCCCAATACCCAGGCCACAACCCCCCTCACCCTCGCCCATCTCCACGACATCGTCTCCCGCGCCGCCGCCCAGCGCATCGACATCCTCGTCCTGCCAGAGGCCTTCATCGGCGGCTACCCGCGCGGCACGTCCTTTGGCTGCGTCGTCGGCAGTCGAACCGCCGAGGGCCGGGAGTCGTTCGCCCAGTACTTTGACAAGGCAATCGATCTCGGCGACACCGTTGGCGATGGAAGTGCCGGCGCTGGGCTGAAGTGGGTGAGGAGGGAGTTGCCTGGCTATGAGCTCGGGGGGAGCGGTCGAGGTGATGGCTCGCGAGAGGAATTGGAAAGGATTGCGCGCGACACGGGCGTCTTTTTTGTGACGGGATGCATTGAGAAGGCGGGTGGCAGCTTGTACTGCGCGGCGGTTTATGTGTGTCCCAAGGAGGGCATCATAGGCAAGCGTCGCAAGGTGATGCCGGTAAGCTCAACTCTACTGAATGACTAGTTCACGATGCTATACTGCATCTTATACAAGTTCGTCCGGCTAATATGCATCTTATAAGACGGGCACCGAGCGTCTCATGTGGGCCCAGGGCCATCCCTCAACTCTCCGCGCCGTCACGACCTTCATCCGCGGCCAACGCATCAACCTCGCTGCCGCAATCTGCTGGGAAAACTACATGCCTCTCCTCCGCCAGAGTCTCTACGCCCAAAACATCAACCTCTACCTCGCCCCCACCGCCGACGGCCGCGAAGGCTGGCTCAGCCTCATGCGCACCATCGGCATCGAGGGCCGCTGCTTCGTCGTCAGCAGCAACATGTGCGTCCGGGGCGAGCCGGACTCCGCCGACGCGGGAGACCGAGATGTCGTGCCGGTGACCGGGGGCTCGAGGCGGAGCGGCGGCCGGAAGAGCAGCTCCGCCGTCGTTGCGGACGATGGCTTCGAGTTTGCGGTGCCGCCGCCCAAAGTGAGGCATGGACGAAGGAAGAGCGTGTTTGACGAGGATGGTAATGAGATTGTGCTGTCTTGTCCGGCGGATAACGGCGAGAAGCAGGGGGAAGAGCAATCACGAATGTCAGACGAGCAGCAGAGAATGCAACAGCTTCAGAATTATCAACTCCCCAAAGTACAAGAAGACGAACCAGTCCAGCAACAAAACCAAACTACTCAGCCTGCCACCGCTCCCAAAGCTCCGCACTTCCTCTCTCGCGGAGGTTCTTCCATCGTCTCTCCCTTTGGCGATGTCCTAGCTGGTCCACAGTGGGAAGACGAAGATGGCATCATTTGCGCCGACATTGACCTGCGTGACTGCATCCGCGGCAGACTCGATCTGGATGCAGCGGGAAGCTACTCAAGAAATGACGCATTCAAGCTGACGGTTGATGGATTGGACTTGGATCCGCTGCCGTATTGAAGAGACGCAACAAATATTGAGTCACTTCAGGAAGCATATGTGAGTGTAACCTAATCATATGATTTGATCGAAATTGATGTAGTACCTGATAGTAGTACCTATGTAAACAATATGATATGATATGATGAGCAAGTAATCTCCTCGTCTTCATCTGCAGCGCAATGATTCCATCTAAATTCACAGATCGGGGCAATACCCCATTTCAACACGCTCCCAATTTACAAATAACAAATCAAAAAACAACTGCTTTGACCCCCACTGCCATTGTAACGCCAACTGATGCAAATGCTTCTTCACACTTCCTTTCCCACCTCACAGGTTGCGGTCATTATTCGGCTGCGGTCTCTGGCACGGCCGCCAGCCTTTCTCCGCATTACACTCCTCAACCTCTTCCTTCCTTTGTCTGTCCAGCGCCGCCTGCGCCAAAATCTCTCGCCGACTGAGTCCTGCGCTGCTTGCCTTGTTGCCGCCCAGGACAAACTCGCCGCCAGTCCAGCCGCCGTCGTCCTCGTGAACATCCTCTTCGTCCTGGCCTGAGATGTGATATCGTGATGTCTCGCCGATTGTCCGGCCGTTAGACTTCCAGTCGGCAGCGTCTACCTCACGCTCGATTTGGTGGCAAAGATCCCAAAACTGTCGGTCATGGGGGCCATGAACGTTGTGAGTGAGCTCGTGACAAAGTGTCTTGCGGATTGTCTTATAGTCGCGATAGCCATCGTGGGCGTCAGTTCGTAATCGCAGCTCAATCACCTCGCCCTGGTTGCGGTTGAGACCCAAGATGCGCGATGTTCCTTCATGTGTTGTTTCCGTGTGCGCCAGCGGCTCCATCTCCGTCAAAAGAGCGACAGTGAACTTGTGCTTTCGCATAGCTGCTCTGATACCCGGGTCCTCTTTGAGCCGGTTCAAAAGTTTGAGACTACGCTCGGGATGTGGTAATCCAGAGAGCGGTCGAACCTGCAAGAAAGTGTATTTGGAGTCTTCTGCAGATTGCAGTCCGCGACGCCGAGCTGGACCTTTAGCCTTTGCCTTGGAGCGCTGGGCTTCCCGTGCCGCCTTCATCTTGCTCAGCTTCTGGCACATGGCCTGAACAGCCTGAACATCGGCAGAGGTCGAGCCCATGACGGTGACAGTCTTTCCAGCGAGGTTCTTGACCTGATACTCGGGATCCTTGAATGGTGCCTTGAGGAATGGCCCCTTGGGCACCATGACCTTGATGTTCTCAAAGGGAATCTCGAGAACATTCTCAATCTCGTGGAACAAGTCGGTGACGGTGAGATCGGCCTCGATCTCAAAAGGAAACTTGTGGCCTCGATGCGACACGGTGATGCTGATAGTCTCCCGATCGGCGGCATTCTCACTCACACCCTCGCTGTCACTGTTGATTTCGTCGTGATGCTCTTGTTCCGTCTCCATGTCCGGCGCTGGCGCTGACGCTGACGCTGACGGTGCTGACGGTGCTGACGGGGCCGCGTCTACTTGCATGTCGCCGGTGGCTTCTGCGCCGATCGCTTCATTGTTGTCGATGTGGCTGCTTGTTGATGACGGCATTTGCTGCTGCTGCTGTGAAGCTGTATTGTCGTTATTGTTGCTATTGTTGTCGATTTTGTCGTGGTCTAGAGTCGGGTGGTTGTTGGGAGGCGATGCGACATCAGTCATGTTGTTGTGTGTCGTCGTGCCTGTATTAGGTCGTATTAGGTTGAAAGCAGGATAAATATGAACTTTAGGTTTGTGACGTCAAGTGTAATAAATATATACAAACACCTCGCGGCACCTATATATATTTCCTTTGTCTTTATCGAGTTGTTTTAAGGGAGAGATTGCTGATGACAAATCTAACAGGTGATGCCACCCCGGAGATGCGACAGGCAGAGGCGTCGCTATATATATTCAGCCGTGCTAGGGGGATGCGTACGTATACCAATATTGGTGCTAGCATAAGAAACTCCGTATTTACGCGTATAATCACGAGGAAAGAAAGTTACAGTAAAGTGCTAGCTATTATTATTAAACGGCGTTGAGAGGAAGGAGCAGCACAGAAGCTGCCAGCTCGGGATTACTCATTACTCATAGCCACTTTCCACAGTGCAATACGAAAACGATGCGCTCCAGCGATGCGGCAAGTGCGACCTGCTGCTCCTCCCCCTGTCGGTGATTCGGGCACCTTCGGCAGGTGCTTGGTAATACGTCACGGCGACCTCTGCCTACCCCCCTTTCCATACCGCCTTTGGACTAGCGCCATCGACGGCCCCTCCTTTTGGGTCGATGCCTGAGCGCCGGAGAAAGATTGACAGAGCTGCGCCACAAAATGCACCGCCTCAGCTATGGAATACTTGTCCCGATGTTCTGCCGTAGGGCTACTAGGCAGTGGCTAATGGCTGGGGCGTAGCAACGTGGCTAGTGGGCGATGACGAGTGGCGGAGAATTGTCGGGAGCTGTTGGGCCCCTGTATTTCCCCGAGATGGAATTGGCGTAAGCAGATGGAAAAGTTTACACATTGCGGCGTGATTAACTAAGCTGGGTTGTCCAATTGTTAATGCTAGCTGCTGCGAGAAGTGTGTAGAATTTTTTACATTGCCTCGGCACAGCAAAAGTTGGCCGGTTATTACCAGTTTATTACTAGATGACTATTTACCACTTACAAAGTTAACCCCTACTTGTAATTAATCACCGATATTACACAAGCTGGTTTCTCCTGCTTTCTCAACATTTGAACCCTGGAATTGCCGGCTTTGGCCCTGTTACTCGATTTGGCTCCCGCTCAGCCTGCCGAGCCGGATCACCGGGTCCCCGATCGATGATCCCGCCGCCGCACGCCTCGCTAATGCAGGGTCCCTGTCTCGTGTCCTCTTTTTTCCCTCGAGCTGCTCTAGCTAGCAGACAAAACAGATGCCCTGCATGACTCTTTGATTTGAATTAAAGCAGCTGCCAGGAACCATCATGTGATGCCGGGTGATCCACCGGAGCTCGATAGCCCTACACGTACTCGGACATGCAGCCGCAGAATTGGCCACGATGACGTCGTTGCCTCCCAAACACAATGCTTTTGGATGTAGTTGCTAGAAGCAGCAGCTGACGATGGTAGAAGGCGAAATATTTCCACACTTTTTTTTCCAATTTGTAACTTATACTATGCAAAGATGCCCTCGTTGAGAGGTGTCAGCAGGCTCATCCAGTCCATAGCTGTGCTACAAGAAGAGCTCTCCAGACGCAGCATTGAAAAGCACGCCAATTCTTACCAACCAACCCTCTGAGTAAGTCATTACTGACAGTGCCGAACGATCTCCGTTGGTGTCTGGATCTGGAGGAACTCTTCGTTCTTCTTCTTCTTGACATGCGTTGAAATGCCTCACAGCCAGCTCGCGCGCGTTTACGCAGAGTTGTTTGCCACCGTTGTTATTGCGCAGAGTGGTGCACTAGATTGCCATCTCCCAGGCGCTGTCGATGTTGCTACCAGCTCTCTAAATGCTATCATGAATCTTTATGCTACGATGCACTTTCTCTAGCAGCTGTCGTTGCCGCTCCAGGTTTAAATGGTTGACTCTACCTCTTCTTCAACCGACGCTTCTCTCATACGAACTCTACAGTCAAGTGAGGCCATGATTTCCGCAGAACATCTGTGAGGGGGCCCAAGAACCAAGATTTATCACACCCAATTACAACTATTTGCCCCTCTGCGTATTGCGTCGTATGCATAGCCACCCAGCTTGAAGCTCTCCACCTATGTTCCTGCACCTCGGGCTCACTCATGTGGCCGACTGCTCCCCTTCGCTCTCCGCACATACGCATGAGCTTAGAGTCTACAACTCAGTTGGAAAGTGTGATTCCAGATCATGAGTTCACGTGTTCGCTCAAAATGAGTCAAGTTGACGTGTTTGACCTCTCACATCAGGACGTTGATCATTCGGGCCGCTCGTGGCCGAACCGCCGAATGGCATCCTCCAGTCGCTTGGCGCTCGGCTTCGCACACTTACATCCCGCCAATGATGAGGACATTTTAACTAAGCCACGTACTTCCCGTGAATTGGTAAGCTGCAGTAATTGTGCGGAGGCGTTCAAGGGCGGAGTCCATCTCCAGGTCATCCCCCGCAAAATAGATCGCAACATAGACCGCAACGTACAGCACAATGGGCCCAACACCATGGTTCTTTTGCACCATGCCAACTCGAGAGCCGGCGGCTTCAAGTCCGTTACATGTGGTGCGGCACAGAACTCACCGACCTTTTCAATCCACTCTGCACCGCTAAAAGTCCTTTTCTTGCAGAAACAGCAACTCTGTGGTCTTTGCGGCGGCGTCTTGACATCCGTGGATCTTGTGACAGGCTTTGTCCACATTCACCATAGACGTACCCTTGTCTCTAGTTTAGATCCAGTTCGTCCACATCCGACTACAATCTGTTGCCAAAATTCTTCGTAAAAGATTTCCGTCTAGCCGTTTAGTCATCTGTGATATTCTTAAGATCCTTGTAGTGGCTGAGTCGGCGGAATATCGCAGGGCGGTGGTGGCTGTAGCAGAGAAGTTATCATTAAGAGACACTGGCTGTAATGATGGCTGAGTAGCGAGAATCTCTTCAAGTCACATAATAAAAGACTGTTGGCTTTTGATATAAGATTTTTTGGAAAGTTTGTTACTTATACTTGTAGTGTGGAGTTGGGGCGATGGACCCTGAGCCAAGCCGCAACAATCCATCGCCACGTCAACCACCTGTCATGTCGATAATAGCAATATCAATCATCTAACATCGCTATAAATGTGTATGTTAGTATATTATTCATTCTTCAAACTGGTAATGGATCTTCTGGACCGAGGTTGTTCTTCTATGCTCGATATGTGATTGTATGAGATGACTGCCGATTGTATCAGTAGGTTCCAAAAAACAAAGTCTATTCTATCTATTCAATCTGGAGCATTCGCGCTTCCTAGACACACAGAAACACATTTATCAAGCTGCATGGCCATACATCTATTCGGCCACCTTGATGATAATCTTTCCAACGTGGCGGCCAGCAATCATGTGGTCAAAAGCCTCCTTGGTCTCATCAAGGGTAAACACACGATCTAGTAGCGGCGCAAGGCTAATCTTTCGCTTTTCCAAATGAGCATTCAATGCCTCGAAATCGCGCTTCGAGCCGACAGCAATACCCCTATATCCATATTAGCCATGAACCGTCCAAGACTTGCCATCTTTTTACATATTGTCAATAGCAATAACTTACTGGATATTGGCACGCTTCCCCAAGAGCTTCAAGATTTCACTTGGGCTCCAATCCCCGGTGAATCCCCCAAGGAATCCTACAATCTTGATTGAACCCCACGTGGCAAGAGAATTAATGTTTGCTTGAATGGATGCCGGGCCAATGTTGTTAACAATAATCTTGGCTCCCCTGCCCTTGGTGATGCGCTGGACCTCTGCGCTAATGTCGGGGGTGGTCTTGTAGTTGATGCCTGTGATGAGGGGGCTCAATTTCTGGATCTGGGCGATTTTGACGTCTGAGGATGATGTGATGATGGTCTTGATGCCAGCGTCGACGAGGAGGAGGAGGGCAAACATGCTGACACCACCAGTGCCTATGAAAAGAGCATTTAGTCAATCCGATGATACGTGATAGGGATATTCGTAGTACTGGTGAGTAAAACTTACCTTCCAGAAGGGCATAGTCTTTCTCTGGCGACAGATTCTTCAACCCATCAACACTGGACCATGCGGTAACACCAGCACAAGCGATAGTAGAAGCCTGCGCACAGTCCAGTCAGTCAATCCACTTTAATCAATACAAAACAAACTGGCAAACAAATTGACCCCTCACCTCATCCCAAGATAGATACTCCGGCAGCTGCACAAGAATTTCCTCTGAAAAGACCGCATACTCGGCCAAAACACCCTCGACGTCTCCTCCCAGGCCCTGCATCGGCTCCTCCTCCTCGCCCGTGAGGAGGTTTACGAAGAAGTTTGGCGAGACGCGGTCCCCGACCTTGAACTTTTGCACGGCCGACCCGACGGCGGCGACTTCGGCGGCGGCGTCAGAGGCCGGGATGCCCTTCTCTATGACGGCCACCGGGTACACGCCGCTGAGCATTGCGACGTCGCGGTAGTTGAGGGAGACGGAGTGGATTTTGATGAGGACATCCTTGGGGCCGAGGTTTTTGGGGGTGGTTTCGGTTGTTGGGACGATGGTTAGGGGGTGGGCGCCGGTGGTGCGGCGGTATGCTTTGAAGGTCTCTGGGATAGCCATTATATTGAGTTGTTGAGTTGTTGTGAAAGTTGTTGTGAAAGGTGTTTAGAGGTTTGTGATGATGAGATGGGTAGATGTCTTGAAATACTGTTGTTGATGCTGTTTCAAAACTTCATTCTTGGTGATGGCATCCTACGTCTATTATACTCTTCTCGATCATCTTCAACCCACCCTCGCGTCAATATGAAATCGCGATGTAGCAGGGTCTTTGCCAGCCACATATCGTATCGTGTATAACCGTCGATCCACAACAAACGAATCATGAAGCCTTCCTTGGCCAGATTTACAATCTCGATAGATTATTAATTCTAATCGGGAATCCTTCTCGAAATCATCGGGCATAACGAACTATGAAAAGGGACAGGGCGTCGGAGATTAGGTTAGCTTGTAAATCTTAACTCCAGAAGGGCGGAAGTATGATCAGATTTTGAGTCTGCCCATTTCCCTAAAGGTTACAGTACGGATGGACAAAGAGAGCTACAGAATAGTCTAAAACTATTCTTGTTTCCGCCCTTCATATCATACTCTTTTTGGACGGTCATTCATTGTCCTGGGGCGTAGAATTTAGGCTGACAAATGCGGAATTACACTGCTTGTGCTATGTGAAGGCTAATAGAGAAATAATTACCCAAAAGGGAAATCTAGAGGGGATCGAAAATTTGGCGGGGCATCTCGCGGAGTGGATCGACAGAATCAAGAGAGTTACATTGAGAGGCTGTTCAACTAAATGGCTAGGAAATAGGAGTTGACAAAGGTTATATTTCTCTCTCGATTTGTTTAAGCAAAGGCAGTTGTCAAGAAGTCTTTCGGAGTCCGGATGACAAGTTGCACAATTAAACCCGATGGCCATTAATAACAACAGGACTCTAAATACTGAAACACTCCCACCTATATTAAATGAAACGACCAAGGAGAAGAAAACTTTACAAATGACATTGTCACATTACTTTATCAAAACAAACTTGTAATTCAGTCTCAGCAAACACAAAATCACTCAGTCCCTTCTTTATCTCCTTAATCCGCGCAACTATCGCTATACGACTCGCAATATCTTGAGGCGTATTCAACTCCGCTGCCGTTACAGTGTCCGTCCGCTCTTGTATCCACATCACATCCGTGTCCGCCTCCGTGCCGCCTCCATGTCCGCTCCGAGCTCATTGGTTAACATATCTTTCTAAATCACGAGATAGTCGCCTTTCCCCGGTTCAATTCGGTCCTCCAACCACGAAAAGACTCTCTTTCCAAGTGCCCGTCTGCACAACCTCCTCCTTGACAAACGCATATCCCACGTTACTAAACTTGCCGGCAGCATGTTCCTTCAATATCATCAGACATTGGTTCCACGGGTTCATCATCACCCCGAATGATCCATTATTGTACTGTTCCCATTGACCGATCAAGACAGCCGTATGCGACCCAGTCCCTTGGGGAACAATTTCCCAATTACCAGTGGTATCAGAGTTAAACACGGATGCAGACGTCGTTTCCTCGTTGCTCTCCTTCACAGAAGTCGCCAATGCGCTGAACCGGAAATACCCATCGTTTCGTATCATCCCCTTGGGCGTGTTTGCAAGTCTCCAGCCGGAATCCATAACATCCCCAATATCCTTCATCCCGTCCTTCGTCTCTAGTATAGGTCTCCGCGCAGCGTCAAGCTGAGGAAAAACCGGCAGCGTCGACAACTTTGGATTCGGCAGTGTTTTCGTCGCAATGGCCAACCACTCGGCATGTTCTCCCCTCGCCAAGATTCCCTGCATCAAAGCAATCGTCGCCCCCAGCCGATCCTCATTCTTGAACTTGCTAGTGTCAAGCGTCACGCCCATGATACCCATGACGCTAAACACCGTATCGACAGGGTATTTCGCCGCTCGCATAAATGAGGACCGCCAGATTGCTGTAAACATGCCCGTCTTGCCCTTCATGTCCATGGCATCAATCAGCTCCCTAACACGAGGTCGATCTCGAGACATGTCGCCGAAAATGCTAATCTTGAAGTCTTCAGACGGCAACTCCATCTTTTTCCCTTGACGGTCGTGCATGCTTACGCCGCTCCCCTTCATGGCCATTTCCAGTGTAGACTTTAGCGGCGCAATGGCTGCAACTCCCTTCTCAATCTCCTTCACTTCCACAAACATGTTCGACTGGATATAGCAGTCGCCACGATCCCAGGCAAACAAGCAGTGCACTGAAGGCGGTGCAATTGCTTCCTGAAGGGTCCACGCTCGACTTGCCCATGAAGTTTCCTCCGTGAGAGAAACGAGTCTCTGAAGACCGCCAGGGGCAACGATGCACTCCTGACAAGAGCGGTAAATGTCATACATGTGCTGAATCTGCCACGCCTTGTCATCTTCATTCGCCTGAAGAATGCACAAAGCATCAAGCCAAACTAGGCCACACCCATGCTGTTCAGCAGCCAAAGCAACGAGTCTCAAAACGTCCACGGATATCGGATCCGCGCCTTCGGCACCTGTGACGTGAATGCTCGGAAGGGGAGATTTCTCACCAGGACGAGTGGAGAGGCCCCTCCAAACGTATGAGATGACGGAATAGGGAACCGAAGGGAGATCTTCATATTCCAAGACGTGGATTGTCGACTTATGGGCGAGAGCATCACCGTCGAGGAAGCGGTATCTGTGTGGTGTTGCTCCGGTGAGGGACAGCGGCTGGTCGATGATGTCGCCGAAGTTGATGTGTAGAATCGTTTTGCCCTCTGAGTCAGCCATTTCTCACAACAAACAATTAAGATGTATAGTCTCAAAGTATTAAAAAAAGAAGAAGAAGAATCCAAGGACAAGAGTCCCAGGGCGGGGGCGCTTTAAAATACTCGCATCTACAAACCTGGAACCAATATTGGGCATCGCGGGATAATTGGCGGGGCAGCAGCCTCAGGCCAATCAGTGAAGCTACAAGCAGCATCTCGACGGGAATATTGGCCTGGCGGGTCCAGGATTTGGCAGTTTAGAGGCTGTTGAAGGGACGAGAACGGCTAGGCTTTGTGGTGATCCTCAGCTGAATCAATAGCTTCGCTCACATGCATGGCCCCCATGCAAATGTATCGCCACTTCATCCAAAAAGAAGATTGTGAATATTAACATCAAGTTGTTGCTGTTGATGACATGGATATGTAGATACACGTCTATTCATGTTCATCATCATCATGTATCACTCTTGAATGGACACGCCAAATCTCTCTCGTTCAATTGAGTAGAATAGAACCTCATCTCTTCCTCATCCCTTCGCATACCCCTCCATCCAATCTCACCCCGTGTTGTATAAAAAAATGTAGGTAGATATATATATATATATATATATACATATATAATGGAGTCCACCTCTTACATGTATCCCTCGCACGCCCATCGTCATCGCATCAACTCGCTCATGCTCATGTCATGTCTGCCATGCAAGGTTCATAGTTCTCACGCCATCGTACAAAGAAAACGCCAACTCCCCGCTGCCGTTTCCCCTCAAACACATATAAAAAATCATGTCAATGTCTTTAATGCCTGTTTCTCACTCATTAATGCCTATAATTCTTTTTGCCTCCCCCTTAATCCTATGACCGGCTCACGCCAAGCGTCTCTAGCCTTGAGCACGCGGGCATCTTGTATGCATCCGCAGCGGCCATCTTCTCCGGATCCTGGTAGAACCATCCCATAGCATTCTCCCTCAATTGCCTCTTGTGCATGACCTCGTTTTCACACTCGTACCGTAGTTGCCGCACAAGGTTGATCTCGGCTGTACGATCCAGCTGAGTCAACTTGGACTTGCTATATGAGGCGACGTCGGAAGGTATGACAAAGTATTTGACATTGAGGTTTGGTGTTGTGCGGCCCTCGGTGAAGGGCGCCTTGGGATCGTCGAAAACCATGCGCGGAGTGGCGGGTGTGGAGGAGCCGCCAGAGAAGATGGAGGTAACGAGAGGGATAATGAAGAAGAGGAGGATGGGGAGAAGACCCAGCAGCGTCTGGAGTCCAAACTGTTCTTGTTGAGGGCCGTCACCCTGGGCCTGTCGCGGTCTCGCTCGGGGCACGCCGCCGCCGAATTGGTGTACTCGAATGCCGGGGCCGCCACCAAAGTTGAAGACGAACTGGGGACCTGTATCAAACGCTTAATCGTCAGCATCTCTCGTCGGTACCGTGCCAATGCTCCAATGCTCCAATGCTCGAGACAATTACTCACCTCCAAAGCCTCCGCCAAAGGGACCGCCACCGCCGCCAAAGAAACGCGCAAACATCTCCTCGGGCGTCATCTCGTCCTCTCCCCAGCCACCACCTCCCGCTGCCGCGGCTTGCCGTGACCCAAAGCCTGAGAAGGGATTCTGCTGTCTGGCGCTCTCGAACCGGCTATCGGGGTCTGTTCCGAACTTATCGAATTTCTCTCGCTTCTCCTTGTCGCCCAAGATGCCAAAGGCGCGGCTGACCATCTTGAAGGCCTCATCGGCGTGCTCGTGGCCATTCTTGTCGGGGTGTGTCAGCAGCGACTGTTTCCTGTACGCCTTTTTGATATCCGAGTCGGAGCACGAGGTGCGGACGGTCTCGAGGCCCAGGATGTCGTAAAAGGCGGTGGGCTTGCATTTCCGGATTCGCAGGACGGCCGCTTTTTGCTCGACGGTGTAGGTTCGGCCTTGGTTGCCCTGGTTGTGTTCGCGAGAACGAGCAGCGCCGCCCGTGTCGGCACCGGAGGCCGTTGCTTCGGGCATTGGATGGATTTGTGACGAGGAAACGAGGCGAGAAGTCGAGAGACGAGAGACGGGAATTCGAAACGACCAGAGCAAAGAGCGACGTCGGCGTCGATGGCGCTGAGGGCGTCGATTGAAGCGAGCTGGTGATGGATTTCTAATTCTCTTTTTTTTCTCTCCCCCCAGTGACAGGCTGGCTTCTTCCAAAAATGGGATTCCCGCGAACCAAGTCCGCAAAGAAGCAGCCCAACCGAACAAAGCAACAAGGCACGACAAAGCACCGGCCACCGAAAAATAAGCACAGGCTGGCAAATGCCGTCGAGACGTGCAAATCAATGCAATGAAGCGCTACAGACCCGCTGCTGTTGGAAGGTCTGAGAGCTGGTTCGTCGACTCTTCGCAACTTTTTGTAACTTGTCTAGATAGTAATCAATCAATCGGTCGAATGAGCGTCTTGGGCGAGATAGCGCTGCACCACGTGATGCCTTGGCTACCCTAGAGCCAGAGGGGCCAAGTTGGGGGCCAAAGGTATCTCCAGGTGAAGATGAGGTGACAAGGTACTTTCTTTCCTTTCTATTCACTCATCCGACATATTATACAAGACAGCCTCCTTACTCACCCATCATCTGCCTTGTGCATCATGATAATATTTTACCTCCTCCTTTCAATATCAGTCTTTCGATATCCGTTAAACGCATCTATATGTTCCTTGTTTTCTCTCTTTCTGCTATTTCTGTTGCTTCTTGTGCTCTGCCTTTCGTATCGCTTCATAATTGGTGGCCCAGTTTGGCTGTCTAAAACTCAACACCCATACCATTCGCTATATGTGTCAGTGATGTGCTAGACTCCAAGTGAAATCGATATGGACGGGAAATATTCATACCTTCGGCCATGAGCATCATGCCAAACTCGTCTGCTTCTGCCAGCCACAGCTCGCTTCTAGGATCCAAAGCATCACTCTCCTTGCTGCCATTGACGCGAAACAGTTCCGTCATCTTATAACTTCCCCCATCAGCCCACTGCTTGAGCCAGTCTATATAAAGACGCTGCCATTCCTCCTCCCTGTCACTCTGCCAGAGATATCTTGCAGCGGGTGCAGGAAAGGGCCCCAGCTCAAAGCACGTGAGGATTGGATATCCGAATCGAAGCGACCACGCAAACTCGAGGTGATGGAGGCCGACGATTGTGCGGCGCTTGGCAGAGACAATTGCCCATTCTTTCCAGGATGGCAGCGTATGATTCGACTCTTGTTCTAGGAACAAACCCGTGCTGGCCAACTTGTGTTTGACGTTCCACATGTCAACTAGCAGCTTTGCATCAATTGGATGAGCCAGTGCTGGCGAGTGTCCGATCCCAAAAAAGAGGATGATGAGGAGAATGAGCATCGACTGTGCGGCTGCAAGAAGCTCCATCTCATTGTACGCATCATACTAATGTTGACATGGCCGTGTTAGCTGCATCAAGCAAAATAACTGATGGGAATATCCGGGTCACAACTCACATCTCGAAGAAGCCTTCGGACTTCGTTGTGTACTGTGCTTTGCACCAAGTCTCGACTCTCCTTCGAATGCATGATCCACATCTTGGCCAACGTGCAGCAATTTGCCAGAGGAATTGGGATACCATCTGCTAACTGGAGCCTGTGGATCATGGGCGGAAGCTGGCTCGTGAGATGTGAACCCATTATCCGAGGCCAGGAATTGAGTACACGGATCACGAAATGCATCGTGTGTCTAGAGACGGGATCGGTATTCGGAGTGCGTCGTGCTTCGTTGAGTAGCAACCGACGCCTATAGTTGGATATAACTAATTCAGGCGCAATCGGTTCCGGATTGCCAATCCCGCCAATTACGGATTCTGTAGTCACGGAATCTACCGTGACATCCCGACCTGATGCAGTATCCTGTAAGGTGTCTACTTGAGACGTAGATTCTGATCCGCAATCAACCACTGAGAGGGCATCTTCGCTTTCTGGTGGCCTACTGTTGCCAATCAATTCTGTATCTGATGCATTTTTCAGTGTTGAGGAATCAGTCGACGCATCTACGACCTCGTTATCCAAGAGAGACTGGTCGCCCTGCAATTGCAATTGGCTCTGAATGGTCGGCTCTTCCGCCGTTGATCCCGGTATTATCGTGCCATCTCTCGACAAATATTCACATGTGATGGTGCGCTCTTCACACCGACTACAACTTGGTCGTTGCAAATCACATCGCAGCTTGGCGCGTGCACAAGCTCGGCACGATTTCCGTCTTGATGGGCCCTTGATATCTTGGAGACAGCGCTTGCAGTGTCTGTTTAGTGACGATGCTGGAAGCTACTTGGTTAGCCCGGCTCATATTCTCCTTATCACATTAATATACGTAGAAACCCACCTCTTGTAAAACGACGAGAACAGCGTAGACACGTGAGTGAATTCCGTGTTAAAGGCATATAGAAGAGTTGGACGTGGGATTCTTCTATTGGTACTCCGACTCATGCATGGGATCCAATGTGAAGAGAAGCGTATGGGTTCGGACTTCCGAATGCCTGGGTGAAGAGGTGGGCTACTTAATACAACAGACACGCCTTGTGGCGTCCAATTCTACGGAGGTGGCTGTTTAGAATGCTACTCCATGAACTAGCCATCTCTTGGCTGAGTGGGCTCTCCCGGACTTCCGGGTGTCGTTTCACATAGTGCAATACGTGTATGCTCAGCTTAGGCGCAGAGTAGATACGACATTGAAGGATCCTATTTATTAGCGACATCAGAACTTATAAAACCCGACTCTTATTGATAAGCGTCATCAGCTAGAACATGAATTGCGCAGACTAATACTGTTAACGGGCCACCCGCATACGAGCTGCTACGGTGAAATGAATTGCAATGATCACAGCGAAAAATGCACGCTATGTCGGGCTTGAATGCCCCTGAAAGCACGGCGTACTAGTTTGAAGTCGGCGTAATAAACCGCACAATCTATTGTCCTTGGATTCCCCTTGAAAGACTAAGTCTATGAGGAGATGACATGTGGCGAAATTAGTGGCCTTCTTTGTACACAGTATCCACGAAATCACGAATAGTATCATCAACGCTGATGAATCCAGGTCGACCAAGCTCTTTGAGCACCTCTTCAGCTCGCTTCACAACTTCATCCGCAGTTGACAAGTCTCTGCCCACAACGTCGGAATCCTCCCCCTTTACAAGGTCCGGGCGGTCAGGATAGAGCTGACGAACCTTGGCGCGCATTTCGTTCCAAGTGGCCTGCGTGTAATAGGCAAAGATACGCTCGTTTGCAATCGAAGGCAGCACGGCGGCAGCGACCATAAGCAGAGCACAGTCCTCGACATTGATGATCCAAGCTGACCCTCCCCGTTAGCATATTGACATCGTTCACGGACAGATCCATGTATAATAGAGTGGGTACGAACCGAGGGTCATCACTCGGCTCCAGTCACCGTCTAACACGCGCTTCAGCATTCCCACAGAGGTGCCGTTGGGTTGTTCTGCATCCAGCACACGCCCAAAGTTTCCATCAGGGACAACACAGTTGGCGACAAAGGGAGGGTTATTCTCCTTCACCCAGGACCAAAAAGCCAGCTCTGCAGCAGCCCTGCTTGCTCCGTACACAGCCATGGCTCTCTCTACCGTAGGAACTGTAGGCTCTTCGCGGGCCTTGCGAAGGTCTTCATGGTTGTACGTGTCTACCGATATCTTGTGCGGTACGTTGTAGACGGCCGCTTCGACAGCTTTAGAGCTAGATAGATAGACATATCGCTGTACCTTGGCTTGAGCCGCGGCCTTGAGCGTGTTGATGGTGCCCTTGACGACGGGATCTATCACCTGGGTCGGGTCTGGACCAAATATGGTGGGAGTCGAGACGTAGACAACCACAGTGGCACCTAAATGTATGTTTACACAAATCAGCCGGCTTAGCACATTACCCACCCAACAGATACGAGAGCAGCTTTCATACCCTTAAATGCTTCATCAAACGCCCCGTCGGCTTCAAAGTCAACGACTTGCGCTAGCTCAAATTTTCCGGGATATTTCTTGTCGAAAAGCCCGTGCATCCAAGCCCGATGTTGCTCGACGTTGCGGACTGTTCCGCGGACCCGGTATCCGGCTTCAAGGAACTTGTCACAGGTCTCGGCGCCAATGTAGCCATTGGCTCCAATGATGACGACTGTGGAGTCAAAGGGAACAGCTGGATTTTGGATCTTCATTGTGACGGTGAACAAGAAGTGTGATGTTGAACAAGCAGTTTGATGGTTTTCTGAATTTCTCAAAGTTATCATGGCAAAGGTGAGAATATCTTCCGCATCATATATAGATCTTGTTCAACGTCTAACACTCAGAGCATAATTCAAGTTCATACAAACTTACAAATTCCTTTCTGACAAATGTTGGCTAGTCGCAATGCATCTCAGAGAAAAGAATATTGGTAATGATGGGTTTGTCTCAACCCAGCACCCGGAACTCCGAGTGCTTTAAATATAGGAGGCTCAACGGTGGACCATAGTCCATATTTTTTGAACAGATAATGAAAATTTTTGAAGCAGCCATGATGAATGAAAAATTTGGTGTTGATGCAGCTTGTTACTCAAGATGTGAGGTCCAGGACGCTATATTTGGGGCAAGCCCAGTCTAAGAACCCAACTCTGCTTCAAAGCTATTTACCAGCACTTCTCAACAACCCTACACAACTGCAGCCAGACACCTCAAAACGATGGCCGATGTTATGATCTACGGGGCCACAGGCTATACTGGCCGCCTGGCAAGCGAATACGCTAAAAGCACCGGTCTCAATCCCGTGATAGCTGGAAGAAACACCGACCGCGTTAAGCAACTCGCTGATTCGCTTGGGTTTTCATACCGCACATTCGACGTCAATGATGGCCAAGCCGTAGACGATGGCTTGCGAGGTATTCGCGTGCTGCTCAATTGTGCTGGGCCGTTTGCACGTACCGCCGAGCCTCTGATGGATGCCTGCATAAGATCCCGAGTACACTATCTCGACGTATCTGCCGAACTCATCAGCTACCAATTGGCGGAACAGAAGGATGATGAAGCAAAAGCCGCAAATGTTATGCTTTTGCCGGGTTGTGGAGGCAGTGTGGCAATGCTTGGCTGCTTAGCTGGACATGCTATCAAAACGATCAATAAGGTGACCAGCATTGATGTTGCTCTGTTCGTCGCCGGGACGGTTTCGCGTGGTTCGGCAATCAGCACAGCGGAAGGCGTAACAGCTGAGTGTCTAAAGAGACAAAACGGCCAATTGATTGAGCAGAATGTCCAAGATACGGCTGAGTTTGACTTTGACGATGGGAAGGGCTCAGTCGGCTGCTTTCCAGTGACGCTCCCGGACCTGCTCACTATATGGAAGTCAACCAATAGTCCCAACATCAAGACTTTTGTCCATGTGTCTGGGGGTACTTTTCCGACGGGAGATTTAGCAGCTCTGCCAGATGGCCCAACGGAGGAGCAAAGGAAAGCAAACCGATATCATGCTGCGGTGGTCGCCAAGGGAGAGGATGGGGCCATCAAGAGGGCCGTTCTTCACACGCCCAATGGATACGATTTTACGTCCGTGGCCTGTATTGAGGCCGCGAGAAGGGTGTTGGATGGGAAGGCTAAGGGAGGATTTCAGACGCCCGCCATTACTTTTGGCAGCGACTTTGTAACCACCATTCTTGGATCTACCCTGAAAGATATGTAGAGTTGTAACGAGATGTTGACTGCAATATAGAAATCTTATACAACTAGTTGGATTTTAGCCAAGGAAAAGGTTGTGTGTATAGAGTATGACACCGTAATATGAAGCAATAGACCACGTTGTTTGCCACCAACCCGTTAACATTTTCACGTACTTTGCTGAATCCTCGAATGCTTTCCGTTCATGCGCCGGTGACTTTAAACCAATTCTTTATAATACCCCCAGAAACTATTCATTATGCAAAATAATGCTACTACTTAGGAACATCAGTAAGCGGAATTATGGCCGGGATTGTTCTGTACTCGGAATTCCGAACTCGCCAAGAAGTATACGCATATTGCAGTTTTATCGCTGTTAACCAATCCTCTCACCCGTCATTGAACTCAATTATTAATTCAGTTGGAATCTAGTAATTCCGTTAGATACTATCGATTGCTACCTAGGGATTCCACACTGCACAACGAAGACAATACATATATATTTGGCAACAGATGCGTCTAATCGATGGACTGATCATGTCTCACATCCCCTAACCAACCCAATACCTCAAATAAATAACAATTACTACAGTCAATATGCCCAGCTATCTTGTGACCGGAGCAAGCAGGGGCCTTGGTGTATGTTGCTTGGATAATCGCATCAATCGCAATGCTAACTCCAATGTGACAGTATGGCATGATCAAGGTTCTGGCATCAGATCCCCTCAACAAAGTTATTGGACTTGTTCGAGATGCAACTGCTACTCGTGCTCGCCTAAGCACCGATAACATATCCAACGTGCACATTGTAGCCGCAGACATCACCGATGACAAAGCCTTGAAAGAGGCTGCAGAGGAAACGAAGCGCTTCCTTGGAGACGCCGGATTAGATGTCCTGATCAACAATGCCGGGTACGTGAGCAAAGCCACGGAATTGAAAAACTTTAAAGACTTGTAAGGCATACAATAGACGATATCATCTTTTGGATTGGATGGCTAATGGCACTTTGATCAGCGAACATGATGTGCCAGCCGTCTTGGAAGATACACAGAAGAGTCTCGATATTAATGCTTTGGGTGTCCTCAAAACCGTCTTTGCTTTCCTTCCACTTGTCCGAGAAGGCAAATTGAAGAAGATTGTGGGAATATCGAGCGGTATGGGCGATATTGGTAAGTCTGCTGACTGTCTTGTAACGAAAGACTTCCAGCGATGGATACGAGACTATGCTAACTTTATCTCAGAACTCATAAACGACATCAAGCTTGCAAACGCAGCTCCTTACGCCATTAGCAAAGCCGCCTTGACCACTATGTTTGCAAAATTCAACGCTGCGTATCAAGATGAAGGGCTCTTGTTCTTTACCATATGCCCTGGTCTTGTCGACACCGCGGAGGGTGATGCCACTTGTATGATTCAATCTTGGACAACTCAATTATCTAACGGCCTGCTGACTGATAATAGTATCAAGCGATGACGCCTTGCGTTTACAGGCAATCATGGCTAAATTTAATGGTTATGCGCCGGGCTTTAAGGCGATGGATCCAGTTACTGCTGCGGAGAGCTCTTTGGCGGCAGTTGCTCGCTCGACGTTAGAAACGGGGCATGGAGGTTCATTTCTCAGCCATAACGGGACCAAGAGATGGATGTAAATAGATATTTGAGGCTCAACACCAATTGACTCCCAGTCAATAGGTTTGGGGTTTGGGCAATTTGGTGCTTTTGACACACCATGGCATTGATATCCGCTTGAAATTTGGGCTGCGATATTCCGTTACGACACAATAGAGTCATATAACCGGAAAGTAAACGAGTTCGATCTAATTTCTGATGCAATGCAACTTAAGGTCCTTTTCTGCGACCTTTTTTTTTTCAATGCTGTCCTTCCGTTATCGACGTTTTTAACACATGGTGATGCGCTGCTACCCTGTACCACAGTGATGAGATTTGGAGCAAAGTACATGAGTTCCCTGAGTGAGGCGAACTTGAACCAAATATGAGACAATAGAATACTTTGTATTGAATTAGTTTAATTCATTTTTTTATATAGCGAATGAAAGCTTGCAGGAATTGACTCGTAGCCTATACGCAATGACTTGATTCACTTGCAATACGTGTCTATGTTAATTTATCTCTATGCGCCACTGCACCGCCGCTTCTATGAGAGTACCTCGCCAAAGCTGACGGCCAACGGTGACAACCCATCGATATACCATTGGAGAAGAGTATATCGGCTACCTGCACATTGATGCAGACACGTATTGGAGAGAAGAAATTCGTTCAATTAAAAATAATGGTGATCACATTGCGTCCTCCAGCTATCATATGTCTGGCTACACTGCATGCCTACCTTATATCACACCCCCAAGCACATGCCCGTAGGCCTCCCGCAGCTGCCCGCCACCTGACGGCACTGCTCATTGAATATCGCTGTGCCTTTATTCAAAAAATAACGGCTCTTCTCATTGCCCAGTATTTTTTAGCTATAAATAGTGGCTGTCTGCTTTCGAAATTAATTTGCAGATTTTTAAACTTTGCATCATCATCAGCGGCTTGCCTACGAGACAAAGCATCAAGATTTCATCCGCCGGACTCGCGAAACAAGAGCCAGCAAATATGGACTCCAAATATGAGAGGTGAGTAAATGGAATTACTATCCTTATCTGGCATGATCATCATGATACTCATCAATGCTGGTTTCGCATTAGCATTCTGCTGTCGAAGCCATTCACGTTTATTGTTGGACCGCATAAGAAGCAATATATAATGCACGAAGCTGCAGTATCAAGACTGTCTAAGACTCTTGACCAACTCCTGCATGGAGGCATGAGAGAGTCAGAGGAGCGCTGTGTTTGCTGGGAGGATCTCGATGAGAAAACATTCCTTCGCTTTGGTGAATGGACATACACTGGAGATTACAAGCCCGAGGAGCCCGAAATTCTCCTTGACGCCTCGCAGATTACTAGTGCTGAAGCCAAGGACTCGGAGGAGAGCCCAAAGAGCGAGCCTATCTGCCCCTCTCTGGCTGCTATCAGTGCAAGTCTCATATGGAAACACTGTGGGCAGGAAAGGACTTTGACCTACGACAAGTCATGCGATAATCGCTCATGTAGAAGAACGTTTGCCTCTCGCCGCTGTCAGCTGTGTCTTGCATATCAGTTCGCTAACTGTGTGTCTTGTCGAGGCCTGACAGTGAGAATACCGAATAAGCAGAAGGTGATCACTACTTTCACTTCCGGTGCCAAATATAAATCGCCAACCACCAGCCACGAGGCCCGAAAGAACACGGAAAGCTGTGAGGATTACAGCGAAGTCTTCCTCTCCCACGCTTTGCTCTACACCTTGGCAGACAAATACGACATCCCAGAGTTGTCCCAGCTCTCCATACACAAGCTTTACGTCACTATGAAGGAGTTCACCATTTACGAAGATCGCATCGGAGATATTGTAGGCTTGGTGAAATACTCGTTCAAGAACACGATTCCAGGCGACAAGCTGCGCATTCTCATGGTTGAGTTCTGCGCATGCATTGTCGAGCAGATATGCGAGAGCAAGGAATTTCAAGATCTAACCAACGAGACGCCAGAATTCGCAACTGAGTTGATTAAAGAAATGGTGAAACGGCTGGATTAAGAGTTGAGGTGATGGACATCATTCTCTTAGTTGGCATTGGCAGTTGGATGGGAGTGAGTTACAGTTAGTTAGGCTGATACCTGGAGCCGCGAATAAACTACTGAGATTCCGCACTAAAATCGACGTGTGGACCTAGCACATGTCACCACTTCCCATCACGTGACCTAATTGCTCTTGAAGATTTCTAGATCATCACCACCAATAGCCATCCAGCTGGATATCGCCAGATCGCAATACAGCCAAAATGCTGCCCACTCGAGCGCTTCTCAAGCGTTCCGTTTGGAAAGGTAACTCTCATTCTGTTCCTCCCCCAAAACAAAAGAAACAATCATTAACTCCAATTTCTCACAGGCCCAAACCTCGTCCCGTAAGAACCGCCCCTCCAAGCCTCAATCAGCACTCACTCACGCATCCTGTTACTTTTGCAGCCTCTCCATCGTCTTCCCCAAGGGCCCCAACGACAAAGTCCCTCCCGTTCGAACACAAGCCCGCTCAGCGACCATCCTGCCCAACTTTGTCGGCCTCAACTTTGAGATTCACAATGGCAAGGATTACCACCAGGTGACGATTACAGAGGACATGGTGGGGCACAAGCTGGGAGAATTTGCGCCGTGAGTTACTTCGATTGCCGTGTTGCTTCTGGTGGTTATATATGACTAATTTGGAGGCATAGCACACGGAAGCCGAATATCTGGGACAGGAAATAGACGGGGAATGGAGGAGTTGGAGAAGAGAGGATGAACTTGTACAATTACTTGTATCAACGCCGTAATGCCACGACTTATTGCATGCTTTGAATCATTGGCACAATAAAAATTGAAATAAGAAAAAAAAAAATCGAAGCAGCTCGTATTGTGTTGGACCAACGAAACTGAAGACCTAGTAGGCCTGCCCTGGATAAAACCCGTTTCCAACGCCGTCATCCCCCCAACGCCACATGTAAAGACATTGTCGATATAATCTTGAAACCGCAGTCATTTATACCCCATGTATCCCTCCCCTGCCGAGCCCCAAAAGCAACAGTCGTCGCCCCCCTTCATCGGTAAAACTCGCTCCTCTTGACATTGACGCCATACTCGCCAACCGCCATTCCCAGATCCTCCATCGTCAACACCGTCCTGTTCTGGCTTCCTCCCTGGCCACCACCTCCAAAGCCCGGTCGCTGGATACCCAAGGGTCCGCCCTTGCCCTGATCCTTGGTGCCCGGCTGGCCGGACTGCTGGCCAGGGATCGGGAATCCAGCTGCGGCGCCGAGAGTGCCCATGGGGTTGTTTGTGTTGCTGGACGCGCGGATGCGGCTGTACTGATACGCGTCGGCCGCGACGTCGGCGATGAACTTTTGCGTGGCGAGCGCGAGGAGACGGGCGAGACGGGGATCTGTCTGGGGAGGAGGAGGGAGACCGGCTTTGGTCATGTAGTAGTGCGTCACTGCATCGGGAATCTATGACGGGCAGAAAACAGAGGTCAGCAAACACACAATCCATCTAGAAGCAATCAATTTTAATATGCGCGACAGAAAGAGGGACGTACGATGGGCGCATAATCGTCAATCTTATTGAGAAACTCTCGCAGGGAAACGTCCTTTCGCGTGGGCAGCTTGTTCAGGTCCTGGCCGGGCGCTATGGGTTCAGGAACGGAGTCGCTGGGCCCATTTTCGGGGGCAATCTGCTTCTCGACATTTTCCGGCGCGTCGCTGTCCATGATGAAGTCGGATCCCGAGTTTAAACGACGCGGGGGAGAGGAGTGAATGTGCTGGGGATGAAGCGTGAAAGTTGACGCTTGAAGATGGCGAGGTTGAATGATGAATGACTATCACGTGATGGGCATAACCTCTGAGCTGCGAAACTCAAAGCGCCTCATCCCAATGTTCATTGTTAACAGCATACATCTCCCAAATATTCGATTTTCATGGAATTTGTCTTAATCATTTTGATTGCTTTTCCCAATGTGTCCTCGCCCTTTATTGCGACTCTATTCAAGACTGGATGCGCAAACCCGCCTTCATCACATAGCTCATGCCTTGTCCCCCCGTCCAGATTCAAACACATTCAATTGATTGCCCTCTAGTTTTTTTCGTCCACAACGTACATGGCCCAAACTCACGGAATCCTCATATTAAGAGATGACGCCCTTTCCCTTACTGCCTCAAACCGAGCATACCATCAAACGCCGCCGATGCAATCATTTCCCCCCTTAAAGCTAGTTTCATCCCGTGCATTGTCATAGCCGTAAAGCTCCCTTGTTTGTGGTGACTAACAAGTCCTCAACAACGGTTTGTCGTGAAGTTTTCATCACCTTGAACAGACCTCAGAGTAATGACCTGTTCCAATCCCTGTCGCAGAGCAACACTGTCACCTCTCTTTTTATTTATCAACCAGCAAAAGCTTTTTGCTCCTTAGACGGGCAGCTTGAACTTCTTGCCCTTGAGAACCTTGTTGTAGTAGATGTAGAAAAAGTCGCTGTAGAGAACCGTCTGGATCAGGCCGGCGACAATGGCAATCCAATCCACCTTATGGTTGGGCTCTGCGATGTAG
Source organism: Trichoderma afroharzianum (assembly GCA_037893235.1). Taxonomy (NCBI): domain Eukaryota; kingdom Fungi; phylum Ascomycota; class Sordariomycetes; order Hypocreales; family Hypocreaceae; genus Trichoderma; species Trichoderma afroharzianum. The sequence continues at coordinate 99,624 of JBBLXW010000028.1, read as the reverse complement.
CGGTAGATCCAGTTGGGGATGTAGAGGGCGCGGTAGAGTCCGAGGGCGAAGAGGTAGTGAGTCGTGATGGTTTCTGCCTCGCCAGTGCGCTGCAACATAAACAGCTGCGGGAGGATGGCCACCGACTCGAGCCAGATGGAAAAGGCCCACATGATCTCGGCGGGCGTGTAATAGTAGGGAAAGGCGACGGCGAGGATGGCGGCACCGCCAAGGAGGTACTGCACTCGGAAGGTATCGACGTTGACATCGTTGGTGGGCTTGTAGGCGTTGGTCATGAGATAGATGATATAGCCCTGGGAGCCGATGAAGAGGACCTTGAAGACGAAGTTGTAGATGCTGTTGGTCGAAAAGAGATCTGCCCTGTGTTAGCCAGGTCGAATTCGAATCTGCGTTGCCATTGGACCTTGGTTATGGCTGGCGAGAGGCATACCGAGGTATCTAGTGAGGTAGACGAGCAGATACAGGCCTTGCGACTTGAAGGAGATGCCCGAACAGCTCTACAAGGCGAGGCGCCGAGTTAGTCAAGCTTCGAGAGAGCGGTAGCATGGGAGAGACGCACCTTGAGCTGCACCATCTTGTGCAGCAAGATGAGGATACTCGCTAGATGCGAGAAATCCGCTGTTCCTACGTTAGCGCATCTGCGTCTATCCATCTCGGTTCGCCGCCCTGTAACTGATCCGAGGAGCGTCCAATGGACTCACCAGCAATGCGAAAGACGTTGAGCACCATGGCGGCGGATTGTGCGGCCCGGGGAACCGGAACGTGAGCGGTCAGAAGAAGGAAAAGAAGAGAAGAGAAAAGAAAAGAAAAGAGAAAAGAAGAACAAGATACGGAGATTGCGCGATCTGGTGTCGAGATAAGAAAGGATTGGATCAAAAGATGGACGGTAGTTGAAGAGAAGCGAAGGGGCGATAAGATTGGATGATGCAGCAAAAAGGACACGAACGCGACTGGCATGTCATTGGACAGAAATGCAAGCAAGCTCCAAGGGCGACGTACAGTCTTTAAAGACTAATCACACTGTGCACAATGCAAAGCACAGCTGCTTGCCGCTTCTTAAAATAGCATGGGATTCTGATTTGATCTGTGCTTTACCCTGTGCAAATATTTTACTGTGCTATTTCTGACTTGATCGTGCCTTTTGTGTGCAACGTGTTACCATCGAGGACGAGCACAACACAGTTTGTACATGCTCCGGTACTTCATTCTGTACAGCTTCAGAGTTTATGCTGACTAGACGTACCTTAGCTAATCTCCGAGGATGACATCATTGTGTCTCGACAGGGCATTTGATAGAGAGACGATAGCTTCATCCATGCTAATTGAGAAAGCGAAAACGAAGCCGAACATGTATTGACAGGACCAAAATCAATCCGTGATTCAGCTGCTGGGATTTAGCTGCGTGTATCACAAACCAATCACATCACACATTATCATCCCCCAGCTATCTCATCTGTTCCCTCAATCCTAAACTAGACTCTTCTTAGCTAGAAGAATTAACCATAAACAAGTGCTGCACAACTTAAGCTCAATACAGTCACAAAACCTTGGCCTAACTATCTCCTAGCGAATAAGCCTGACCATGAATGTCATTTTCTGACCAACGAGAGGAGAATCACTCAATATTCCTTCCACTATGGATCATCAGCTCAGGTCCGACTGTAGTTGTAGCAAAGTCCAAGACTAAATCCTTCTGCGAGGACTATTAAACCCACCTGGGCCCATGCTAGACATTGTGACAGATGCAGTTCACTATAGCTCCCTTCTCATTGAATATTTTCGCAAAATATTACATTCGTTGGTACCAGATTGTATTTCTTCCATCACAGCTCTATCGAGGTGAGGCATTCAATGAACATCATGCAAGCACTTTGCCCAACTGACATCTCAATCATAGCGTTTACTACAGGTTCCCAATTCCAATATGAACGCAGCACAACTCGTCGAGAAGCACTTCCAGACCCTCAAGGTCGACCAACAATCATGGCTCAGCTTATACGCCCCCAATGCCGTGGTAGAGATGCCAAACTCGCCTCATCCCCACCCTACTAAAGTAGAGGGACTCGAGGCCATTGGCGCTTCAGTAGCGGGCTTCGTCGGTAGTATGAGCGATGACTTTGACGTCCAAATCAAAAAGATTTACACCATCGATGGCGAGGATGCCGCTTTTGTCGAATTTACCATGACTGGAACGGTAACCATGACGGGGAAAAAGTACGAGCAGAATTACGTGTCGTATTTCCGCGCTGAGAATGGCAAGATTGTTCTGTACCGGGAGTACTTTGACAGTTCACGGATAGCTGCTGCGTTTGTGCCTGATAAATAGCGTATTTTAATAAGATTGTATATTATAGGGGCGTGGTGCTAGCATAACTACAACCGCAATGGCTTTTCTTACTGCCTCTTATTGTATAACGTCTTGATTTAGAGGAGACTGGGAGGGCGTCTCTTTGGAAAGGACTTCTCGTACGCACGCAGGAAGTTTAACAGCGTTCCTTCACCCCCGGCAGTCGTAAATGCAACCAAACCAATCGGCCGGCCGTTGTACTCGAGGTATGACAATGGCATCGTTGCGGAGGGGTAGCCTGTCAATGGTTAAAATATGCCTATACGAGCAACTTGAGTGTCATGAAACCATACCGGCAGCCGATACCAACAGGTTTACCGGAGAGTCAGCTGGCGCAATGACTAGATCTACGTCGTATTCTTTGAGAGTCTTGTCAATGCCAATGTCGCGGCTAACATTGCGCGCATGTCTTAGAAGAAAACCATGCTCTTCATCGGACATTGTCATAGTGGCGGCGTTCTGGAGCTGGTCTTGGTTGTCGTAGCCTGGAGTAGGGTCAGTGGGAAACTAGGGACTTGTTGTGATGAATGGCGACTTGCCTGGCGGAAGCGCTTTTTCGGCATGGTTCTGGTTGAACTTTATGAGTTCATCCAGGCTCCGTACTTGGGAATATTCCAAGGATCCAAGGTAAGCCTCAAGTGTGGTTTTAAACCGAGCCGCTGTACAAATTAGATCATATTTCAGTGGCAGTCGAGCAAGAGGCTGCTCACCTTGAATGTCGTAGAAGCTATGCCGCCCGTTCACTTCAAAGGCATCGATGGAAACAAGTTCTACTTCTTTGAAGGACTTTGCCGTAAGCGCTATCTTTGCGTAAGCAGCCTCAGTGTCTTTTCTCTGGAGGGTTTTTGTTTAGTGACTCTGTAAACAATTCCGGCTTTCATTCATCTTACTATCTGCGCCGTGGCTTCTGGCACTGGGCGCTGTAGATCAGAGTCAAACCCCCATTTTTCTGGAGAGAGAAACCCGATTTTGAAATCTCTAAAGTCATTGGCTATCATTTGACAATGATACTTCCTCATTTTGCTTCCCTTTGGGGTGGCCAAGACATCCAAAAAGTTTGCCAGATCAGCAGGCGATTTTGCCATCGGTCCAGCAGTATCGAATAAATGGGACAGAGGTATCAAGCCATCTTGTGGGACCAGGTTCATCGTTGGGCGGAGAGTATATAACCCAGCTCGGGTGCTTGGTGTGATCAAAGACCCTCCAGTGTCCGTTCCTATCGCCAAGGGGGCATACCCTGCGCTGACGCCAACGGCAGAGCCTGTTGATGAGCCAGAGGGTGACTATAGACGTTTGCCAACGTTAGTAAGTACTTTAGGACGTCAAGTGTGCCATCTTCTTGGCACATATTATCTCAGCTAATGAGTATTCATTTCCCGCTACTCACCGAGTGCCCAAGGATACGGTCGGCCAAATCTACATCACCGGTGGTGTATGCAGATTGCGTTTGACCACCTACAGCCGACCATCCAGTCATGATATTTGAGCCTCTGCAAGGAAACATTAGTCACCGCACGGAGAAGGGATAAATGGGTGGAAGAAGCTGAACGAAGCCGTGTCAGTTGCGTACTTGAACCCAGCGAGCTCCTGGTTATCTCTATGTTAGATACGGTAAATACAAATATAGCCAGTTCAAGGAAGTACTTACTGATAACTGTGCTTTCCCTATAATAATTATCCCTGCTTCAAGAATCTGCATATTGTCAGGATTTTTTCGCAGTGAGGTTAGACAGTCCAACGACTCACTCTTTCTATAATCTCTGCGCTCTTTGACGGTCGCGATGTAAGCAAGGCAAGACTACCCCCGGTCGTGTTCATTCCCAGGCTTGGGTGGGTTGCGATATTGTCCTAAGAGCTGGTTATTCTCGCCATGTACAAGATAGAGTAACTCAAGTGAAGGTGAAGAAAACCTTGATGAGGATGGGGATCCCGTGAAGGGGCCCACGTAGGTGGCCATTCTTGCGTTCGAGGTCTAGGGCAGCCGCCACTGTCCTGGCTTGTGGATTCTTCTGCAGAACGGCGCTGAGATAATCGTCATGCCTATCAATCTGAGCGAAGCATCTATCAACCAATTCAACGCTCGTGAGGTCGCCAGCCTTCAAGAGCTGTTGAAGATCTTCTGCGGTTGCAGTCAACAGATCAATTGATCGCCGTGGGGTCCCTGAGGGACACGAGAATGGCCAGGCCAGTCGAAAGAAATACGCCATGGAGCACATAAGGAGCAAGGGGAATATGACGGCCGTATATGGCGGAGATAACCTGATCCTCGGAGCGCTGGATTCTTGGTCACTAGAAAGTTCGGCGCTGGGGAAGTTAAGCTGGGTGTTGTTGGCGGCGGACATCATGTGAGGATAGAACACGGACCCGTTAGCTACCTCATGAGTTATCATCCTCTATATTCGTCACACATGTTAACCGACTACGCCCCATAATTACCTGTAGATATCACTGGCAGACGTTGGGTATTGGAATGTGCGATCGCACAGACTTGAAGACAGCGCATTGGAAGGATCGTTCAAAATGCGTTATATTACTACAAAAGAAAATGCCACCTTGTAGTAAGGTTATATTAGGGCACAACCAAGCAATAGGTTACATGATTGTCAAGTGGGGGTCTTCAAAATCAAGGCTTCCTTGCCTCAACCCATCTTTTGCTACATGAGCCTCTTCTTGAGCGTAGTTTGTCTTCATAGGTTCCTATTGTTATTTATTCTATTTTGATTATTCTTCACCATTCTCCTGAATGTATCCGTAACCATTCAAAAATGGCTATCCAAGAGCCGCCACTCCCCGAGCCCATCATCACTAACGCATCATATGGCATAATCGATCCGTTGACTACTACGGCTGTGGAACTACAACAGCTTTTAACATTGGGTCATGTAACTAGCCTAGATTTCGTCAACATTTATCTTAAACAGATCGAAAAGTACAACAAGAACGGTCTGAGGTTGAATGCAATCACGCCCACTGCACCACCACATATCATTGCCAAACAACCTTGAAGACAGAGTTCATGACGTAGAAAGAGCCCGTGGCAGCATACGCGGTCCTCTGCACGGAATTCCAGTTGTCGTCAAAGACAATGTCATGACCGACACTTCACTCGGCATGGAAACTACATGCAGCTCCTATGCTCTTGTCGGAGCCAAGGCACCAAACGCTCCAATAGTAAATCGTCTTCTAAAGGCTGGCATGATTGTCATTGCGAAAGCCAATCTATCTGTAAGTAACTTCATGAGGGCGCTCTTCTGAGCTACGGATGTTGACTTGTGTTTCTCTTTGCTAGCAATGGGTTGGCTCAAAAGGATTCGGAATGGTAAGTGGGTGGTCAGCAGTCGGCGGCCAGACACAGTCACCATATGTCAAAGGCGACTATGTGCCTGGAGACAAGATTTTAGGACACAACACTCCATGCGGTTCTTCATCTGGATCCGCTGTAGCTGTGGCCGCTGGGTTCGCGCCTGTAGCACTGGGGACCGAATCTGACGGACCCATCGCACAGCCAGCTTGAAGGGCCTCTCTGTATACAATGAAAGTTATCGTGGGAGCATTAGACACAAGGGGGACATCACAACAATCTCCAATTACGGATAGTCTTGGCGGCACGGTCAAAAGCTCTGAATACCTTGCTAACTTTATCGGAGCCATGATGGAGCAAGATTACTCTTCTTATCTGACGAAGACGTGGGCAGGGCAGAAAGTTGCCTTTGTGGATCCCAATAAGTGGGAGCTCCATCCAGCTGTTTGCGAAGGGATCGAAATTGTCCGTGAAAAACAAGTAAGCATAAGTCATGCTTATCATTTGAGCCAATGATTGTAGTGTTGACATTCAAAAGATTTTGGAGTTTTTCCAAGCAGTATCTACTATTCAGGAGTCTGGGGCAGAAGTGACGGAAAATGTCGTGTTGCCACAAGTCGATGAGAGCACTTGGGAGGGTGAGGATGCGCTTGAAGCGGTATGGAACTCGTGTCTTGGTGGTGAAATCAGCCCTTTCCTCAATGAATACACCGAGCCCAGTTAAGCAGCTGATACAGTGGAACTTGAATCACAAAGACGGTAAGCGACATCATTTGAACGAGACAAGCCATTGCAAGAAGCCAGAAGCTGACAACGCTCCAGCATTTCCGGGCCAACAGAAGCTCGAGAACACATTGAAGAGCAACCTGACAGAGGAGAAACGGCAGGAGATGGTCTCGTTCATCCGCAAGATAGCCAAAGATGACGGATTTGACCGAATCTTGAAGGGACAGTGGCCGAAGTGCTCATAGAGCCCCTAGACGGGCGGATTGTCACCGTTGCTTCTGCGGCAGGATACCCTGCTGGAGTGGCGCCGTTGTGATATGCTAACAACTACAATGGTAGAGCATACGGCGTGGCTACTGTGGCAAAAGCTGGGGACGAGGGAAAGATTCTACAAGCCATGAGTGCTTGGGAGGAGACGATGCCACGACGGATCCCACCGCCACAGCTAACAAATTATAAAGGGAGTCTGTGAAGCTAATAACTGCTATTATAACTATAGGAGTAAGGCCATGGCCCAATCTATCTTTTATTTCTATCTCAAATATACTAAATAAAGGTAATATTCAGCAAATGCATCAAAATTATCTATAAGAAGAATAAATATCGCCCCGATATACTAGGAGAATCCATTAAGGCTTCACTCCATGCTTCTTCAAGAAGGAAAAGATCTTCTGGAATGCCTGAGGAGCGACCTTGTGGAAGTTTAGGTTATGTCTGCAGCCTTGTTAGAGATTGACGACTTGTAGAGAACATGATCATGACGAAGTACTTACCCAGCAGGCAAGTCCTCCACGTATTCAAGCGCCTTGCTGCCTGTGAAAATGTTCTTTGTGTTGTTCACCACGCCAACGCAGTTTCCACCACAAGCGGAAACGTCAAACTGACCCTGGAGAACGTAAACCGGCGCCTTGATGTTCTCGTAAGAGATATTCGTGGCGAGGAGTGACGGGAGTTCGCCAACGGCAAAGGGTTCGCTGCCAACATTGAAGGTGTACTCGGCAACGCTATGCTCAAAGTAGGGAGCAGCATAGTAGACATAAGTCTCGGCGTATAAATCCGCGGTAGTCAGGTATCCTGAATCCAGCTTGCCCCAGCGCAGAGGGTTTTGAGTTCGGGCGATGCGAAGGTTAGCTCCGGCGACAAAGGGAGGGAAGTGGGCAAAAGTTCCGCTGAAGCCGGTCAGGACGAGGCCATCGACGGCAACGTTTGAGGCAGCTGCAGAGGAGATGTAGGAGCCGTAGCTGTGGCCAACGAGGACGACTTTGCTTGCACAGGCTTTGGTCTTGGCGTAATTGACGAGGCCCTCCAGCACGGCGACCTCGACTTGGAATTGAGCGTCTGTCATCGAGTTGACCCTGTTATAGAACCTTTAGTATATAGACTTGTTATTTGTACTGGTATCGACTTACTTTGGCGATGATCCAACGCCAATGCGGTCGTAGCTAAGAACTGAGTAGCCCGCGGCAATGGCAGCATCGACAAAGTTGTACTGTTTACTTCCTGGGAAACTTGGGTTCCAGTAACTGCACCAAAGCTGTTAGAATCACAATCCCTTACATTGAAGGGATGTTGAACAAAAGACTCACAGCTTAGACTCAATAATACCGTGTGTAAGGACCAACGTGGGGCCTCCATTGCCGCACAACGTAGCCGCCACAGTGTAAGTGCTCTTCACAGAGGTAGACGTTTTCCCGTTGATAGGAAGAGGATCGGCTGAGTATCCTGCATCCCAACGGGTCAGGTTGAGAGTCAAAGCAACTACATCCCAATCGTCCTTAAGAGATTCTGTCACAATGAAGCGAGGCGTCGAGACAGTAATTGGGATTTGAATATCCCGACAGTGGGCCGAAGCTGGCTGCGGCAGTGCCTGAGCGGCCGCAGCGAAAACAGGAATTAACCGATGAAAGAGCATCTTGATAATGATAATGAATGGAGAGCTGTTGAGTTATAGAAGACAGACAACTTGAAGGATAGAGTTGCTATTGCTGTTGGGGCTTGTTAGTTATTATACTTACATCCCGAGACGACTATTCCTCTGATCCGCTCTGTCGGTACCCAACTTGCATTGGTAATACCTGATAGCCTGTCCTTAGTAAACACCGACAACATCTACACTGCTTACATATTCCTCGGCTAGTTGCTCCGTAGGAGAGGGCGCGAAAGGGCGTAATAGGGTTGTTGCCGTGTAATTCTATCCCGCATCTGGCGTCTTCAGATGTACTCCACAACGGAAACCGAAAAAGGCTTGCGGATACCAAAACAAGGGTTCAAGACCCAGAATACTCTAAAGCTTTACTCTAACGAGACAAAGGTTATCCTTGTCTAACATGGTCCTATATCCACAACTATGGAATCAGAGGCGGAAAAACTGCCACTAAACTGGACGGCTGACCAATGGTCTATTTTACCGTTGCGCCATAACTACCACTATCTTCAACACTACATTGGTAATAAACCCATTTCTAAGACAGCCTCCTTTTCAATATCGGCTCCTTTCCATCGGCATTTACACCATGCACTCCGCGGACCTGCATGCTAGGGCTGAGTTATGGAGTTTAGGTTGCCCGATTTACATTATTCCGATCAAATGCACTCCACATGGAGTGTTAGAGTCCGCATCGCGTATGCTGACTACTGTATTACTATCTATGCTAGATATATGTCCCTTGTCATTACATCAATATGAGCTGATAACCCACAGACCTATTAACCGTTAAACTAAGGATGGCCTAGCCTGATGGTGCATGCATTGGCATGTGCAAATTTATCTAAATTATTTGATGAACCAGATGTTTAATCCGATTTGTGATTGTTGATCCAGACTTCCACGTGCCCTCGCTTCTCACCGTCCGCGCCGTTTCGCTCGACCGTCGTTTCCTAGCTTGCATCTCTTCTACAAACTTGGGCCATGTATTTGTCAAAACCAGATACTTGATATGGCTTTGTATGCTGTCAAACACCGTCACGTCAAAGGCATCAGGAATCTCGCCGTCATATCTCATCCTGGGGGTGGCCCTGCTGGTTAGTTCGAACGAACCATCGGTATCACACCGCCAAGGGGCAACTTCAATGTCGAAAGGAGTTGCTGGGTTGATGTTTTGTTCTCCACACACAATACGAGCGGCTTTTTCGAAAATATTCTCGACACGTTTCAGTTCGCTTGAGGCCAGATTCAATGGAAACTCGGCATCTCTGGGGCTGATATAGTCGACGTAAATCTCTAAAGCGCCGTTATAAATTTCCCGCTTCTGTTGATTGCTCGGCTTTTCACTCCATGATGACTTCCATTTCGCGACACTGGTCAAGAAGGCGATGTTTTCCCCGGAAAAGTCTCTTAGTGCAGAGAATTCCTGCAGAGGACGTGGATCCTCTTTGAGGACCAGTTCAAGGGCACTCATGGTTAAAAAGCGATCGCCTAAATCTTCCTGAAACATTTCAATGGCTTTCCCTTTTGGGCTTGAGGTATTGGAAGAAAATATCCAGCCTTCTGAAGAAGATGGACTGGGAGGCGTATCGGCAGATGAAGAGCCCCATTTGGCATTTGAACGCACTGCCTTCTTTTGCTGAAGCCAAAACTTGAACACCTGGAAGACAGGAACGAAAACAGTGAATATTTCAAACATAAGGATGGATAGGTGAATCCTGTATTGATGATGGGGTTATCAGTCACATTTACTTTGTTCAATCAATCCGTTTGCGAGTACTCACCATTGACTTGGCGTAAAGTATCGATTAACCTTCTCAAAGGCAGGAATATACGACGAAATTAGAAACATTGGCGTCGCGTGAAGACTGGATAGCTTTTAGCTATATCAAGAACATGACTAAAGGAAATGGGCAAGTTTACTTGGAGATGCAGCAACCGATGGTTTGTGTGCGCCATCCCATGGTATCGCGGATCCCCCATGCCCGCCAAATCAGAAACGGTGCAATCTAAGAAGAGATTAGCCACGGCAACATTGTCATTATAAATTATGACATACGATCCAAGTCCAAACAACCTGCCATAGCACAGACGGCCACCATTCCCACCCTCGGCCCAAGTCTACCAGTTGCTCGGGGATCGTCGCGCCACGAAGTTCGGTGCCAGGAATGCCAAACGTCGGATGGTATTTTCGACATGCTACCCACATACCGACGGTGAGGAGGACCTGAATGCAACGTTTAGCACGTGAGCAAAGGAAAGAAATGGCAATTTCGCTTTGGCAACGTGGAGTCTTAGACAAACACACCTGGACAATCATTCCGAGGCCAATGAAAAGCAAGGCTCGCTTTGTATGATCCATGTTTCTTAGGCGGCAAAGCCACGAAGTTCTCGCGCCGTTGCAGCTGGGCTCGACCCGACGGGAAGGATGAGTAAACTGTTTCTGCAGTCTTGCCACGCGAAGGAAGCGGAGGTTGGACGCGTGGAATAATGCCACCCCCAGAGGGAACCAGATACTCATGAAGAAATATTGAATATCGTATGCGAGGACTAGTGGCATGGTTGCTCCAATGGGATATGTGATCTGTGCAAGGATCCAATAGATGTGCAGAAATGCAATAGCGGAGAAGGACAGAAGCAGGCCGCGAATCTTTAGCACAGGGAGGTTCCTGTTATACCAGCAGAAAACCATGCCTGTGATGAGAAACGTCGTCCACGATGCACACCAAGAGATGTAGAACACCCCAATTTTGTCCCAGTTGGCGGGACTCGGCGGAAGTGTGTAAACAGATACCATGGTGGTAGCCTCTCTTGGAGAGATGCAATAACGAGTGAATACGAAACAATGAGAGTGTTTAGAATGATCATCCAAGGCACAATGATTTTGAAAAAAGATCAGTGAATCTAGAAAGGGGCTCAAGGGGATATAGGTCTCAGTAATGATATCCATTTCAGCGATTGTTCGAGTATTACTACCCACCTCCCTTACATAGGATGTCATCTGTTGTCCAAAGCTGGAAGAAGGCTTCTCTTCTAGGTTCGCTGATCACGAGACTAATACAATGTTGTGTCACAGCTAGTTACCCTTCCTAGAGTAATGAGAGACATTTTGAACTATCATCTTGGCGGTCATGGGTGTGTGGCGGTTATCTTTTATGACAGCTCCTCCACAACGCAGAAAATGAGAAGGCTGCCTACAAGCACTCGTAACGTGGAGGTTTCGGTTAAGCTTAATCCCATGTCGTCTAGTTCAAAACCTACGTCTTCATCAAGTAATGCCCTTTGGGATCAACAACGCAAGGAGAGAAACTTGACATAAGCTGGGGTCGGGGAGACGAGTACCTGGATTCCGTCATGTTGGGCGTCCAACCATCCAAGACATGTCTCACAGAATAGCTGCGTTCCAGGAGAAGAAAAAGAAAACATAGCTACGAAGTAGGGTAAGATGACCAGGAATAACAAGGAAACTCGGCCTTGGCATTGCGGCTAACACGATCGGGCGAAGTTGCATGAGGTTTACTTACACGTGAAGCTTGGTAGTACTGGTCCCTGCTTTGGTAAACTCAATACGGCAATGCTCTTGGCCGAGACATACGAGTCTAATACTCGCAGTGGGCGAATCTATTGTCGGGATCTGAGCTCCACGCATCTGTCCCGGACTGCAGGGATCTTTGTATCGCGATACGGCCGATCTCCGCACGATGAAGCCGCTCTCCCTTGACGCTTTGACACAACTTCTTGGGGTGGCAATCAGCCGCACCGTGCCTTTGATGAGGGTGGCTTGTTGACGGCTGATGAGCGCAGCACGGTAATTTGATTGCACTCATTCCCATAGTTCGATCATCATCTCAAATCTGAAACCTTTTACGTATTCGTTCAAGTCTTAAACTGATGCGATTCCTGGATGAACCATTTTGCCGGCTTCTTGACTACTCTGCAAAGTTCAGTCTTCAGCATCTTGCAAACATCTCATTACCCATCTTGAGGCTCGGATATTGCCATGTGACACAGATATTCCGCAGATGAGGCTCATTGATTGGTGTCTCAGTGGGACGCCCAGGTCAAGCCTCTCGACGCATTGGACTGTCACTGACTGATTTCTGAAGTAATTTGTCATGAGATCCCTGTCGAATCTTTCATGCAAGGGCGGGCGGGCTTTGTGAACCGTGAATTCGGGCGGCGATCAGTGGGCAGCCTAGCTCATACGTCGATCGAAGAGCCGGAATTTGAATCACTGGTGTTCCGTGAATGGAGAGCTCTAGCAGGATAGAGAGCGAAATAATCATTTGCGCTTGTGTACAAAATTCACTTTGTACAGTTCATTTATTCATGCATAATGTTCGCTTCATATTGACACTCATGTACATTCACCGTCGCAGTTGCAATCATGACCTGCTCTACTCTGTAATGCTGTCGAGGTTGAATCAGCTGTAGAAGTTACAGTGTCACTCTATTGTAATGAAATATGACTTAATACTAAGATAAAAGAGGTCTAATTCTAAATTAAAAAAGAGATGATTTAGAGTAATTATGATAAACAGAAAAGTGAGCGGCTCATCTTCACTGACAAGACAAACACACTGCCCATCTCTTGGCGAATGGAATATCCTTACCTGTTCTTGTCCCTTTCGACAAACATCAAGATCTATCCATCATCTAGTGGTGCTTGCAAAGGGCACCACCAGCCTTCCAATCATTCGTCTCCAAGTTGGGATACTCATACCCGGTAATCGTAATCAGGCTCTCCAGCTTGTCGATCGTTGTGTTTCCTCCGTGTGCTCCAACAACCACGGTGCTTCTTGGCAACCCATCGTCCACAGCAGCATCCAGCCACTGTCTTGCATATCCGATATCGAATCGCACAGCATCTCCCATGCCACCATCATCAGGATCGGGACTCCACACATCCGCTACAAATGCCACTACTCCTTCGTTTTTCGCTGGGCAAGCCGAAGTTGCGACGCCGTACGACCAGTCCCGAGCATGGGGATTCTCGTCCCTCCACAACGAGCGAAACTGGATGTGTTCGTCTTTCAGCACAAAAGGATTCTTCTCGTTGTAGGTAGTGACTTTAACATTCCCGTCGTTGATGTTGGAATAATACTTCTTGGCCACTTCAGGGACGGCGACTACTGAGCCAGCCTCGACATAATCGGGCACACCTCCAGCATGGTCGCGATGGTGATGACTGGGGACAATGTGTGTAACTGATTTATGGAGTGTTTCTTTGACCCATTGGATAAGAATTCGAGATCGATGAGGCGCCGCATCGGTAATGAGAACACCGTCGGTGAAGTTGAGAACGAGCTGCACGTAGTCTGCGTAGCCGACATAGACAGCCATGATCTGGGGGATGTCGGGGATCGGATGTGTAACAACAACGTCCGAAGTGTTGAAGAAGGACTCGAATGGGCCGCCCCAGAGCCCAGCTTCAAAGAATTCGTGGACTTCAGAACGAGGGTATAGTTTGCTTTGCTTCGGTGCCTGAGGAGTGGATGTGTCCTTGGGCGATAGGACGGGATCGAAAAGACCGGCTTTCATCGGTGGATTAATGGAGATGCTATCGAGCTTGACATCTTCCAGAACATCTGTGGAGTTATAGATTGTTTGCAGACGATACGGTAATTGAAGCTGGTGACCGGACTTATCGTCGAAAGACACGGTAGAGTAGTTCGATAACAGGAGATCATTGGTAGCTTTGCCAAAGGTCGCGTGATTTTCCAAGAAGCGTATCCTATAAGGCCTATGGCTCGTGGCATTTACAATCAGACTCAAGTCGGAACCATCAAGTTCCAAGACTTTGAATCGATTGTTCGTCAGAGGTTCAACCATGTCATAAGTATGGAGGCGAGATGAAGCCGAATTCATCTGCTGCAGCAGCCAAGGCAGGGCAAATTGCTGCGCCTGATGGATCAAGTAATCCGCCAAGTATGAATCCACGTATCCTATCGTCTGGGTTGGGTCGTCCACGAAAAAGTTGTTTTGTGCTTTTGTGAAGCATGCAAAGCCATCTGAACCATCTTTCATGACGATGGTATAATTCATCGAGGGCTCCAGACCGGGCTGGGACCAGATCCAGTAGTCATTGTATCGGTAATATCGGTCGATGCGAGCTCGTAGTCCCGAAGACAAGTCAAAGGACAAGGTTTCCGAGCCTGATTCAGCAACGGACTGGTCCGAGTGATAGAGGTTGTAGTTTTGGGTTAGAGTTTGAGATCGGTAAATGCTACATTTGTTAATATTTGTCAGATGTGTTTGACTAATGTGCCGTTATCAAGTGTACTTACCCTTCCGCCTTAAAAACCAATCTCTGAACCTCTTTCAAGGCCTTTGATCCTCCAATTGAGTCAACGATGCTCTCTAACAAGGTTGAAGCATCTATGGTATTGTCGCAAGGCGTGGAATTGGCGGTCACCAATTGAGTTGCGCCGGAAAAGACGAGCAAAAAGGTTTCTCTGAGCTTCATATTGGCTGCTGAAATTGGTGGTGAGGTGTGTATGGAAGAGAGTCGTTTATTACTATGAGTGTTTCAATCGTTGTAATGATGTATGAAAGACGCTTTACATGCAGTTACAACGCCATTGCAACTGTTATATATCATTGGAGTGAATTCAGAGACAAGACGAATACGCAATACGTGACAATAACACGCGTGGCAACACGTCTTGCTCAGGGTGGCTTGGCCACTAACGTATATGATTCGGCATTATAATGCAACATTTGGTAACTGAAATCGGCGCTCGGTAGTTAAGTCAGATTTGACATTCTAGAGATTTTCCATGGTATCGGGATGGGGAGTTCGGGTCACTTCCGCGCTTGGACGGAGGGCGGTACTTATTAAAAGCCGCGCTTGTAAAATCGCCACTTGGGGGAGCTGCAAGCGTAATTTGATGCATAACGACTACCATTACTAGAAGCATCGAATATTGCATTTGGAGAGTCCAGAAAAAAAATTAAACATCCAATCTCAGGGTCTTCTCTTGAGTTTGGGTTATGAACGCTTCGTCTGTGAGTAGTATGCAGTCACATCACTGGCTTCGTCCGCATATACAGCAAAAGTCACAATATATAATTGTAAACTACATTAACTACCTACCTATCAACAGGTACTCTGCTTATTCTCTACCCTCTTCGGTGCCATACTACTACTGTAATCATAAAGACATTGTTTTTTAACCATATGGACGCACAAACTTTTCCTTTGTAGAATACAGTACGTGTATCCTATGCTTACTGCAAAATGTACTGAATAGTATATGGGACTATAAATAATCATTTTGGAAGTGGTGCAACGGTAGAATGCTGCTATCAGATGTAACACTGCCGGTGTGACTGAGGCCAGTATCAGGACTGCGCTGAGCATCAATTCCCACATGCATCATAGGCTCAAATATATCACCCTGATCTGGCGCCTGCAAGCTCTCAAACTGATCAATGTACCATCTCGTCATTCTTGATAAAGCCCCACGAAAGACAGATGGCACAATAAAACGCTTGCTCCCTTCGGCTAACGTCAGTTTGTTGAGTAACTGCAACAAGAGCACCTTTGGGTTAAACTCAATATCATCAAGCAGACATGCAACGCTCTGCGGTACCCGGGCCGAAACATCAAACTTCATTAGAATCACAGCCGCATATGTGATTCTGGTGAAGACGATAACTGGCATTATCTGTAGAATCTCAATTGGAATGTCCAGAAACGTGTGAATCATTTTTTGTGCTGACGCGACGCATTGGGCAAGGGAGTTGGCGACGTTTAAGGAGTAATAGTTGTCCAGATTCTTGGCCAGAGCTAGAGGTCGTAATTTGTACGGCGGCCGGAAATCTTCCATGTCATGCCCATCATAGAATGCCGGCTCATGAAGGCTTATCAAAACCATGTGGTAGTGGATTATCATCGGCTCTGGTTGCCATTAGCTGCCATAGTCAACCAATTTGGTAGTCTAATTGGGATGCATTACTGTGCATAATATCTGTGGAAACTTGTCGCCTCCACGCCATCGCACGATCCATGCCAAATCTCAGAACCCGGCAGATGCTATCGTCCGAGAAGTTGACATGAGATCCGCTATATAGTCCAGTCGCTGACATACTTTCTTCTGCAATGATCTGAAGCTTCGTCCATTCTATGAGCCGTCGGTCATTTGGATGATCACTGGGAGCTGTCTCGAGCACCCTGATGCAATCGTCGAGCCAGGGTTCATGGCGGAGGACAGAAGGACGTCGGAATGAAAACGCCATACTTGAGCAGGTATTAGTATTGTCAGTCGTCGCATTGTGATATTGCGCAAAAAGTACCTGGAAGAAAGAAAATAACATGCTATAAAAGTCCTGCATGTTTCGATCAACTGTCCCGAGTGGACAAAGGACTCGTTTGCCGATGGGATCCTGTACTGCTCGTCATTTGAAGACATCAAGTCCAAAACTAATGAGGCAGCCATATTTGCGTATTGGCTGAACATTAGCCTTTGAAAATCCTCCACGAGACAGTACCATGCTGATAGAACGAGGTATGCCTGAATCAAATCGAGAGACTTGTTACCGTGCATGGCAGCCTCTTCAGATACATATTTAGCAGTATTGCGAAACAGCATCTTGCAACATTCTGGTTCATGACTGCTTGAGGCAACCGATAGAACTGCTCTAAAAAGAGCAGGCTTGATGCTCCTGGTATGCTGCCACGTCCAATGCGAAGGCAGAAGCACCAGAGGGTAAATTGGTGCCATATTCACACAAAATGTCGAAAACATTTCGTGGGCAAACTCGGTGCTAACCAGCCCGATTGACACAGGGTCATTTGACGTTAAATAAGGATCAATCGTTGACTCAAATGCCAAAGGTGGCAGTGAATCTCCTAGAGAAGTCGATTGCTGGTGGTCTGAAAATAGAGATGCATTCAACAATTGAGAGTCCAATGGATCTGAATAGGAAACTTCGGCATCGAGTTGAGCCGGAGTCTCAGAAATTGCATTTTGGAGTTCCTGTAGCTTCTGCTCGAGGGCTTTGATCCTTGTGTCGTTCTTGTTGCGCCTTCGTCTAATGGCGGGAGGGCGGAACACGCAATCCACGCCCAATTTGGAACAGCGATCACACCTTTGCGCACCTGAGCGACGCGATCCATTAATGCATTTTATCTTTCGCTGCCGACAACCCTTGAATCATAATTGAGCGTCTCTTCTCGTGGCGCCCTGCTGCAAAGAGGGTGAATATCAATGCAACGACGTACCTCACAAGTGCGGTTTAGCCCGGTCGGACTTGCAGTCCCAGCTCCTTCGTTTGATGTCGCGTCTTCCGTAGATGCGGTACCCATGCTGGCGAGTTGTGGATGGTTGATTGGCAAGGTTCAGGCCCAAGTTCCGCGTTTAGTGTTTGGAGATGGAAACGCGGTGTCTTGTTAGTGCCGCCCGCCGAAGCCCAATTTCTCCTCCTCCTTTGGGATACACGGATGCTGAAACTGCGGGGCCGCTTGTAAGCTTAAGATGAACCGAGAGAACTTTACCCAGCAGAGTATTAATGTACAAATCGTTGACTGTATTCAGTCTGAGCCTCTACTGTACGTCAGCGCCATTCAAGCTTCGTAGTAGAGAATACGCAATGACGTTGTTTCTGACGTCTCAGGGGTTGATGACGAATGAGATTGTCTGGGAAAGTTCAATGCCAAAAGGAGCCGGTCACATTGGCGGATGTTGTATCGGAAATTTATTGTTTAATACGATCTACGCCCCCAACTCTTTTTAGTGCACTACAAATTAAAGTAGCATCCTTGCGACGACAGACGACATGCTCATTGTATTATTGTATACCCTGATTTAAATCCGTCTCTATGCTTAATTTCGGCGAGTGTCATAGTTGTCCATCGGCGACTCATCCTTTACAAGCTCCCAAACTTCCTCAATCGTCTTCACAACTGATTCTGGCAACGGCCCGTTGTTCAGGCCCGCAACAGTTTGCTCCAACTGCGTGATCCTGCTCGCACCGAGAACAATTCCATCGCCCAGATGCTCCTTGAGTACCGAGTGATAGGCCACCCATCGGTAAGCCAGCTCCGCCTTTGGAATGCCTGACACATTAGACGCTTCATTCCAGATGTCCAGTGCCTCCAGGAACTTTGGCCTGTTGTACAAGGTGTGGTACATATGTCCAATGGCCGTTTCTTTGCTCCATCTTCCCTCACCACCGGATCCCTGCTTCAACTGCTCAGATGACTTTGTAAGGAATCCTCCAGCAATTGCGCTGTAAGCGTAGAAGGCAATGCCGTTTTCCCGGAAAATAGGGAACAGTTCAGTCTCTGACCTGCGAGCGACCGGATTGTAGTTTCCTTGATAGACAGTAGGAGCGACGTAGTCTTTCTCCTTTACAATCTTGAGAACGGCCTTTAATTCGTCTACATTGTAGTTGGACAGTCCAAACTTTTCGAATTTTCCCTGGAGATACAAGTCGTTGATGCCAGCCAGAGTTCCTTCAAGGGACTCTTCTGGATCGGGTGCATGAAGATAAAAGATGTGTACCTGTACGTCCACATTAGCAATTTATTACGAGAGATGAAGCCTTTACATTACGCTGAGAAAGGAGAGTGTGAGTACCTTGTCAACGCCCAGTTTTTGCAAGCTTTCCAGGCCTCGTTCAACAACTCTTTCTCGCGTAGATTGGCCAGAAAGCCATCCTCCAATGTGCTTCGTGTCAATGGTGAATCTTGATGGTGCCTTGAGTTTTCCCAGAATTTCTTCGCTGATACCGTAGAGTTGTGCCGTGTCAAGCTGCTTGATTCCTACTTTCTCAACAGCATCGAGTACATCGGCAGCCTGTTCAGCGGTGGGGAATGCGTTGCCTTTGTCGAAGTTGGCTGTGCCAAAAACAAGTCGTGGTCCGGAATACGCCATGGTAGAGAATGGTAAACAAGTCTTTCAATAATAACCTAAGTGAGAGGTAGTTTAAGCAATAAGCTAATTGAAGTCCAGGATCGGGGCTCTATTTAATACCTTTTATAGATGTAAAAGACCTGAAAGACGCAATACGCAAAGCGTATTTACTTCCCAGGGTAA
The DNA here is from genome assembly GCA_037893235.1 of Trichoderma afroharzianum. Taxonomy (NCBI): domain Eukaryota; kingdom Fungi; phylum Ascomycota; class Sordariomycetes; order Hypocreales; family Hypocreaceae; genus Trichoderma; species Trichoderma afroharzianum. Next base: position 80,284 of record JBBLXW010000028.1, on the reverse strand, counting down.
GTTTCCCTCTATTTTGTGGAGATAATGGAGATAACTGGCAACTAAGCTTGTCGCGGATTCATATTCCGTATTATTAATTGACATGATACCATCGCGAGGCTCATCCTCGGTCACTCGGCCACACGCAGCGCAGCTGAGTAGGTGGAGAAGAGAATAGTCTAACTAGGATTCAACCTATGAGATCATTAAGAACTTAGTTACGTCTTGTTACGAGTAGTTTTTAGATACTAGCCATTGAAGCATCAATAGCAACGATTGGCAAATTTTAGGGGGCTGAATCTGGATTTGTAATCGTACATCCGGCATCAATCGTATATCCGGTTTAACAACTGAATTGACCGAGAGCCCCCACGCCCCAGTGTTTGTTTGCAATTGAGCATACTTTTTGGATCTCTACGGGTTGAACTCAACCTCATCATTGTTTTCTATCTATAGTCAGTGAATTACAAAGCCAAGGGGTGTCTATTTGCTCACGGCTTGTTGTTAGTGAGCATCTGACAACTGACTCTAGTCTCGAAGCGTTGCCTAATTTGCCTATCGCTAACTCCGTAGCACCAAGGAATCACTGTGTAAATGCAACTTTCCACTTCCAAAGTCCACGACAAATTAATCTACGCCTCCTAATTGGTTCATGTAGATTCAAAATAGAGCCTGCATCTATATGCAGATAATATTCTGTAAATACGGAATGCAGCTAGGCTGAAAAACTAGGGAGCGGCCGAAGGACCAGGGAGCGGCCGCATTGTAAGATGTTATTATGAAACGCTGTTATGATGGCGGTCGATCGCATGAGCATGAAGGACACATATTCATCTGTCTTAGATATAAATGGGATTTGTTATGATTCCGTAAGTCTTATGGAATGCTTAATGATTAAATATTAAGGCGGACACCATGTTCAGTGGAAGCTTTATAGAGAAATCCCGCGCGAAAAGTTGCCCTACATTACAAACCGTTATCACGACTCCCCGCAATTCTGAAAGTGACGTTTATTGAAAAGAGAGCGCAAGCAATGGGCTCCTTTAAGTCGCACAGCGGCGGCGTATCTGTATATTCTCTATTAGACTTCCATCTCATATCACAATCATGGCCGAGTTACCCCCGGATTATTTTGTCTCCTCCCTGCAGTACACCAAAAAGACCTTCCAGAATGTCTATCCCCCCATCGATCCAACCAATCCAGCCAACTCACTTGCGGGAAGAATTTTCATTATTACTGGCGCAAGCTGAGGTATTGGAGCTAGGGTCAGCAATCTTCCGAATCTAGTCCCATACCGCCACGGGCCGTCAAGCTGATTCGTTGTCATTTCCAGGGTATCGTTCCGTCTTTTGCTAAAGCCGGGGTCCACGGCCTAGTTCTCGTTGCCCGAGATGAGGCTAAGCTGAAGGAAGTAGAGCGCGAAGCTCTCGCTATCAACCCCAAGATCAAAACTTTGCTTGTTGCGTTGGATATCACGAATGAGATCGCAGTGGGCCAGCTCTTCGGCAAGATCCAGGCACGGTTCGGCCGCTACGCAGATACACTAGTTAATAACGCAGCGGTCAATGCGGCCGGAAATGAAGGAGGCCCGATACTGCATGAAGCCGAGGTTGACGAATGGTGGAGGAACTTTGTGAGTCACCCATTGCTTTCCACGCCCTACATTACACGGGAGAATGATGAATGCTAATTACTAGTCTGTTTCCAGGAAATCAATGTAAAGGGGTTCTTCATCTTCTCGAAATATTTCATCTCTGCCCTTCCATCTCCGACTACGCCTGCTACGATTATCAACATCTCATCTTCCGCAGCGTGGCTTGTGTATCCTGTGTCCGACGCTTACAGCGTCAGTAAACTCGCCAGCCAACAGTGGTGTACCATGCTCAACGCTGCATACGGGGGTATGCTCACTGTTGTAAGCATCCATCCTGGTCTTGTAGCTACGGACATGATGCATCCCTTTTTCGAGAAGTTTAATATGGATTCACCACTGTTGGCTGGGGGACTTTGTACTTGGGTTGCAGCCGATGCAGAACGCTCAGCGTTCCTGAGCGGGAGGGTAATTTCAGCCAACTGGGATGTTGAAGAACTGGTGGCTCGTAAAGCCGATATCATCGCTAAGAACGAGTTGACAGTGGACTTGGTGGGCACCTTTGGCAAGGAGAAGTTTAAGAGTGCTTGAACTGCTACCTCTTGAAACCAGTCCAAGGTTACTCGGTAGAGCATTCAAAATTCTACGCCTTTGTTTCTATAGACTAAATAGTATCGAAATAACACAGTAGAATTTTGATAAATCTTAAACTGGAATCTGATTCAACATGGGGGAGAGTAAATGGAGCTGAAGCAAGACTATTTGAACGGAAAGGGGCTGACGGGAGCGCGAAGTCATGTACCAAGAAATCGAAAGGATATCCTAATTCAAAGCAGTATATGTAGCACCACTTAATTGAATGGGTTTACATCTATCTACTGCGAAGGATAGAACTTGAATGAAGTAATAAATCCAGCATTTAGGCTAACTGCCGGAAAGCCAGTCGTATCCGTAGGAAGTGTAGAAATTTTGACAAAGGCCGTCCTTGTGCGAGACTTTCCTGACAGGCATCGCTCTCAGCATGCTGTAAAAGGCCACTCATTTGCAAGAATGGCGAGCCGCATGTTGGGCATTTAAAGTTATGCTCTCCATCAACGCACCTGTAACGCTTAGACTGATAGCACTCAAGAGCAATACCAATTATCTCGTCTTCATCCACTTCTGATGGACAGCCATCGCATTCCATGTGTAGTAGCATAGCCGGCCATGAGGAAAACATCCTATAACATCCAAAACACTCCTTATCCTTTAGTTGGTGGGTAATGAGGTGCTAGATGCGGTTATAAAAGGAATACAATGGGGAGCTTCAAAGGGGCTTACAGCCTTAAGATTTAAAGGATATTGATAGTAGTTCCCACAGACACTACACATATTATGTTCCAAGATATCATGATCCCGAAGCTGCCCCGAAGTGTTGAAGCAGCGATCGCAAGGACTGCAGTAGTGACGAACGGTCTCTCGATGGCTATCTAACGCATCCAGACTAGAGAAGTCAAGAGAGATAGAACATAAGTGACAGAAATAATGATGCGGCGAATCGATGATGTGCTGATTTAGGGCAGACAATGAGCTGAACGGCTTTTCGCATCGCAGACAGTAGTACCCGTGGCGGGATGAATCTCGCCAATGCTGTATCAACGCCTCCCGGGAAACAAAATCTCTGTCGCACGGTCCGCAGTATCCCATAATGAACGATGTCGATGTGAGGATAGCGGAACGTTTGATGAAGAAAGGTCAGAGCTATCTGGATAGCAACGACGTGAGGGGTTGGCTGCAGCCACCGTTGGGCATGCGTATGATTGGCGCGGTCTGAACGAATGAGATACATTCATGTGGTAAATGACAAGCTGAAAGATGCAAAGTTCTCTATATCTTGCTATGCTAATAATCTGTAGGAGGGGAACGCCAGCTGCAAACAGCAACAAACAGAAGGCGGGTTTGACCAAGGAGTGGTTACACAGATCCACGTGATAACTCAAAGTGAAGAACAAGTACTTCTAGACATACTTAGATTAATATATAGTACCTATAGTAGATATAACATTACTCTTGTGACTTGGACGACCTCTGATATACTTCCGTCATGCTTCCAGCCCTTAATTCCAACCCCAACAATTTGAGTCGTTATCCAACCTCTGAGCTGAGATTTCGGCAGTCCTTGGGTCCCCGCTCCCTTATGGCCGTTAGGTTCCATCGTGTAATAGTGTACCTGCAGCAGCTTTTTGGAGCGTCCCAGACGGTATCAAATCGAACAAAGAAATAGTGTTGTTATTGCAAATACCTATGTAGTACTACCTTAGGCAGACGAACGGTTGTTATGTATACTCGCTAATAAGGTGTCTGTAAACTATAGTCTATGTCCTTTCTTTCCAATAGTACATATAATCATCTCCCCACGATGGAGGTATAGGATTTGCCGACTTAAGAGGGCTTGAAATACAATTGTAAATATCCCTTACTCTCAATAAACGTGAATTTCCTTTTATGCATCGACTTTTCTATTTTAACGTAATCTCGTTGCACGCTGAGCAGGCATATGCCTCGTTGCTTGACCTACAGATTGGCGCCCCAATAATTGTCCAGCTAGACTACTCGCATGAGAAAAAAGTAGATGTTTTGTTCGTGCATTTCAAATCGCTTACGTTCGCTGTAAAATCCGAACAATATCCGTATAAATGTCCCTTTGATCAGATGCAGTAGAGTGTATCATGTCTTAATCTATTTGAACATCAATGTTTACAGTGATATGTATCCTGTAAAGACATGTCAACCCAGATTCACAAAGAAGGTCGCTTAAAAATAGATACAGAGTTTGAATCGCTACTTACTCCATCTGAATGTCTTTCTCTCCCATTCTCTCGCCAATCCGAACGTACGACCTTTTGTGTTTCCCCTTTGTGCGTAGCTGCCACAATCTCAGTGCACTCATGACTACAGCAAGAGCGCATCGCTCCCCCAAAGCCCCTGATTCAAGACTATTTACAAACTGAAGCATAAAAACTGACTTTGGGTTCACTAGATCAAGCACGGTTGCCAACGAAACAGGCACCCATGACAGCTTGGCGACGATCTCTCCTTCGACAGGGACCTTTCGAGATGAACTGGGGCACCTCACTAGCTTCCACGCGACTCCTTCTTCTTCGCATCTCCGCCATTCGAACTTTACTCTGTTCATAGCTCTCCCGGCTTCAGTACAGAAGTGAAATACGACGCCATCGTCTGCCACTGACTTTGCAGTCATCGTCTCCGTCTCCGTCACCTCTCGCGACGCCTGTCTCTTATCGTCCTTGGCCAGCGGCGGGAGCATAATGTGGCTCTTGTTGCTAAAAGGATTGATCTTTTGCTCGAAAAGTGTAATGTCGCCAGAGGCAGCGAGAATGGCATCTTCACGGCTGGTGCCATTGTACAAAACAAACCCTCCCCTTGCGCCCAGCGGTTTTGGACAAGACCAGCCATAGGGGTGGAATTTCGCCAAGTAAAGGACTTCATCTGCGTTTGTGTCGCATATTGTAAAACATCTTGACCAACCAGCCTTTATTGTCATGATTGAGGGGAAGCGACGGTGGCACAAAGGTGCTACTGCTGTATACATTGGCGGTATCAGGGCGTTTGGGTCATGGTAGTGGTAGTTGGGCGGTAAACTAGGCTCATATTCCGATGCATCTTGAGTGATGATGGCATCTCCATAATTTCCAGTCATAATATTCGATAAGCCAAATGACGAAGCAGAGAGCCGTGAAAAGATGGAGGATTGCAACCTCGCAGGAGACGGGGGACTGGGCCAAAGTCGTGTAGAGTCTAGAGACAAATTGCAATTCTGGCAACTCGAAAACAATTGATGCACTAAGATCAAGCCTGAAACTGAGATATTCTTCTTCTCCTGTCTGTTGGCCCAAACATACGATCATCCCATGAGTTATTGTCGCTGGGCCACCAAATGGTCTGTGTGGTATTGAGTGGCTGGCTGTCGCTGTGTCAGGTTTTCGTGAGGAAGCGGCATTTCTTTTTTTTTTTCTTTTGACTTTTTACAATGACGATTTAGTGAGGTAAATACAGCATGCCAAAAAATCGAATGTTCAAGGGCACGTTATTGGCATGGAAACAAAAGTACCTGTCTTGTGCCGAGAGCAATAGCAAATAGCTCACACAGGCCGCCTAGGTGCCAATAAAAAGGATGAGTTATTATGCGTTATGTACACATTACCCAGCTGATTGTCCCTCATCAACAGCAATCCAGAGACTATCCACCATGGCAAGAGTCTTTCCAATTGAGTTTGTCATCTTAGCCTTCAATGCAATGTTACGACTTTGGATACTCTCCACCCATGCGGTCAAGCATACAACGTCCTCATGCGTCGTCAGTGGGGCCAAGAATCTGATATTCAAGGATCCGGTAACGTAAATGTCAGTACAGTGGAATCCAGATTTTTTGAACGCCGTATTGACCTGGCTGACGATGCCCAGACTTTCGTCCAGGAGTGTGGCAATAAGGCCACCGTGGACAATTCCCTTATGGCCAGACGTGTAGCGACCCAAGGCAAAAAGGGTGACCACGCGCATAATTGGGCGTGACATGTCTTCCAAGTGATGAGAATCTGAGGGCCTGAACAGGGAGAGAGCATGGCGGATAGCTCCATTGTTGTTCTGTTCAGAAAGAGTATGCCTGAAGAATTGATCATGTTCGGGGCTAGGAGGGCTAAAGCAGCGTGGCATGAACGTAATTGCCTGACCGTAGCCAGGTAAAAGACCTGACGATGGCGAATAATCGTTGATTAAAGAAGAGCACCAGAGTAAGCTTGAGAAATAGTCTAACGACGAGACAAGAATGGGATCCGAAGCGACGAGCTCAGAGGGAAGAGTTTGATTTATTGATCGGTTAGCAATGATAAGTTGCCTAGGCACACTTGCCTCTCTAGTGTTACTATGAGAGTTTGTGGTTGTATCAACAACTGTGCCGGATATAGCCTCGTGGCCACTTGTCATACTCCCTCGTACATGAGCCAGGAGAGACTGGCTGAGAGCCCTTAGACTCTCATGATTGAATGAGATGCTCACAGATAGTGATAGCGTGGCAGTGAGCTGGTTGCGTATCAAGACTGTAGCCAAGGAGTCGATTCCAATCTTCTGCAAAGGAATATCAACATCGACATGATCTGGCGAGGCAAATCCCAGTATTTTAGCTACTGCTGTCCGCACCACCCCTATAATGATGGCTTCTCTCTCACCAAGAGAAGCGCCTTTCAGAGAATGTCGCAATTCTAAGCCGCAGCCTCTCCTTTTCTCGTCCTGCTTGCTGTCGCGGCCCAGCAGCAACTGGAACAAAGGTGGTATTCCGCTTGCATCTTGATAATATTTCCGCAGCCTTTCCAGGTTATATTTAGCCGCTATGGCAAATGGATTCCTGCCACGTATCGCCAAGTCAAGCAGATCCAAACCTTGTTCCGGCGAAAGGGTTTCAAGACCGAGTTGTGCATGGTAAGCAAGGCACATGTCATTCAACTCAGCTGCCATACCATCCCCGGACCAAGAGCCCCATGCTATCGAGGTGGCTGGTAAGTTCTCAGCGCGTCGGAGGTGGGCGAGAGCATCAAGGAAAGTGTTGGCAGCAGCATAGTTGGCCTGTCCTATCGTGCCGATGACACCAGAGATGGAGGAGAACATGACGAAGACATCTAAGTGCATGCCTCGGGTGAAACGGTGCAAGTTCCAGGCGCCATCTATCTTCGGGCCAAAGACGACACCACATCGCTGTGGTGTGAGTCCCGAGAGAAGGCCATCGTCAAGGACACCAGCAGCATGGAAAACACCACGTAGAGGTCGATTATCATCGAACAAAGCCAGAGTCTTCTCCACGCAATATGCGTCGCCCACATCTCCGGCAACCACAGTTACTTTAGCCCCTAGTCGTGCTAGATCGCTCACAATCCTCTCAGCTCCGGGAGATGCCATGCCTCGACGGGACAGCAGCACAATGTCTCGGATACCTTGGGTGCCGGCCAGCCACTTGACAACATGCCGACCGATACCTCCCATGCCACCTGTCATCAACACTGCCCCATCTGGCCGTAGTAATGGCTTATTAACCGGCTTCTCTTTTGTTATCACTGGCTTTACCTGCTGTATGCGTGATACAGCCACATTGCCGTGGCGCAAAGCACATTCGGGCTCAGTTTCGAGCATCAGAGCGTATGGTAACGCTTCGAGTGTGATATCTTGGTCGTCTATATCCATGAGACGTAGACGTAGCTCTGGACTTTCACTACGAGCTGTACGCATCAAGCCCCATAGAGCTGCTGCACCCAAACCATCAACTTGGTCCTCAGGGTTAATCGCAATTGCATGTCGAGTTATCCATACTATTGGAAGAGAGAATCCCATATGAACAGCATCTTGAAGTTGGGAGAGCGCGTTGGCAGTCAACTCTCGTGTTGCCTGCAAAGCTCCATCATTGGAACCCCATAAACAAACAAGGCCGTCCAGCTGTTTAGCGTCTCTGATGCCACTGACCTGGACCAGCTTCATCCCACTTTGTGTCAACGCCTCTGTAACGTCTCGCATCCAAGTTACCTCGCCATGCGAAAGCAGTATACCCCATGAACCGCATGGTTTGATGGTATTGATACTGGCTGGATGCCAGTTGATCTGGAATAAACACTGCTCTATATCCCGGACATCCATGGCTTGTCTGTGATGTGTGCAGCTGGTAACGGAAATATTATCGACAAACAGCCCTTTCATTGGCATGATTTGCTGCCGTTGAAAGGCATATGTCGGCAAGCTAATCTTACGACAGCGAAATGGTTCAAAGTAGCCAGACCACCCGATGGGGATATGAAGCATATGTAATTCCGAAAGGCTCTTGTGGAGAGTTGAAACGGCGTCTTTATTGTGAACAAGCGACGGCAGCCATACCATTGACTTGGCACTGCTTATTACACTGTCGGAGACACACGCCGCTGCCATCCCACATAGAATGGGTTGAGGGCCTAATTCTAGGAAAATGTTGGCTCCCTCTCGTGTAAGCGTTTTCGCAGCGCTACTGAACAGTACAGTCTTGCGGATTTGCTGAACCCAATAATTCGATGTTTCAAGTTCCCCTTGGCGAGCTACTTCGCCGGTAACACTGCTGACAATGGGTATCTTGGCAGGATGAAACTGTATAGTCTCTACAACAGCTCGAAACTCTTCCAGCATCTCGTCCATTTGGAATGAGTGGAAGGCATGCGACACTCCAAGGATCTTTGCCTTGCGATTTCGTTGCGTAAAGTAAGCTTCCATCTTCTTGATAGCCTCGGAGTCACCCGATGCCACCGTCTGCTGTGGCGTGTTTTCACAGGCAATGTCAACCTTGCCCTTGAGACCCAACTCCATAATGGCTGCCGTTACATCCATAGCGCCTACTTCGAGAGAGATCATGCTTCCACGAGAGGGTAGAGACTGCATCAAGCGGCCTCGAGCTGCCACCAACTGACAAGCGTCCGCTAGATCCAGGATGCCTGCAACATGAGCAATGGAGAGCTCGCCTGCGCTGTGTCCCAGCAAGAAGTCTGGTTGAACTCCCCAGCTCTGCCACAGACGCCATAGAGACACCTCGAGCGCAAAGAGGCAAGGCTGGGCAAAGTCGGTGCGTTTCAACAAGTCAGCGGCCTCATTGCTCTTTTTATCTGCAAGCAGAATGTCTAGCAGCGGCTTATCTAGCATCGGAGCGAACATGGCTGCGATTTCGTCTAATGCCTCACGAAACGCAGGAAAGGTCTCGTAGAGAGCCCGACTTATGCCCAGTAACTGGCTGCCCTGACCGGTGAAGAGCATGGCCAGGCAAGGCTTCGCAGTCGTTGGAGGATCGCTGACAGAAACAGACGAATCGCCCAGGGGGCGGGCGACACGAGAGAGCTTCTCCAGTAGTTCTCTTTTATCTCTCGCCATGATTGCTAGCCGTCGCCTGAAATGGTTTCGGGTAGTTGCCAGGGAAAAAGCCACGTCTTGAAGTCCGTCCGTAGTATCGGAGAGGTGTCGATGTAGGTTATCAGCCTGTTCTCTAAGCGCTCTATCGCTTTGGCCCGATAGTAGGAACGGCATTTCGTGAGCCAACGGAGCGAGAGGAGTAAGTTCAGAGACATTCCTGACTAGGGCTTCCTCAACAATGACATGGGCGTTTGTGCCACCAATTCCAAAAGCGCTGACGCCCGCCCGCCGCGGTCTGCCTCCGCCATGAAGAGGCCAAGGACGAGTTGTCTGCACCGGTAACATATTGGCACCCTTCCAGTCTATCTCCGGAGTAGGTTCATCTATATGCAGCGATTGTGGGAGTGTCTGGTTCTGCATTGATAGCACCACCTTTAACAGACCAGCAAGACCAGCAGCTGCCTGTGTATGACCAATGTTTGATTTGGCCGAGCCGATCCATAGCGGCTCTGTAGTACTGACCCGGCCATCCTTGAAGACTTCGGCGAGTGCCATTCCCTCAATGGGGTCCCCCAGCTTTGTTGCCGTCCCGTGAGCTTCGATATAGTCAATGTCCCGCGGCTGCAGACCTGATGCACCAAGGGCATCGAGAACAAGCTGCTTCTGAGCCGGGCCACTTGGTGTCGTCAAGCTGGCGCTCTGGCCATCATGATTGACCGCGGTGCCGCGCAGAATCGCATGGATCACATCACCATCACGTTGAGCGTCAGACAGCCGTTTGAGAACAACAGCAGCACATCCCTCAGCCCATCCTGTACCTTGCGTATCAGCCGCAAATGCTCTGCAACGGCCGTCTGCCGACATGCCTCTGAGCCGGCTGAACTCGACGTATAGTCCAGGCCCTAGCAGAAGACTCACACCCCCAGATATGGCCATATCACATTCCCCTTGACGCAATGCATTGCAGGCCAGATGTGTCGCAACCAACGATGATGAGCATGCGGTGTCGACTGTGAGATTTGGACCTTGGAGGCCGAGTACATACGATACTCTCCCTGACAAGACGCTACCAGCGGTTCCGGTAGTCGCGTATCCATCAAGAGCTGCCAGATCACGACTATGATGCAGACTAATAGAATGGGCTCCAATAGTGCTAGAGCCAATGAAGACGCCGGTTCGGCTGCCACGTAGCTGTTCGGTCGTGTAACCGGCTCGCTCAAAACCTTCCCAACAGGTTTCTAACATCACAGCTTGAGCCGGGTCCATCTCTCGGGCCTCTCGCGGCGATATGCCGAAAAAGGAGGCGTCAAAGGAGTTGATCGGTGGAGAGGTTATAAACCCGCCTCTTCGGCAATATGACTTGCCACTGGCGTTTGGGTCGGCATCGTATATGGCATCAGCATCCCACCGGTCTTTGGGCACATCTGTGGTGGCGTCCCTGCCATTGACAAGCAGCTCCCAGTATTCTTCGGGAGTAGCGATACCACCAGGTAGTCGGCACGCCATGGAGATGATTGCAATGTCTTCACTGCCGTGACTATGCCTGATGCCATTCTGGCCTGTGGTAACTAAGCCGGCCACCAGTGTATCCTGTATAGCCTCATTTCTGCCGCCAAGATACTCTGCCAATGCCTTGATGGTGTTATGCTCAAACATCTTGGCTGAGGATATCCACCGCCCTGAGAGCCGTTCTAGCTCTTTCTGAACGCGAACAACTCGCAGAGAGTCACCCCCTATATGGAAGAAATTTACATCCAAGGCTATTTTGTCGTGGCCAAGTACTTTAGACCAAATGGCCAGTATGTCTCTCTCAAGCTTATTGCCCGACTTTGTCTGTGCCGCAGCCTCAACCATGGGCAACGTGTCGAGAAGGGTCTTGCGGTCGATTTTCCCATTCGGCGTGAGTGGAAATGACTGCAATTCGACAAAAAATGCTGGCATCATATAAACCGGTACACGTTCAGCTATCCACGGCCTAAGGAAATGGCCGAGCGCTGGAGCGGCTGGATTACCAGACTCATGGAGGTCGGAATGTAGCCTTCGCACGCAATAGGCAATTAGTCGGCCATCACGGTTGATTACGGCGACCCCGGAGATGTTCTCGTGACTGCTGATACAAGCCTCGATATCCCCAACTTCTATACGATGGCCCCGAATCTTTACTTGGCCATCAGAGCGACCTAGAATGCATACCTTCCCGGGCGCAATGAATCGACCCAAGTCGCCGGTACGATATAATTTCCCCTCATCGAACGGGTTATTCAAAAAACAAGAGTCGGTGAGCGCAGCATTGTTGTGGTATCCACGGCCTACACCAGCACCCCCGATATAGACTTCGCCAGAGCCCCCAAGTGGTACTGGTGATAGATTCGTATCGAGTACGTAAAGTTGGTTGTTCGGGATGGGGCTTCCAATTAGGACATCTTCGTCTCGGCGCGCTCTCCAAGCAGTTGTATATACCGCAGCTTCTGTTGCGCCGTACAAGTTCCATAGGCCATCTCCACAAGTGAGTAATCGCTCAGCAAGGCCATTAGAAAGGGTTTCGCCAGAAGATATCATCTTTTTGAGGCGTGGTTTGCCTTGCCAGCCGGAATCCAGTAATATCTGCCAAGTTGACGGCGTCCCACACATCATAGTAATCGAGTAACGCTTCAGAAGTTGCTGAAGGGCTTCCATCTCTCTGACCTCGCTTCTCTGAGCAATGATTGTCGTGGCGCCACTGATTAGTGGGAGAAACAGTTCTAGAACAGCCAGGTCAAAACAAATAGTGCTTATTGCCAGCATTCGGTCCGCGTCATGGCATCCAGGTTCTCGCTTCGTGGATAGCAGAGTGTTGCATACAGCCTCATGGCTAATTTCCACGCCCTTGGGCTTACCAGTCGATCCAGACGTATACATGATATAAGCAAGGTCCTGTGGCTGTACATCCACCGTTGGATTGCAGCCATTGCACTCCGAAATTGCCGTATCTCGTAGTTGATCTATTGTCAGGCACGCTCCTTGCCAGGATGCTAAAAAGTCTATAGGACCGGCATCGGCAACGACGAGTTTAGGATGTGAATCAGTCAACATCTGGCAGATTCTTTTTGCGGGTAATGATGGATCGATGGGTATATAAACTGCTCCGGCTTTCAATACTGCCAAAAGCATGGGTACAAGATCAATCGAGCGATCCAGGGCAACGCCGACAATATCCCCGCGTCCAATCCCTTGTTTGATCAGAGAGTTGGCGTAACCGTTTGCACGCTCGTTGACCTCTGTGAAGGTCAATTGCGAGTTGGCGCATATCAAGGCTGTTTTATTTGCATGGTGACTCGCTGCATGTTCTATGAGTCCATGTAAAGTGTGGCCAAGCGTCTCTAGATCGCTCATGACGTTGAATTGCCTGATCAGCGGGTTAACGTCGTCTTCTTTGACAGAACACATCTTGGTAAAGAGAGAAGGACTGTAATAACTATACTGATCTTATCATAGAGGCTACTCTGTAAAAAAAAAAAAAAAAAAAAAAAAAAAAAACAATTGTGTCGGTGCCATCGCTTTATAAAGACGCTTACCACTCTAGCACCCCTGTATGTGATACCGTTAGTGAGAGCAGCATCGGGACAGCCTTTCACTCTTCCTTCAACAAATTCATGTATACGTCATTGTAATAAGCTTAAATGTAACAAAGGACAAAGTCATCGGAAGTGAGCGTCTCGGAACATATCCCGCCTTACGGCTCGGCTGCATGCGTGGCATTTTCTGAGCACTATTATAGGCCGAATATGATCAATTATCTTGGCCAGCACGCCAAACGCTCAACGAATGCAGGGGCAGTTGCACAGTCCCACCAAATATATACCGGTGAACGTCATTTTCGTCTTGTTCCCAGTTTTAGGATATTAAAGATGCAAGCCATCTCGTCAGTAGATGGACACGTAGGTCTCTGTACCCACGATGGTGCATCCGAACTGCAGTCGGTCTGTTTCATATAGACGCCTGAGGCGGTCAAATAAGCGACGTGTCATTCCTTGTATGAGATCGTGAGATTAGAAGTTTCAATTTGACAAAAGCGAGTTCTAATATCGGTATCTGGGAAAGTGACTTGTCTCTGTACCGGGAGTAGGCACATCTACATGTATATAAGCCTCTCTACCCACATGTCGCTACGATCATTATAACACTATCCAATCGACAGTTTCTTTCCAAAGAAATCCAAAGCAAAGAGTTTGAGAAGTAACACGTTTCGTTCTTCAATAACTGTTTGATTCATTTCTCATAGTGTAAAATGGATCCCAACGCGACCAAACCAAAATTGAACGACTCATTCAACAGTGCATCAAACACGAAGATCGCAGCAGCCGCTGCCGAATTCTTTAGTGCCCACCCCAATATCCGCTTTGTTCGTTTTCAGTGGCAAGATCTTTCTGGTCTCTTACGAGGTCGCATTATTCCTCTTGAGCATGCACTTGCGATAGCAGCAGGAGAGCGGACGTTACGGGTGGGCCCAGTGGCATTTCATGGTGTTGTTGACAACAGTCTGCTACCAAGCACAGACTTCAAGGGCAGCGATGTGCTTGTGACTGACTGGACATCGCTACGGACACGGCAACGACTGGATCCCTTGTATGCCAGCGTCATGTGTAAGGTTGTCCAGCACCTCCCCTACCTGACTCAGCCAAATTGGAATCTCTGTCCACGACGGGCTTTGGAGACTGTGGTGGAAAAGGCAAAGCAGACTCTCCATGTCGACTTCCTTGTCGGGCTTGAGGTCGAGTTCGAAATCATGAAAGCCACAGACGAAGGGGGATATGTTCCCTATGCCAAAAGCCTGGGCAACTGTGTCGTATCGTCATATCGTCATCCTTGTTTCGCTTTTATAGAGGAAGCTGTTGTGGCATTGATGGATGCTGGAGTCAAAATCGACGCGTTCCAGAGCGAGGGCAGTCGGGGACAATACGAAATTGCTCTGGGGCCTCTGCCTCCTATACAAGCTGTTGATCAGTTACTGTTGGTCCAGGATACCCTCAAACACATATTTGCCCGCCACGGACTGGTAGCCACCATGTCACCACGCCCATTACCATCGCGACGACAATCGACCGGACAACATGCCCATATCAGCATCAATCCGCCACAAGATGAGGAATCATTCTTAGCTGGTATGCTGCAGAGGCTTCCTCAGCTTTGTGCCTTTGGCCTTCCTTACGAAATCTCGTATGAACGCGTGAAGCCGGTATTTGCTGGCAACGTGGTGTCATGGGGCACTGAAGACCGCACGGTACCCATCCGGAAAGTCGAGGCCGGCCACTGGGAATTTCGTTCCCTTGATGCCACGGCCAATATGTATCTTGCCTTAGCAGCAATACTGAGCGCTGGTATGATCGGATGCGTTAAAAAGGAGCCCCTGCTACTAAAGGATTCCGGAGTCGACACTCAAACAGATAATAAATGCGGCGAAATGTTGCCTCAAAGCATTGATGAAGCACTTAATCGGCTGGACACGACGTTTGAAGAGCTTGAAGTCATGATGGAGAGCAAAATCATCCGACACTATCTCGAGTTGAAGAGACATGAAGCATCAGTGGTTCGGGATATGGGGACACAGGCAGCTCGAGATCTTCTGATTGAACTTTTCTAGATGAGTTATTAAACATATTTAGGAACATATAGTAGGTGAAATAAAGCAATGAGACATACGGAAGTTATAGATTCAATTCAGTTGTTGCATTCGTATTTCTCGCCTCACAGGCGTGTCCCCTTGACAAACCCATCAATAACTTTCACAATTTCCTCATTGCCATCTCGCTCAGCGATAAACCTAGCCGTCTGCCCCAGGCCATCTTGGGCATCCACGTTGGCTCCCCTTGATAAGAGATATCCCACGGCCTCGGCGTTTCTCATGGCGGTGGCCGCATGAAGCGCAGTCTTTCGTCGTGAAAGAGGTCTCTGGTTATGCGCATACCACCGTTCAGCAGTCTCCCGTGGATCTCCTGAATAAGGTACCTCCTCGTCCGATTCCGTGACTCTTCTGTAATTCACATCTAGTCCCTGATCAAGGAGCCACCCCAGCATCGTCAGTCCCCCAGTGTTGTTGCCTTCCGCGTTCACAATCAACAGATCGTCTTTGAGTCGCTCTGCTTCTGGCACTTTGTACAACTTCCATAGATGCTGAAGGACCTGTGGAGTACCAGATTGGATGGCAAACTCAAGAGAGGTCTTTTGAAACCAGTCTTCGGAGACGAGGAAATTCGGGTCTATTTTGACAATGGTGTCTAACAGATCGATGCTTTCTTCCGAGTTCTCCCCACGCGCAGCATCGAAAAGCAACATTTTATCTACCGGAGTCCATTTGTTCCTGAGAACGGCAGCCCAAACACGGAGTGGCATCTTTTCTTGCTCCTCGTCTGGGTAATAAAACGACTTGACATGTCCTCCCAAAAGCCAATTTTCGGGCGGTGGAGGAGAATCCAAGGGCTTTTCATCCGCGATCTTTATAGCTAGACCAGGATTGCCAGTATTCAATGCAGTGAAGAACATGGCTTGTCGGAATAGAGGCAGAGTAAAGAGGCGATCGGCATCTGCTGCACTCACTGTCGGGCTGCCTGATCGGAGTGAAGCCATGTCCACTTGCCCCGATGCGCAAGCCGAAAAGAAAGGTTCCAGTTTCTCACCTAGATAACTCCCATGCCGTAAGTCAATCCATGCGCTCTAAAAATAGGCAAATATGAAGCCTCGGGAAATCCCTTACCGGGAAAAGAAGCAATTAGAGGATCCGTTTCGGAGATCTTAATTGCACTTGCCATAGGACCAAATCGCTTCCCATGCCACAAAAGCGGGCGCACAAAGTCGCTCGCCAAACCATCATCAGGCAAATGATGAACTCGCTGCTCTGCCGGCCCGAAATGCGCCAGGCATCGTTTAAAGAAATCGCCCAGTTGTATTTTCTCGGCGAACAATTCCGTGACGGCATTTACGTAGCACCCCGGCGTCTGATCGCGCATTATACTCACCATGGTTGTGGTCTCTTTTAGGGATTGTGTTAATTGCGGCGATTGTGGTGATAGTAGTATATATAAGAGACAAAGGAAAATTGAGGATAGGTATATTAGCATTTAGGCGGGGGATAGAGTTGCCAGACTGCAACAGAGCAGTGTCTCCTTTATATCTCGCTAGCTGGTCATATATGCACTCTCGAGAATCCTTCAAGAATCCTACAACATCGGAACAAGTATGCGATAATCCGACGGCGATCTCAAAGCCTTGGAGGCCGCCTTGCTCCACACACACTTGCGAAGACGGACTCCTATCATGCATAAGTGGTTGCTGGTTGTGATGCAGATTTTTATTGAATGGTTGTTGGACGAATTACACCAACTAGATTGAGAACTACCATTGAAGTAGCTTGCCGCCTATTAGGCTTAAACGTTGACTTCCATGGCAACACTCAATGCAAGGTTGACCATCGAATACATATTCAAAACACATTCCGGATTCGTTTCATGACCACGCCACTATACTACTCTGACAGTCGTATTTATTAGGTATTCTACACTTTGCCTTCTGGAATTTGAGGCCGAAACTGGGTTGATTCATTTATCGTTCAATTTCATGCAGCGTCCACGATCCCGATAGGGTAAGCAGAGAAAATTTCCAAAATGATGCTTTATTGAGAATAGATGCTACTTTACGGGTAAATTCAATCAGTAGCTTCAGACCATCAACATAACATGGGCAAAATTACCGGTAGTGTTGCTATCTCAAAGCATTAGGACAGGCCTTAAGGTAAGAGATAGTTGCAACCAACCTAGATACACAGCCTCAATCTAAGGACTCTATACATAATGGCAATTTATACGTAGTGTAGCCCACTCACGACGAAGTTTAGACACTGCATATATTTTATATATTGCTTATATTTGGCATACGAGTACCTGATTTGATATTCCACTTCGTTATAAATTAAACGTTCGATGAGCATGTCCAGGATGTCTTTTGTCTCATGCACGTCCAGACTCATGACACTAAATCTCAAGTGTCAGGGATCGGTGAGATGGAAGCGGGGCGAGGCAGAGCAGCAGTCAGCCCGAATGGTCCTACACTGACTGGATCGTGAATGATAAAACCAGGCACCGTCATCTACTACAGCTGGCCATTCAGTAAACAGTCCTTTCAACTCAATTCATTATGCTCCGATTTGGACTTCAACATGGCGCTCGCCGGCTTCTCACAACCTCGGCAACTCGGTCGAAACAAGTTGATCTGGTGTGTCCAATCTGTTTCGACTTTGGCTTTACGCAAACCGCGTTTCGCGGTAGCGTAGACGATGACGCTTCAGAAAGCGTCAAATCTAGGCCATCCAGTCCCAAAAGCGAGAACAGTGATGATGTCAATGCCAAAGCTCTGCAACCGGGGAGCCCTCCTAAGCCGCCAACACCAGAAGCACCTCGGAACAGCCCCACGAGGAGTAAAATACGCTCTTCCATGAATTTACTGACCAACTCCGAGTCTATGAAACATAAATATGAGAACAAAATCGAGGCAATTTATACGATGCCGATTGATAAAGACATAGTCGATGCTAGAGTATATGACCTTCTTGAGGGCCAAGAGCCAAATTTCAAGGAAGGGGGACGTGAAGAGGCACAATCCTTTGTCCAGGCGGAGCTCATCAAGAACAAGTCTATTCCGTTCAAATATTGGCTTGAGCAACCTTGTCCTTCACATCGCAATACTGGAGACCAGGTTGCGCCTTGTGTGACCTTGAGGCGTGGCCTCCATGACTATATGATGGAAACCAGTCCAGGATATGCAGGGCGGCAGGAGATAATGCGCGAATTGGGATTTGTTACTACAGGAGGAAGTTCGGCTTCTCAGTGTCTTCGAATTGGTCACTTGGGCGCTGGCGAGCTGCCAGCGCACGCTTGGGGTGTAGAGAGCTTCCTCAAGACGGGTATGTGTGAAGCTTGAAATGCCGAATAATTCAACACTAGATAGCTAACAAGTATGTTCCCAGATATCCCGTCACCTTGGAGACAGCCTTGGTTCCCAGACCGTGGATTAACAGTATTTGAGCGAACAGTGCCATCCGGAAACACTGCTTCTGATGAAGCTTTCCAAAAGGCGACGAATTGGTTCCGTGAATGTAACGACACCCATGAAGATTGCGCGCCCGGAGAGATCCTGGAGATGCCTGACCGAGTTCTCGACATCGCTGCTGAAGACACTGCGTCCGGCGTCAAGTTGGTTCAAACAAACGGCAAAATGGCTAGGTATGCTTGTTTAAGCCATCGATGGGGGGAGGAAACGTCTCAAGCCACGAAGCAAAACGTTGAATCACTGTGTAACGAAGTGCCGTGGGCCTACCTCTCGCCTACTTATCAAGACTCTATAACATTTTTGAGAAAATTCTCAAAGTGGCATCAACAACAATACGGAGAGGAGATACGCTATATATGGATCGACAGCTTGTGCATTATACAAGACTCCAAGAGCGACTGGAAGAAGCATTCTCTCAAAATGAGCGACATATACTCCAACTCCTCCATCACTCTAGTAGAGAGCCATGGGCTTCACACTGAGAAAAGATTGTTCCAAGACTCTACTGCTAGGCGGGGTTCAAAGCCTGTATCCATTCAAGACGCAGAAGGCAATGATCACGAATTACACTATCGACACACCATCTATCATCCCACATTCATGGTCAAGGATGGTGATATTCCAGTTTGGAAGAGAGCATGGGTATTTCAAGAGCGCCTATTGTCGCGCCGCCTTCTTATATTTGGGCCCGACGAGCTTTCATGGCAGTGCGCCAGCCACCACAGGTGCGAATGTGGCCTCGAGGAGCTCGAAACACAAAGTGATAAGCTCATGAAAGAATGGGAGGATGACATTCACATTCCACTGCATTCGGCAAGTAGCAGAAGAGATATGCAGCGCACGCTCGGCAACAATCCCTCTCACAAGCAACTTCGAAAAGCCTGGAGACTCGTTGTTGAGGAATATTCGCGGCTTGACTACACATACCGCAGCGATACTCTGTTCGCCATAGCAGGACTTGCAAAGAACTTTAATGCAAGATTGGGCGGTAAGAAGTACTTCGCTGGCGTTTGGTACGATGAATATGACAAACTGCAAGGAAGTGAAGAGAATGAAGACTGGGAGTCTCCAGCAGAGACAGCCTTGGATCTGCTATGGAGGCTCGCTTATGTCAAAGACGCTGGGAGAGAGGATCTTCCCGAACCCGCGGTGCCTGTATCATGGAGCTGGGCATATCCCGAATGTGAAATCATCTACCCGTTTCATGATGATGAAGCGATTAATCACTATACTCTAGTGGTATCAATAGGAGGCGCGTTGAATGTTCCCAAACTGCCTGACGATCATGATGAGCCGCGAGATTGGGTGATGGACGACATGTACACAGAGGTGCCTCCCTCTGCAATCATTCTCGCCGGTCCTCTTTGGAAGACGGAGGTTACTGCGGCGCCGCATGTATTTACGATTAAAGACACCGAGTATCCGGAGTACACTTATTACCTGGGCGCCATGTCGGCCGAAATTCTTCAAGAAAGCGTCGTCGGAAGACGGATCCGCCAAACAAGACTTATTATCACACCTCCCAAGGACGAGGGCGAGAGCAATGAATCTGCGGTCAACAAGATGCCTCAACTGGTCTTTTACCCAGACAGCACCAACACTGTCATTCCTGAGTCGCTCTACTGTCTGCCGATGGCAAGTTTTAAGCGCCTGCCTATCAAGCCCACTGTAAAGGAAAAGGTCGTATTTGCCGCCTTGGTACTGGAGCCTGTGGGGCACAAGGCAAATACCGAGGGCTACGACCCGGATTTGTCGCATAGAGATATTTCGGAGCTGGTCTTTCGGAGAGTTGGATTGGCATATACGACGGATGGAGGCTGGGCCGAAGAGCATGAGAAGATGTTGGAAAAGATGCCCGCGAATATCGTATACATAGTTCAGTAATGCCTTACGGAAGTGCGACGAATTGCGGAGTCAATTGTCTTATAGAGCTCACTTGAATTATAGAGCAACTCATAATAAGTGGGCTGACAGCTCCTGAGGCAGAATGTTAAGTGAATACTTGCATGCTTGGCCAACATTGTTTTGTTTTGTCCTGAGGTCGATCAAGTTCAGCGGCCGCTTTCAACGCACTGGCTTTCAGTGTAACTGAACATGCTGCAGATTTTACCTCTGATCTAAACAGGAATACACCGTACATTTACTACACGCCCTAAAATAGAATGGTTCTCTCAGTTAAGCGCTCGCCATGGATACAGGATACGCCAAACTAATTCCATGATTCCTGGTATACCAGAAAGTTCACTACAACAGAGGTGATTCGAGTCAAGATATACTTGACGAGCCAACGCTATGTAGTATTTAGCCTCGTAAATGGGGGCGTCATCATCCCACATTGCTGAAGAATGAGGCTGTGAATTAAGCGCCTATCGACCTGCCCAATTTATACGCGCCTCACCTGCATAAGCCTGAAACTACAGCCCGCCAAATCTATATTGGCTCAGTGTACAATTTGCGTTAAGCGCGCTGCCGACGACACGGAATTGATGTCTTGGATGTAGTCAGATATGTGTATATAAGGCAATAAACAACCTCAACTTTTTTGAACAAAACAAATCTACATTAATACGAAATCGACTTATTAATTCTGTTACCCAAGCGTTCTCCCACATTGATTACTTACGCCACAATTGTTCGTTATTGTTTTTATATCATCATGGCTTCCCGAGAGACCTTCGCTGTAGGATGGGTTTGCGCCCTCCCTGAAGAATACAACGCCGCTTGTGCGATTCTGGACGAAGAACTTGAAGGCCCAGAAGCAGAAGAGGGAGATCGCAATGCGTACGTCTTTGGCCGTATCGCCAATCATCACGTTGTGATTACATGCCTTCCACTCGGGCGTTATGGAACAAGCGCAGCCACTCGAGCAGCAAAGGACATGCTGCGCTCTTTTCCACAACTAAGATTCCTGCTATTGGTAGGAACAGCAGGTGGCGCGCCAACAGCAGAACGAGACATTCGTCTTGGTGATGTTGTTGTTAGCGAACCGAAAGGAGTCTCTGGTGGTGTCATCCAGTATGACCACGGGAAGCAGATTGATGGTGATTTTCAGCGAACAGGCGACTTGAATTCTCCGCCAACAGTGCTACTTGGCGCTCTAATGGAAATGAGGCGAAGGCATCATCACCCAGAGAAATTTAGAGGTGTTGATGGGCATTTAAAATTGCTCAGTGAACACCCCCAATATCAGAGGCCTAAGGAAGACCGGCTCTTCCGATCAGATGTCAAACATCTTGGTGGACCAGATTGTTCGAAATGCGATGCGAGTGCCCTCATTAATCGCAAGCCACGGACTTCTATCAGAGCATTCGAAGTTTTTTACGGTACTGTTGCCTCGGCAAATACAGTTATGAAAGATGCCGTTCAAAGAGACGTTTACGCCAACGATCCAAAGACAAACGCATTTTGCTTTGAGATGGAAGCTGCAGGTCTTATGAATGACTTCCCCTGTATGGTGATACGGGGAATAAGCAACTATTCCGACTCTCATAAGAACGACGAGTGGCGTCAATACGCAGCTTCAACGGCCGCGGCTTACGCCAAGGAGCTGCTTTACGTGGTGAAGCCCGTGAGACCAACGCCATGATGGGTGAAAACAATGAGTAAGTCTCCATTTTGAAAGCATTGACAAATTATATAGTTGTGCTAATACAAAACAAGGTAAATAAAATTTTATCGCATCTATCATGAGATTTAGACAGATCAAGGTATAAGACAGGGCATAACAGGCCCCAGAACTCTCTGGAGTTATAAGTGAAACAGAGGATCCGCAAGGACAAGGGACGGAATTGATCGCAATCAGTATAAAAGATCTATCTGTATTAAAATTTGGTGCCAGATTACGCAGCGCGAATCATTTGAATACCCTCATTTTTATATTTGAGAAGTAATGTCGCGTGAAAGTTGCTCTGCGCTTGGAGCAGTGTGAGGCTGCGGTATGCTGTCATGAGAAGACTGAGAAGGAAGCCATCGTTCATAAGTGACCATGGTATCCAACGAACTATCAACCTGGTGGATGAGTGGCTCTTTGCTGCTACTACAAGTACCACAGTTTACATAGGCATTATCGACAACACATCTGACGTCTAAAAGACATTAGTACAAGTTTCATCACAGTCGTTAATATGGCTAGTTGTAAATGACTTGCAGTGATCGATCAGCTCATTTTCCACGTGTGAAGTTGCCTCGGCATAAGGTTGGAAAGGGTCCCTCTGATGACATGAAATAGCACTTTGCGGTTCAGGATTGCTGATGTTTTGAGGTCTGATCTGAGTCTGTGTTCCATTCTTCCCTTTTGAAACATGGCGCTTGTGTTTCTTAGACGGAGCAGTGGGTTGATACTGTCGGACCTCTAAGTGGTCCCGACGTCTTTCCCGTTGGCGATAATGACCCTCCTTCGCCGCATGTGAGCGAATGGTCTTGGCATTGGAGGATTTGGATGCATCGCTCGGATTTGTATTCAAAATCCATATCATCGGTTGTATTTGTCTGTCTTGTGACAGAGGCTGTCGCCTTATGTCACTGAATTCAGGGTTTTGCATGTTGCTCCAAGGAAAGCACATGAGCTGATTGGGGTAACTTCTGGGTTCACCCAGCTCATCTTTGCTAAAACCAGCATATATACAATTTCCATTTTTGTAGCAGGATACCAATTCTTTTTTTTTTCTATTGAAATCAACATATTAGTGCGGAGTCGGCGGCATTTCCATTTGCTTTGCGTGGCCCAGAATGTAAAAAATGGAACTTTGACATCAGCGACATGCACACCTGATATCAATTACAAACTCCGGGCTGAACTACTCTCTAAGAAGGCATTGCTGCTGCAGTTCGGCTGGTGGGGGTTTCAAACTAGGAAATTGGCCACTTCCTAAGAGGTAGAAGCGTCTATTGTGGATGGCGCCACCAGCGTGGTCTAATATGATGAAGTCGGCATTTTGTTGATCGAGTCATCTCACTTGTATAAGCTGAGAGTCTATTTTACAATTAAGCTTACAGCTGAAGTGATCTGATGTGATATTATTTGTGCTGTGAATAAATAGAGTTACAGGTTATAATTGGTAATTGCCCTCTAGATTAGTCGAGGTGTCATGAGCTTTTGATGGCACCCGTCCCTCTGCACTACTACAGCCTCTATATACACCAAAAACTAGATTCATCCATGCCATTTTGTCTGCAATTGGGTAGTTGCTCGTGATGATAGATCACTAACTGACCTATTACCCTTGCTTTCCTTGTGTCATACAACAATATTCTTTGGCTTTCCAGCACACCAATCTTCAACATTTTCCTTGTAGGCCCCTAAGTAGCCATCTATTGTTGCCCTTGCGTACCATGCGACATGAGGCGTAACCAATAAGTTCAATTCCTCCGCTTCATCTTGGCTGAGCTTGAGAATGGGGCTATCGCCTTCCTTCCAGTGATCACCAGCACCAGAGGGCTCCTTTAAGAAGACATCCGTTGCGCACCCATCGATCACACCTCCTCTCAAAGCCTCAATGAGTGCTTGCTCATCAACAATACCTCCACGTGAGACATTTATCATGATAGTCTTTTGAGACATCATTTGGAACTCATTATGGGAGATGAGATTGAGCGTCTCTGGGTTGCGGGGCAGACATAGGACAAGCACTGTTGATCGACGTAGAACCTCTGCAAACGGTGTCCGAGTATCATTAACTTCTGTGCTCATTGTACTTCGTGTAGAAGCAGCTGCAACAGCGCCAGGCACTGCGCCCTTCCGAGAAGCAATGAGAACAGTCATCCCGAGACCACGGCAAAGCTGAGCAACACGCCGACCTATATTTTGACAAGATGTTAACCATCGCTCATTTTATAATCAATATGCCAAGTTCTTACCTATTGCTCCATAGCCGATAATGCCGACAGTTTCTTCTTTACATGATAGTGGTAACTTGTTGTCCCTGGAGTTCAATCGGTTGGTGATTGTACCACGTCTCACCCACTCATCTGTTCCCAAGATGACTTTTTGCATCAACAAAAGACGTCGGCGACAAGCAAAGTACATGGCCAGAACATGATTTGCAACGCTATCACCATTCGCATCTGGCGCATTAAGAACCCTGATTCCCCTCTTTTTACACTCTTGTTTATCGATGCTATCAGTCCCGGACGCCAACGCGGCGATTAAACGAAGGTTTGGGGTTTTAGCTGCCGAGAGAGTTGATGCATCAAGGCGTGTGAGTGTAAGTGCAACTATAGTCGCATCCTTCACAGCCTCCTGAATATCATCGTTGGAAGTAAGTTGCGTCTCGCAGACTTTCAACTCGTAAGTGTGTGGGGGTGGCAGGTTGAGTAGATTTGGGGGGATAGGGACGTGCCAAGCGTCTAGAGCGACGATTTTGTGATGCATTTTGCGAATTGAACCAAACAGAGGGCGAAACATTGAGTTGTATACAATGGCAGCACAAGTAAAGATAGAATTGGAGGCTGCAATTTATTAATTTATTATTGTTAAACTGATACGCCCTTAGCGACATAAGGAGTGGATCAAATCATCAAAGGGCTCTTACTTTGCCATGTTCGGCTTGGTCGGCTGCAAGATCTCACGGCCTGCGTCAGTTGGAGCGGGAGTTCAAGATAACAACCGAGTTCGCTCAGTCTTCGGTCCAATAATCATTCTTTATTCCCGCCATGAAGACGTCAGTGGGATGAATCCTCACTTTGTAGATAATCCTCCCCACTAAACCCCACATATACCCATTTAGGAATATGCATGTTTTCTCATTTGAGATGAGTTGCTCGATGAGGTTGGACGTTCGTCTCTTATAATGAGATTAGTATTGCCATCTAGAACCAAAGCCTCTCGTCAAAGCTCTTCTCTCTAATTTTCAATGGATCCTTGGTTTATTGCTGAGTCAATCGGCAAGCTGCGGATCGACACTTTGTAAATCGACTCGGCAGCTAATAAGAGCAGAAAGCAGTTGATCAGAAGGCCCTGTCTCGATTCTTGGTCTTACGGCCAGAACGCTGGGTTAGTTATATTATTACCTGAAGTATCATATAAATGATATCCATAATGAATCAAAACGCAAAGGTTTCTCGAAATCCATTGATTCTAGGGTTTCAGTTGGATAGAAGACTATCCGCGAACTCCGACATCGATTAGTCGATATACGAAAAAAAAGGTATTATAATCACACCATAAAGTTTGATGAATTAACGATACTCCATAATTAATAATTCTGGATAAATTATTCATTTTCACCGTGTTTCGGTGGTTAATGCTTGTAGCTGTGATCCCAAGTTTCAAGAGCAAACAAACACTAGAGCGAGATTCACACCATGGAATATAAAAGGAATAGAAAGCCGTCAATGAATGCGAATGTCGGAATTTGCAAGAATAAGTCACGATTTATCTAAGCATAACATGTCTTCCGGAAAGCTCATCGTCGTTGGCGCAACTGGCAACTAAGGCAGTTCAGTGGTGAATGTGTTTTTATCCGGGCCCGGCAGACATACTCGTGGCCTTACCCTCAATACGTCAAGTACCAAAGCTCAAAATAAAGTCTATAGTGGGGTTGAAGTCGTTTTTTGCGAATATAGACAATCCGTAAACTTTTACACCAGCTTTTCTTGGGCTAGATTGGCAAAAGGTCCTAGCTCTTAGGCTGAAAGCTCCTGTGCGGAGGAAAAACTTTCCAAGACCAGCGCTATAACCAATAGTAGATACAAGACGTGAGAGCTAATTTTTAAAAGATATAATAAGTCACATAGGTACCAAGGCGGAAGAAGCTGAGCGCTATTATATCCATCTTATACGAGGTTTAGGCAGAACAGTATGTAAGACAAGGTGGGACATACGACAGAATAATGCATAGGACAGAATTGTATATGGACTGACGATGCGACATCCTCTAATGAGAAACGTTGGCCAGGCAGGACTACTTATTTCCTATTTGTATTGAGCATGGACAGCAGTGAAAAAAGATGCCAGCTTCGCCAATCCGCTAATAATATGGGCGAGTTGAGTTCCTACTCTCCGGAAATAATGCGGAGCTGCATCATTGCTGATGCCCATATGGCCATTGATACACGGGAGTTAAGATTAGCGGTGACTGTTACTCATATCTTTGTACAACAGACTGAATCAAAAACCCCGTTCAACTCCGCAACTAGGCGCTAATTCGGTTCAAGCACTTGGTATCTTTGTTATGGATAATCAAGAGTTGCAGAAGCACTGACTATTGGTCAATCAACTGCCAAGCTGACATGTCACCAACCCGACGCTGCAACGGTGGATATTCTGTGAGTAAAGCTTTTGTCCACACAAGTTTCCTACTGCGAAACCACATACTCTATCATTCTTTCTTTTCATCTGGAATTCTCAGTATATTTGGGCAAGGCATCTCTGTCGCTGAAGATCTCCCGTTGACTAGGCAAAGTTAATTTGTCCGCTGAGCTCATGAACTCATCTCTTGGCGGGCCTAAAGCATATTTACTTTTCCGGACTTTTCCACAGCAGAAACGAATTAGTGTCACTCACTAATAACGAGCTCATTCGTCTTTCTTGTGCCACAAAATGGATCCTATATGCAACTCATCCCCGAGACAAATTCCTACCCTGGCAAGATCTGACGTTGCTGATGCGGGGTTGGATCAACCTGTCAAAATCCTCGGTGTTTATAAAGTGTCGGAGATCTGCTAAATCCCATGCCATTTTCGCGTTTACCACCGACCGGTATTTACTCTTTTTACATACAAAACTGTTATTGTGATTTCTTGTTGAGAGAACAAAAGATTGTAGAGCAAAATGCCTATTCCAACCGAAGTCGTGGGCTCATTGCCTCGCCCAACATGTAAGACATTCTGAGTGTTTTGTCTCGAAGTAGGTTTTAACTAAACAGAGAAATAGACCTACAACAGGCTTTCGCCGACTATGATGCTGGAAAGATTACCCACGATGCGCTTGTCGCAGCCCAGGACAAAGCCGCCAAAGACTCTGTGGAGAGAATGGAGGCTGCTGGAGAAACCTACGTAACGGACGGAGAGCAGCGTGCCAGCTCGTGAGTTCAAAGAGCGCCCATCTCAACTCCGAGAGTTACTAATGTGAGATTTTAGTTTTGCAACATACCCTATTGTAGAGTCAGTATTAGCGATAGGTGAACTTGCTCACAAAATAGTGTTTCTTACCAGATATGATTACAGAACTCTCAAGGGCGCAGGTCTGCCTAGCAACTTTGCCGCCGATGGTCAATTCTTTGTAGGGTTCTCTTGAGAGCTAAATGGCAGAACATGGCTGATGTCTGGTTCTGCAGGCTATTTTTGATGATGGCCACCACCGCCAGCTACCGCGTCTCGTCAAAGGACCTTTCAAGTGCGTTTGCGTTGTTTACTCAATACAAATGAAGCTCTGCTAACTAGTCCGAACCAGATATGCGACTTATGCGTGGCAGAACCTCAAACAATCCAAACCCTATGCATCTCATCCAATGAAGCAGGCCGTCATTGCGCCGAGTATGATGTATCTTCTATATCCCCTCCAGAGCGAACTCGAAGGCTACACCCGCGAGGAGTTTGTCAAAGACTTGGTTAATGAGGTAAGCCAGCAAAATATAACCTTCTCACTTCTTCTGAGGAAAATACTAAGGCATCACTTGTAGTGCGAAAAAGATATTCGAGGATGCTTTGAAACGGGTGCAAAAAGAGTCTCAATTGACTTCACAGAAGGTACCAACGCTCTAATTGCTCCATAATGGCCAAATAGCTGATATCTTACGCTGTGTATTAGGTCGTCTCGCTTTAAAGCACGATCCTAGGAATCCTTGGACAAACGCCGAGCTTCTCGAAACATTCGTCAAGTTGATCAACCAGTATGTATACATGAGAGAGAAAATGCAAAAGACTTTCTGACATATATATAGAGTCCTTGATCGCTTCACTCCCGAGGAGCGAGTCAACATTGGGCTACACACATGCCCCGGTGGCGACTGCGACTCTGTGCACTCAATGGATGTCGATTACAGCAAGCTCCTACCGTCACTTTTCCAGATCCACGCGGGTTACTTTTTAATCGAACTCTCGTCTGAGAAGAATAAAGAAGCTGTGTATAAATCGATTGGGCAACATATTCGCAGGGATGCCAACGGTATCAAGCAGGTGAGTTACTTATGGCTTCAAGAAACAAGTACAATGACCTGACGCTAGTTTTCTTAGGTTGCCTTTATTGGAGTCATCAACACTCTCAATCCTGCTATAGAGGACCCAGAGAAAATTGCCGAGCAGTTGGTGCTTGCAAGCAAATACATTCCTGTCGACCAACTAGGTGCAACAGATGATTGCGGTGAGATTCACCTCTATCCATGAATAGATTGTCACTTAGACTCGACTAATGTGGATTGATGCTAATAGGCTTCTCCCCTTTCTCTATCGACGACAAGCCTAGTCATGGTAGTCCAGATTTTGCCAGGGACATTGCATTCCAAAAGATCTCGAGTCGTGTTAAAGGCGCCAAGCTGGCCAGTGAGAGATTAGGCGTATAACTGTAGGTCCGGAGGTGCGTGATGAAAGTAATGATATATAAGCCTCAACAGCCCTCTGGCTTTCGGCCTTTTTGCAATTTCAACAGTGCAAGTTTAGATTTCTCAAAAGAGTCAGTATTATGATTGAATTGAATCTTTGAAGAGCATCCGCAATATCGTCTCCATACTGCTGAAATGTTCTCTGTTCCCTATCCTGACTCTATCAGTCATCTACAACTAGCACCATCTGTTTATGCATGAGTGACACCGGACGTAAGACACTCAAGATTCATCCGTTCGATGTTCCTGATCGCTTGGCTGTCTCGGTTTTCTGACGACAGCAAAAGCTTGAGAAATTCGGATTGAGAATGCCCTTTCAACCCCAACTAGAAGTCAACAAACGATTGGTCAGCATCAAGTAAACGATGAAGGAGTTTTGCATATCGCATATTGAACGCATGGAGAATAACTCACAGATGAGTAGGTAAAGATATTTCGAAACTACCGGCGCCCAAACTAACGCCGAAATCACCTGTCCGATTGGCCAGTCGTTCATCTCGTCGAAACTGCCAACATCGTCCCAAATTCCAAATAACATGAAGAAATTCGACCACAAATGTACGACAATGATAATCTCAAAAGCAAAGAGAAACATGTCTGTGAATAAACGGCCCAGTTGTATCATATATAGCAGCATCAAAGACTCTGTTCTAGAGACTTTCTCTGCATAATTCCTCAGCCATAGAGTTCCTGCAATTTCTTTCCATATTTTCTTGGTCCAAAGGAGACATAACCCTGTGAAGCACAATTTCATAACAAATCTCGGCGTGAATTCGTATAGCGTTCCAATAAAGTAGGGACCGTCACAAAGGTCATCCAAACTAGCGAATCCGCCGCATTTCACGTTATCGCCGTCCGCAGACATGCGGTAGATGGTGTCAATATCCATGTTTGCCAATATTGAAGCCGTAGAAGCCACGTAGGACATGATAAAAACCGTAGTGCATAACGCAAATGAGTAAAGGGAATCTAGTTGCAACTGATGGAGCGTTACTTGGTTCAAGAGAAGAGTTAGAGCCGCAATGACAGTAAGGTGGTTCATGGTAGTGCGACTGCGTATTACGCCGCTCCAGTCCTCTGTCCCAAAATCCTCAGTTGGTCTAATATTAGCGTAGATAAGGCCGATTTGGATGGCAAGGATGAAGAAGCACTGAGCTTCCTGAATTTCGATGACGAATACGCTCGTCGAGTGTTTAAGGCGCTTTGCCACACGAGAGCGTTGAAAGGTGATGAAGGAGTATATCTTCCCCCCATAGATTGTCAACCTCGCGAGCGAATCAATGCTTCTTGCCATATGAAGGATGCGGATGCACGCCCAAGCATAGAAGACAAGCAAAATTAAGACAAAATACGAAGCAATCACCTGGGTGTTACGGTTAGTTGTCTTGAAAATATTTGTGAAACATAGAATACACTTGTAAGACGAAGTTGACTCACACCGGGCCCAGCAAGATCATTATCATTTTGCGATTCACTTTTAAAGCGGCAAACTTGAGAAATATAGGTACCCCAACGGCGCAAGTCTGGAGAGTGGGATGAGTTGGCGAAAGTCGAGAAGTTTCTGATTGGTTCCTCTTTTGCCCAGCTCTCACCTGCACAGTCATGAAACCTTTTTAAAACTCCAACAGCATCGAACTCGATTGGATTAGTGACTGCTAGATGATCCAAGGCCTTGGCTGTGTCGCCGATGTTATTCGTGTCATTGAAATGGTGAGGATGTGGCTTGTTGATCGCCATGTTTGCCAGAGTCAAACAGTTCCACCGTGTCTGCCAGTCTTGGAATAGTAATTTGACATCTCCACAGGCCGCTGTGCAGTTTACTTCACCAGTCTGGGAGTTTTTACAGCCGCCTGCGTATAGATTGAGAATAGACGGGTAAGGCAAGATTCCAGAATCATCGTTGGAATTTACTGTCGTGCCTAGAATGAGGCGGTTCGTGGTCGGTAGTTTATTCAAGCCACTTTGCACGTATAAGAATCTATTACTTGTAGCGTACCATTCCCAGACGCGGTCGCTATCGGTCTGAAAGGATTGATTCAGAAGGAATTTAGAATCTGGGGAAAATGTAACCAGTCCATCATATTGCTCCATTTTACAGAGTTACTAAAGAGGAGTTCTCTGGAGAAACATTTGTTGAAACTCAGGTGGAGGATGAACGATGCCATAAGCTGTAGAGGAAATGTTTATGGAGAGAAATTTGACCACCAGACACCATATGTATATATAATGCATAGAAAAGGGGTCGAAGCGTACTGAGATGGAAGAAATCTGCTTCCGTGTCTCAGTTATCGATGATTTTATTGGACGTTTGTATGCTTGTCTCGGAGCCGGTCCAAAGAATGCCAACGATCCCTAATTGTGAGGCAACTATGGAGTAAAATGGCGCTGGTTAGGTCCATTGGCATCGTATAAATACAAATAGGTCGAGAGTTGTCTTGATAGTAGATGATGTAGAGTAACACAGGCTGCCTAGGTAGGGAGTTTCACAGGATTTCTTAGTAGTTCAGAGGAGGCTCAGCCATCCATGCTAGACCAATGTGAGCACATTGAGCAAACTTTTGATGGGCAAGCCTCTTATTTGTCTCGCCTCACTTGGGCGGTCTAACAAAGATCTGGGCAAAGACGCATCGTATCCCTTGGAATAAATTATCACCAGTGAGGCTAGGACAAGCTTAAGACTTGAGTGATTGTGGTGTCGTGGTGGTGACCTGTGTACATAATTTACCTGGTGGTGCTGTAGCTGTAACTGTTGGTACCTCCACCTAAGCTCTCTAGACTCCTACTGCAAAGTCACTGACGGAGCTGTGGCTGTGCCGAGAGTTTTGCGGATAAAGTATCCGTTAGGTACGAGTATTGTATGGAGGATACACCGCAAAGCTGCATCGGATTTCAAGCTTTTGCACATGTGGTGCCCACTTGATACATCAAATACTATAGTACTCGTCATTTTATCCATAAGCTACCTACAATCTGTCCATTCAGCCTCGTCTCGTACCTATTCTCTGGAGACGTACTCAAGCACACAAGTACACAAGTACGAAAGCACAACTTGAGTACACACGGGGAATCGCCACTTCAGCCCCTCCGTCCGATGCCGTGCATTGCGTGGCTGATGATTCCTGGTACGTCACTCCCAGCGCCCGCTATACCGCAATCAGCAGGCATACGTACTCCGTCTACGGTACCACGGCAGCCCATCCACGCGTGCACCGCCACAGCTGGTCCCCAAAGTTCCCCAAGATACCCGCATCATGTCACTGTGCCTGTCGACGCCTCTTTGCTTCTTGACTTTCCACTCGACACCCAAACAAACAAACTCTCTCATCTTATCTGGCTTGATTCCAAATACCTGCAATTAATTGCATCTCCCATCAATACCTCCCAGCGGTGTTTGTTTTATTTTGCGCCTCCGCCATCATGCGCTGATGTTCTTGATCGCCGATTCAGTGACGACATCTCAAATCTCCCCACCCGATTCCATCTTCATCTTTGACTCCTACAATCGGCGGTTCGGCCTCTCCTTACGATCGCTTATTGATTCACAAACCAGCATAGCTTGAAGAATTCAATACGAAATTAAGCTTCTTCCGTTCCGTTAGATTCATCTCCATTCGAGCATGTATATCCATCAGCCTCCCAGCAACGCCGAAGCTGCTCCGCATAGGCCGCAACAGCCCGCGAGCAACGACTGGACGGACGAGCAGACAGCGGGTGCTTGGGAAGATGTGGCTTCTCAACGCCCAGCCGGTGCGACGGAGAACTCCATCCCTCGACAATATGTCCCTGCGTCATTGCGACCTGGTGGAGGTGCGGAAGTGGCCTTCGGCTCGCCGGATGACGAAGACAGCGTGTGGAACGAGGCTCGAAACCTGCCGTTGGACCTGAATCTACCCGACCAGGTCCCCGATGCTCTCCGGCCGGGCGCACACCGGGCAGAGACGAATCCATTTCTGAAGAAACAGACCCCCTCCCAGACCCCCTCAGACACAAATCTGCAGGCTCCTCCAATCACACTGCAGCCGCCAACCGCCTCTCTATCCAACCTGAGCCTGGAAGAGTCAAGCATTCAGAACCCATGGCAGCCGCCCATTGGTACTCAGTCTCCTCTGCATGGAACTGAGTTGCCCATCGCAGTCTCACCCGGCG
Source organism: Trichoderma afroharzianum (assembly GCA_037893235.1). Lineage (NCBI taxonomy): Eukaryota > Fungi > Ascomycota > Sordariomycetes > Hypocreales > Hypocreaceae > Trichoderma > Trichoderma afroharzianum. The sequence goes on along the minus strand of JBBLXW010000028.1, from coordinate 47,046 downwards.
GCTCAGAAATTGATCCCTGGGCTCGTTTCACTCCAGAGCCACCCGCCAAAGAGCCCATTTCTCCCAAGTCTGCGGATCTCATCTCTCTACACTCCAAAGGCTCAGCCTGGGATGACGAGTTTCCGAGCGAGCATGGCAATCCAGCCTCCCCACCACAGAATGCCGCAATACCAGATGACCTCATGCGTGAGCAGCAAGTCTGGGACGACTTGGGCTCTTTGGATCCAGGCAAGGGCAAGGGCAAGGCATCCGACATTCCCGCGGCACAAGCGGCCCCAATAGACGATTGGAGCCTGATAGACTCGGAGCCTTCGAGCTCACCACGGAGACAGCCTCAGGAAGACTCCTCGACAGATGCGCTTGACGAAAAGCCAGCCCTGCCTCCGCGGCTTTCGGGAAGTCGTGTGCGATGGACACCTTCACGTCCGCCAGTTGACGGCAAAGCCGAGACGTACCAAGTGAAGAATATCCGATGGCATGATCCCAGCGCCTCCAACAATCCTCGTGTATCTCCCATATTGATCCAAAATGAGAATGGCCCTTGCCCATTGGTCGCCCTGGTCAATGCACTTACTTTGACGACGCCCGAGGAGATTGGTGAGACAGCGCTGGTGCAGGTCCTGCGCTCGCGGGAGCAAGTCAGCTTAAGCCTGCTACTAGATGCTGTTTTTGATGAGCTCATGTCCCCTCGAAGGACATCGTCGGAAGATTCGCTGCCGGATGTCTCAGAGCTCTACTCATTCCTCCAGAGTCTTCACACCGGCATGAATGTCAATCCGCGATTCATCCCTACTCCGGAGGTGATCGCCGCATACGAGCATACTTCGCTTACGGAGCTCCATCCTCTTGAGCGACGAAAGTACATACCCGGGACTTTTGAGAACACGGCGGAGATGGGCCTCTATGCCACCTTTTCCATCCCCTTGATCCATGGATGGCTGCCGCCACATGACGATGTCGTCTGCGCTTCCATGGAAAGGCACGCTGCCTCTTACGAGGACGTACAGAATCTACTCTTCCGCGAGGAGGAGTTGGAGGACAAACTAGCTACATCCGAGGAGGGCCTGACGGAAGCAGAGCAGGATCTATACCAAGACATCATCACCATCAAGATATTCCTCAACGAGTCAGCTACACAACTGACGCCCTGGGGTATTGAAGTGATTGCAAAGGCAATGCGGCCGGGCACATTTGCCATTCTCTTCCGCAATGATCACTTTTCAACACTGTATTGCCACCCACACACTCGGCAACTCCTCACACTTGTGACAGACGCCGGTTTCCGAAGTCATGATGAAATTGTGTGGGAAAGCCTGCTTGATGTCAATGGCGAATTGAACCGATTCCTTTCCGGTGATTTCCGACTTGTGAGCGGCGATGCAACAACTGGATCGAGCACCAGAGCTAGCGATTATGGAACAGACCAAGGTGGTGGCACTTGGACGACTGTCACCAACAAGCGCGGTAAGACGAAGGAAGCTCCACATCAAGAGGAAGCAGGTCAGCCGAGCTCTACCACCGAACAAGAAGATCGAGACTTGGCTCTCGCCCTGCAGCTGCAAGAGGAAGAGGATCAGAAACATCGTGAGGAGCAGGCACGCCGGAAGCGTGAACGGACGCTGTCGGAGCAATACATTGAGCAAGCTCATTTGCCCATACCCGTCAGCCGCCCTGGTGGAGGCAACGCCGGAGTCAACAACGGCCCAAGGCGCAACTCTGGAGCGACAGCTAGCGGTAGCCAATCCCTTGCCTCGCCGCGACGGACCTCCAACAGCATCAACACAAATGCAAACAGCAGCGTAGGTGCGGCCTCTGCTCCTGCTTCTGCTTCACAACGCTCGCTGCCCAACTCGGGATCGGTGTCACAGCAAGTTCGGCCTCTTGTCCCACCTCGGAGACAGGGAGTGAATCGACCGCCTGATAACTCGGATGAGCCGCCGCCGCCCTCGTATGAACAGGCTGCCCAGGTTCCCGCATACGTCCCTCCTCCGGGGCACCCCAACCACCACGAAAGCAGCCCGGCGAGCAGACAAGTGTCCCGATCGAGTGTTAGCACTGGTAGCGGACCGCCCGCTTCTGCAGCTAGAGGCCGCAGACCCGGAGCCCCAGTACCAGGAGCTCGAAGGCCAGCAGTGCCTGCTTCAGCGTCAAGCAAATCAGACCGAGACTGTGTGGTAATGTGATTTTGAGATGATGAGAATGAAGCATTCATGAATAAAGTTGGGGCATTAGCCATGCCAGTAATGGCGTTTTTATTGATTGGGCAGGCGGGCATTTTCCTTGCAGGCGTTGTTTTTGGCCGTGATGAATGTATGACGGACGCTCTTTTCCTCTCCTCCTTGAAGAAGAAGAATTGTACTTCATAGTTTTACCAAGTATTCTTATGTTTTTTTCTATAACGATATACATACTATCAATCATCAAGTTGTCATTGTCATATATCGGCTTAGAAGCCCTCTGTTCCATCTCCCGGCATGGTTTGAATGATATTTCCAATTATGGTGAATGACTGGAATCATATCAAACCAACACACGTGTTTGATCCCAAATGTGCTATATACGAGACCATATCTCTCATCCAATTTAAAAAAGAAAGATTAACATGCTTCTTATATCATGTGTATCAATGCAAAAGAAGGTCAAAAAATTGTCATGGCGATTCGATGTACCAGGGACTCGAACCCTGAGCCTTAGTCTGGATCTCCCTGTTGCGGGTAGCAATAGGAGGACTACGCGCTACCATTGCGCCAGCACACCATGCAGTTATCGGGGCTACTTTTATTGCTACTTATACCAGTATATCAGCCGCACTAGGAAGGTGGTGGTTAGCGGCAGAAATGGGGCATGGTCTCGTCACTGTTGATTGTTGACATCATTGAGCTGCAGCCACTCAGATTGTGGCTCTTTTTAGTTACGATTCGCTACTCATAAGGCGTCTCTCTTGTGAGATCCATGATTTGACATTTCTTACATGAATACTATTGTTTTTTCGTATTATTTGGAGTTTGGCTCAAGAAGATTCACCATGTCGCTGATTGAGGGCTTGTTTCCGACTTCACGGGAGAATTATGAGCTTCTCCTTCGTTGTTGGCAGATTGGCTATCCCATTGTAAGTGTCACGTATCACGACATGAACGGTCAGAATAGGCAATCATGGACTAATATAGAAATAGATTGGGTCGATGCAATGGATCATCAAATGGTACGGCATGGGCAAAACATCTGTCAGCAGCGTCTTCAATCTCCCCGGCCGCTTCGCCTGGATGACGATGGAGTGTCCCGGATTCTTGACGCTGCTCTACGTTATGAACACGTTGCCGCAAAAGGCCGGAATCGATGATTTACCCTGGCAGAACCGCGTTCTTGGTGGACTATTCGTATGTTCTTCTCACTGTTTCTATGGAAAATAAACATACATGACTGCTAACAACGCAACTCCAGGTCATCCACTACTCCTACAGAGCTGTCCTCTTCCCCCTCATTCAACCATCCATGTCCCCCATCCACGTCGGCGTCTGGGCCCTCGCCATAGGCTTCCAGCTCTGCAACGCCCTCTGCATCTCCTCCTGGCTATCCGCCTACGGCCCAACCACCGCCGAAGCCTGGTCCTCAGTCTCATCCATCCCGCAGTTCATCATCGGCATCGGCATCTTCTATCTCGGTCTCTCGTCAAACTTCTTCCATGACGAGGAGCTGCGCGAGATCCGTCGTCGCGAGCAAAAACGTCAGGAACGCCTCCGTAAGCAAGCCGGCGATAAGAGCGGCAACAACGCGGCCGGCGTGGAGAAGCACTACCAGATTCCGCAGGCGGGACTGTTTCGGTACATGCTGTATCCGCATTATTTCTCCGAGTGGGTTGAGTGGCTTGGGTTCTACATGGCTGCTGGTTGGGGGTGTGCTCCAGCGAGGGCGTTTCTCGTGAATGAGATTTTCTCGATGCTGCCGAGGGCGGTAAATGGGAAGAAGTGGTACATTGAAAGGTTTGGGGAGGAGAAGATTGGCAAGAAGTGGGCAGTCATCCCAGGTGTATGGTGATGCTGAGATGAGTGCACATCTTTGTATACAACTTGTGACCTAGCCATGGCGTTTGCTAATGTTAGACGCGGCATGTACATACAAATAGATATTACACTGTGAATTTACATCAATTCATTGAGTATTCATTATCAATACATCTGAGGTTCTATCCAAAGTCCTCAAGATCCTTTTTTTCATTATACGTCGTTTAATAATGCGGCTTGCCCTTCTCTGTATAAAACTCCTTCGCCCACGCAACAATGTTCGCAACCTCAGCATCAAACACCTTCTTCACGCCCTCATTCGCATTCGCGTTCCTCACCAGCAAGTCTCCACAGTGCGCCGCTCCGGGAACGATGTGCACAGGATGCTGAGGCGTCGAAGGCAGCGGACCACCAGGGCGGTTCGTAGCCATGACGGTAGCAGGCCTCCAGGGATCGAACTCTCCGGCGGTCCACTGCAGACGGCGCGTGTTGACGTTGAACCAGCCGCCGGTGACGTGGTTGACCTTGTCGGTGGTTGCGCCCTTGGCGATGCCGTAGGTGTATTTGCCCTCGCGGGGGAAGAAGAGCTCGCATTGGCGCTCAAAGTAGGGCTCGTTGACGGTGCGGGAGACGAGGTTGCCCTGGCCGCGGACCTGCCACCACATGAAGCTGTTGATGGTGTTAATATGATATGCTCTCTTTACAATGTGTGACTAGCTTCTAGACTTACGGCTCGTTGCAGAGGAACCAGTTCCATTGACGGTTGGCGCCGTTCTCAACAGTGAGATCGGTGAACAGGGGGCTCGATGCGTTGTATGTGTTGTAGCAAGACGTGTCGTTGGGGTTGGACCAGTATCCATAACCGGCACAAGCTACTCAATTGTTAGGTCTCGTCCGAAAATATTCTCCGAGGGCTAAACACTCACATCCAGGCAAGCTCTGAGTGGTGAACCACTTGGTGTATCCAGCCAAAGCCTTGGTCAGACCAACTCCCTTGGCTCCGGGAACAGGGCTAGTGCTGCCAGGCCATTGGTTCTGTTGGCAAAAATATCAGTATAAAAGTACTTCGCAAACAATTCAGATATAATTTACTCACCTCGACATAGTCACACATCTCAAGCAGTGGGTTGACGGCATCCGAGAACAGCACGCTCTGCCAGGTATACAATCCATTGTTCAACGCAGCGCCAAAGTCAGCATCCTCGAGGTCAGCCAATCCAAATTGAGTCTTCAAGTCATGCTTGGCCTTCTCGCTGTGTCCCTGAAGCACCTGATCAACGTGCTGAATAACCTGGGCATAGTCCGAAGAGCAGTTCTTGGGCATCGCCAGCTTAACCTGCTCAAAGTATCGCCACAGGTCGCCGACAGCCTCGACAACGGGGCTGGAGCACGAGTAGGCCCAGAAGGTTCCGGGGGCAAGATCCTGCACCCAGGCCGTGAGGGCACCGCTGTAGGAGCAGCCGACGAGGACCCAGGGAGCCTTCTCGGGAGTGCTGGTTCGGTTCAGGTCGAAAGGAAGGACGACGTTTTCGGCAAAGTAGACGAGATCCTTGACCGACTGCTCCAGAGTGAGGTACTGCATGTTCTCAGTGGAGAGGGTGTCATAAGGCGAGCTCTGTCCCCAGTAACGGTGCTCAATGATTAAAGCACCAGCACCGAGTTCCTGAGCAGCGACACCAGGAAGAGTCACGTTGGTCGTGTATCCCTCATAGCCATCCAGAGCGCTCTCATTGGGTCCCATCAGGATAACGGGGCCTCCAGGCTTGTAGAAGTCGCCGTTCCACGCATATCTCTGCTGAAAAGTGCCCAGCTCAGGGTGGTCATGGTCAATGAGCTGCTCAAAGAAGGCGTGCTGAGGCCCAGTGGCGTCACCCTGGGTGAAGGACTTGATGGCCGGGACTTCAGGCTTGGGAGGTCGCATCTCCAGGTTCACGAGGGCGGAAGCAGTTCCCGCGAGCATGAGAAGCTCGACGATGGAAGTGGAGGACCTCATCTTGACGGATTTGGTCTAAGAGGGGCACCTTGGACTCAAACTCTCCCTCTCTCTTCTCAAGAAAGCAGACGTCGAAGGGGCGCGACTTATATACCCATTCACCCCTCTGTTCAATTCTCTCATTCCGGCTGTTCCCCACAGATTCTTGAAGAACTATTGTATTCGCAAGGTAACATCACACAAGTGCCCGCCTAGCTACTCTTGTCAACAGGTAAAAAGTTCCGCATCATGGACCCTGTTCCTAGGCGGCACGACAGGTACGGATCCCTGGCCGGACGCCTTTCTTGGCCCGCCAGGTTTTCAATCACCAATGACAAAGAGTTGTGCTTCGGCTTCCTGCCGAGAGGAGAACAATGCCGGCATCTCATCTCCCGCTCACTCATCAAACTTGGCATCACCGGTCAGCCATTTGCAGAACAATGGCGCAATCGGATTGGTCAGACTGTGAAGGGATGTTCTTTTTTCACAGCCCCAGAAGAAAACAAAGGATCCTTCAGCAAACCCCAGCAAAAGGCTCTACGAGGAATAGGCGCCGTCCTGCCTAAAGCCCAAGTACGAGTAAGCCCGCATCAAACCTATCCGGCGGAACAAAGAGCCCTTCCTAGATAAACAAAATGGACTTGCACTTTTGCCGTTCTCCGGCATGCCAGCAGAAATACCCCTGGTTCCATCGCATTAGCTGCCGGTCTCCGTGAATCCAATTCAAAAGATCCCCGTGTCGCCGCTCGCCAACTCTATCTGGCCTTTGCCACTTTCAGGCGACCTTCCGGATAGGGCATGAGGCTAGCCAGGGGGTCGGCCTATGCCGGAGGCTTTTGTTAGTGAGTCAATGAATGTCAGCCATTCTGTACGGTATGTATGGAGAAAATGCTCTGCCGGCGGAATTGCCTTTGTTGGAGGGCAAGCATGGCAAGGACTTTTGGATCGGCGGAGGGAAAACAAATGATTCTCTCCGGGTGGACCGGTGGGTTTTGTTCAAGGTTGGTTCTGAGAGGCTATTAATACTAGCCCATCTCCGATCACAATCTGCCATGACTTGTTCTAACTGTTCGTATGGGCTGTTCAATTGACAGCTTTTTGTTGCAGCCTTTTGTTTACCGGCTGCATCCTCCGTAGATTAATTTGGATCGGCAGCTCCCTTTCCCCATATTCCTCCGCGCAGCCAACCGTCTTGGCAGATTCGGCCACCCATCTCTCCGATGCGGGATCGTTTGCTTGACTTTAGAGTAGTCATGTTTTAGTTTAGCAAAGGCGGTCTGTGCCTAACTATCTTTAGACTGCAGCCAGAGGAGATCTTTGCTCTGAAGCCTCGTCGCTTTGCGTGAAGATGCATGTCCGTCTTGTGCGACGCAACATATGATCCCCATCCCCTGGCCTTTGGAACAAGGCTCTGCTACCCTTCCTTCTGTAATATATGCCTCGTGGAGGTATGTAGGCTATCGACTAGGGTCAATGATGTAGACCAAGTAGTCAGCTGCACCCATTTGATGCTCAGTCTGCCGTGCTCCTTCGTATAGGTATTCAACATTTACATGTAGTCATACCGTGGGAAAACATTTTATTGACCATATAAGCCACTACGTTCCACGCCGGAAATACGCATCTGGGTGAATCAAGTCGATGGTACAACATGGCGCTGTGTTTATTAGATTGGTGTGACCCGTAGATGCCTGGATTGAGAGCTCGTGAACCGGTCTATACGAACATCTAGAAAAGGCTATTGAGCTCAATGTGACAATATAAGCTGCCAATTCAGTGCCAATTGACGTCATTACTGCATTGAGGCCTTCCCAAGGTTGGGGGCGGACAGTAATGCGATCCAAAAAATAATTAAAGTGCAGATGCTCACTGTATCACGACATATTATTTGTCCAATTGCTTGAATAGACACAATTGTCAAGCAGATAAGCACATTCGCTACTCATCATATTACAAATCCCGATATGTAAAGTGTAGCCATTCAAGATACATACCATGTTATTATTATACAAATCCTCGTCCATGTATATCGACGCAAGCCACGCCAAGCCTAATCATCGCCACTCTCATAGAGACTGCTCACGGCCCATCCATTCAACAAAGTATACTGACTCAAAGGCGACGTCCCCGTCAACGGGTCATAATGCTTCCTCTCTCCGCAAAGCCTATCATTCCCATACTGCACACAAGGTCGGCCCTGCAACAGTGCCGCGACTTGTGCACCTGCTTCACGACCCTCAAACCAAGCTCCATGAAGAAACCCAAAATACTCGGCACTGGTAGCCTCACCAGCAAACCACAGTCGTCCAGTATTAGCCCGCAGATTCTGGTGAGCTAGCAATGAAGTACCTGCTGGCCAATTTGAGTAGCTTCCGAAAGACCACGGCTCAGAGGCCCAGCGAGGATATGTAAACGCGATTGGCTCCGGGATAGTGACATTGGGGAACATTTGGCGGAGTACTTCCATGGCCTCTGCTTTTGTTTCCTCATCCGTCTGCTGCTCGATACGGTAAGACTCATCACCAATGACTGTTGCAAAAAGGATGTTGGAGCCCGGCATGAAGCCTTCAGTCGAGAGGGACTGCCAAACAGGATAATAGCCCCGCGTAGTAGGCGAAGCATACAAAAAGTACTGCGTATCCTCAGGCCAAAATGTCTCGTTAAACTGCAAAAAGACCTTAGTATACGTGCCCATGGCGAAGTTTTGGATCGCATCTTGCTTCCACCCCGGCAGCTGTGGCGAGAAGCCAATCGCATTACTCTGAAGCACGCCCAGTGAAAAGGTCGAAATGGCGTAGTCTGCAGATACGCAGCTGCCGTCGTGATTGTACACTGTGACGCCGTGGTCGGAGTAGGTGATGTTTGTGATACGAGTGTTGAGGAGCAGGCGGGTGTCGTTCTTGGCGAGAAATGTTGAAGCTTCGCCGTCAATGATAGCGCTATAACCGCGTGGGTCAATGACAAAGTTGTTGGCATCGCTGAACTGATTGAAGGTGAGGTTGCTGCCCGCAACACCAAAGATGAAGGATGACTCTTCGGGTGGGAAAGCAGCCTCCCAGTCTAGGACATTGTCAGCATACGCATTACCGCAACCTGGTATCTCAGTGTTCTATGTGCAGTAACCAGGTTGCTGCTGCTCATGTTGTAAACTTACCCCAGTTCCACCACTCAGCTGCCTGTTTCTTCATATCGCCATGTTTGGGATTCCATCCCGCAGTGGAAAGACCCGCACGCATGGTCTGATCCTGCAAATTCTGGACAAGCAAACGGCCAGCCTTTGCAGCAGCTTTGTCATATGCAGTTCCATATTCATCTATGAGACCAGAATAGTCTGTGTAGCCCGTCTCATCATAAGTCAAGATGGAGTCATAATCTGAGTAGGTATTGGCGAGATGGTATTTTTTGGCCTACATGTGATGTTAGCGAGACAAGCTTTAAACACACATAAGTTACAAGAGTTTAATAGCATCACTTACCAGAGTATACACAGGATTCTCTATACATTGTTAGCGACTCGTTTTGTTGTAGAGACATGGATCACGAGCCACTTACCTGGGCCTCCCGGATTTCCGAGACCTTGTATCTAAACATTCACATCAGCACTTCGTCTTATCAACCAAAAAAACATGTTCCGGGACAATGCATACCCAATTGCACCCATACTCGATGACATACGGGCTCCCATCTGACTTTTTGCCAAAGTCACCATGCCACGCCCGTCCACCAATTCGATCATTGTACTCAATAATGACAAAGTCCGACACCGAGGCATTATGTAGGGCTTGCTATATAGATGGTTAGTTTTATAAAGATTGATAGCTGATGATAAGACTTACAGCAGCAGTGATACCTGCCATTCCTGCACCTCTGCAAACATGTAAGCGACATTCTCCAAGAATCTGACATTCAACTCGTTGAGTCTCAAAGATACTCACAATATCGCCACAGACGTCTTCCTGCATGTTTGACCGTTATTGCTGCCAACTGGTGCGGCAGTAACAGACGGAATCCATCCCGCAAGCACTGCAACCACACCGATTTTAAAGTTATTTGGCGCCATTGCTGTATATTCCGAAGTGTTTAAACAACATCTCGAGATCTACGACATGTTCAAGGTAGCATTATATAGACCAACCATGGCCTCTCAATAGTTCTCCCACCTCGTATCTACTCCTCACGGCATACTATCAAGCCAATAATTAAACAATGCTCCCGCATTTATGCACGTCTAGCATGGTTTCTGCATAGACAAAGCGAGCATCATTGCATACTCATCAACAAACATGTGAGCAGCTGAAGACAAAACGAGGCAATATCCACCACCTCGTGCCGGAGGGCCGCGGCACCATTGACGAACTCAGCGATCGCCTTCTCCATCTGGCCTGTCAATGCAACATCGCCGAACAAGGCGTGGAGTCTCGTGCACATCGGAGTACCCGCTCGTATCTATATAGAACCACCTACGTTTCCACTTCCACTTGATCTCACCCACCCTTATCTAATTGATTGCTCTAGCGCCCATATCGCCAGGTCATTGAGAAGGCTGGAGAGCCTGATATGAGATCCGGCGACGTGATACCTAAAAAGGCCAAAATCTGAGAGCCGAGGCTGGGAAGGCTGGAAACTTGGCTCTCCTCACGCCCTTTCGAGACAAAATAAACAAGCCTAGCCACAACAACCCACTCCGACTAAGGAAGAACCGGCAATCAACCAAAGCCAAACATCGGCGCTCTCCGTTTCATCCTTCATCTTTATTGCCATTAACTAGCCTATTCGAGCCAGCTTATCGACTTCCCCGCATCTTGTGTGAGCGGGGAGGCTCCAAAAGCGTCTCCACGCCTTTTGTTTTAAACGGCTTACATGGGTCTCACAAGCTGTTAGCTGATACTGAAGTTACCGTTATTATCTTATGGATACCCAGCCTCATGCGAGATTGCCGTTTATCAATTAGCTCCTCCAATGGCCATTGAATCTCCCCCTTGACCGTCTATCTGCGCGTCTCTCTAACTTATTGCCTCTCCCGGTACTAGTAACAGAACCCGAGGCTGCTAAGGCTGCCTCCGCACGCCGAGTTCGGTCTCACCCCCATGCCGATCCAAGGAAACCAGATATCGTATTCCGTGCTTGACTCGCTCAACGACAATGAAATGTGACCCAGTTTACGATGACGGCGTGGTTCGAGTTGGCCGATGCAAGGTAGCACTGCGTATCTCATCAGGTCATTCTACGCCTTTTGTAATAATAAAACATTGAGTTCCCTTTTTCACACGCTGACTGGCTGCTTCTTTTTCTCCCTTCCCACCAACTCCCCGATGCAGATGCTGTGCGTCGCATCGTCATCTCCAAATAAGCATGCCGGATGAGAGACATCCACCACAACTTTCCACAATGAGCGAAGAATATACAAAACACGAGAATAGCGATGACGCTCAGCTAGCGGCCATGGGCCACCAGCCCGAGCTGAATCGCAACTTTTCCACTTTGTAAGCCAAGGCCGTGACAAAAAGACGATCAACTCAGCTCACACGTATTTAGATCGATGCTGGGACTAGCATTCGCAGTGTTAAATGTAAGTACATACTCGTATAGCTTGGTAAAAGGAAGCTGCCAGAAAAAGAAAGGATTCACGCAAGACTAACCTTCCTTCTCCTCAGTCATGGACCGCCCTCTCTGCAAGTCTTTCCCTCAGCTTAACCTCCGGAGGTAGTACCGGAGTTGTCTGGGGTCAGTTACCAATCCTTTATGCAGATGGCGTTCGCACAAGCGTTTTTCACATGCATCCCCCTAGCCCCGTATTGCCTTGTCTTGGCTAACATGCATGTGTGTCTTGCGATGTAACAGGCCTGGTCACGGCAGGCATATGTAACCTTTGCATCGCCGCGTCTCTAGCCGAGTTCCTGTCGGCGTACCCAACGTGAGTCTATAGATGGATCATGCATGTGATGCTTCTGTGCCTTGTATTAACGGTGGTGACAATATAGCGCCGGTGGACAATACCACTGGGTTGCAGGTAAGAATGTCTTGTCCTTAGACCTGATGCAGATGAAATGCTAACTAACATGCAACAGCAAGTATGACTTCCTCACACTTGGTTTATACCATCTATCCCTTCTAACAGCATACAGTCTCTTGGCCCAAATGGGTACCAGTTCTGTCATGGGTAACAGGCTGGGTCAACGTCGCCGGTTGGGTATAACCACTATCCATCCATCAACGACATCAATCTCTAACAACATGCATCCAGGTCGCTCTCGTGGCCACAAATGCTCTATTATCCAGCCAGCTCATTCTTGGCATCATCTCCGCAACACATCCTGTACATATTTCTTCCTCTCTCATTCTACGATAGAGTATTCTTACACTCTTGCTAGGACTACTCACCCCAGCGCTGGCACCAGTTCCTCATCTACATCGGCTTCACTCTCGCCTCATTCGTCATCAACGCATTTCTCAACTCTTTTCTGCCTCTCCTTTACCGCGGTGCCTTTGTGTGGTCCATTGGTGGCTTCGTTCTCGTATCAATCACGGTTCTTGCTTGTGCATCGCCCGATTATAACACGGCCTATTTCGTGTTTCGCGAGTTTATCAACGAGACAGGATGTTTGTGATCTCTTCACTCATTGTGATTCAGCATCATGCTGACAACTCAACTAGGGCCTGATGGAATTGCTTGGCTGCTTGGCGTGCGTACATGTACTCAATCATAAGAAAAATGAAGAGTTGCTAACAAACCTCAGCTCCTCCAAGGAGGTCTCGGCGTCACTGCTTTTGTATGTCAATCATCAATCCCTTCTACCCAACATCATCAAGTTAACTATTGCCAGGATGCTGTCGCCCACATGATTGAAGGTAAACAAACCTTTCGCGAAGAACATCGAACCATTAGCTCTCAAATACTAATGATCCAGAAATCCCCAACGCGGCCCTGGAAGGCCCCAAGATCATGGTCATCTGCGTCGGCATCGGCACCTTCACCGGCGCCATCTTCCTCATCGTCCTGCTCTTCGTCGCCGGCAACATCGACGAGGTCATCAGCTCCGCCGCAGGACCTCTGCTGCAGATCCTGATCCACGCCACGAGCAACACTGCGGGTGCCATCTGCCTTCTCATGTTCGTATTTCCCAGCGCCATATAAACCGTAGTCTTGTTTTGTGTGAAGGCAAAAGACTGACCGTGTAATAAAGGCTTCCGCTTGTGTGTCTTATTTTCGCCACATTCAGCGTCATGACGACGAGCAGCCGCATGATTTTCGCATTCGCCCGGTATGCTTTTCGTTCACCGTAACAGAATAGAAACGCAGCTAACTCCTCCAGCGATGGCGGTCTTCCCGCCTCCAAATTCTTCGCTCGCGTTCATCCCAAGCTCGGACTCCCACTGAATGCCCTCATCCTCACTTCCGTGGTCGTCATCATCTTCGGCCTCATCTTCCTAGGTTCATCGAGGTAAGCATGTCGTCACAACAATGAATCTCCAAACCGGTCCTTAGCTAACCATATCAGTGCTTTCAACGCCATCATCTCTGCCTCCGTCGTCACGCTCGATCTCTCTTATGGGCTCCCCATTGCAGTAAACTGCCTCCAAGGACGCCGGAAGTTACCTGAGCGGAAGTGGGTTCTGCCCAGCTGGTTTGGTTGGACGGCGGACATTATCTCGCTGTCGTACATTGCGCTCACGACTGTCCTCTTTGTCTTCCCTCCAGTCCTACCTGTTACTGGTAGCAACATGAGTATGTCTTATCCTGACTATGCTGAAATTGGACCTTCAAACTTTGACGTGTGCTAACTGTTTGTCATAGACTACTGTATTGTCGCATTCGCCATCATCATCGCCATCTCCCTCTTCCAGTGGATCATTGACGGCCGCAAGAACTTTACAGGCCCCCGCGTCAACCTTGTCAGTGGACAGGTAATGGGCGAAAATGTTACAGAAATCACCAGTGTGGAGGAGGTGTCAGGTGGAAATAAGGAAGCGTAGTCGTCGAGGAATGCAACAGGTTCCCAGCATCTTTTGCCAGAAAATGTATCCAGCTGATGATAAAAGAAAAAGTTGTCGTTTTTGTTTGGGAAGAGAAAGAGAAAAGAAAAAAGTATAACACTGGCTGGGTAATAGAGTGCACGGTGCAACTGTCTTGATCAGCTTGCGTTTGCAGCTCAAAGCAGTCATGCCCTGTTACTATGAATACAAAACTCGCTCTGTTCAATGTATTAGCCTGAAAAGGTCTCTGTGAACATTGAACACTTGACACACGGTTAAAAGGCCTTTCAGATAAACTTTCCCTGAACGACAGGAGTACGGTGCCCGGTACTGCGAATTAGGGGCCACATCACAGCCTTTGACATGGATACATGTACAGTATTTCAATTCTTGTCACTGTACTACTTTAAAGTTTACGCTCCAAGTCAATATATATATATATATATAACAAAGACTCTAATTGCAAAACATTTGAACAGTAATGATGCATCTTGATGCCCTTTCCCCCCATTCGTTTGCTTTGTCTCCCGCCAGCTGTCAACCAAACTATGGCTCCAAAACTCTTCGCCACAGTCCCGTTTGCTTTTATTTTATTTTATACTTCAAGTCACTTTTTTCACAAATGGGCCAGCGGGTCAATCTGGTCAAAGATTAAGCTTTTTCTATTCTCCCTGAAATTTCTTCCCATAAATTTATCGGTGGGTGGCTCTGAACAAGCCTGGTACTCTTCCAATCTTGCTCCCCCTTTTTTGCTATCCCTCTGTCTGCGCGTCTATAAATCTTTTCTTTTCCCAAGATTCCTTCTTCTTCAGTGCTCTCGACAGAATATTCCCCTCCGCCTTTCAACTTTTTTAAATTAACATCAACACTCTAACCATCACCTTCGTCTTTGCCATTACCAGCATCGTTTTCTTTCTTCGTCGTCACCACGACAATTCCCATCAGCCACAATGGAAAACGCAGCTTCATCACCCCCCACGCCCGTGGAACATCCTCCAAGCCCTCCCAAGGAGCCCCATCCATGGAGGTGGAAGTGCCACGAATGCAATTGTCGGCATCGCCTCTCCTGCACTCGGCGATGCCTAAATTGCGGCCACACGCTCTGCTTTGCCTACGAAGGAGACTCAAAAAAGACTCCGGGATGTATTATATCCTTTGATTATACCCACTGGATAAGGTACATCAGATGGCGCCGCCGAATGCAAGAGTTGAGGGCCTTCAATACGGAGGACCAAGCCAACCCCCCCGCTGAACAGACAGAAGATTCAGAGGCAGATGAGCTACAAAACACGGTCAAGAAACTCAATTTACGGGCTATGCTGCGGAACGACACATACAGCTGCTTCGACCATTGCATCTTCCCAGGCTACTGCGTCCGAAAGCTGCGAGGAATGGAAAAAGAACAAGCCTCAGCTTGGGCACCACCAACGCGATCATCAGCAAAGATAAAGCTAAAAGTTCCAAATTTGGGCAAAAATGATAATCCAAGCAAAACAATGCCGAGGAGGCATAGACCAAGAAGACGTCGCGGCTTCCAGAAGAAGCCGTCTCCTCTAAGCCAAGTGTGGCAGCTCGAAAGCGATTCTTAGGTAGATGGTGAAATTACGAACATCAAGGGAGTAGGTGTGGAGGACGATTTCGAAATGGGAAATGAAGAGTCAAAGGTAGATAGATATGTTAATTTGAAGATAGTAGACAACTGTCCCAATATCCTCACCCGAATTCTCAACCTAGCGAGGCCGTACTCGGGTGTCAGACTGGATTTCCCAAATGAGCTGGAATCCAAGAGTTCAGAGGTCTGGCGATTCTATTAGAATAACATATGAAAATGTACACGTGCATCTTTTTAGGATTGGCGGCTCAGGTCACCAATCCCATGCCATCATCACTATCAGCTGCATTTTCGGATGAGTTTCAATCTTACTAGGTAATAGCTCACTTGCTGACTTGCCTGTGAATTCTGTACAATCAAGTCCCTGTTATGCATAATGTAAGCTCAACATGGTTCACATCCACATTCCTTGTCTTTCCTCTTCATGATTCTGTCAACAAAGTACCTCGTAACCAATCACTTCGTGTATTAGTAAAACCGATCGACCAACGCGAACACACGCATCGAGTACTAGGCAGCGATACTTGGACTTAGAATATCTTGATCAAATGCGATATGTACCACCGAGTATTTTATTATCTTTTTTCTTCTTTCTGGGTGAATCCTGCAGTGTAAGGTGGAAGACCTCCAAGTCAAGTGGTGAGGATATAAGGTCCTACCCGGAACTACCTACATGTAGGCAAAAGAACGAGATGGGGAATTAGGCAAAGGGACTGAAAGAGGGAGCTATTATATTCTCTGGTCATATAGCAGATAATAATACTAGGTAATGACAGACTAAATCATTCTTTCATTCCAGGTAGACATTCGCTCCATCGTGATACTTGTTCCTCTACACTGACATAGAGTAGCAGCATGCAGACATGAGAGCATGGGTATACAAGATCCGATATCCACGAATGTCACTTGCGAGAATGAATCAAAAACACCAAATGCACGTAATGAGAGAACCATACATCATGCCCTTTTTTTCTCCTTTTTTTTTCTTCTTATGCTAGAGTAGCCTAAGATAATCTTGCCAAACGTCAGCCGCCCAACAAGCTGTTTTCGTCCACCATTCAATTGCGTCGCCATCAATCTCCAAACATCATCGAGCAGCGTCAAACCAAAACAGACAAAAAAAAAACTAAACGAAAACAACTGTTGTACATGGCTCACACGACAGGCTCTTTGCCATTCAGCAAAAACAAACCAGAGCTAAAGGCGGTGCAAGTGCAAGCCATCCTCCAACCCTGCTTCATTTACTGCCGTGCGTCCAGAGCCCACACAGTTGTCCAAACCATGCCCAGATTCCATGCCCAACGACAGGTTTGGATTTCCTCTGCAGGAAAGATAACAAAAAAAAATAAGAAAAAAAAGCGTCCAATTCCAGGTGTCCCAGGCCATCCCAAGCAATCGCCCCGCGATCCGAAATAAGAGGTATTCAAAGCATTAACATAGAGCGAGAGCAATTCGTGCGCGGGAGGAGAGAGGCAGGTTGAGCCGCTTAAGCCTCCAAGGCCTTGGCCTTCTTCTTCTGCTCGACCTTGAGAAGGAGGGCACGGTTGATGTGAGGAAGGACACCTCCGAAGGCGATGGTGGCACGGATGAGGGTATCGAGCTCTTCGTCACCTCGGATAGCCAGCTGGAGATGGCGAGGGGTGATGCGCTTCACCTTGAGGTCCTTGGCGGCGTTCTGTACGGCGGTTAGTGTCAAACTGGGACATGACGACCGAAAAAAACACGAGCAAAGGGGACAACTTACGCCTGCCAGCTCCAGCACTTCGGCAGTCAGGTATTCGAGGACGGCCGTGACGTAGACTGCGGCCTTGGCGCCGACTCGCATCTTGTTTTGGGTGTTTTGCTTGAGGAAACGCTTCACACGACCGCAAGGGAACTATATGCGCCGAGAAAAACACCGGAATTAGTAACGGTCCATCGTTTGATTGAAATCCCAGTAGCTCGAGGAAAATGGTTGGATAGAGATATTGTCGGATGATGTGACCGCTGAGCAAAATAAAAAACAAAAAAAAAACATCTCCCCCTCCCTGCGCCCGACTACGCGACTAGGCATCCGGGCACCGAATGGCATAGCAACGACATGCCGCACAGTGACACGATTGCGCGGCCTGAATCTTGCGGAATCCATCGCCAACGCAACTCTGCAGTCTCATGCCAGGTCGTCGAAGCGGGCGGCGGCGAGCAAATGACCAACGCGTCCGGCTGAAAACTCGTCGAGGGCCATCGCGGGGAGGTTGGAAGCTAAAGCGGGACTCGCAGGATGTGCAGGTGGGTGTGCATGCGCGCAAATCGTTTGGGCATCAAGCAGGGCGAGGGAATCGGGCGAGGGCCGGCGAAAGCGAAAACCAAGCTTCCGCCGGTGTCGAACAGTCAAAAACTCACCTGAAGACCAGCTCTGGCCGAGTGGCTCTGCTGCTTCTTGGATCCCTCGGCGCTCGTCTTACCGCCGGAGCTCTTCCCTCCAGATGACTTGCCCTTGCCTCCGGCCATTGCGTCTGGCGTATCGATACGAGATGATGGTAGTTGCAAATGCGTCGAGATGGAATGCGAGTGTCTGCACTGGCGAGCGGCGAGAGCAGAGGCTGATGCGCGTGGTGAGGCGGTGATGAAGTCGACAAGTGGGATGTTTGGTTCAAGCTGGTGTTGGTGTGGTGGCAGAAATTTAATGTAGCAAATCGACGCAAGCGGGCGGTCCAGTTGCTGGCATGTTTAGGTTTTTTTTTTTTTCGCTGCAAGGAACAGCCTTCTGGTGCCTGTTGGCCTCGCTGTATTGCGTCGCGCCCGTCGAGTCTCAGCGGAATGAGCTCCCCCCAACCTCCCCCAACAGCCCCTCAATCGCAGTGCTAAGGGCGCTAGAAAGCTTGGTTGCTGTGCTTGCTTAGTGAGACGATTGACGATTGACGATTGCAGCCGCCCGCTTCCGAGACCAGCAGAGCCGGAGTATATCCGAAAGGCTGGCCGCCACTGGCGCATCGCAGGCAGTTGGAGATGGTGGCAGGCAGAGAAGCGCTGGCCATCAGCCAAAGGGGCTCCAAGGCAGCAGGCACCCTAAAAAAGATGCTGCAGGATGACGGCCGAGATGCCCCCAAGAGTCCAATCTCGGTGAGTCATCGCAGAGGCATCTCCAGAGCACAGAAAGCTCTGCTGGTGACGACTCAGGGCATGAGGATATACTGACCAAGGCGCTCAACTGCCCACAAAGCAGCGGCGCCAATGCCGTGGGCTACCCCATAGTGTTGTGGGGGATGAAAAGTTGAAAGAGAAGAATCATGGCAAGTCATTCAACTCGCCCGTCTGGGCTTGTGGGAGTTGCCAGCTTGACATGGCATCGTTGTGCCTTGGTGAGTCTGGAGTTCATTTGTCTGCATGAATAAGGCGTTTCTCAACCCAGAGACTAGAGTTGGCATTGTCCCGCCCGCTGTGGCTGTTGATCTGTGGCGCATGCGAATGGCTAAGACCCGGCTATTTGCCATGTCCCAGAGCTCCAAGCCACCGTCTTGACTTATGTCAGCATTGCATTCCTATCTGCTCCGTAAAACACCCGCACGATGCCTAGCAAATATAGTAAAAGTTAAAATGGCAATTACGTACAGAACCTTTGACAGAGCTCTACTTGGAAGGGATAAAGCTTGTTTGCGGGAGCTGCAGCATACAGATCATCCGCAGCTATCCGCTCTCATAGTCATAAAGCTCCGTATTTGGTTTAGCCTGCCTAAGCCAGATGTCACTCCAAGTGCAGCGCACGGACCATGCGTTAGCACCAGACGCCACGAACTGTACCTGTGAGTTTGTACCCTGTCTGCATCATCGGGACAGCCTCATCAGCAATCTATCCCGATAAGCAATTACTTTACGCATATCTGTCTCTTCTCAGCAGCTCTCCACGTTACTTGAAATACCAGCTGTACAGGGGACTGTAGAGCAGACAACAAGCCCAATAACATGGCCAGCGTAAGTTTATCCTGTCCATCCCAAATCCTCGCCTTTGGTCCTGTCACATGTTACCTCTGTGCATATTGCTAATACGCAAGGCTACCATCGCCAACAGCACGGCGTGACTCGCACCGTTCGGACTCGCACCGAAGAACAGCGGCTGCAAGACCTCGAAAAGATTAAGAAATACCGCAATCTCGAGACCCAGATACGCACACAAGTCGCTTCAGGAACCTACAGCCTGGATCTCTTCGAGCTCACCACCAAGCTCCTTCGTCAGAATCCCGAATACTACACCATATGGAACATTCGGCGCCGTTGTTTGATATCGTGTCTATTATCTGGGGCAGCAGACCAGACGTCACCAGACACTCAAGATGGCACATCAGATACCAAGGACCAGGACTCGGACAGCCAAGTGTTGCAGTCTGAGATTGCCTTCACCATGCCGCTGCTGCTGGAATTCCCCAAGTGTTACTGGATCTGGAACTTTCGGCAATGGCTCCTAGCACAAGCCATCCAAAGATTGCCTCTCCCGGTCGCTCGCAAGATTTGGGAGACAGAACTCGGGCTGGTGTCCAAGATGCTGAACAAGGACCAGCGCAACTATCATGCCTGGGGCTACAGGAGGCTCGTAGTGGCTCAGCTGGAGAGTTCTGAGCTTGACGGCAAGAGCATGGCTGAGGATGAATTTGCGTACACAACCAAGATGATCCGACAGAGCTTATCCAACTTTTCTGCGTGGCACAACCGAAGCCAGCTCATTCCAAAAGTCTTGGAGCAACGAGGTGCTGATGACAAGGCCCGAGCAGCTTTCCTCGGCGAGGAACTGGATCTCGTTCGAGATGCTCTCAACGTCGGCCCGGAAGACCAAAGTTTATGGTACTATCACCAGTTCCTCGTATCTCAAATCGTGGGAGACGGAAATAAGCCGAGCATCACACCGGCTTTGACCGTCGACGAGAAGATTGCCTACCTGAAGCATGAAATTGATGAGATTAAAGACCTGTTAGAGGATTATGCCGACATTAAATGGATTTACGAAGCTCTCTCGGAATACACTGTAGCATTGGAGCAACTACAACGCACTGACAGCAATAGTGCCGAGGCTGGCGACTTGCCGGTCTACCTCTCGAAGCTGCGGACCCTGGATCCAATGCGCACGGGGCGATGGAATCATGTTGAACAAATGGCAACATGATGACAGCCATGATTCATCCAATTGCTCTATATTCTAATTCCATCTACATTCAGGCGTACTACAGAGGCATAGTTGACTGGCACTCTCTTTCTCGAGAGGACACCCCAGGGGTCATGATCCGTACTTCTAGACTCATTTCAGCCTTTAGCTATAAGCATGGTGGCGGCACAAACCGGGACATGAGATGGTTATGCAGATATGACATGTCAAATGATGTACACCGTAGAGGCAAGCAAACCGGAACTTTGGGCCATGTCACACTGTCACCCGTCAAACGCGGTTGGGGGAAATGCCAGTTGGATTGGCGGACAACAGGCACTGGAACATGTATCAAACCTTTAATGAAGATCGGCGATTAGCGTATTAACATGTGATTCAACCCTGGTAACACGTCGTTGAACTTGTACACCGTATGTCGGTATTCCGTCATAGGGCAGTTTCGTAGTATCAAGATATTGAATGGCCATCAGCTCCCTCCTCTCTGCAGATTGCTCTGCTCGGAAATGACGTTCTGTTAATGACGTCAGTACTTGTATCGTAGGACCCCGCACCACAATTTGCAAAGCTGGTCAAGCGACTTTATTCTCCATCGAAAATGCTACTGTATATGCATGAGGAGACTCGTGATGGTGTTTTGCAGAGGGTCATATCCAGTAGAAGAATGGCAATGGCTAATGCACAACACCAGCTGAGCTAGCTGAACAGACTAATTTGAGAGAGTTATCACGTGTTGAGAGGATGTACGGAATCTTGGCAGCAACCACAGTCTGACCCTTGTTGTCAGTGCAATCCTTGTTCGGGTTGTTATTTGGATCGCCTGTTAACTACACGTCGTTTCCGAAAGTTTGCTACCGTAACATTGCCAACTCCATATTTAGACTGAGAATAGATCCATAGGCAGCTCCGCGTGATAGCATTGTGTTTAGTTACCTCTCAAAGTATACATACCTCTTGGGGGCTCGTCATTGATGCCCTTAGCAGCTGACCACTTATTCAATCTCAGAAGTACAGAGCTACGAATGATACCTGTATATACCATAAGAAGCAACTTACAATATGTGTGCCAATTAGACTTACGGCTAAACAGAGAGCAAATCCAATGCAGGCTCAGCCATATGCAGACCCCACACCGCATCACACGAGCATATACCAAGTAAAGAAAGCACTCTGCATAAACAGTACACGGCACCAATCAAGATGCGTAATGTTTGCAAATAGAATTAACCAACGGCCACGCCGCTCAGATAAGGGAAACTTCGTCTTGCACATAGCCCAGGAGAAATTGGCCCGCCAAGTGGATTCTCTGACTGCAGAAAGCATGCATGTATGGAGTTCCATACCTACACGTAGTACTCGGCCAGTACACACCGCCGTTCTCGCTTAATAACAGCTGCTTGCTACGAGCATTTGTATAGGTATGCATTTATTGCTTGCTACGGGCGTTTTTATATGCATCTAGACGGCTTGAAAGAGGGCCGAACATGGGAAAACGCCTATTGTTAAGGCCTCCAGGGGGGGATGGGCGCAGAGAACATATTGGGCCAATCCCCACGGGATAATGAGGCTGGTGTCGGAGCCTCCGACTCGTGGCTTTTAGGAGACGGTGGATGCCGTGTCTCATTGGTGATTTCAACAGATGTGTTGGAATAGCGGAATCGGTACGCCAAGCTGTCATACTGGATAAGGCATACATGGTGTTGAAGCTTGAGGCGGCTCATTCGTGGGGCACATAGGGAGTGCATGAATTAATCCTTCTTGTTCCTATTTCAGTTGTTATATCAGATCTTGATTGATAATTCGATTATAAGTTGAAAACCCTCCTCCTATTTAATTCCCCTGCATGTCTCGTAAAGTGAGCTCAGCCCAGCCTATATCTACCCTATAATGACTAACCGCCATTAAGGGGATGTCTGCCATTATATGTCACACAAGCCGATGATTGACTGTATTAGCATGTAGACTGAAGAGATATCGTCAACTTTGGCCAGCATAGAGGCTGTGCTCTCTGGGGAAGGGTGGCTAGTACTAAGACTTTGGGCACAAGTGATATGTCACTTTTGACATTAAGCACTCAACGAATGTGTACAGTTACATCCTACAAATCGTAAAGATACCAATAGAGCCAGTACATGTTTGACTCGTCTACGCGTTATAGAGCCTAGGTAATCAACGGTGGCAGTCGCTTACATAGTACAGCTTCAACTATCCACCATTGGCTCAACACCAAAGCGACCAAACTCACCTAGTGCATACCCAACGTCCGTCTGTGCTCCCCCAAAAAGCAGTAGCGTACAAAGGATGGAGGCCTGGGTACATGTACAGACCTCTCCGTATTCACTGTCAAAAGCCGAGCCAACCAGCCACCACAATATGCAGGCTGCTGCAGGTACTTACGTGCATGATCGAGCGTGCACGAGGAGGGGGAGCCAAAAGCTGACCAATGTCCGGCGAGCAAAGAGCACGGAAGTGTGGGTATGAGCCGTCTGCAGTGTGTTTGGCCATTGTTACACGAAAGGAACTGGCAGCTCGAGAGCCATGACGACTGCCTGCATCGAGATGTTCCTTGGGAAAATAAGAGCTCGTAGCAAGGGGGCACTGGGGAGCCACCTCGTGCTCTGTGGGAACTTTAGTGGTGGCTATTATGGAGTAAAAACAGACAACACGTTGTCGAGTTAATTTTAATTTGACTGCGTGTCTCTGTACCGGCAACGTCTTCAGCGGCTGCAGAGATTTCGTCTGTCTCAGACAAATCGCCCCTTTGTAAGATGGCACCACGGCATGGCAACGCTCCCGTCCTTGCATACAGTAGAGCAGAGCAGACCAAAGCAACGCAAAGCAGAGCAGAGCAAATCATCATCTCGCCATCCAGAGCGGTTGGCCATCGACAATCTTAAAATTCAAGGGGAGGGAATTAGCATATCAAACTGCAAACTACAGGGTCCAGATCCGGAGTCCGGAGCACAAGAATAGCACCAAAGGTACAAAGTCCGTCAATCATTGTCAGGGGACCGAATGGATCCGCCCAAATAAATGCGGTGCTTTCGGGATGCCGATTTTCTTAGTCAACCCGGGCAGATGGATTCGGAAAACGAGATTGGCCCCGGAAATTCAGGAAGATCAAGGAGGGCCGACTTGTGGCCACTGAGGCGCAGAAAGGGGCTGAATTCAATATCTCTATAGACGACCCAAAAAGAAGGAAAGAAAAAAGAAGCAAGGAGAAAGTTTGGATTATGGGCGGGTATACAGTGCGGCCTCGCCAAATATCTGATAGTTGCATTTCCCCCAATTAAAGTTTCGCTGAAGGCGTTTGACACAGTCTCTCGCGCACTGGCGGGCGGGCAGATCTGTGGCTTTTTGGCAAACCGCTCAGCTGGCCTGTTGTTCTCGTGGGCTGAAAGACGACGCAAGAAGCTGCCTCGTGACTCTACGTGTGAGTGTGAGGCTTCCCCTTCTTCAGCAGGTCTGCGGCTGGTGATGGGTGGCCTAGTCGCCTGACTGAGCGAAAAGCAACGAGCAGAGGTGCCAGATCCCTGCCGATTCGGCCAGCTACAATTCCGATTTGCTGCGGAACCCTGATCGTTTGGGTGGGCACATCAAAGATCCATATTTAATTATTTTCGGGCCATGCTGTCAGAATTACAGTAGCTGTGGGTTGAAAAAATAGAGTGAGAGAGAGCGAGAGAGAGGTTTGAGCACGGGTTGAGAGGAAAAAAATAGGGGGTAAATTGGTGGACGTTTTGGAAATGAGAGAGAGAGAAAGAGACATTTCACGACCCCCATGTTGACAAGGCACTTTTCCCAGCCTTTCTCGGCGGAAGATCAGGCTGTAAATTATCCGATGCAGGGCTCTCTGGACAGCGAGAAACCGCCGCGTCGGTGATTCTTTCGAGGTGAATCTCAAACCCCATCGATGGGATAAGAAACCGAAACCCGGGCTCTAGTGAGCGCCACGCCGTCCCGTTGCTCCAACCAGAACCAACCCAGGGCTGTCATTCCATTGTTGCCACCAAGAGACTAAAAGGGTTGCCCTCGCACACAAAATCAGAATGAAAAGAAAGGCGGCAATATTGAACATCTTGTGTGACGAGTTCGGGATGACGATTGGTTGGGTCAAGAGTATCGCCTCCCCTCTCCACCGGAAGAGGCTGCACTGCAAGCAAAGCTGAAATGCATGCACTCTGACTAGCAAAATGCAGATGCAAATGCAAATGCTACCGGCCGGACCGCACATGCACCGCGGCTTTTAGCTTAACCTAAAGAAAGCAAGAAGCAAAGGCACGAAAGCCAGTGCTGCCTCGTAATACGAGTTTGAGCCCACACAGT
Organism: Trichoderma afroharzianum; assembly: GCA_037893235.1. Classification (NCBI taxonomy): domain Eukaryota; kingdom Fungi; phylum Ascomycota; class Sordariomycetes; order Hypocreales; family Hypocreaceae; genus Trichoderma; species Trichoderma afroharzianum. The sequence goes on along the minus strand of JBBLXW010000028.1, from coordinate 22,030 downwards.
CTTGGTCTCTTGTCCTGTCAGAAACGCTGTAGGGGTTGTTCTTTTCGAACTGCCGTTTACTGCTCATTCCCCCCTTTAGTGCCGGGTGAGTCTTATTACACTCATCCATCGTGTTTCAGGGCGCAGAGGCAGACCATACCAGATGCCGCTAGATCGAGCGTGTGTGCCTAGATATCCCGAAATTTGATGGCTACAACGTGGCGCAAATCGCTGCACGGGCTGCATTCCAAGAGTTTCGCAGCAGCAGGACGGAGAGAGAAGCTCCAAAAGTAAAGGAGAGTCGAAGAGAGTGAGAGTGAGAGTGAGAGAGAAACAGTCTTGATCTTGACGCAAGGGCCTGGGAGTACTCTGATTACACGGGACAAGAGACAAGAACTAGACAGCCATGATCAAATCTCTTTTGGTGTTTCGTGTGCATGTGGCGTGCAGCGGAGTTCCTCCCTGCCTCGACAGAGATATTTTGGTCATGGCCAGCGTCAACATGGTGTTTTTGTTGACTCAGCCTGCTACCTACCCAAACCTGGGCAACCCTTGCGCCTGCATATGGGCTAAGCAAGGAGGCGATATTTGCCCGCGTCTTCGATATCATGTATGTACATGAGCCCTCGTTTGTACTACCAAACAGAGCTGGGTGCTACCAATGGGTAATGCCTGTTGCATGCGGCTCGATCAAGTCAACCGTGAAAGCAAGGGCGGGTCAACTGATGCAAAGCAAATACGAGCAGCAAATGGGATAAACCCGCGTCCTCGCGGAGGGTTTGAAGTCCATAACAAACAAACAAACAATATTAGACAGGCAAATTCTCCGTCAATACGATTCGAGAATTTGACACACACGTCCAAGTTAGCCTTGAGCCAATCCGGAATCCACGACAAATAATTGAAAACATGAATGACGACGACAACTGGCTCCTGCAAGACTCCGGTGGCCGACAAACCCTGGCTACCTGCAGCCAATTTGCACCGCCCGCTGCTGAGAAGAAAGTTGAAGGTGTGCGTATCCCGTCCAGCCCATCACCAAATACCTATTCACAGTACGGCACACGGTATACTTTGTAAAGCCCCTATGACACAGTGCCCTCTTGTTCCATTTGGGCTTCTCCTCGCCTTCCATAAAGACTCCGTATCAAATATCGGGCGCGAAATGCTATGGGAGTGCCTTAGGTTTCGATTCAATTTCGCAGCAGTTACCGGGCGCGGAAAATAGGGGCGGACTTTGGTTTTCTAGAACGTCGATGCATGGAGTTCAGGGGGCGGAAATCAAAAGAGCCAAATGAGATGGGAATCGGAAGCGAAAACAGACTGCTGGGTTTATCTGGGTACAGGTAAGGTAAGGCTTGTAGGTACAAGCTCTACCCCGCTATTTTGCTGCGCTGGACGAGGTAGATTCGCTAGTAGAATAAGTCCCGCAAAAGCGATAAAGCTTGGGGAGAAGCCCCGTAATGTTAGCATCAACTCTAGGGTTCAGCCATTGTGAGCTGGGCAGAGACACAAGAAAGCGGCACGGGAACACTGTGGCGGCGGGTATAACAGCTTGAAGTACTAGTAGAGAGTAATAAACGAAACAATATGCAAGTTTCAAGAAATGCACACACGCTAAAGAGAGAGTCCAAGAAGAGTTGTAGAGCATTGAGGATATCCCATACAACAGGTACCTTAGTAGTAGATGGAGCCTGTCCTGTCTGAAGCTTGTCATGCCTCAAACGTTACAATGCAAGAGACAGGCTACCTCAGCAGCGACCTTGCCCACTAGTAGGCCAGTACCGTACTCGTACCTAATCAATCAGCTGCTATTACAGTAGAGGTCAAGTACTCGTACTACCTACCTAGTAGGAACAGTAGCATCGATACGACTGCATCTGCTCAGGTGGCGGCGTATCAAGGAGGCCGCAGGCAATGCATGCAAGGTACATGTACCTAACATGAGCCTTGTACGGGCTGTACTCGTACTGTGCTGTACCGCGAATAGGGGTCTGCGCACTGTCATTGGCCGTAATCTGTCATATATGCACCAAAGCAGTGCTACCTGGCCTCTCGCTGGCTGCCCCTATCATCCAGCTTGTACCCCGGCCCTCTGGCACCTCTACGCCAGTGGGGCTACAGCCTCCCCCCTAGTAGGTTATTACTACCTACTAGGTATGCTCTGCCGTGGAATTTTTCTTCCCTTAGCCTGGCTCTTCAACCCGACTCTCCCTCTTCGCCAACTGGAGGTCGTACTTTGGTCGTACAGCTTCTGCTTCTTGCTTCTGCTTCTTCCTCATCGCCTCGCCTCGCCTCTCCTCTCCTCTCCTTGGCCATCTCTCCTGTCCCGTTCGCTTCCGCCCTGCCTGCGACGCATAAGAGCCACCAAGAGCAGCTTTGCCGCCTTGCCTGGACATCTGTCGACGCGGGTTCCGCCGAGTTACGCTCCGAAACTACAAGGCACAGAGCTCGGCTTTTGCATTTTGTCTCTCGCGCATCTTGTCGGCTTCATCGTCTGTCAAGATCCGATCATACATCACCACGCTCCTGGCTTTTCAGTCACGCTTTTTGGAAAGAAACCCCCCCCCCCCGGGGACTCGGACCTGGTCTTCTTCTGGATTGCCTTGAACCACACACACTCCGACGCGGCGCTGTTATAGGAAGAGGGAAGAGACAAAGAAGAGAGAGAGAGAAAAAAAAAAGCTAGCGCTTAACCAAGGATCGTGGATTCCAGAATCCCTTCGCATCATAAATCTCGCTCCCTATCCCGTATTGCAGAAGCTAGCTAGCTAGCTTTGCTCCACGTTCTGCACGACTGCTCTCTTGCTGGGTTGGCCTGGGCTTTTCCTCCAACACACGTTACGACCGTCACGACTGAACGAACCGACCAAGTGCATCATCTATGTTGCCATTTAACCGTCCGTCTCTATCGCGTTCTTGAGTATATCTTTCTGGTGCAGCTTTGGAACATCGTCATCCTCGTCGATTACGTGTTCCTTCTCCACCCGTTTTATTGCGCATTTCAATTCGTATCATTACATCTTCTGGAAGGATTTTCGCGTCGCAGTAGCGGCAACCATTCTCTGCGGCATCTTGCGACATGGCTCAGCAGCCTCACGACATGAGTTACCTTGATTACGGCACAGCGACCAACCGGTCTCCCAGCTCTTCGAGACAAAACTACTCCAACTTTGCTTCTGGCCTCACCATGCCTCGACAGACCCAACGACCCTTCGATGCGCCTCTCCCCTCGTCTGGCCTTTATTCCAGCGACAGACTGGCTAGCAGCTACGGTAGCCGAGGCATGGACACGATTGGTGGCGCCGGCGGCATGCCTGGATACATGATGGATAACAACCAGTCATGGAGCTATAACGGTTCGGGCGTGGCTACTGTTGGCGGTGCTGTGCATGGCCCGGGAAGGCAGCGAAGCGTTAATCGGCGAGCTGCTTTGCCAACTGTATGTTTACTTTCAACTGCTCCCGAGAATCAAGACAAATGTGCTGACTAAAAAGATGCAGAATTGGACTGAACATGGCGGGATGGGAATGCCTAACCTTCAGTCATACTCCAACGGCCTCGGCGGCGGATCCATGAACAACGGTGGCCTTCGTGTTGATAACCCTGGATCTCACCCGTCCCCCAACAGCCTCCAGTCCGTCGGCAACGATGCTGATCAGCTAATCCCTACCGCCATCGTCATTAAGAATATCCCTTTTGCCGTCCGTAAAGAGACGCTTGCTTCCATCATGCTGGACATGCACCTTCCCCAGCCCTATGCTTTCAACTATCACTTTGATAACGGTGTTTTCCGAGGTCTCGCTTTCGCCAACTTCCAATCCGCCGAGGATACTCGTGTTGTTATCGAGGCGATGAACGGAATGGATGTTCATGGCCGCAAACTGCGAGTCGAGTACAAGAAGATGCTCCCCGAGGCTGAGCGGGAGCGTATCGAGCGGGAAAAGAGGGAGCGCCGAGGACAGCTCGAGGAGCAGCATCGCGCCCCTCTGCTGCACAACCAGAGCTCACTTCAATCTCTGGGCGGCATGCCCCAGTCCCAGCCTCGCACCGCCAGCGCCGCTCCTGCTCCTGCTACTTCCCTTCTCGGTAGGTTTTGAGTCTTCCGAGAGAACCATGCTTCAGTTCGTGACATGCTAATGAGTACATCTGTAGGTGATATTGATATGAATGACCCCCAGACCCTTGAATTCTACACAGAACTCGCCATGTTCCGAAGAGATGACTCGCGAGAGATTTTGGTCTTCCCTCCTGGAATTGCCCCTGAGCATCGCCGATCCATTCACATTCTCGCCCACCACATGGGACTTGAGCACCAGTCTATTGGCGAGGCAGATTCACGACAGCTCACGGTGCTAAAGAGACAGCAGCCCTCGCCCACTGCCAACATCCACACGCCTCCTGCCAGCAGCCTTGACGTTCACAAGCGTGGTCTGAGCCGAGCTGCCACATTCGACTTTGCAGCAGACAGGGAGTCTCGCGCAGCTAGCAGCAACTATGGTCATCTCGTTGGTCGACACGGTCCCACGCTCGAGCTTCCCGGAAGCCCAGATGGAAGTGGTATTCCCAACAACCTCCGAGCTGCCAAGAGCTTTGCCGATCTCCGCTCATTTACCCCCAGCCCGTCTCAGGCCTCATCGAGCTACCTTGCCCCCGGCAGCGGCTTGAGTGGCATTGCCCCTACCTCCACGGCTCGATTTGGCGACTACCTCAGCAACGGCAGCCAGTCCCAGAGCGGCAATCCCAGCACTCCTGGCGCAAAGAATGACAACGGCCTGGTCAGCGGTCTCAGCGGACTGAGCCTGTCTCCCTTTGAAGCGAACTCAATGCAAGCCCAGCGCAGTACTCCTGGTGCTATTGGCAGCCAGCGGCCCAGCGCAAACGGAAACGGAACTAAGGGTGCCCCTGAGAGGCAGCCTCGCGGCCCTGAGTGGGAGACGTCCAACGGCTTTGGTCGTACTCGAGCAAATGGTCACATGCAGCGCGGCAGTGGTATGTTGATTGAGCCCAACTAGTTTTTTTTTTTTTTTTTTTTTTTTTTTTTTTTTTATAAACTAACATGAGGCTTAGATTCTTCGGACAATGGAGCTCGTGTTGGCACCAGCTCTACTAATGCTTCGAGATACCACTAAGCTAATTTGGTTCGCGTTGACTGGCTCTCCCATGCGTTGTGCCTGTGGCTCACTGGGAGAGTTGGTGGACTGCCTTTTGAGGGTTAGACCAGGCTCTCTGCGTCGCATCCCTCGCCTTGCACTCAACCCATTGCTTTTTACGATTTGTAATATTGATTTTCATCAGGACGACGGAGAGGTTCTGGTCTCTGGTAAACCACCCAGGGCGATTACCACATTGGCGATGTACATTTCCCCCCAAAGTTGGTGGAAAGCCCCGAGGTCTCCCAGGGCCAACTCTCCGTCGCTCCGTAGCTGGTTTTTTTGATGATGATGATGCCACCCCCGATGAGAATGTGGAAAACAGGATCAGGATACAAAAAAAGTTTTGTTCGACAAATGGGCAACCGTTACGAAAACGTCACGACTCGTTTCCGAGCGCGAAGCCTGGAATATCCCCCCCTTCAAGCGTACTCCTTCAACCAGATCTACGACCGATTCTTGACGATTATGACATTTATTTTCACGACTTTTACGTCTAGACAGCTGCAGCGAATCCACCTCGTCGTGCTTCGCATCACATAAGCACTGAGTGGAGTGGCTTCGGCGACGATGACGAGCAGTACCTATACCCAACCAAAGGAAAAAAAACTGTTTTTTTAATACCCACATGTCTGACGTCCAGATACGACCGTGACGACGACGAATTGAGACAACCCAGCTTTCTTGTACATGCATTGGAGGCCGGGACGAGAGAGTAGAGATGTGTTTGTTGGAAATGATTGTGTGTTGGTTCGATAACATTTTTTGGTGGGAAGCGAAGAGAAAGAGAAAGAGAAATGGGAAGAAAAAAAAGATATAACCCTGTTTGGAGCATGATTGGGAGAGTTTCTGACTGGGGCAAGTCCTTGTTTGCGCTGATTAATACGTCTTGTCTCTGTTTTCGAGGCAGTTCCCTCTCACGTAAATGGAGAAGGACGGGTTTGTTGAGAGGAGGTTTCTGATTGTTACTGCGGCGTTTTTACTGTGGCAGCATTGGGCTTGCTATGTTTTCTTGGACATTTTCCTTGCGCATGGAATATGCATCTTCATCTTGTGATTTTTATTTTCTCGAAGACAAGGAGGGTGGTGATGGGAAACAAACTCGGTGCATCTTCATTGATGCCAGAAGACGGGCAATTTCATAAACTCATACAGGGCTACGGTTTAGCAGGATCTGTGAAAGAAGGGGAAAAAAGAAGAAACACGGCGAGTAATTATTCTTGTTCTTTGCCGTTGTTTTTTTGGTTAGTTTTTGTAAATCTTTTTTTCTTCTTCGACCACTGTAGTTGTTGTATTAGTGCCATCAAGAGCTTTTTTATCATTTACTCATTTTATAAGGAATTCTATTTTGATATTTTTTTGGTTCTATATTTCCGCAGTTTTGATATGCATTGTGTCGTGTAACTTGTCTGTTTCTGTATTTTTTTTTGTTGGTTGGGCGGATATGTTTCCATGTGTCGGATCGAAGTTTTAAGCTTAGGTGCCAAATACTAGCTGACTCGGTTCCTGGCGAGATGGAGCCGCTAAACTGTGGAGAGAGAATCTACTTTGATTGGTTTGGAGAGTTTGGAACGGATGACGTACGTTTTCCTTTTCCCGTTGGAGTGCCATTGGCTGGTGGTTTTCTGTCACATCTGTAGTACAAGAAGGAGACTGTTTCCCGCATCTGACGCGTGGCATCATAGATTTTTATTCTTTCTCTGAATAATAAACTTGGAGCCATTTTTGTTTCAACAGCGGGTGAATTCACACATTTACGGGTTTTGACTAAGATAAGAGGGGTTATGACTGAGATCCCCGCATCAGAAGGCAGAGACGTTCAGACACAACATACTCGGCAAGACGAGATTGAAGACTGGGAAGTCGTCATGGCACCGACGAACAAGCAATGGGTGAGCAAACTGGATGGAGTGGATAAGCTGGAGCTGGTCGAGGGCGAGATGCCGGTGCCAAAGGATGGAGAAGTGTTGGTCAAGATTCATGCCGTGTGCCTGAATTACCGAGACCTGGAGGGTATGTTTCCTTGAATGCTTGAATGGATTGGAAGCCGGAGATTGAGTATGATGCTGACTTGATGCAGTCTGCAACGGCGATTATAACCACCATCAGACGCCTACTGATTCTCCCGTTGGCATCGTTCCCTGCTCTGACATGTGCGGCACCGTCGTGGAGAGCAAATCGCCGCTTCTCAAGGCTGGCACGCGCGTCATGTCCGTCTTTTTGCAGACTCACCTCCGTGGCGCCCTCAAGCAATCTGACATGGAATCTGGACTGGGTTGGCCTTTGCCAGGTGTGCTCACGGAGTATCGGTGTTTTGATGCCAAGGCGCTGGTCAAGGCGCCCAAGTACATGACGGACGAAGAGGCGAGTTGCTTGCCGATCTCCAGTGTGACTGCATGGATGGCCTTGAATTGGATGAGACCCATCGGTAAATCCTTCCAAGAACTGGAGCTCTATGGGAAAAGCGGTGATGAAAAGAAGGATGACGAGAAAGAGACGGTATTGCTTCAAGGCACAGGCGGAGTGAGCATTGCCGGACTGCAAATCGCAAAGGCAGCAGGCCTCAAAACCATCATCACATCTTCTTCAGACGAAAAGCTCGAAGCAGCGAAACAGCTCGGCGCAGACCACACAATTAATTACCGCACGTACTGGGAGTGGCAAGACGGCGTCATGGAAGCCACCGGCGGCAAGGGCGCGGACTACATTCTCGAAGTGGGAGGGACGAAGACTCTGCGGAAGAGCTTTGCTAGTGTAGCCTTTGGAGGGACGATTAGCTGTATCGGCTATGTTTCCGGCACAGAGGACGATACGGGAGGTGACGATGGGGGGAATGGGGATGATAAGGATAAAGCGAAGGGGTGGAATCGGTTGAATGTGAATGTTTTGGCGTTGAGGAAGAATGTTACGTTGAAGGGGCTTGTGAATGGGGGGAGGGATCGGTTTGAGGAGATGGTGGGGTTTTATGAGGAGAAGGAGATACGGCCGGTTGTGTGTAAGGTGTTTGGGATGGGGGAGGCGAAGGAGGCGATGGAGTATGTGAAGGGGGAGAAGCACTTTGGTAAGGTTGTGATTCGGGTGGCGGAGGAGAGTAAAGAGTAGGAGGAGGGGGCTGATTCGCCTTCGGAGGATGATCAGCGGAAAGAGGAAGTTGATTCGGTTGACGGAGGGAGATCAACAGGAGGATGCAGTTGATTCGGTCAGTCGTATCTGCGAGTAGACTGAACAACTCAGCTGAGAGCTCCACAACTCTGCATAGAAGAGCGTATCTTAGATGATGTATCCTTCGAGATTCAAGATATATGTGTTTTTGAAGTTTTGGACAGCACCACTATGACGTGCTCCTGTCCTCCCTCAACTACAACCACCAACGTATCCTCGATTCATCACAACTCATCACCACAACTCATCACTAAACAATCTCGTCACTTCTTACCCTTGATTAGTCTCATCAACGGCTCGTCTCACTGCGGGGTTTCCCTCGACGGCCCGGTCCTTTGGATAGCGCATCACCCTTGTACCGGATCCGACCTAGCAGCGGCTTGGTTGCATATTTCCAGAGACTTGTTTAGACTCAACCAGGAATGAGCATCATCACATGCATCACCAACTGGTTAGTCAACATAAACGGCTCGGAGGTTGCGACGAGGTGGTGGAAATAACCCGCTCCCTCCGGGCCGAAGTACATACACTGCTGCCGTACTAAAATAACACGGGATACCGCGTTTTTACAAAGGCGCGGAGTTTTGCTCCGATCCCTGTTGACATGTGACACCTGGGATCGCCAGGCGGCAGAGCTGTGGTCAGGTTGGGATTGGATCGTACATGTCAGAATTCAAGAAGTCAAAATCATCTGCATGAAGCTTGTCCCGGACCCGCCGTGCTTCCCCTATTAGAGAATCCACCAACGTCTCTTTAAACGGTATTTAGTACGAGATTGAAAGAATAGCGAGTCAGTATAATCATGTTGCTACTACTATTTTCTTGTTGTCAAGACTCGTTGACCGCTCCAGCTATGACAGCGGATACTGCGACTCGGCATTTTTGCCCATTATGGAAGCTCATTTTCTTTCCCACGATGCTCTTCGTATAGGACTTTTATACGTTTAATTTTAGATTGTAGGGCTCAGAATCTGACGATTGACACTTTCCATCTTATTCCCATTTACTTTGAGAACAGCACAACTTGCTTCGCATCCGGGAAACTGAGAGTGTCCGTCGATGCGCCTCGAAAACGCCCGATTCATGTCAGCAGCCGGCATAGTATCCTGTCATCCCGGCAACATGGATCCGCCACTAGCAAGCATTTTTCATGCAGAGCTATAGAGTTATACTGTAATAGGAGTGGTAACAGAGACGAGGAGAGAGCTGAAGAGATGTTAGTTAAAAATGCTGCCGTCTCTCGGACTTGGAAGGTATGTTGTCTTTTTAGCTCCATCTTGGGCACTAAACCACTGTTTGCCTCGATCGACCATAATTTCGTGGAAATGGCGAACACGCTCATTATCCAATCCCTAATTGCTCTGGTGGGATTTCTTGTCTACCACCAAGTGTTTCGGAAACCTAAGAAGAATCTTCCTCCTGGGCCAAAGGGCCTCCCATTAATTGGCAATATCCTCGACCTCCCTTCGAAAGGCACACCCGATCATGTACATTGGAAATCGATCAACGATAAATATGGACCAATTGCTTCTGTCACTGTGCTGGGACAGTCCATGATCTTCATTGCCGATAAAGAGGCCGCACAAGAGATTATGGAAAGGAAGTCCCAGGCATCTTCCGGACGCCCTGTTCTTCAGTTTGCCAACTATTGTGGCTTTGGGGACTTTATCTCCCTCCATCAGTTGGAAAAACGGTTTACTTCTCAGCGGAAAGTTATGCACAAGGCAATTGGCACAAAGGTCCTGGCGACCAAGTATGCGGACATACAAGAACGAGAAGCTGGACGGCTGCTGCTTCGAACCCTAAAAGATCCTCAGAAGATTGTTAAACACTTTGAAACGTGAGTAACATTATGCTTAGACTTTGAAGCAACCTGCATGACATGATAAGAGCTCAGTTGACTAATCCACCTTGGCAGTGAAGCCGGCGCAATTATCCTCAAAATCGTATACGGCTATACCATCAACCCCCATGGCCCCGATCCCTTAATTGGGCTGATTGACCGTATGATGGCCAATTTCTCCCGTGCTTCCGTTCCATTTACACGACTGGTCGAGTTTATACCTGCCTTGAAGTGGCTTCCCGATGGCTTCCCCGGCACAGGCTTCAAGGCTGAAGCCAACCAGTATGGCAAGGAGATTCGCGCCGTCATCAACGAACCTTATAAATTTGTTCGCAAACAAATGATTGACCATAATATTATGGGCTCATATGTCGCGAAGCTTGTTCAGGAGTGTATTGGTGATGCGGATGAGCCGAGCGAAGCTGACGCATACACTATTAAATGGTCTGCTGCTGCGTTATACGGAGGTGGAGCGGACACTACTGTCTCAACTCTCATCGGCTTCATCCTAGCCATGACCATGTTCCCCGAAGCTCAACGCAAAGCCCAAGAGGAAATCGACAGAGTTACCGGTGGCACTCGTATACCTGTGCTTGGTGACATGGATCAGATGCCATATGTTGCAGCGATGGTATCCGAAGCACTCCGGTGGTGTCCAATCCTACCAATGGGCGTCCCTCATGCCATGGCTGAAGACATGACATACAAAGGCTATGATTTGCCCAAGGGATCCTACATCTTTCCGTCCATCTGGAGCTTCACACATGATCCTGCTGTCTACGCCGATCCTGACACATTTGCCCCTGAACGCTTTCTCGCACCGCGAAACGAGCCTGACCCGCGGTGGACAGTCTTTGGATTTGGAAGAAGAGTGTGTCCCGGACGATACCTTGCTGACTCTTCGCTGTTTCTCAACTTGGCCTATCTCGTGGCTGTTTTCGACATCAGCAAGGCGACAGACGAACAGGGCAACGTGATGGAGCCAAAGTTGGATTTCGAGGCGGGCATTATTGCGAAGCCGAAGCCATTCCCATTCAAGATTACTCCAAGAAGTGAGAGACATGCGGAGTTAATTAGGGGTATAGAGAAGGAACATCCGTGGGAGGAGAGCGATGCTTCGCTGCTGGGTGAATTGCCTCCCCCATCACATTGAGGAGAATGGCATCTTTTATAGCATGTGGATGCAACTAAAACCATTCTTATATTGATTGTTACTTACCATTGCTTAGATGATAGGGAATTTAGAAGCGTGCGGTGTACTACTGGTTAAGGAAACAATGTGAAGAAATCGTGGGGGAGGTCAGATGCGACTATCATCATGCTGAGATGAATGAAAAAAAAGGAGGAGGAAGTGCGAACAGTGTGGGCAGCGAAGCAGGGGCACCGGCGGATTATAGTCGTAATGTGCCTAGATACGGGAATTAACATTGAGGAACTTGTGGCAGTGGTGCACGCGGATTGACCTCATGCGGTGGTATATACGAGGTGGGAATTCGGATATCAGGTATTGTTTTCAATATAACTCCGATGAAAGAAAGGATCATACGGAGTAGATATTTCGGATATTGGGAATCTTTTTTTCAAGACAAATCCGATATAATAAGACATGAGAGTATTACCCCGTACTATGGGAAAATGCAGTGGGTTCTAAAGCCGAGTTGGTGTTTATAGAGCGATTTCTGGGTGCCTAATAGATGTATCCATTCATCTGGAACACTATAAAATATCTGCTATCAATAGATTGTTGTAGAAGTCGCTCAGGTATTATTGCTTTTATTCTTTGTATAGATATGCTGATTGTTTTGGTGCTTCTGGCACCTTGGAACCCCTGTTGGTACCCAGCCAGCGCCCCCCTGAGCATTTTCTACTATAGATACCTGTTGCTTTCAAACTCACGATGTAAGCACAACGCACGATGTTTTTAGGCGAACGGATTACCATGATATGACCCCTTTTATTATTTGAGTTGTATTATTCGAGAGTAAGCATGCCTATGGATCGGTGTTTTGAAGTCTATATATATGTTTGCCTATCCCAGAACTATCTTCCTCAGCACTGGCAAATAACTCAAAAGTGATTTTCTAATTCTGTTTCTAATTATATTCGTAATCTCTACTTGCGTTACCGAAATCTTAGTATCTTCGACCATGGCCTGCACACCACTCAATGGCTTTCTTCCAGTCGGCGGATGCAGTATCACCAGTTCTGATCCCACCTCCATGGTCGCGGCCTTCAAAAAATGCTGCGGCCCTGCTCCTGTCGTCCAGTACTACACCAACGATACTATTGGATGTGGTGCCTATTGCCCAATTATGTCCAATGGCCCAAATCGCACTGAAGTTGGAGACTGTCTTTTTGATGAAATGGGAATGAGTGTGTGCACCGGTGACGGGCCAGCTTCACCAAGCGCTCTTTCACGAGTGAGCGCGATGGCCTCGGTGACTGTTTGCGCTGCTTGTGCTGCGACTGCAGCTCCGACATCTACGAGTGCAGCAACTGGGGTGTATAATAGTGATAACTTCGTGGAAGACCGGAATCACTAAAATCCAGGGCATCAGGATAAATGGTGACGGATGACACATATTTTGAGGCGCGTATTATTGCAAAACTTGAAACCATTCTTGTTTAATATAACTCTAAGAAGTTGAAAGGTTGCAAAATTAATAAAGTAGATTAAGAAAGATTATCCGAGGGAGGAGAGTGATGCTTCGCTGCTAGGTGAATTGCCGCCCCTTTACATTAAAGGGAATGACTGGATATTGATAATGATTTTGGTTTAGCGTTTCGCCAATAGCGAAGTTAAAATTTTCAAAACTGAGAGTATTAAAGAAAAATATAGAGATATATAAGAATATGTACGATATGCAGCAGGGATATATTAAATGAAGCCAGGCATGGTGTACATAAATTCTTGTAGATTTCATTTCCATTCATCCGCCCGATGCTATGCTAACCCCTCCCTACCAGCAGATGGTTGAGAGACCCCAGCAGCAATTCCACCTCCCCACCTCCGTTCATTCGCCCTGGCCACCAATTAATCTCCCCGATTGTAACATTATATTATCTGCGACTTAGTCCTTATTGATGTCTGTATTTTGTCCTATACAAATCTACGGCTGTTTTATCTGAGTATCTCGCTTATCTTTAAGTAACTTAATACTCTCTTAATTTCCTCGCTTAGCTATAATTATAATAAACTAGGTCCTATAAGTTTTATAAGTTAGCTATTTCTAAAGGATAAACCTTAAAGTAGTTTTATAGTTTATATTAGTAAAGTAATCAAGTTAGTACATAAGTAATTATATTAGTAATTATTATAACCTAGCTCTTAAGGTTATTATAATAAACTAGTATTTATATATTAGTATAGATAATATTTTCCTAAGGGATAAACCTTAGAGTAGTTTTATAATTTATATTAGTAAAGTAGTTAGGTTAGTAAATAAATAATTTTATTATTAACTATAGAAAAAAGTATTTAAGTATTTAATTTAAATATTATTATATTAATAATAACTAGTTATTTAAGTATTTTAATAAGTAATATAAAGTAGATTTATATACTTAGTTAATCTTAGGTTTATAAAGCTTATTAAATAAACTAAATAAAATATTACTTATATAATTTATTAAAAGAATTAAGTAAATATACTATTATTAATTTATTAACTAATAGTTAATTTAGTAATATTTACCCTATAGGTTTATTATTATAATTATAAAAGCTAAGTTATAATATAATATTTCTTTTTTATTAATTTTATCTTTAGAACTTTATTTAATTTAATATAAATAATTTCTTTTTAAAGTTTTTACTTTTATTTTTTTTATCTAAATTCTAAAGTAATAATTACTATTATATTTACTAAATTAAAAAAGTAAAAAATTAATAAATATAAATAATATAATTTCTCCTAAGTATAAAAAATAAATTACCTAAAAGAAACTAATTATAAAAAAACCTTTATATTACTTTATTAATTTTTTTAATAATTTTCTTAATATTTTTACTTAGCTTAAGGTTTTTAATATATTTTAATTAATTTAATTTATATTTTACTTTACTTAGCTTTAGTTTTTCTTTTTTTAAAACTTTTAATTATAAGTTTATAATTTTATTAATTATAAATTTAATTATTTATTTAGCTATTTTATTATTATAATTAAGTTATAGTTATTATTAAAAAAAAGTAAATATATTATTTTATTATATAATTTTTTATATTATATATATAATTTATTTTTAAAAATTATTATTATATTTTATAATTTTATAAAAAAATATAATAAGTTTATTTAGCTTAGTTTAATTATTAAATTATAAATTATAAACTTAAAGTTAATTATATTATACTTAAATTTTATTATTTAAGTTATTTTATATATTTTAAATTTAGTTTTTAATTTTAATTAATTATATTTTATAACTTAAATTTTTAAAATTTAATTTAATTAATTATAATTAATTAAGTTAAGTTATAAATTAATTTTAGATTTTAAATTAAAGACTAAAGTATAGTTTTTCTATAACTTAATTATTTTAGTTTTATTAACTTTTTTAATAATAAATATAACTTTTATATATAATATAATAATTTTTATTTATTTATTTATTTTACTTAGTTAAAATAAATAAATATTTTACTTATAAAATTTTAAAATTTAAATATTATTTTATAAAAAAAAAGTTTTTTTATTATTTTTCTTATATAATTAATTAAAAAAGATTTTATAATATAAAATAGTTTTTTTTATATAGTTTTATAAAGTAGTATTTTAATATATTAAATTAAAAACTAAAATTGAAAAAGGAAAAAAAATAAATAAATATAAACTTAAATATTTTTATTTATTTAATATAAAGGTTAAATATTTTTATAAAAGAAAAAAGTTATAATATAAATATATATATATATATATATATATATATTATATAAAGTATTAATAATTTAAATAAATTAAATTATATAAAGTAAAAAAAGTAAAAAATAAAAGCTTTTTATTAAGTTAAAATATTATTACTTACTTTATTTAATTTTATAATTATAGATTTTATAATTAATATTATTAATTAAAATACTTTTAATTTTATTTTATTAAACTTAAACTTTAATAAAAATTATTTATAAAGTTTTTTAAATATTTAAGGTTTTTAATAAATTATTATAAGTTTTTTATTTTATTATAATTTTTTTATTTTATTAAATATTTAATTTATTAAATATTTTTATTAAATTTTATTATTTTAAATTTTTTAACTTTATATTTAAGTTTTTTACTTTAAATAATAATTTTATTTTATATAATTTTATTTATTTTATTATTTATTAATATTTTTTTTAATAATAAAAAATAAAAATTTAAATATATAATTTTTTTTATTATTTTAAAGTAAATAAAAAATTTATTTTATAATTAATAAATTTAATTTTTTTTATAATTTTATAAAATTTAAGTTTTTTAAAATTAAATTTATTATTTAATTTATTTATTATAATATTTAATTATTTATTATTTTATAAATATTAAAGTAAGTAAATTATTTTTTTTAAAAAAAATTAATTCTTTAATTTTTTTATATTTATAAATTTAATTATTTTTTTTTAATAAATTTAAATTAAATTTATAATTTTAAATATAATATTTTAAATTTATTAATTATAATAATAGCTTTATTAATATTCATTTTAATAAATAATTAATATAAATTTAATTTAAATTTATAATTTATATAAAATAATAAATAATTTATAAATTTTACTAATATATTATTATAAAATACTTAAGTAATTAATAAATATTTTTCTTAATTATTTTAATTAAAGTTAATATAATATTATAAATAAATTTTAATAATTTAATTAATTTATTTAATTTATTTATTTATTTAAAAATAATAAATTATATTAACTTTATATTTTAATTTAATTTTTATTATAAATAATTATTAAAATTTTAATATAAATATTAATTTTTTATTAAAAATAATTTTATTTAATAATTTATAATAAATATAAATATTTTAAAAAAAATATAACTTAAGTTTTTTATAAAGCTTTTTTTAATAAGTAAAATAAAATAAATTATTTTTAAAAATTAATTAATTATTATAAAAATATTATTTTATATTTTATTAATTATAAATTTTTTAAAAAGTAAAAACTTAATAATATAATTAAATATTCTTTCTTAAGTATAAAGAATAAACTATTTAAAAAAAACTAATTATAAAAAAACTTTTATATATAATAATAACCTTTAATAAATTAACTAATTTAAGTACTTATATATATATAATTATATATATTTTATTAACTTTTTTAAATTACTTTATTAGCTTTTTTAATAATTTCTTTAATATTTTTACTTAGCTTAAGGTTTTTAATATTTTTTAATTAATTTAGCTTATATTTTACTTTACTTAACTTTAGTTTTTCCTTTTTTAAAGTTTTTAATTATAAATATATAATTTTATTAATTATAGATTTAATTATTTATTTAATTATTTTACTTAAGTTATAATTAAATTATAATTATTATTAAAAAAAATAAATATATTATTTTATTATATAGTTTTTTAAAAATATTATATATATAATTTATTTTTAAAAATTATTATTACCTTTTATAATTTAATAAAAAAATTAAGTTTATTTAGCTTAATTAAGTTATTAAATTATAAATTATAAACTTAAAGTATATATTTTATTTAAAGTTTATTATTTAAATTATTTTATATATTTTAAGTTTAATTTTAAACTTTAATATAATAATAATTATATTTTATAATTTAAATTTTTAATATTTAATTTAATTAGCTATAGTTAATTAAATTAAGTTATTAATTAATTTTAAATTTTAAATTAAAAACTAAAGTATAATTTTTCTTTAATTTAATTATTATAATTTTATTAATTCTTTTTATAATAAATATAACTTTTATAATTAAATATTATTAATTTTTAATTTTTAATTAAAATTAATAATAATTATAATTTTTTATAAAAAGAATAATATAATACTTTAGTTTATTTATATATTATATATTTTAATATAATTTTTTATATTTATTTTTTAATATTTTTAAATTTAAAATATTAAATAATTTATTAAGTAATTTTTTATATTTTATAATATTTCTTAAGTTTATATATATAAATTAATTTTATTATTTTATTTTATAAATTTTTTAATATTTAAATAAATTTATTTAATATTAAATATTTAATATTTATAAAAATATTTTTTAAATATTATTTATTTTTTTAATTTTTAATATATTTTTTTATATTATTAATAATTATATTATTTATTTTAATTTAATATAAAGTATTAATTTATTAAATTATTAAATTATTATATTAGTTTTTTTTTAATATTTAAGTTTTAAATTTTAAATTTTTTCAAAATAATTTAAATATTTATTAAATATATTAATATATTTATTATTTAATTTACTATAATATTTAATAATAAATTTAAATTTAAAAAATTATTTATAATATTTAATTTATTTATAAAATAATTTTTATATTATTATAAATTAAATAATATTTTAATAATTTATAAAAACTATTATTAAAAATTAATTCTTTTTATAATAATATTTTTAATATTATTTACTAAGTATTTAATATATAATTAAAATTTTTTTATTATAAATAAAATATCTCTCTTAAATACAAAGGATAAACTACCTAAAAAGAACTAATTATAAAAAAACCTTTATATTACTTTATTAACTTTTTTAATAATTTTCTTAATACTTTTACTTAGCTTAAGGTTTTTAATACCCTTTAGCTAGTTTAACTTATACTTTACTTTACTTAGCTTTAATTTTTCCTTTTTTAAAACTTTTAATTATAAGTTTATAATTTTATTAATTATAAATTTAGTTATTTATTTAGTTATCTTACTTAAGTTATAATTAAGTTATAGCTATTATATAAGTTATTTAATAAATTTATATAGTGGAGATACTAATATATATACTAAGTTAGAAGCTTTTGTAAAGGTTATCTCTTTTAATTAAGAAAAAGTAATTAAGGTATATTATTTTATTATATAGTCTTTTATATTATATATGTAATTTATTTTTAAAGATTATTACTGCTTTTTATAACCTAATAGAAAAATATAAGTTTATTTAGCCTAGTTAAGTTATTAAACTATAAGTTATAAGCTTAAAGTATAATTATATTATATTTAAACTTTATTATTTAGGTTATTTTATATACTTTAAGTTTAGTCTTAAACTTGAATATAATAGTTATATTTTATAACTTAAATTTTTAAAGTTTAACTTAATTAACTATAGTTAATTAAATTAGGTTATAGATTAATTTTAGATTTTAAATTAAAAGCTAGGGTATAGTTTTCCTTTAACTTAGTTATTATAGCTTTATTAACTTTTTTAATAATAAATATAATCTTTATAAATAAAATATTTAAATTTTAATTTATATAATTATTTAAAAAAGTAAATAATATACTTAAGTTTTTTTTTATATTATTAAATTAATTAAGTATTTTTTTAATTATATAATTTAATATATTAATTTTAATTAAAATAAATTTATTTAAGTTAAATATTATAAATATTAATATATTTATAAAAGTTTATTTAAGGTAATTAAAAATTATTTAAGTATTTTATATAAATTTTAATTTAATATTTTTTTAATTAAATTTATAAATAATATAATAATTTTTAAAAACTATTTAATAAAATATTAATAATAATTAATAAATTTTAAAAAATTTTTATATTTACTTAATATTTTTAAATAATTTTTAATTATAAATTATTTTAAATTTTTTAAAATTTATTTAAATTTTACTTAAAGTAATAATATATTTTAAAAATATAATTTTTTATATATAAAAATTATATTTTTTAAATTTTATTAAAAATTTATTATTTTAAAATATTTATAATATTTTTTTAATATATTTTTTATATTTTTTTAAATTTCTAAAATAAATAAAAATATTATTAAAGTATATAATAATAAAATAATAATAATTAATAAAAATATATAATATTTTTATTATAAATATATAATTTTATAAATATATAACTTTTTTTTTTATTATTAATTAAAAAAAAATAATTCTATAAATACTTTTTAATATAAATAATAAAATTAATTATTTTAATAATTATTTCTAAAGGTATACTTAAGCTTTTACTTACTTTTAATTTATAAATTAAATATATTTTTTTAATTTTTTTAATTTATAGATTAAAATAATTACTATTATTACTTTAATTTATAAATTAAAATAATTTATTTATTATTACTTATAATTTTTCTTTATAAACTTTTATTAATTTTTTATTTTTTATATATTAAGTTATATTTTTTAATTACTTAAATAAATATTTATTATTTTTTTAAATTTAAATATTTTACTTAATTAATATTTTTATAATTTTATTAAAAAATAATTAAATAAAGTTTTTTTATTTTATATATTTTATTTAATAATTCTTTTTATAAATATAAATTTATTTTAATTATTAATAAATTAATTATATTTTTATAAACTTTATTATATTTTTACTTAATTAATAACTTAGTAAATTAATTTATTAAAAGTTTAATTATTTATTATAATAATTAATTATATTTCTCCTAAGTATAAAAGATAAACTACCTAAAAGAAACTAATTGCAAAAAAAACCTTTATATATAATAATAGCCTTTAATAAACTACTTTATTAACTTTTTTAATAATTTTCTTAATACCTTTATTTAGCTTAAGGTTTTTAATACCCTTTAGCTAATTTAATTTATACTTTACTTTACTTAGCTTTAGTTTTTCCTTTTTTAAAACTTCTAATTATAAATCTATAATTTTATTAATTATAAATTTAATTATTTATTTACCTATTTTACTATTATAATTAAGTTATAATTATTATAATTATTTTTTTAATTAAAAAAAAGTAAATATATTATTTTATTATATAGTCTTTTATATTATATATATAATTTATTTTTAAAAATTATTACTACCTTTTATAACCTAATAAAAAAATACTTATTTAACTTAGTTAAGTTATTAAACTATAAGTTATAAGCTTAAAGCTTATATTATACTTAAACTTTATTATTTAGGCTATTTTATATACTTTAAATTTAATTTTAAACTTTAATATAATAATTATATTTTATAACTTAAATTTTTAAAATTTAACTTAGTTAATTATAATTAATTAAGTTAAGTTATAAATTAATTTTAGATTTTAAACTAAAGGCTAAAGTATAGTTTTCCTTTAACTTAATTATTATAGCTTTACTAATCCTCTTACTAATAAATATAACCTCTATAATTAATTATATTAAAATAAATTACTTAATATTTTTTAATTTTTTTTTATAATATAATAATAATTTTAAAATTAAAAATTTAATAATATAAATTTATAAATATTAACTTTTATAATAATTAATATAAGTAAATTTTTTATTTTATAAAGTTAATTTTAAAACTTAGTTTTTTATAAATTTTATAATAGTAAAAAATTTTAAATTTAAAAAAAATTATATAATATTTATTATAGTTAATTAAATAAAATAAAAAAAAGTTTTAATATTAAATATAAACTTATATATTATATAATATTATTTATTAATAAACCTAAGTTTTTTTAATAATATTATTTATAATAATTTACTTAAGTATTTTTTAATAAACCTTAAGTATTAGTAATTAATAAAAACTTAATTATTTATATAAGTATTTTTAAAATTATATTTTTAATTATATATTATATATT
Organism: Trichoderma afroharzianum; assembly: GCA_037893235.1. Taxonomy (NCBI): domain Eukaryota; kingdom Fungi; phylum Ascomycota; class Sordariomycetes; order Hypocreales; family Hypocreaceae; genus Trichoderma; species Trichoderma afroharzianum. The sequence continues at coordinate 1,107 of JBBLXW010000028.1, read as the reverse complement.
ATATTACTTTAATAAATTAATAAAAGTAAATTATATTATTTAAAAAATAACTTTTTATATTATTATTATTTATTATAATACCTAAGGTTACTTAAATACTAAAGTTATAATAATAATAAATAAAATAATATATTTATTAAATTTTTATTAATAAATATATTTTATAAAAATAATTTAAAATTATTTATTAATTATTAAATATTAAATAAAAATATATTTAAGTTTATTTATATATTTACTTTATTTTAATAAATAAAGTATACTTTTATATAAAAAATACCCTTTAGTAAATATAAAAAATATTTTTATTAATTATTATATTAAGTAATTATTTATTAATAATAATAAATTTAATTTATAATTTTATAAAAGTTTTTTTATTATTATTATTACTAAAACTATTATTATTTTTTTATATTTTTATTTACTTTTACTTAATATTAAGTAATATATTTTAATTAATATAATATATATAAAACTATTATTATATTATAAAAAGTTAATTATTAAAAATAGTTTTTATAATATTATTAAAATTAATAATAATTACCTTAAGTTTTTTAATAAAATATTATTTAAAAAGTTAATATATACTTTTTATAAAAAATTAAAACTTTTTTTTAATTATTAATTAAACTTTATATAATATTATATATTAAATTAAAGTATATTTAATTAATAATTTAAAAAAAAAACTTATATTAATTAATATTATAATTATTATTAAAGTTTATAATTTTTAAAAATTACTTTTATATTTATAAATAATAAAAAAAAATTTATATAAAGTTAATTAATTAATTTAATTTATTATTTATTTATTTTATAAAATATAAAATATTTTTTTATTAAATAATTTAATTAATATAATAATAAAAGTATAATTATTAAACTTTTTATAATATATTTATATTTAAGTATTATAAATATTTTTTTATATTAATATAATATTAAAATACTTTTATTTTATAATAATATAAATATTTTATATTTAAATATTTACTTAATAATTAATTAACTTAATTATTACTTTTATTAATATTATAAATTATTAATATAATAAATATATTAATATAATAAAATTATATTTATAATTATATTAATTAT